>JACSVZ010000004.1:23840977-24502048 GCA_014706295.1 Lycocorax pyrrhopterus obiensis
GAACAATCTTTAGCAAATCAGAGGCTTATGGTTACCTTCCATTTCTTGGTTCAGGCAACAGAGGTGAGGGCTAATACATGGAAGAACACTTCCCTGGTCAGGGCAGCACCCCTGGCTGTAGCTGTCTTGTGTGTCCTCCCTCAGCTTCACCAGAGACCTCTGAGATACCTGTCCAGCTGACAAAAAGGTGAATGTAAAGTTCAATGTGCAAAGATGGGATTTATTTCTGAACTTTGAAGTGCCAGCTTGTTTTGCTGTGATTAACAAGGAAAGAAACCTCTGATGTTCGTGGTGAGAGAATATGGCTGAGAGTGAAGGGATGGCATTTTAGCCGCATTCTACTAATGTTTGCAGCCTTCCTTTGTCCTGTAATAAAAGAAAATAACTGTGTTTAGACCTCACTGAAAGCAGCCAGAAAACCCTTGTCACTATGTCATATTAGCTTTGATCTGGTGTACTCGATTATGTTTTTTAATGTTTATTACAGGCTCTCAATTTTCCTTCTTTGCTCTAAAAACTATACTCAGAATACTGAAACACTTTTCTCCATATCAGTGAATCTGCTTATTGACATCCTGTTAGAGGCCTGTGCAAATAGTCTTCAAAAAGGAATAAATGAAAGACACCAGTGAAAAGCAAAGTTTGACCAGAGGGCAAAGTTCTGTCAAAAACACTTTATCTTTCTTTGTTACTGAGACATGGCCAGATGTTTGTTTATAATGAAATGCCTGCATTGGGATTTTTCAAAGCCCAGATGAGGAAAACTGTATCTAATTGCTTCTAGGAGTGCAGTCATGTCCTAGCTGCAACCTGGGTCAATGTGTCCTAAAATACTGTATCTGGAGACTCTGGGAGTGGAATAGGAGTGTCTATGTTTTTGCTGAAAAGAGATAGGGCTGTCAGTTCAGGCACGCACTAAACATCTGCTCTGCCTGAGCCCTGTGGTTTAACTAGATTAAAGCGCCACATTAAAATGATCGTCAGTCAATCAGAACACTTCCTCACTCTGAGGAACACAACATCACACTCAGTGCTGCAGTTTCCAGGGAAGCCAATGTGTTGTGCTAGGAGAAAAAAAAATCAAATAGTGAAATGTTTCACAACTGTAGTTTGTTCGGCCTGTGTGACATCACAGACTAATGTTTAACCTAGGACCAAAAAAACTTGGCATCTGTTCTCCTAAATGATTTTAAATCTAGCTAATTATTTTGATTATTAATTTTGATTATTTTAATCTTGGCTATTACCTCTAGTTAGCAAAATGAAATGTAATTCATGTTCTAGCTTTGGGAGAGTTTCCAATCAATAAAGCTGTATCACAGACCACAAATTTGTGTTGTTTCAGTGGCACAGAGATCATTTTCCTTTTATTTAATCCCCTGGATAACTATTTAAGTCTACCAGACTATAGGTCTTATAAATTACAGGAGTAGGAATTGCCAGGAAAGCTCTGTTTTACTAATAAAAAGAAAGGCAATACTAAAAGAAAAAGCAACCCAGACAAATTAAGATAACGCGCCTTCAGTTGGCTTTTAGCTGTGAGCTAGTTTTGTGTGGCAAAGGAATATTTCTATAAACAATATACAGTTTGCTAACAGTTATGTAAATATTGCTCTAAAGTACCTTTGGTGATGATTTGCAAGGCCTTTTGCTGTATAGATTTTGAATTACTTAGAATTAAATGCCTTCTTGCATTTATTAAGGCATTTAACTGATTTGGTTTTGTCTTTTTAGTGAAGCAGAGAAGGTAGAAATAAGTATTTTCTTTTGCACAGTTCATGTAACAATATAATTTCTGAAGTCTTTTTCATGTAGGGCCAGCCATAAAATGTATTCATCATTGTTGAAGCACAGTGTTAATGAAAAGAGTTCTATACATCAAGGTACACCAAGTTGCTGTCCCCTTTCAGAAACACCCACTGCATGTTGAGGAAGCATCTGGAGCAATTTGGATGTTTTTTTGTCAATTAATTTAATAGCCAAATGTGCAAAAGAGCTTACTGCAAATATTTCAAACATTTTTGTTGATGGAAGTTACAGATATGAATTGAGAGACTGGAATCAAGGGACAAATTATGGATTTTTGGAGCCCGAAGCACATTACGTCCTATGGATCCTGAGCACTTCTCCTGGCCCCTTCTCATTCCTTCCCTCTCACACCCCTGGAACCACAGTGGGAGGAAGGCTTCCCTCTTGGGAAGCATCAGTGATCCTTTTCCTTTGTAAATAGGGAACTTCTTGGAAGACCAGACAGCTGTGGTTCAAAGGCTTGGCTTGGGCTGGCCTGCTGCACCTTTCTCTGAGTAATATTTGACCACTCCTTTATTGGGTTGATGCTGAAAGAGTTCTTGCAGTGACAACTCTCACTGAGAAGAATGAATGTTCATATTGCAGACCTTAAAAAGACCACTCTACATTGGATAAATGCCATGTTGACAACTTTAAAAAAAAAAAAAGGTGTGCTAGCCTAATTTGAAAAATCAAAAAAAGAATTGATAATCCAGTATTATCAGAAGATCTCATGATCAGGGATGGTAAGAACAGCATTTAGGTGTCTGCACATTAACCTCTCCTACCTGTAGCCACTCCAGAAAGTCCCATTTACAGGCAACAATGTCATTCTGTGTGAAGTTCTGAGCAGTAAAGCTCTGTTCCTTAAGGGAAGATGATGATTAATGCTCTGTAAAGTTACTCCTGAGCTTGCCTTGTGACACCTTCTCTGTGCTGTCACACCTTGTTCAGTGTTTTACTGACCCTTGAGAATTTCAGAAAAGCATGCAGTAACTACAGTGTATTATTATCATCTGCATTTCTGATACATAGGCTCTCATAAAATGCCTTAAACAATTTCTTGGGTTTTTTTCTTTAAGTGTTGCTGCAAATTACATCATTTGTATGTGAACTTCAGTTGGATAGGGCAACACCTTGTAAAGTACTTTAACATGACAGAAATACTTAAATGAAATTTGGGGTTGGTTTCAGAGATCTTGCCTTTAGGAGACTGCAGTAAATTCAGCCCCCAGATTGACACTCTTTTCTCCGTATAAATATACTTTATTAATTCTGTTATAAATTTTAGTTTTTAGGTTAACATTTCTTCATGGTGCAATTTAATTGCTTTAAAAAGAAGAACTACAATAGTGCTATACTTCTACAGTGGATTTCCCCAGCCTTTGGAAAGTACATGGATTTACACTTGAGCATCAGGTATGTTCTAGTCTGTCACATATTTGGGTTTGTTAAATCCATTTACAAGCAATAAAATCTCCAGTATTCAATCTTTCTCACTATTTATATCTTATTTTCATCCCATGCTTTCGCCTTTGGCTTTGGTTTTCTTTCACTTTGGCCAGTTTATTTACAACCACTAAATAGAAATGATGACCCTCCTGCTTCAGAGCTCAGCAGACAGGGAATGGTGGATCACTGTATTGGGCCATGCCTATTCAGCCTCTGCTGCTTGTGCCTTTTGTTATAACTGAGCTCTGTCCACCATACCTCTAAAACCCCTCTGAATGAAGTCTGTCCAGTAAGTCCAGGCTCTTAAAATGGATGTGAATACTACAGGTTACTTACATTTCTCTTTATTCAGCCATTTAAGCACAACTGATTTTCACATCATCTTTCTTTAACCCAATATAATCCAGCACTCTCCAGCCTGATGTAATCCTTCAAGTCCTGGGCATGACCTAGGATTCTCAAGTGATTCACTAAAATGTCATGTGTATTTTCAAGCCCCAAACAGGGGCTTTGTTTTAAAAACACCTAAAACAATAAAAATAATAAAAAAGACGATGCCAGAACAGACTAGATTCTGTGCACACAGTTCAGAAATGTGTGTGTGGAATGCATCACTCCTAACTAAATGTCTGCTTCATTTCTTCTCCCCAGGTTCCAGCTAACCCTGGATGGAATGACATACACGACACAGGGATGCCTTATGAGAGCAGGGAACATTCATCCTCAAAAGGCAGGAAAGAGAAAGGGCCTCACCCTGCTGGTCACTGTGGTGGTTAGAACATTTGGTGGTTACAGTGAATGGTGGCCTTTGCTACAGCCCATTGTGTGATGGGCAAACTCGGTTTGCAATCAGTTAGAAACTGCTCTCTGGAACGAAGCAGATCTTTAACAATATCTCCTTTGCCCTGAGCAATTGCAGGTGGCATCCACACCAGTATCGAGCAGAAAAAGCTGAGAGAGAAATACTGGTCTGAAAGAGGTCCCAGGGAAGCACATTCAGAGTTTGCTGGGCAGATCTCAGAAGGAATTTCTGGAGAAAAACCAGGATGCCTGTGTGGATATTTTGGTGAATCTAAATTATTACAAAGAAAAGGTGGAAAATCCCAAGGCAGGTGAAGCCCAAAACTTGTCATTTGTTTTTTTGGCAATCTTGAGTCCCAGTGATGCCTGACATTTGGAAGGAGGGATAGGAACTGGAGAAACTACCATCACCTGGAGAGAGTTTGGAAGTGTTCATGGAGAGTGCACAGCAGGCAGGAGGGGGAGTGATAAAAGTGGCACTAAAAAAGGGCAGTTCCTCAGGGGAGCACTGAACACTAGGCAAGGATATAAATTAACCTGGAAACAGTTTGCTAACTGTTGGCTGGGGTGTAACCAGGGCAAGGGCTGAATACAGAGCCAAGAGCTGCTATTCAGCTGAACTGTGTAGCTGCATAAAACATGAGCCTCCTCTGAGTCTGAAGTAGGTACAAAACTTCTAAACAAAGCAGAACACAGGTTGAGAAACACCACTCTGTGTTTAATGTCACTATGTTTATTTGCAGGGCAGTTTTACAGTAACACTTTCAGTTTAGGTGTAGACAGTGTGGAGATGGGATCAACAGACTGGGCTTTCACGAAAGGCTGGAGGCAACAACAGGCGAAATGTAAACACAAGGGTTTCTTGGCATAAATGAGTAAAAAGTTGATGATGACAAAATTTGTAATTGCATTTGGGGGAAAAAATATCTTTTACTAGATCAAAACTATGTCAATCACATCAAGAGGAAATATCCTCCACATCCTCACTGGAAATACAAGGGACTTACCCAGCTGTAGCCTTTGAACTCACCTTTCACGTAACAGGAATGTTCCCTGCAGGGTAAGAACTGGTCTGAGGACTACTTTGATGGTAGGTGCGTTCCTCATAGACCAAGTAGCCGAACTGTGATGTCACGGTGACAAATTTGGGTTCCACTGGCCAAGGAAATGGAGGAATTTGGCTTAACTTGCTAGCATGGGGTGAGGTTTTCTGAGGCCCAGCCTTGCTCAGAGGACTGCTCTTGAGAGCTGAGCAGGGCTGTTAGGCTTTTCCATGAGCTTGGTTTCACCTGAAGAACTTGTGCTGGCCCCACAGTGCTCCCACACAGAAACATTGCCCGATACCCACTCTCGTGCCCATTGGATGGGAGCTGCAGCCCAATCCATGCAGGAAGGGATGAGGCATGTTGGACCCCAGCAGAGCAGCTGGATTTCCTCCCTCCCTCCCTCCGTGCAGGGCATGCAGCACAGCCGGCCTTGGCGCCCCTGCAGAGCAACTTCAGCCTTCAGGACTGGGAATTTCCAGGTTACAGTAAGTTCAATTAGAGTTAAGGTTCACCCCAAGCTGCTGGTGAACTGGCAGCCACTGCCTTGATGATCTGTTTGTGATTATCCCACTGAGAGTTTAATTTAGGTTTATTTTTGCCAGTTGATATTTGCTGGCCCAGGGGCAGGGCATTGCATTGCATGCTCTGTATGCAAAATTACGGTTGTTTTTCAAATATGTAAATAGAGGCAAGTTATTTCTCTCAAATACCTAGCTATTAGGGCTTATTTTTAGTGCTATATACACTTACTACAATTCCCTTGGTTTTTAGCGTCCCTGTTTCTGTTCTCAAACCTCAATCTCTACTTAAATTATTATTAGAGTTGATTAACTGTAAGGAAAATAAATATTGGTTTTGCTGACTAAAGCAATGCCCCTAAATACAGCAGATAGATTACTTTCAATGATGGATTCAAACACCTTCAGGGGCTGCTTGGTCTTTCTATTTACCATTATCAATGTTGTAATTTTGTTATCAAGACTGGCAGTTTCTTCTCACAGAAAATCTTTATTGCAAGGCTGACCTGCCTAACACTTCCCTATTAGTAACAGAAACAAATAAGAGTTGATTGTTCAGCTGCTGTCATTTAAAAAGACTAAATCAACCTGCCACAAAAGAATAATTCCCTCTGGTAACTTTATCCATTTGCCCTTGGTGGTGACACTGTGGATACCACCCTGGTTGAACTATATATTAGTTCCTAGAGAAGCACTTTGAAATATATAGCTCTGCACAATGTTGTAATTGAAAAAAATTGAATAGCCATGCACGGTTCAGTAATCTGAAAAGAATGCAAATGTTCAGTTCTAATAGCTTTGCACAATTTAGTACCATTTTGCTATGCCTTCCAAATGGTTTTATTCTGCTGCTCTGTATATATCTGTTATATAACTTGGCAGCACTGCCTATATACAGGCAGCCCTGTTTCTTAAAAGGATGTGTCAGTACTTTTATTTTATGTTTTGACCACATTTTTAGAAGACTTACCTAACCAAATGACCCACTCTGGATCTCTGCTCTTCCGGCAAGACGGTGTCTGCTCATCCAGAGTCCTACAAAGGATGCAGTAACCCGTCAGGTGAGTTAAGAACTTGATTTTAAGCTTATTCATTAAAGCCGTCTTCTTTTATCATGTCTTGGAATCAAGTCTCTCTATTCTCCTTGGATTGGGAAAGCTTTAAAAGATGCTGTGAAATATGTACTTTTTAAAATTTAGATTGTAGCATCCACTGAGGTTGACTTTTATTTATTTTGCATACAATTCTTCTATGTGTTTCTAGATATTAAAGCCTGTGTACTGCCTATCTGTGAAGAGCTGCTGTTCTGAAAGCTAAGGAAGGATGACTGAACAGTCATCGGACTGGAACTTCAGTTCAACTTAAACTTGCTCCTTTATTTTAAACAATTGACATAATTTTATTGTCACATTTTGCTCTTAGTGCATTTCTCACATAAATCCTACACATAATATGACTGTATTTAAGACTAATTTTAAAAAAAGTTTATCTAAAACAATTGTTAATATTATTGATATCTATAAATATCCCAGAGACTAAATCACCTTGCTTCTTTTCAAGGTAAATAAATTATCATGCTGCTAATAGGGATGGTAATAAAAGTTAGTTAAGATGTAATTCAGAATCTGCATATCTATCTATCTATCTATCTATCTATCTATCTCTACCTGTATCTCAAGGCTTTTCTTCCAACTAACTGGAGGAATGTTTTTGTTGGTGGGTTTTGCATCTGGTTATTTTAAGGTTTCTGTGCTGTTTTTATAATGATATGGATGAAAACAGAGCCATACTGGGATTTAAAGCAGGCAACACCAAAAGGGTCAAATTGTTAAAAAGCTTAGAAAAAACACTTGCAATATTTTTCAAGGCCTGCATAGACGTGTATGTGCAAAAGGCTTGAATATAAATACAATCACTCATTTCATGTGTGCCAAAATGTGTGCTAGTAAATATTACAGTGCTTTTGGGAGACTTACTGGAAACACAATCCCAGATGAGGGAAGTGTATGGGAATAACTATATTGTCAGACTATCAGGACGCGAATGGTTCAATGAAATGGAATGAACAGCAGAGAAAAGCAATTTTCTATCAAAAATAAATTTAAAATAAAATTAATCTTCTCCATTCTCGGTGGGAGAATGAAAGACAAAGGGAGACCACGGAAAAGAGAAGATAAAGAGAAATAAATTAAGATAAATGGAAGTAAAAGCAATCGATAGTTGATAGGAAGCAGAGATTGAAACTGCTTTTAGATTTCACTTAGTGGTATTGCACAGTGTTCTTCGTTCTAGGGCAAGCAGGCTTTAGAAAGTCTGCAGGGGATATGAGGGGTTTCTAGATGTTGGAGTCTTTTGTATGTAGGTCAGTCTCCAGGTAGTTGCAGATGTACATTTTTGAATCATCCTAACTTTCAGCATATTTGTATCCCAATGATACTGTCTTATTATTCAAGAATTAGAGTCTTACACAAACCGATTTCTAATTACCTATCAGTATGCTGATTATAGGATATAATACTGTTAAGACAGGTATTAAAATTAGGATAGCCAGTAGTAATTTTCTCTCTCTAGCCTACTTTGATTAGTCCTGCAAACGGTTTGGGACTGATTACTCAAATCTTGGCTTAGATGGTCAGATCCTGACTGCTTTCTGTGGAGGTATACCATCCACTGAAGGTTATTATTTTACTATAGCTGAAAAAAGCTTTGAATTTGGAATTAATAATAGGATATAGAACGAAAGAGTTAACTTCTACAGTTTCACTGCTATTCTTCTGTTGCAAGGACATTATTAACAAAGGCTTGATTGTTGTTTTGGCTACAAGTATTAAGTACAAAAGAACTTTATGAAGGTCCCAGACACAGACTGGCATTTAAACTGACTGTCCTTTTCCAAAGCAGCTTTTCTATTAAATAAGTCCTTTATTAAAACATGGTAGCTTTAATTAAATCTCTATAATCTTCCATCAGGAAAATGGCATTAGTCTGCTAGCCAGGAAAATATGGTAAGTCCAAACAGTATCCCTGTTATTAGTACTTGATTGTCTGTTGGAGTGTTTGATCATAGGCATGGAGATTTGGATGTTGCTGTACAGTAAGGCTGGCCCAGTGTACTCAGGAGTGTGGTTCTGCTGGGGTTTATAACAATTACAACTCTTTCTATCTACTGGAGCTGCAATCCTAAAGGCTGCACAAAATACTGCTCCTGTACTGGTCTAGCTCCTCTTTGAGTGGTTGTCTCACTGCAGAAGTGCTTGAACCAGCATGATTTATTAGCACATGAGAAAACAAATAAGTGTGTAAGATGTATTTACCAAACATAAATGTGTCTTCCCCTAAAGGTTGTAGTGCTGGGAATTGTAGATATAAACAAAAATAAACTTATCATTTTTGCATTTAAGTTTTGGTTGGATTATACTAAATAAATTGATTAAAAATCACACCTTTAAATGCTGGTTCAGATGCTGAGATCAGGAGCATTTCTAAGGGATTATATCCATCTCTCTGGACAAATGCACTTAAGAACTGGCAAATAGCAGCCACTGATGTAGTTGTTTAATAAGTAGATTTAAATGTTTCTGTCCTACTTGTCTCTAAGATTTATACTTAGCTTTTGTCTCCTCACCACTTTTGGGTAAGTGCCAGTCCCAGCAGACTGAGACGGGGAGTGATGCACAGGAGCTGTGTGTGCATAGTGTCTGAGCACACACTACTGGGGAGAACTGCCCAGGAGTCTGTGTCATCAGACAATTCTTCCTTCTAGGGAAAGGCAATGAACCAAAAGATCATGGAGCTGTTTGTGCTAGAAGTCCACTTTTCTCTGTGTATTGGTTTGGCACGGCCTGGTTTTAGGTAGCAGGGGGGCCACAGAGGTGGCTCCTGTGAGAAGCTGCTGGAAGCTTCCCACCGTGTCTGGCAGAGCCAATGGCTGATGGCTCTGACAATGGACGTGTTGCTGGCCAAAACTGGGCCAATGAGAGAGGTTGGTAGAGAGAGCCTCTGTGAGGACATATTTAAGAAGAAAATCAAAAGAAAGTCACAAGATTTTGGATTCTAGTCAGAGAAGAGGAGGAGGTGAGAACATGTGAGGGAAAACAACGTGGCGACATCAGGGTCAGTGGAGAAGGAGCGGCAGGAGCTGCTCCAGGCGCTGGAGCCGGGATTCCTCTGCAGGCCGTGGTGCAGGCCATGGTGAAGCAGCTGTGCCCCTGCAGCCCATGGGGATCCATGGGGGATGCAGAGATCCACCCTCAGCCCATGAGGATCCGTGGGGGATGCAGAGATCCACCCACAGCCCATGGGGATCCATGAGGGATGCAGAGATCCATCCACAGCCCATGGGGATCCATGAGGGATGCAGAGATCCACCCACAGCCCGTGGGGATCCACGGGGGATGCAGAGATCCATCCATAGCCCGTGGGGATCCATGAGGGATGCAGAGATCCATCCACAGCCCACAGGGATCCACGGGGGATGCAGAGACCCACCTGCAGCCCGTGGGGGAGGTGTCCGTGCCGGAGCGGGTGGATGCCTGGGGGAGGCTGTGATCCAGTGGGAGTCCTGGTGGAGAGAGAGGGCCCTGCTCCCAGGCTGGAGCAGCCTGTCCTTGGAGCACTGCACCCCGTGGAAAGAGAGACCCATGGCGCAGCAGTTTTGGGAGGACTCTGTGCCCGAGGGAGGGGCTCACGCTGCAGCAGGGGCGGTGTGGCTGCTGCTCCTGAGAGGGGACCCACGCCAGGGAAGTTCAGGAGAAGTGTCTCCCGTGGGAGGAACCCCACAGCCTCACAGGGGAAGGACTCCTCTCCTGGAGCAGCGGGAGGAAATCTCAGTGATGGACTGACCAAACCCCCATGCCCTGTCCCCTGCGCTGTCAGTGGGAAGGAGAGAGGGGCTGGGGGGAAAAGGTGTTTTAAGGGCTTATTTTACTTTCTCATTATCCTCCTCTGACTCTGTTAGCAATAAATTCACTTTGTAACTTTAAGTTAAGCCTGTTTTGCCCTTGAAGTGTTTTCTTCTGGTCCTTATCTCAATTAATGAAGCCTTCGTTAATTTTTTTCCCTCTCTCTCCGCTGCCCAGCTGTGGCAGGGGACGGTGAGTGGACGGCTCTCGTGGGTGCCTGGCACCGGACCAGTGTCAAACCACTACACCCTGCTTCCACTGAAATGACTGCCAGCTGCTGTTGACTTCAGGGGAATGAGAACGAAGTCCCATGTGACAAATATGAGAATTATGGTAGTCCTAGACTTCTGAGTTTTATAGGAATGCAATTATCTTAAATATGGGCTGTTACTACCACCACAAAAAAAACCCCCAAAAAAACCCGAACCAAAAAAGGGGAGGGATGCAATTACCCAGAGAGCAAGTGGCATGCTTTTCATTGATTAGACTGTCCTGTTTGATTACATTCCTCAGTATTTTTAATTTTCTAGCCCTAATTGCTGCCTTACATTTTTCTTGGGTCACTTTGTTCTAATTCATCTGCTTTCAGGTCCAGATTTATTTTTTCAATCCATTCAGATTCTCCACAAACTTATCCTGTCATTATGTGTTTTGTCTCTTCCTGCAGATGGTTATTTGACAGAAAGTTTCCATCGACTCCAGAGAATGAGTCCTGTAAATACCCTTTGTGGTTCTCAGATGGAGTAGTTGCAAAATGGAATTGATTAAAAGGTCAAAAAACATTACTGTTGCAATGTCTGAATTGCTCCATCAAAGTGTTGGTGGGACAAATGTGTGCAAATCTTTTCATGGGACTAATCTGGATTAAAAAAAAAATTCTGTCTTTGAGATCAGCTTTCTGATGTTTCCCAACAAGAGAGACATTTTCTAATTATAGCTAGAAACTAGTCTTTCCTCTTACACTATTGTCAATTAGTAGTAGCTCTGGAGGTAATGAGGTTTCCTTAGTCTGAGTTACAGTAGGATTTAGACTCATAGTATTTGATCTGTTTTTAAAACTCTGGAAATTCTAAGTTGTTCAAAGTAGCAGTTTTGAAAACAATAGTTTCATTAGTATATCTAGCTAAGGTGAGAATTCTTGCAGAAACTGGAATTAACCAGAGCAAACCTGGGTCTTTCTACATGGGAATCACTGGTGGGGAGCCAGTGAGCGTCAGCAATCCCAGACTTGTTTCTCATACAGCACGTGACACAGGAGAAGAGGTGGATGTATGATCTGTCTTGCTCAGAAAGTCACAGAATGTGAATGCTAAAAGCCTGGCTGCAGAGAGATTTCTCAGTTTTCTGACAGTGTCTGTGTGAAAGCCTTGCTTTCTCACGGACGCTATGGGAAAACAGATGTGAGATTTTGTAAACTATTGTGTTGTTATGATACCGAAGAGAAAATATCTGAAGTAAGTGTTGTTGGGTTCAGCCAATCCCTCTGGGGGGTGGTTGGTCAGTGAACCAATAACCTTATGTCAGTGTCCAGTGTGCTAAGTTATATAAGCGAATTTGTAAATTAATAAAGCGTCAGTTTCTTCTCGTCATAAACCGTCCATGTCGCTTTATTCCTCGGTCTCTGCTCGCTAGCGACAACAGAAGGCCAGCAAAGTCTCAAAGGTGATGATACAAATTTATAAGGTCATCATAGCTGGGGCTTGGCAAAAAGTTAGTTCTCAGCTTATTTTCACAGCAGCCTTTACTGTCCTGTTGTCTAGCCATCCTACAACAGGATGTAATTTTTTTTCTGCACTACTTAAAAAGCATCCCACAGATAATTATCAGCCACTGCATCTTGGCTATCTGCAGTGAGTCTCAATGGAGACAAGATAATCGTAGTTTGTATTGCCAGCTAGGTAAGCCCCATACGGTGCCTCCTCCTTGTGATTTTTCTAGCAGCAAAATGTCACTGAGCTGAAGTGTGCAGTCCATGGTAAAACACAAACCTTTGCTCCGTGATGGAAGCAAAGCCTCAGTGTGTATAACCTCTGTGTCTCTCTACTCACTTGAGAGCAGAGGGAGATAATTTATGTCTGTCTGTGATGTCATTTGTGAACTGAGCACTTGAACTAAGCCTCAAGACCCTAAATGGGGAATTGTTTCTACCTTTCTTATGTGCTCTTATAAAAGAAGAACTTGTTTTGAGATGTAGTAAGTCACTTTGTCCCACTCCTGGTTTAGGTAGGCAATCAATGGGCATCAAGATTGTACACAAATTCTTTGTGAAGTTTATACGTGTCTTGGGTGGATTTCACAATGGACTTAAAGTTTCCTTCAAATTCTCATTGCAGATTCACAGAAGGGTTGAGGCCGGAAGAGACCTGTGGAGGTCATCTAGCCCAGCTTCCCTACTCAAGCAGAGCCAGTTGCCCAGGACCATGTCCAGAACGCTTCCAAGTATCTCCAGTGAGGGAGGCTCCACAACCTCTCTTGGTAACCTGTGCCAGTGCTCAGTCACCCTCACAGTACAAAAGTATTTCCTGACGTTCAGAGGGAACCTCCTGTGTTTCAGTTTGTGCCTGTGGCCTCCTGTCCTTAACTGGGCACCACTGGAAAGACCCTGGCTCCACCTCCTTTCTGTCCTCCCTAGAGGTATTTATACACATTGTTGAGGTCCTTGTTCCTGTCAAAACAATTTCAAAGGAAATACGTTTTTTGAGAAAAATAATTTTGTCTACGAGTTTTAACAAAGCTGTTTTTGAATGAATCCTGGGAGTACCTCCATCTGTAGGATGTGTCATTGGTGCCTAACCTCCCCTCTGTCATCTGGAGCCACCTGCAAACCTGCCTTTTGATCACAAAGGAGCTCTTTGCTGCACGGACAGCAGGGCTGGCAGGCACATGCACAGTTTGAGGCACAAATCTGGGGCACCTTGTCACATAGAGGGTGAGGAGAAAGATGGTAAGAGCAGCCACCAAGCACTGAAGTAGTTTATGTGACTAGAAAATGGTGATGTGCCAGATGAACTGCTGTGGTGGGCAGGTGGCAGCCCTTAAGCCTGGGGTCTTATTGAACCAGACATGTGACCATTCACTTTCTTGAATAGTGAGAAGTATTCAACACGTTCTCTGGAAACACTTAGGGATCGCTGGTGTTATGGCAGTTTATCTAAACTATTTGGATAACAAAAAGTATTTCCAGATAAATGTGACTTTGCATTGTCTTAAAGCACTGTATAGAGACAATAGAAATACTGCAGTTCAATGGAACAAGAAAACTAAATTGTAAATGGCAGGACAGTCCACTTCTGTATTTTGCAGTGTCTAATGAAATAATAGATGGCAAATGTCAAAGGTAGAACACACTACTGTACAATCCTCTAAAACACTTCTAGTTTCTCATTAGAATTAATTCACCATTCTTTACCAGACTATTATCTCATAGCAACACTTGTGATTTCTCATATAATACTGTTGCTTCAACAAAAGCTGCTTTGGATGAGCGTAGGCTGCAAAGTACCACATTACCAAGTTAGGAAATAGATCTTTTTCCAAAATAAAGTCCTGTAACAGGACAAAACAAACACACAATATTAAGGAGCCTTAGAGGTCCCCCAAATTCTGTCACCACTGGAGAGGGAGAGAAATCTTTGTCTTTTGTGGTTTTTCCTGGCTAGCAAGAGGAGCTGTACACAAAAGCTTCCCCCAATCCCTTTGGTCTGCTCTCACACTGCTGTGCACTGGTGTCAGGTCTGCTCTTACCTGGTGGGCTGTACATGCACATGAACTCCTGGCTTGGTACCTGGCTGGTCTTGAAAAAAACTCAGGGTCTGGTCTGCCCAATTGATGGGCAGTGTTCCTGCATGTGTTCTTAAGGTGCAAGTCCTTACCTTCTTTCAGCTCTGTTTCTTGTTCCTGCTCAAATTTAAATCTGCTCCCTTGGTTTTAGTGTGAGAACGTGAACACGGGAAAGAAAAATACAAGCAGGTAAACAGGCAGTGATCTGTAATCTGGGTGCTGAAGCATGGCTGTCATCCCTCCAGTTCACCTGCAGAAACAGCTCTGGTGGCTCTCAGGTGCCACATGTGGCTGTCACGGCTCTGCCAGCAGTGTTGGTCTGCTCTCGCACTATTCACGCTGTTTTGGCAGGCTGCTCACACTTTCCTGAGGAAGGAGCACATACAAGGGAAGAAAAACAATGAATTCAAGAGCATGGAGCTGCTGAAAAACAAGGTTCACTGCCCCCTCCCCTGTGATAACAATGCTGTGAGTAAAGCTTCATCACCAGTGTTATGTACAGCTATTGCAGCACAGGGCTGTCAGCTCTCGTTATTTAGAAACTCAGCAAATGGATTGCATTACTTCTTCAAACAGTCTTCTGAAATCAGGCTGTTGAACAGAACAAGAGGCACCAGTGCAGCTAGAGACTGTCACATGGTTTGAATTGAAGCAATCATCTTTCTTCCACTCCCCCTGCAGCATCAAGGAGTGTCAGTGTTGGTGCACTACCACGGAATTGAAATGCAAAATAAATGTGCCTTTTTTTTTTTCTTTTGAGTGGAAGCATAGAGCTGTTCAGTTGATCCAGGGCTGAAGTAAAATATTCAGTTAAGAATAAGCCTCACAAATACAAAAAACATAAAGGAGACTATAGCATGCAGTGGGAAGTTCAGTCATTTTTTTGGGATTCCACAGTGTCGTGGTAGTCTGTGAAAAGTTTGAAGTTTGTGAAAACTCCAGTAGCATCATCAAGTCTGTTTAATGGAAATTCCTGACATTTTGTAGGGCATTTGTAGTAAATTACCAGACTAGGAGTACCCACACATTGGAAAACTTAATTCTTATGATGCTCTACTACCATTATGGGTCCTTTAATATTTCAGCAATGAATTACCACTTAGAAAATAAAGCAGCAGTAGGATAGAATTCCTTTTGGCCATAAGAGGGCAATGGCTACAGAAATCCATCATTCAGCATATAGAACTAACTTAAAAATGATGAACATACAATGATTTCTGTTTTCATAACTTAATTTTTTGTTAAATGTGTGCTAAACTGTACTAGAATTGCAGTCCCTGAAATATGCTCCGTGTGACCCAAATGCAAGGCTGTTTATAACCGGTTTTTAAAACCTGTAGATATTTTGCTTCTGTGGGACTTCAGTGGTCAGTAGCACTTACTTCTACTGTTTGCTTTTGGTCTTCTTCTTAGGGATTGTGTAGAGCCTAAAACATTTAAAAATAAAGTTTAACAGAAAGAATCTATTTGCTAACAGTGCCAGCCTCTCACAGTTCTAATTTATGATTAAAAATGTGAGAAAACCACACTGCGTATAAAATCCTTTGATATCACATTGGTGCCAGTGCTGTCTTCATGCTACCATTTTGAGCTTCTTGTCCAGTTTATAGCTTGGCAGATATAGTTTGTCCTTTCCAGTGGCAGTGACAAGAGGTGGTGGGTATGAAATATGACCATGTTTGTGTTTGGAAAAACTATTTTCTGCTATCTATTTTCTATCTATTTTATTTATCTATCTATTTATTTATTTATTTATTTTATTTATCTATCTATTTTCTGCTTAGAAAATGTTCATTTTTTAAGTGAAAATGAGAAGAAAGCTAAGTTAGGAATAATAGGAATAATTCTTGAGTTTTAGAAGACCACCTTATTAAAAAACACTTCTTCTGAGTTACAGAGTAAAACCTGAGTATACCTTCATTTTATTGCTCTGATGATGCACAATATGACAATTTCTTTCCCTAATGATACACTTTTGTCCCTATAGTCTTATACTGCTCTGATAATGCATGAAGCTGCAATTTCTTTCCCCAAGGATACACTTTTGTACTTACTTAGTGTTGTGTCTGGCAGATTATGATGTAGAATACAGTTTTACATTAATGACTAAAAGCCAAGTTTTAGTTCTTCACATACTGCCCTCTCTGAGGTGTCATGTTCAATCAATAATGCTATGAACAAGTTGCTTCAAGCACATATTCTTTTTTCTAATATTATTTACTTTTATTTTGGCAAACAAGCTAGAGAGAGTAGTGTAAAACTCAAGCGTGGTTTCATTTTCTGCAGGTCAGCTTGTAATAAAAAAAATGTTTAAACTTGTTAGAGAGAGGCATATCAATGAAAGTTAAGGGGATTCAGAAGTCTAGGGCATTAATTTTATTAATCTAATATGGCATAGACATGCTCTTTCACATGAATTTTAGTTTATCCTGTTTCTAAACCAACTAAATGCTAATGAGGAGAATAGCAGTGACTTCTGGATGCACTCATTTTGTCTCTTTTCTAAATCACTGTTGTTAGGTAAAAACCCAACAGATATGCAATGTCATTGTAGGCACCACAGACAACAACTTGAAATGCATAATAAAAATTCTCAGTTTATTAGATTTGTCCTTCTGTGATTAAAAACATATCTTAAATAGCAGACATCTGTTGGACAACTTACGTGGTTCCTTTTTGTCTCGGTATGTGAGAAAATCCTGCAGGCTGTATTGCTCAGCCCCGGTATGTTGCGGATGCACAGGAAATTAAGCATATGCTCAGTGGTGGAGCTGTAATAACATGCAAGTTTGGTGTAATCTGTTGAAAAGAAAGAGTGCCATTCCTTGTGCTGTGCCCTATGGAAAGGAAAAGGGGGGAATGCTAGGAGCCTTCTTCCCTTGCCTGATCTCATGTGACACCTCTGGTTGGTTGTGAATCAAGTTTGACAGAAAAAAATAAGTGTGTGATAAGCAGCATGCTAAAATCAAAATAATTTTGCATCTACTCCTTCTAAGCCTCATACTGTGGCCATTGCATGAAAAGATCACTGTAAAGAGAGCAATGTTATGGAGCAGAGTACCACTCTCACTAATTTTCACAAGTGAATCTAGACTACTTTTTTTTCCACTCAGAAAACATATGTCCTTCGGGCTTCCTTAAATGGGGTACCTCTTTTCTTAGTAAAAGTATTTTTCTTCCTGTGAGCCCAACTAACTCATCTTTTGAAACGTGACTGCTTTGAAGTCAAAAGAGTAAAGTAGAACCATGGGCTGCCAACATGCAGCAGGTTTTGTTTGTATGTGCTTTCAAAGCAAAAAACACCTTCACTGTTTTAACAAAGAGTTTCAGAAATATACAGGGCCAACTTTCTGTTTTGCAAGTAAATATGCAGTGAAGCCCGTGAGAGACTCACCAGGGGCATCATATTTATTTACATGCCCATGGTTCAGCTGAAATTTGTGTGCTACAAAGGTATGAAAAGAGATGAAAAGCTTTAAGAGGTAGATTTTCAAAATTTTGAAGATTCATATGAATAAAAGCATATTAGAACTGATGGCAGAGAAGGCTTAAATCTGCATGTTTCAGGACACAAAATAGCCTCTATGGAAGCTTAGGAAGGAACTCATCTTGAGTCTAAATATACAGTTTCCTGCTGAGACACTGGGTTCTTTGCCCCCAAATCCAAGTCAAGGAAGGACTGTGAAAGAGCAGTAGGCTATTTTGATATGCTGTGAAGATTACCACAGAATTGTATCTTCATATACATGCAAGAGGACATACACAAATAGATCCTGTCCTTGCCGAAAGCCTGAGAGCTGCCGGAAGTACTGGACCCTTTTTAGAGTGAATATTATATTATCAAAGCACAAAGATTCAGAAGTGGGGCTTTGTGCCTTTCCAGGATGTGGACGACAGCTGAGGTTAGGCCTCTAGAGCTCAGATCTCACATCAAGGTGCTGTGATAATACCAGGAAATGCAGAGATGAAGGTACATGCTGAGCACTTGTCAGTCTCCTCAGGACCAGTGATTATTGCTGCAAAAATCAGAGTTAGTGAAGTACCAGATAAGTGGTGGCTTCTTCATTTCTTGGCCTTCTCAAGTTGACACTGGAAACCTATTGGCAAATCAGAATGTGATGATTCTAGTATCAGAACAGCAGAGTTAATGTTATATGCTGTGGTCTACCTGCTTTAGAGACCACGGAAGACAAACTGGAGGATTTTATGATGTTTTCTTGTTGTTTATGGGTAGGCATGAGAGAGGCCTAAGAGAATGCCCTCCCTAGTGCTTCTGGGCTCCAAAGAGTTAATTTGAACAGGAATTTCAGCTGGATTCACTCTGTTAGCTGTATCTAGTCTGAGTGATAGAGAAATTCCTTAGAGCTAAGCTGTGAGTGTAACGTGAAGAAAAGTCAACACGTGCTATGAGAAATCAGGGATGTCTTTTCCCAGTGTTTTACTTGGTATGTTGTATGAATGAAGAGTTTTCTTCCTGAGACAGTGCAAGTGGTATGATAGCATGTAAGACAGCTGGCTTTAGAGCTTGGCAAGGAGTGAGTGAAGAAGGTTGAGAAATTCTCCTCTGGGAAGTGATGAAGAAGTGACTCATTCCTAGCCAGTTTGGAGAACCTCTGTCTGATTTATAGGCCGCAGGATAGGAGCGCCTTTGGGCTGCGTTCTACTGAATTTCATGAACAGAAAGGGGCTTATTTTTTACAAGATTTGGAACTTTTCTTTTACCAAAGTCTTCAAAACAAGTGTTCGATAAGTAACCTGCAACTTGTATAAGTGGTACTGGTATTTTTCCATCTACAAGATTTCTATTTCCCATGTTTTTGGTTAATTTTCCCGGTGTCCGATTAGGCAGGTAAATTACCTGCTTTTCCTAAAATGACCTTTGATAATGTAACAGTTCTGACAAATTTGGTAACTGTGTATGCTACCTGACATCAAAACACTTTACCTTTTTTTTTTTTTTTAATAGCTACAGCTAAAGCTGATTTTTATGGCTACTTTAGTCCAAATAAATATTCCTGACTCAGTGGATCAAGATAAAACCACAATCTGTAGTTGCTTCTTTAACAAATACCAGACTGGGACAGTCATTTGCCCACTCATGGATTTTCTGACTTCTTTCTTATTAGATGTTAACCAGCAATTAACAAAAAAGTCTAGAAGAAGCTAATGCTTGATTTTGGACCTTGGACAAATCTAACCACAGTCTGATAAGGAAGCTTTGAAGTAGCAGGTATGTACATAAATTTTACATTTTCAAGTAAAGCTGTGGGGGTAGACATGACAGTCATGACAGTCACACAGCACAAAGGTCCTGCTTTCTGATGCAGTCACAGTAAAGGTGAAAACCCCAAAGTCTTTTCTTTTGAGCTACGGAATTTAGAAGGTATAACATAGGAAATCTTCAGTAAAATCAGGAATTGTTCCCACTCCTTCAAACTCTGACTACCATGAAAATGCTTATTTTTGTCTTTACTCCTTGACTAAGTTATTCCAGGGGATTTTCCCAGTGAAAGGAAGAAGTTGATCCCGAACATGTTTTTTGTAGTATCATATTTTTCATTACAGAACTAGAAAGTTCTACCTTTTATTTTTTTTCTTTGCTTTTTTTTTTCCTGGAAGAGGAACACCCCCCCTCCCCCCCCGCTTTTTGGTGTGCCTCCTGATTTTTAATAATACCACAGACTTCTTTGCCTTGCAGTGAACCAGTTCCACAAGGAGATTGCCACATCAGATTATGTGAGTTTGCTTCATTTCCAGGCAGTGCTATTTAATATACATCTGCTATGTAATAGATGCAACAAACCGAAATGATTTTCAGTTGGGTTAGTCTTTATTGGATCTGACCTCTGGTCTAGGAGGTGAAGGGAGAGTGGAAAATGAAAGCTGATTTGGTATTAGCCCACTATTCATATTAGAAAAAGTAAATGCTTTTGCGGTTTTCCTTACAGAGGTGTCTTTATTCATTTGACATGCCTTTAATAACTAATTCTAGTTGTCTGGTTGCCAAGATAGATTTCCTACAGGCAGACTTAAAAGTGATTTTGTCCTCTTTGAATGCATAGCTTCAAATGATCCCAGAACAGCAAACATTAAACTTCCCCCTAGACCCTGAGATTTTCTGAAGCACTGTAATAACAAAAAAGGATAAGACTATTAGAAAAAAATAAATAAATGAATTAAGCATGCTTCATACAATATGAGCAGGACAATAAAACTCCTTGTTTTTCCATGCACACTAATATCTCTTTTCTACTGTTGGCCGTATGCTGTGGTTTTCTCACAATTCCCATTTTATGGATTTTGGTATCATCATTCCCATATATATCCCATTGCCTGGGAATGAGAATGTTTTGTAGGCTTCATCTGAAAGCAAGGAGCCAACAGAACTCAATTTTTTTCTTTCACAGATGGTTTTGCCAGTGTTTTTTTCTCACATTATCACAGACCTTTAAATGTGTATCCAGTGTACGGGTGTCTGTGTATCATGTTTGTCTATGAGCATATGTAAAGCTGGCATGGGAACTGTGAAGTAGGATGCCTTCCTTGTCATTTAACTGGGCTATGCACATAAAGCAATTAGGAGCAGTTTTAAAACTTGGCTTCATGCACAGCCAAATTGAGTTTGGGTCTGCTGGTTGCTTAGAGAAAGAACATGAGAAAGAATATTGTCGTTTCCAGGCATAAACTCATGTTGCCAAGGGATATGTCTGTAATGGGGCTGCCCCAATGAATTTTGAGTTGCTAGGTCAAAATCTGAAAGCTGTCTCTCTAGTGTACTGATAGCCAAAAGCCACCTTTTCTTTGGGTTACCGAAATCTACTAAGGTATTAATAATGGGTAATTACTACAAGCTTTTTACCTCAGCTGAGTCTTAAATCAGCTTGGTTTGGTGATAAACGGAAGCAACATTTCAGCTGAGAAGGACTTGGACAAGTTTCATTTTTCAGCTGAGGATCTTGGTGTTGGTGGCGCTTTCTGACCAGATCACCCAATTCAGTGTGAGGAGTTTCATCTCTGTCCTGCATTGTATTGAGCAGACCGACCAGTCCCTACCTCTCCTCGATGTTGTTTAATTATCACCTTCTGAGAGGTGATTTCTTAGGATGCCACACAGTCTTCCCCCCAGGCCATGCCCACCAGCTATTTCTCCACTGCTTGTTTGACACTCTTTAAGTTGTTGACAAGAACAATATATTTTGACAGAAGAGATCACAGCAATAACTTGTCAAGTGATCATGCATTTTCATTTCACTGTAGAAAATACCTTGTGCATGAGCCTTGGGACCATCCCATTTAGCTTTTGGCGTGGTTACATCACAGTGACAGCTCAATACCATTATGTGATTGGTTTGAAACATGTATCCGTAGAAACAGCCAAAGAGGACAAATTCCTGGCAGCTGAAAGCACCGCTAACATCAGAAGTTCTTGTTAATTCTCCTTTAATGCATTACATTACGTCTGATACAAGACAATTTACTTTGTTTTGGTTGACCTCAGTTGGGGATGTCAAGGCTTTTGACATGTCATTCTGACACCTCTGTACTGCCAGTACCGTGGTCATCAGGAAATTTTGTCAGCACAGTTTCACGTTTTTGTGCTGAAGCCATGATTATAAATATCAAATGTGCTCAGTCCCGACTGTAAACAACTCCATGAGTGGCCTCCGGTGGAGCTGCTAGTACTTCTCAGTTACTCACCACTGTTAGCCTGGTCCCTTTCACTCTGGTGTTTGTTGTGGGGTTTTAGTTTGTTTGGTTTTTGTTTTCCCCCAGTTTTTCTAATAATTTACTCTCTACTGTGATATTGAATGTGTACAAAAGCACAGAGAAGTGAGATTTTTTCATCGTCTGGGAGACCTGGTTTATTTTCTAAATGAAGTTGCAAGGTCTGTCTGGTTGATCTGCCTTTGTTAAAACCATGTTGCACATTTCCTATATAACTGTAAGTCTATTTGTTTTTCTTAAAAATCTGTGGCTTACTTGGTACCCGTGGACCAGTAAAGATCAGGACCACTGTATGACTCAGTTCCCCTGAAAAGTCTCAGTGGTGCAAGAGTCCTGTGATATAAATTAAATTTCATTTTTAGAAAAAAAAAGTCATGCTAGACCTCTTTTGCTGCAAAAGCAGGGTTTTTTTAATGCCAATGGTAAGACGAAATGTTGTTCTAGAAATAGCCTGCAGCTTATAGCATTACCCTGCCAAAATAAAACTATGAAAGCCAACTTGCACAGTACAAACCTGCTTAAGGAATTGCAATTTTAAAAGCAGAACAGTTGTTTTGAAATGCAAATAAATATTTTGGAAAGTTTCTACTGAGTATTGTGTTATTTTTACAGGACACTGATTCTCACGCCATGCGAGTTATAGCCATTTAATTGTATTTTATATGGTATCGAACTTTCTGCCAAAATCTGGTGTTGGAATGTTTTTCGTTGTTACGGGTCTATCAACATTACATCATTTACTGACTGCATCATGTGTGACACACATGTCTGTGCTTAACCTTTACAGTTGGGATATCTGAGCCTGCTTTAATCAAATGTTACACTACCAAATGGGTGTTATTCTTTAAAGCTTCCTTGCTGAGGAAACAGGTCTGAGTTTTTGTATACCCACCCATTAGAGGTTGCTGTCAAATTTAATAGAACTTAATTAGGAACAAATTGGCATTTAGTAGAGCCCAAAATTTAGGCTTGGTTGCCTTTTTTTCTATTAACTAAACCTTTGTTTCTATAGCAGGCATCCAAAAACTATGGACTAGAAGATGCATGCCCATACTCTCAGGAAACCAGTAAGGCCAGTGGCTTCTTGCAGGAAGAAAAATGGAGAAATGCTGGAGTTGTTCAAATGCAAAAATTTCTTCCCTCATAGAGGTGTCTGTGGATATCTCCAACACATTCTGCTTGTTCTCACTGCTACTGATCTAGAGAAGAGACAGGCACCCTCTTCAAGCAGCCCTTTCAGTGCTGCTGGGGGCAAAGCCTTTGGGGTTGAATTTCACACTCTCAGGATAACTGAGAGCAAGATTTGCTCAGTTGTTGAACAGCACAATGCAGCTACTGGTAACCTGTCCCACAGGGGCCTTTCTTCTGGCATCCCTTGATTAAGCTGAGGGCTATTTCTCCATTCTGAGCCTTAGGTGATAACTTACACTGCAATTTATGCCATCTTTTGGGAAACTCAGATACCTTGGAGAGTTTCTTTGGTGAATGTGACTGTCAGTAGTGTGGGAAGAGATGATCTTTATGAGCACCTTTCAGAACAGGAGCAAATAACAACCTACAAAAAAAAGCTTTGGCTTAGAAAACTCTCTCCTTCCTCTCTCTTTGCTCAGCCTCCCCAGCTGTTTGTCGACTGTGTAAATGTGAAAAACATACACAGAGCAAAAACTCTCCTAAAATGCAGGTGCCAGACTATGGTGGCATTCCTACCAAGTTGCTACTTCCATTGTTTTCAGTAAAGTTCAAAAGATGGAGTGTATTGCAAGTCCCAGGCCAGGACATGCACATGGGGGTAGCAGCAGCTGTGCTGGACAGGGAGACACCCCCAGATGTGGCCATCAGGTGGGCTTGTGTGGGGCAGAGCTCCAAAGGCAACAAAAAGGGCTCTGCAGGGCAACTCCACCAGAATCTGAAGCAGAAGAATGAAGCCGCTGATCTCAAACTGATTTCACTTGCCTAAAGTAAGTACTATCCATAGGTATAACTATGAGGCAGAGTTGGAAATGAAGGTTTAGTCCTGATGTTGGTGAGACCAGCAGTCACCTTGCACAGCTTCTTAAATAAAAGCTTCAAATCCTAAGGTCTTTCCCACAAATTCGTGTGCTTCCAGCTTCTACTGCTCTGTCCTAATTGAAATACAGACTTCAGGAAGGTCAGTTCAAATCCGGTGTGATACAAATGGAGACAGTAATTTATTTGCTTGTCTGGATCCTAGAAAATTCTTTGCATCAAAGACAATATAGAGATACCCATCTCAAACTCTATTTTCCCAGAAAGACAAGGAAGAGAGGGCATGGGTAAGCTATTAAGTTAAAGATCCTCTCTGGACTAAGGGTGTTTGGTTTAGATAAATACAGATTTTGAGTAACGCTGTAAGAAGTATCTTTTGCCTGATTGTGTGTTTGTAAATATTAAACATTAATTGAGAAAGACTGTTACCTATGAACTTGGGGGAAGCTAGAAGAATTACTGAAGGGTGGGTTATGGGGGGTTGTCTGGTTTATTGCTTGACTAATCAAAACATTTCTGTGCCATTAATTATTCTCAATGACTAAGCCTGTATATGGGTTAAAGACTTAAAAATTATCTGATTTGCAGCTCTTTTCTATTTCATTTTTTAGGTAGTGTAAGTGATTCTGTGTCATGAGAAAATGTATACAACACTGATAAATCCATAAAGTATTTGACCTTTAATCAATCCTAATATTTGCAATCCACAGAGCCTTCTTAAATGCCTGTAACCTTGGCCCTTCCACTCCCATTCATCACAATTACTGTTTGAGCTGTCTGATGCAATGCACAAAGCATTGCATGTTGACATCCAATATTTTATCATTAATAAAATAAAATTAAAAAAAAAAAGAAGTAAGAAACATTCCGAGTATTTTTGCTGGTTTGATATTTTCCAGTGCAGTGCCAGGAGAGGAAAAGGGACAGTTGTGATTTATGTTAGTGCTAGCAGACATTGTTAATTAGTGCTTACCGTTAGCAGAATGTAGATGTGGTTGGCTCTCTAAACAAGTTGATTCTTGAAGTTACGCTAATTTTCAGTGATTGTTAACCTTTCCACACTGAAAATACTGTTTGTAAAATACTTTGGTAAACAGTACGGATTGCATTTTAAACAAGAGTTTAAGGAACCTGGAGCAGGAGCATGTACGACTTAAGAACGCTTTGGACCAAACCATGCAGGTCTCATTTGTGCTGTAATACATGAGTTAATGCTAGTAAGATTGTTACAAGAAAACTAACATTTTCTCCTATCCCCCAAGACTTTTATTATTGTCTTGATCAAAGAACACTGCAGTGATGGATGGAAATACTAACAAGACTTACCCACAGAGAGGTTGGCTTCTGTAGACAGCTGAATGATTCAATGCAGAGAGCACTGGACTCCTCACGAAGGAACTTGCAGTTGTGCTGTGCATCCAGGCAGTTGCTTTATTTTTGGGGAGGCCTCTTACTCTTTGTGTACCTTGTCAGTAAAAATTTAAAGGTCTTTTTTTCTAGGACAGTCTCCTTTCACACACGTTCCTGTGTCAAGTACAAAGAATAACACATTAGGATTGAGATAAGTATGATAAAAATAAATATCACTGAAATTTCCTCTTGTAGCATTGTGTTTCACATCACCTATGATTCACAACCCCCATGAGGGAGTAGGTGCTGCCCAGGATTTTTGCTGAGAGTGAACTTATATTTCCTTTGCCTTTGGAATGAAATACGAGTCCTTGGATCTCGTCTATATAAAAGCAACATTTGGATATGTTATCATACTGCTATTTGTCCAATTTCAGACTTAAAATATGCTCCCCAGACCTCTCACACCCAGTACCAAAATACTCTTCCACTGGAATCATGGAAACATTTATGTTGGGAAAGACCCCCCTGTTAACCCAGCACTGCCAAGTCCATCACTAAACATGTCCCCAAGTGCCACATCTGCACATCTTTTAAATCCCTCCAGGGTTGGTGACTCCACCACTTCCCTGGGCAGCCAGTTCCTGTGTTGTGTGGAACAACCTTTTCAGTGAAGGAATCTTTCCCAATATCTGATCTAAGAGTATTCTTTACACACACATATATATCTTTGCGTGTACACTTTTTTGTATTTGCATTTATACCTATATATCTTTCTGAATAAGGAGGTATGATGGCTATTTCAATATCAAAAGGTCAAAAGTGCAAAGAAATGGCAACATTAAAATTTTTAGACTTGTAAGTTCCATCTTTGCTGGAAGGGTTTTGTGTTCTCTTTCTCTATCTTGAAGATTTTTCTTAGCATAGTTTTTATAAGTTTTCACAATTTATTAGCAGGAATTATACTTTTAATGGAAATCATGAAAAAATGACATGGGAATATGATCTAAGTCCCTGTTCTCCCCCAGTTATATTTCTCTGGCTTTTTTTTCCCAGCTGTTTTGCCAAGGCAAATAATATGATTATAACTGAGCACTGATGTGTAAGAATTAGCATGGTCTGTCTCTGCAATGCTGGATGGGAGAACGAGTATGATTTCATTTTTACTGCAGTTACCACGCAAACTCTTTCTGCCTCTGCAGCTTTTTTTTTTTGCTGGTGGAATTTTCAAGGAATGCCATGGAAAGATTTACAGACTTTTTGGCCAGGTTGACCACTAGCCTCTCTGACATGCTGCCTGGGTTGACGAGACTGTGTGTAAAACTCAGCCTGCTCCAGAGAGCTCAGGGATCACATCATCTGCGTGTGGGAAATGTGGGCTGTAGCAATACTGTACAAGAGGTGCTCAAAGACTAAAGTGCCAGACCTTCAGGCCCACATAAAAGAGGCTCTGAGAGAAACTTGTAGGTGCAGAGGCTGACAAAATTAGTTAATTCTGCTCTCTTTAGTGGAACTAGAGAACGCTAAAGGAGCTGATAACCTATTCATAAATAAAAACTGTGGCAGCAATTCAATTCTGCTGAGTACTGAATATCCTTAACTCCCAGAAGAAAATTGCTAACCATCAGAACTCATGTTTTCTGCCATTCACGCAGAGAACATCAAGTTCAAGAGGTCCCAAAGAACATCCATTTCCTCGACTTCATCTGTGCACAAAAACTCCATTGTGCAGATTTTGCACATTTTTATAAGGCTTAATCAGATAATATATGCAGCTTTGTTTCAACCTGGTGTAAAAAAGGAGCGGCAAAACTGTTTGTCCCTGTCTATGAGGATAAGGTTTGCCACGATGGAAAATCTGCAAAGAGGTCACCTTAACAGCAATTCCAGACATGAGACTGAAAATAGCTAAATTTAGGTTGGAAATATTTTCACAGTTTTGTGGAACAATTAGGTCACCTCCACGAAATGATGTAGGATGCTAGAAGTAGTCTCAGGTATCTACCAGCATGCATCTGTTTTCATGCAGGGGCTAATTTTATGGATGGTTTAGGGCTCCACTTGTGTTTCCATAAACATTTACACATTGCCCTGTGGAGGGAAACACCTAAAAGAAGCTTTTTTATGATGCCACCATACTGCTGGAGAGACTTTTACTGAAGATGTGACATATTTTGAAGAGCTATGGTCTCTTCCTTCCTCTCTTTGACTTTGCAGACATATATATCCTCTAAGAAACA
Source organism: Lycocorax pyrrhopterus obiensis (assembly GCA_014706295.1). Lineage (NCBI taxonomy): Eukaryota > Metazoa > Chordata > Aves > Passeriformes > Paradisaeidae > Lycocorax > Lycocorax pyrrhopterus. Next base: position 23,868,586 of record JACSVZ010000004.1, read on the forward strand.
TTTCTATTAGTCCCATATTTTAGGGAAAAAGCATTGCCAATATTGCGAATGCATACTATTCCAAAGCTTTTGATTGCCCAGAATTCAATCTCCTGCTGAAACTGATTTTTTGCTGCTTAATGTCAGAGATGCAGTGCTGGTGAGACTTGTCATAGGCCTGAATTCATTGGTGTCATTGTACACTGAACACAGAACTGCTGCTGCAGTGCTCAGTTATTGCTGCATGAAATTGTGCCGGTTCTCTGGGAACAGACCTGTGAAAAATGCCACTGGAAGTGTTTATATGGGAAGTAAATGGACGGGGAATGTATCCCACTGTCTGATAGAGTCCTCCATGCAGGCAAATGTTATGATGGTGTATTTGAGCCTCTGCATGTGGCAGCCATTTCCCCCAAAGTCTTCCTTCTTTTAAATCCCTACCCCACTGCACACAGGAAATGTTCAAACTGAGCTGGGGCACCCTCTCTGAGGACATGAAAGTGGTCTTAAGTTTGGTCCTCAGACAAGTGTTTGGGATGCTAATAATAGTGTTGCCTGAGTAAAGGGAGTAAGAGTCATCTCTCATACTTGACTCTCTTCTGCCCTGAATGTATTTCCTTAGGGCTTGGAGTCAGTGTCCGTTCTCTTCCCGGTCTCTGCCTCCTGTTTCTTTTCGTACCCGACACTCATTTGGAAGAGCCAGCCATATACAGACACTGGAACTGTTTATCTTTGTAGAGTGTGCATTATCTATGCTGCTCAGCTTTTTGCCTTAAATCTTTTGTGGCTCCTTTTTCTGAACTTGACTCATTTCCTTGAGTCTACTTGTTTAGCAGCCTTTTTATCCAGATACTAAATCCATAGCAGGCGACCTTCCCCTGTAACCATTTTCTCTTCCAGTCTGAGGTTTCCTGAGTTCACCTTCTTTTTTATTTTTTTCTTAACAAGTCTCTTTTTTGGCAAGTCCTGAACCAACTTTTGGAGGTCAGTGGCCTAGGTTATTTGTAATTGCTCAGCAAATCCATCCTCAGGCCAAAGTGTGGTTTCAGATCAGAGAAAAGAAACCTGGTAGCACGGTAACAGTAATCTCTGAAGATGAGCTGATTCATCTATTACTGCATGAGCTTTCCATAGTTTTACACAGAGTGTTCTCATTGCAGTTCTTTCTTTCAGCCTAAAAGTTTTTACAAGGATCTGATTAAATATTGCTTTTGTGTATTCTGACTTGAGAGTTTAGGGAGTCCCCCTTCCCCTCTTTTCTGCCAAAGGAAGGGAGAGGTAAGAAGGTATATGTGACCCAGCAAGACAGAAGTGTCTTTTGAAGATATTTATAAGTATGTTGTGGTATGTGAAAATCTCCTCCTGAAAATTCCTAAAAATTTGCTTATCAATGTGTCTTGAAAAACTTGGGAACCCTAAAGTGGAAACATAAAAGCTTTTAGTCTGTAGGGTTGCTGGATTTGCCCTGTGAATTTGACAGTGCAGACCACAACCAAAAGAGTTGTGTGGGTAGTGATACATCACATAGGAAAGACAGTAAAATAAGAAGTTGTAGCTCTCTGCCAGGAATTAGCAATAAAATGGAATTTGCATCCAAGTTTCTGTGAGCAGAATGATACCGTTCTTTTCCAGTAGATGAGTCTACAGAGGCATTGTGGTTGTTCACATCCACACATATTTATGTATGGCAGCTTTATCATTGAAATATCAGCAGCTCAGAAACAAATATCAAAGTAAATACTTTTCCCTTAATTTTATTTCAGTGAATTGTTAACAGCTGTTGCTTCAACTGCAATGTGGGAATATTCTGTAAAAGGAGAAGAAACTTCATGGTCTGAAGTTCAGTTCCTACATATTCCTTCAGCAGAGGCTTATGACAGTGGCTTGTCCATATGTGGAGGTGCTTGAATTTCCCCCTGCTAAGCTCTCGGGGCTACAGGGAGCCTGGGCTTGTGTGGGTCTGTACCTTACATCAGTTTTATACTGCTGCTAAGTGACTGTGAAGCTCATCTGTGCTTGCAGACCTTTGGACAAACATGCTGTGGCAGTCAACTGCCTTCACTTTTGGGGCTCCCACTGTCTGTGTTACATGGTGTTGGGAAGGAATGCTATGTTTCCCAGGGAGAATTTGGGGTAATGTGGAGGAAGCTGTTTGCCTCCTTTGCCAGCCCCACGATGTGTTCAGTGCAGTGGAATCTGTCGCACAAGGGTTTCTCTTGGGTACAGGGCCATCCCTCCCAGCCAGTATGTGCATTTACCCACCTTTCTCATGCCCCATGGTAGTGGCTCTGTAACGGAGAGGCTTGGTTTTCCAGAAAAATTGTCCCAATTGTGTGCCATTGTGAGATTTCACACACACACAGAGTCATGAGCTGTGAAAGCATGTACTTCCCTGAGCAACAGGGCTTAGCAACCCTACGTCTCTTTCTGTTATAAAAATATGAAGCTGTGGCTGCCCGTTCTTTTATTTCAAACACAGGTGGAATTGGTTGGAAGGCTATAAGGCTGTTAAGAAGGCATTCAGTAAGACCGTGTGAAACTAAGCATTTAGCACTGTTTTCTTGGAAAGCTAGATATTGTATAATTAGTCCCTTTTTATTTGTTTTGCTTCTGATGCCTTCAAGTGTGTTTGGGTAATTTTTCCTCGTTACCATACGGGATAAAATTTACATTCCTGTAAAGCAATAAAGACAAAACCAAAAAACCTGTTCTTGCTTCCAGAAACTGAAGATGTAAAAAAACCACCAAACACTTAAGCCTGTAGTAAAACACTGAGTTGGCAATGCTGCTGCTCTTCTCTTACACCAGGATATATAATACATGCTCCCGCAGAAAGCAGCAGTGTTTCGCTTCCAGGGAGCACACCCAGGCTTCTCGAGGAAACCCAGAAACCGCAGAAAAGAGGCAGATTGAAAGGATCCCCTAATAAGTAAATACATCCAAGGCTTTTAGTTCCCCATCTGCTGTTTTGACAAATGCATGTGAGCTGTTTTGCCAGCAGATATCACTATGTGTGTCCAAATTACAGCTGAGAATGAGAGAGAAAAAGCATTTCTGTACTCGTAAGCGACAGGCAGATTTAGGAATGTCTGCTGGAGTTTATGTGCATTATTAGGCACCTTTTTAATTCTTTTGTCAACCTCTATTATGAGGTCATTTCACTTCAATGCAAATGAAACCGTAATTTTTCACCTTCCTATGTTCTTTTTTTTTCATTATATATATTTTTAATGTGTTGCCCTCTAGAACAACATAAAAGCCTTTAACTGTCTGAATTGAACTACTGTGGCCTTTCTTGTCAAAAAGAGCTCCTGGATTTATTTCTGTGTACATTGACACTATAAAATGTTACTTTCTTTTCTCTCTTCTGCAGGCAAAGAGCTATAAAAATCAAGTTTCATTGTCATTTCAACCTTTGTTCTAAAACATTATGATGTGTAGAAAATTGATTATGCTGGAATTTAGTATATACAACAAAAGGAAACTTTGTTGAAATCCAGAGGGCCGTTTCTGTTCATTTGATAAATGTATTAGTTTCTTTGGTTTCCTGAATTACCAGGTAAAGGGCAACATTTTCCAGATCTAACTAATTTCACTGAAACATATGAAAGACAAATACCAGAAGTCAAATCTAACATATTCTTCCCATGGGCCTTAAAAAAAACCCACCCCAAACTCTTTATTTTGAAAAGCTAAAGTAAGAGTTCAAAATTAAACGGATGATTCATGTGAGATATGTGAACTGAACAACACATCGAGCTGTTCTACCAGCTGATATGGCCTGGGTTTTCTCAGCACTGCTAAAGAAAAGAAACGAGGTGAAAAAAATGGATTGCTGTGCTACTCCATCTACTCAAGCGTCGCCGTACCTCTGGGTCGCAACAAAGCAGACCCTCTACGAGGAGCTCTCTGCCAGGGCTTTAAGCTCCATGGCTACAGGGCCAAATTTTGGTCCCTTTGTCTCCCCTGGGCATGGAGGAGCTGAGTGCTGGACACTCCATAGGCAGAGGATGCTGCTCAGCAGTGGTGGCCCTGCACAGCCTTTGCTCACAGTAGCAGCCCTACTGCTTCCACAGCTGCAGCTCTGTGCCCGTATGTTGTTCCTCCAGGAACCTATTCCCTCCTGCTGGCACCTTCCTGGACGTGGAGGGCAGCAGAAGGCTCCCATCCCATCCCATCCCATCCCATCCCATCCCATCCCATCCCATCCCATCCCATCCCATCCCATCCCGTCCCAAGGAAATTCCCAGATGTGCATACAACTGCTTTAGAGACTCCTGACTGGACAGTCACAAGCAAAGGGACTTACTGGCTTTTGCCATGAATCTTGCAAGTGTGAGGGATACAGCAGCTTCTGCAGTCAAGCAGCAGGAGAAAAAAGCAGTTCAAACTAATGAAAGTATAGTTATCCATCCACTGGCAAAATCACAATATGTTATATTTCCTACTGAAGGTACTTAAAGAAGAAATCGTGTTCTTGTGTGTGATACAGCAGAATGTAAACAAGGTAAAAATTACAATATATGCTGCTACCTTTTTTTCTTCTTGAATAACAATAACTTTAAGCAACGGGAAATGTTCCCAACTGGACAAATGAGAATCCCTAATTTAATCTACTATCTGAGAGACACTATAATCCCCAGCAAATATTAACCTCTGCCTCTTGATGCAAAAAAGATCCCCTTTGCCAGTGTCAGTCACATTTATTTCAGTCTAGACGAAATAGCTCCTAGGTGTTGTAGGGAGAAACAATGATGTCTGACTGCCTCCTGGAGAACATTCAAACCTTGAGCGTATTTTGGTTTGTGCTGGAGTTGAACTTGATGTGATAGGTCTGGAAAAATATAGAGCTGACAGTCTATATACACTACCAGGTTTTTAGTCCACACGGATAATGAGACCTAAGCACCCAGCCACTTTTTTTTGTGCCACTGTCAATTTAAAGTGCATTTTTAAATGAACAGTGGGGTTATTTGGGTCTATTAATTACAGTAATTGTTTCCTGCGTGGAAACCACATGTATGAGATGTGAAAGGCGCGTGTGTGTGAGAAGGAATGCTGGCGTGTGTGCGACTGGAGCAATTCTCCTTTGAAGATTTTTTTTTAATCCCTAGAGAGGGAGCTTGTAATGAGCAACAACATTTACGCTGAGGACTTCAATGCTCCTTGTTGCCCCATCCGCTGCCTTGCCTTTCACATGGAGATTAAAGTCAGTGGTTGAAGCTGCTCCTCCTTTTCCCATGTGGCTGATATAAATTCTACATCAAATGGAAAGGAGAAAGGGCAGGTTTGGTTGTCAGCAAAAAATGAAGGAGAGGTCTGACAGCGGCAGGAGCAGGGGCTCAGTTCTCATTAATCTGGTGGGCACCAGAAGAGTAAACATAAAACCTTGGGAAGATGCCGACTGTGCCCTTTAAACAAACAAAGAGCCCGTGACTGGCACAATAAGAGCAGCGCTGATGGGTAAACAGGAAAATGCTTTTCCTAAGGTTCAACTGTTGATGGATATGATGGGAAACTCATGCAGATTTTTATAATTTGTATAAAATTTGAATGCTTTGATTTGTGCATTAAGCAAGTACAATAATGATCCCATAGTTAACTTCTAACCTGTTTTCTATTACAAGTCTCCCCATTTTAACTTTGACAAGGAAGCTGTCTTTCTGACTGGTTATGGTATTTTTCCCTAGTGCAGAACAATACCAAAGAAAAAATGTTTGGGAAAGTTTGGGATTAATTTCATTAATCTCTTGAAATGCAGAATGTTATGTCCCCTTTTACATCTCCTTTTGCTGCAGTGGCGCATCTCAAATGTGACTCAGCCCATGTGGGTCCCTACAGCTTGCCCTGTGGAACTGCTTAGTTTGGAGCGGAGAGGGAAGGGATGAAAAAAAATTCAGCAACACATCCTGACAGAGGGCAGCCAGACAGTGTGGCTTTATGAGGGAAGAGCCATACTGGGAAGAGAGACAGTAGATCTCCTGAGACATCTAAGAGCAGATAGTTTGTATGTCGAAGTCATGGCATGGGCATAAATCAGTCCTCAAAGGCAGTAGGCTTCATAGTTTATATTGTCATGCTCTCAGCTTGATTTTAGCAGCATTTGCATATTCTCAAATATTTTTCTTCTGTGCTGAGGTTCTGTTCCTTGCTCATCCGCACAGAAGATGAGTGGCAGAGACTCTGTTCTGAGATACCCAGAAGTATAAAAGCAAGAGGAGTAGAGTCAGCACAAGGTTTTTTATCCAATTCTTAGTTTGGGAAGGTCCCTGTGCATGAACATGGCAAAACTTATTCTTGACACAACTGGGACAATAAACACTCAGAAATCAAAATTTAACTACTCTAATCAATCCTGTTTCCCCTTTTTTCTTTCACTTCCTTTCCTGGGGGAATATTTATAGTTGTTTGTACTGGCCCTTTTACCCCTTCTCATCCCACCTGAAGATACATGCAAAACATCAAGGTTCAGAGACAAGGCTATGAAATAAAACCCTCTTTGTTAGTTCAGCTAGAAATTTGAACCACTACAGAAGATTATTACAAAGGTTTTAGGCTGGGGGAAACTCTGGTACTTTTTGAACACAGAGTTGAACGTCAGAAAAGATTTATGTCAGCAGTGAGATCCAGCTAACAGGAAACCACATTTTTCTCTCTCAAAAACCCTGTTGCTACCTCAGATTGTTTACTACCTTAGTGAAACTATTTCAGGATTTTTCCAGAGTTTAAAAAGAGGGTTGATGATATTTGAGTCTCTGCTGCTTTTGATGAGTAATAAATGGTTTCTTTGAAGCCACTCTTTTAGTACCAGGTAGCATCAAGTCACATGAGCACTAAATATCCAGCTAGGCCAAATGAAGAAATAGCTGGTCTTAAGTCCTGGCCCAGTGACCCTCTTCTCCTTTTTCCAGGAGGAGAATTTTGAAGTTCTGTCCAGTGTTCAAGCAGTGAGGTCAATGGAGATCTTTAATCTTCTCAGCTCCGTTGTTTGTGCACCACTTGATGGGACAAGTTTCTCATGGCAGATTTCTTGTGGCAAAGCCAGAACAGAAGGAAATTTGTTCTTAGCTGGGCTTATTCACCAGAACAAGGAGACTCAGCTGGCTTTTGTGGCGTGAGCATTCCAGGGGAGAAATAACTCTGGCAGATGCTCTCATGCTAGTGCATTGATACACAAAAGGATAAAGTTCTAGTGAGCTCACTAAGTTCTGAGTACCAGAAAATGAAAGTCAGAAAAAGATGAATCTGACAAGGAATCTGTGTTTGATTCTAGCAGGTGTTTTGAGCAAAAGTGAAAAATAAAATATGTTCCTTCTGAAACTTTCATCTATTTTAAAATACTTTATATTTGGAAGTATTTTTTGTGATGACCAAGTAATCTATGCAAATATTAATATATCAAAATTTAATTAAGATTAAATAGTTCAATTAGTTGTTTTAAAATATTAATTTAAAGTAGTGTCTTCAATCAAATATATAAATATAATAGCCTCTATAAGTGAACTACATCAACCTAATGGCATGCAATATTTTTACTTGCTTTATTAATGAAGAAAAAACCAAACTTCTGCATCAGTTATTTTATGTTTAGGCATGATTAAAGGTTCTCACAGCATCAGGGGATATTAACAGGCAATTATATTTTGAGTTTAAAATGGATTGATTATTCCTTCCTGAGAGAACAGCAGTGCACAGACAAACTGCATAGAAATAACTTGTCAGTAATGCTCACACTACTGTACAGATTTTAAAGATAAATTTCCATCTGGCATGCAGACATTCAGGAAGGAACTTTTGTTAATGTGGCTTTCACACAAAGTTTGTCAGGGGTAAAACCCGACTTGAAGATTCATTTCTACTTCTCACATGTGGCAAATGTTAATATACTCTAGACATTTCTTAAAGAAATTGAGCACAGGTAAGGAAAAGATAAGGAAAACACTGAGTTTCTTCTCTTGTTCCACTGGCAGTTTTGGACTACTCAGATGGTCCCCCTAAAAAACAAGAGCCAAACAGAAAAACAAATAGAATTTAAAAAAAGATGACGACTACAAACTGAGAACAAAAATGCTCTGTAAATATTAATACTTCACTGAAAACTTCGATGTGCTGAACAAACAACAGTTAATTTAACCTCTGTGAGCAAAGATAAATAATAAAAACATCCTTCACAAATTAGAGGTCAGGAAGAGAGCCCGAGCATATTGGAATGATATCCTTGCTGACTTCAGTGGTCTTTGCAGAAGGTCTCCTCTCATCTGAGCGAGGTCAGGGCTGTTGGCTGCCACAGGACAGAGATGAGAGCCAGGTTTTCTTCTGCCTTTCACCCCAGTACTAACCCAGCATCACACAAGGTAAGATAATGGAATAATACACAGGTGTTCAGTAGAGAACACACTGAGTTTGCTTCCCTGAGGTACATACCATTGATAAACATGAAGAATTGTACTCTGTCACTGTAATACCACTTGACCTTAGCTGTTCAAGGACTATTTGCAAAACAGGCATCGTGTGTTTTGGGAGGGAGGAAAAATTAATCAGACAAAAATGATACTCTTTGTAAGCATACTATAATAGGAAGTTATCTTTGCTCATGGAATTGAAGCTACTGGTATTGAACTACTACTGGTAAACAAAGTAAATATTAAATCCAGCAGAAGAAATGAATAGAGATGGTTGAAAGACAGAATTTTAAACTGGAACGGTAGCTGGAGTTTCAAAACTTACTTCATCCTGAGCTGAAATGAAGTGTCAGTCTCAGAAATTTATTTAGGGAGAAAAATATTGACAATGATATTAAAATATGTTCAACTGCATTGGAATTTTAGATGGTGATGAGATCAAGGTGTTAATGTAAAATATTTTGACATTAGTAATCTATGTTTTGTAAAGGAAGGAAGATTTTGTGAAGGAAGGAAGGCTTCCTTAAAGTGTTTGATTGACATAGAATTTTTTTTAATAACACTTCAGCTTCATAGTTTTTAAGAAATAGATTTGACTGACACATGTTTAGTCACAAGGAAAGATGCAGCTACTGATTCATAAGCACCAGTGGACTTTGTCTTTGAAGGCCAATTGTACAATATTCATTAAGCACTTTCCAGGCTGCTTATGAGATCTTTTAAGATAAATAGTTTAAAACAATAGGGTCTGTAGTCTTTGGGTAACTAATAGGAGTTACCCAAATCTGTCTGAGAAAGAGTGAGCCTTTTGGATATTTTCATATTTACACTGTGTATTGCCTTTCCAATGGCCAGTGTAGATTTGTTCCCCGTTTTACAGAAAGCTGATTTATGTGCCAGTTGACTCTCTGTGGTTCCCTGAAATGAAGGCTTGTTTTAAAAGCGAACCATATTGTAACTCAACCTGGTAAGTGTGGGAGACAGCTGTCTGCAGTTCACGTTTTGAAATATTGTTTTAATAATTGTTTCTTTCCTTTTCTTAAATCAGTGGTAGAATATTGCCATTATGGGATTTTAGGTAAAAACACCCATTTCTTACAAGAGAAACAGACTTGCAGAGCATGAGGCTTGGAGATGGGGCACCTGTTAGTTATTTTCTCAATCAGTCACAATCTGGGGTCTAAATTCAAACAATTCCGCAGATATTGGGATGAATGGGAAAAATGGAGTTAGCTGGTAACAGCCAAACTAGAAAACTGTCTCTGACTGAGCAATGAGCTTTAAAACGGAGGAGAGGAGGAACAAACGGGGCTTATTTTCTCTGTGACAAACAGGGTGAGGCTGGCTGAGATGGAGAAGCCAGGCTGGGCAAGTAGGTCCGAAAATGCAGCTACAAGTCAATGCAGAGGGTGAACAGGTTGCATGCATAAGTCAAAAGTCATTAGTTTCCATGCTGGAAGTACTCACTGAGTATAAAAATTTGCCAACCTGCTTGGCAATCTGAGTATACATTAATTTGCCTAATATTAGCTAACCAGGTTTCAACATTTTGACCTAAATCCCATTTATTTTTGCAGTCACCTACAGAATCACTGCAGAGCATAAAGCTCTGAGCTTGACAAATTCTGAGTAAATAAGGCCTTGATTCATCAGTATGTGCCAGATTAAATAATTTCTTAGTACACATCCTTTAGACCCCAAGATTTCTTATGGTCCTGCATAATAAACTGTTTGTGCAATTAGCAATAAATTTGTCACTGTAAGTCACTCTTTAAAGCTGGGAACAAGTATAACATTTATCAGAGTGTTAGAGTTTGCAGTTAAAAATAGCTGTCCTGTTTTCATATGGCCAGGGCACTTTCAGGCTTGTTTTCTCCAGCTCTGTTGATACAGGGAAGGTAACAGAATCAGCATGAGTATGTGATAGAAAATGGTATTCTTTGTACAGGAATAAAGTTTATTTGCTGAAGGAAAATCTGCCAATTTTGGATTCAGTGCATTGCCGCCTCTTTCAGCATTGTCTTTTGGGCTTTAATGACTGTTTAACTGTTCCAGTTGCAATAGGCCTTACGTGAAATGTGCAGTCTGGTTTATTGATGCTAATGCACCAAACAAACGTGCGAGGTTAACACACCGGGCAAACCCAAGCAGCAGCCGGCGCCCAGCGTGCCACTGTAGCACTTAGGAATCAACACACGGCGAAGGACTTTCTTCACACTGGGCACTGTAGTCCAGCATGGGCCCCTGAGGTGCCAGGCTGGCAGATGTGCCCGCACAGAGCTCCACGGTGCAGTTCCTGAGGCTGCTGCCTGCAGTGCTAAGAGTGGCATTCAGACTGTGTGACACAGCATTTACCCTCCGTAGCCTTTAGCAGAACTGGTGGTTATTTATCTGGAAATCTCAGACATGAGGCGTTATTTGATTGAGGGAGCATTCTGTGTAATTTAGATATCCCTAGGCTCCTTAGGAGACACCTTAATTAATACCATTTCCTTGATTAGCAGGCTCCTAATTAAATTTAGTATGCTGTATATATTTATTTAATTTGCTGTATATTTTTATTTCTCTTGGTTTAATTTTGTAATAAATCTTTTAGGCTGCTTATCACGTGTCTATTAGCTTTATAAAATCAAAACTGATGCAATACACAAGAAAGAGTTAAACTCACTAGAAGCTTCAACCTGTAAGAGGTTGAGGAATCTCTTTTATATCAGTCTGAGAAGAACAATCTGAGCCCCCACAGAAATCATATCTGACCTATGTGTGGAGGGTAGTGCTGGGCAAAGTTGAAGTCTGAGAAGGAAAAGGGGGAGTCTTGGGGCAAGAAGGATTCCAAAGAAAGGATTTAATTATATTGGAATTAACTCTAAACCATTCAACTGGACTGAAACAAAATTAATTATAAAGCATTTGTTTTGAAGAAGCTGAGCCAGAAAAAGCACAATGCTGCCAAATAATATTTAATAATTGTATCAAAAATTAGAAAAAGAACCCTTTGGGACTCTTAGTAAATCATTGAAACCAACTGCTCTTTTGATGAAGTATGTGTCTTTCTCAGATTAAATTACAGGGGCTGTCTCATGTTCTCATGAGATTCTGTAAACCTATATTACATTATTTTAGTAAAAGCAAAGTAAAAAGAATTAATTGATGATCATAGACTTTCTAAGGAAGGGCAGAGCAGAATTTTAATGAGCAGTTACTCAACTGTCTGTTTCACTGCTTTCCCCCAACCTGAGCCTCTTGTTTTCTATGGCACTGGGAGAAACTACTTTTCTTGAACAATTTCACATTTCCTGGCCCTGCTCGTGTCTTGCAAGTGATGACGTGTCTTAGAAAACAGGGCAACAGAGAGAGAGTGATGGTTCTTGAGTGAGCTGGGAAAAAACACAAGGAAACCTGAACAAAGAGAGAAAGTGATGTGTTTACCTTTTGCTTTGGCTTCAGCCATGTCTAGACACAGCTTTATGTGCTTAATGGTAACCACAGGGACTAGGAGAGAGTCATCTCACTTACTAATGCCTCCTTGAGACATTGGCTTCAAGGAGGCATTAGGCAGTGCCACTAAAACTTCCAGTACCAGGTCTAGCAAGACCTGGCAGTGTGATTTTGGCTTCTGGAAAACAAAAATCTTGAGTGCTGTTGATGCGTGCTTCCAAACGCATCCAGCTCTGGGACAGGCTGTTCACAAGCAATGCAACTCTCCCTTGAAACTTGAATATGGGTGCACATTCACTGCTAGCTCACTTCAGGCACTACTTCAATGTTTGTGTTGGTTTGATGGATAAGGCTTTCTGAGATGTTTTGCGTAGAGAACTCAAATGTAGTCACAAATGAGAAAAATGTTAATTGGATCAGACAGCTCTGTGTTAGATCTCAGGTGCCCCACAGCTGTGAGCCTTTTTTCTTTTCAACAGTGTTTTAGTCAAGAAGCGGAATTAATGTTGGGTTTGTCTTAACATTTCTGATTTTTTTTCTGGCTTAACATGGCTCCTTTCTTGCCCATTTTGAGACTCCCACTGGGAGATAATTGAAGTTCCTCCTGGGAGAGTTTCTGCAGAAAAACTGTGGGGTTTTTTCAGGCTCTTCTGTTTTGCCTCACTTAAAATTGACGGAAATATGGCTGGATGCATTGATCAATTTTTAACAAGGCTATGGGTGACAAAGGTGGGCAGGATGGCTGATCTGCAGTGTTTTCTAATAAAGCACAGCTAAGGCTCTTGGATTTTTAGGCATTAGATTTATGATTTTTCTACTGTGTTAGGCAGATTTTCATGTCTTAAGTTTCATGAAAACATTTCTTGACAACATACTCTGTGAAGGGTGGGCTGTGTGTGGAGCAGCTTGGAGGATGGAGAGACTAACTTGGCACTTTAGGATATGGGCCTCTTAATGCTCTCCTACCGACTGTCACAGGACTTATCCTCACAGGTATGCTTCTCTTTCTTCAGTAGGGAAATCTGTAGTGTCGCTTCCGGATTTTAGTGAAAGAAAAGCCAGTGTCCTGACTTTGCCTCTACATACAGGTGTTAAATCTTTGTCCAAAGTTCAAATCAGGAGCTCTGCCTAAGTTAAGATGGATTTGGCAGTCTCTCAAGGGTTTTGCAGCTCTCTGCTGCAACAATGTAGGATTATAGAATTGTTCAGGTGGGAAAAGATCTCTAAGATCAACCCAACACTGCCAAGTTCACTGCTGAAACATGGCCCTAAGTGCCATATCTACATGTCCTTTAAATACCTCCGGGGATGGTGACTCCACCACTTCCCTGGATGGCCTGTTTCATTGCTTGACAACCCTTTTGGTGAAGATATTTTTCTCTAATATCCAACCTAAACCTCCCCATGTGAACCTCATGGTCTTAGAAACCTCATGAAAATAATGCCGTAACAAGCTGAAAAGGACTGGAAATAAAAATTCACAGCCAGGTTGATAATTGCTGAGTGGCATTTTGTGTATGAGTACTTAGTGATTATCCATGGCCCTGCTCCTGTTGAACAGTTTAATGCCACCTAGGAAAGGCTGTGGATCTACTGGAGACCTAAGACAGGCGCTCTCCCTTAATCACATATAATTTTTTTCTTTTTTTTTCCCCCACAAATTTAATGTTGTGAATCAGAAATAAACAACAGCAAAATACATCTGGGAGCTGAAGGATAAAATGGAGAAACATGAGAAAACATGTGGGTCATATCTTGGTGGAAGTCCTTGCTTTCCAGAGGAGCAACAGTGTAGGGAACCTGGGGTTCCTTTCTGGCTTTCTGCCATAAAACAGGCAGGGCAAAGAGGACAGTTCAAGGGTATTTTAAAAAAGCTGTAATTGCTTAGAAAACCTGGTAATTCTTGCATCTCTCAAACCATCCCAGCCACTCATAGTGGGCTTGGATAGACAGCAGATCCCAAATGGCTTCCTCCAGGGAGTGGGGGACTCTGCTGTACTCCTCGGGTGGTGCTGTACCATGGGTATGTGTCAGTGGGTAGAAGTAAATCTATTACTGTGGCCATTGTAATGTCCATGAAGTGGCTATAGAAAGAAAGTAACACCACAGCACTGTGGTCTTGCCTTTGAACACATTCTCAAAGATATAATTAAAACCACCAAGCTTATTTCAGCCAAAGTTCGTAAGTGATGGGTCTGGCATCATGCCGATTGCAGGAAGGCTAATTACACCATAAATTAAGCTTTTTTTTTCCTAACCAAACATTATGACCTTTAATAAAATTGTTTTTACAACCAGCTGTCAATAAATCATCCAGGAAAGCTAGTGAGAAATGTTCTGTGAACACTCCACTTCTGTGAATTTCATTAGCTGCAGTTTATTTGATTTTTTTGTGAGCTATGATGGTTTTTAAATCTCAAATTAAAAGCCCCGAACCATAAAAACTAATTCAGGAACATTAGCATCTTGGTCTCTGAAAATGAGCCTCTCTAATTGCAGAAATTAGTCAAGATTGTATAACGATCAGGAGGTCATTAAAAAAAAGAATAGTGAGTAGGCTGTGCCTGACTCAGCTACAGCAGCTCCAGAAAAGCTTTTTTTTTGAATATGCCCTTAATGGAAGAAAACTGTCTCCTGGTAGATCGATTTGAAAGCACTGTGAAAGCCTTTTAACCCAGAGGTTTGATTTCTGAGACATCACTTTTCTGGCCTTGTTTATTCTCTTAGGTGCATCAGGACTTGAGCTTGGACACGTGCAAGAAGTTTTACTGCGTGTTGTACCCTTGTGTCTGCAGCAGTGAAGTATGAGGTAGTGTCAATAGGCTTTACTTCAGGACCTCTTTTTGTTTTGCATTCTTAAGGCTCCTGTACTACTTCATGGTAATTACAAATATTTGTAAGAAATATACTATACTGCTTGATTTGTGACTTTAAGGTGGACATATTTTAAAGCGAGGCATTTTTATTAGATTGGTACCAGAAAATGAAGCTGTTAACGTTCTACTCCTCTGCCTCATAAAGCTCTTCTTAGTAGAGGAGCGGGGTTATTTTGTGTTGTAGAAACATCTAGGAAACCTTTAAGTTTGAGTCTGATAAGACAAGATGGCAATCCTTTTTCTCAGCTCCTTTTTGGAGTTGCAAGTTTCCTCACATTTCTGTTTTCCTCTATACATTTTGGCATGATAATTTCAAGCCCTTAACTCTCACTGTTCATCTGACTTTCCGTAGCTCATTTATGTGGAATATGTATTATAAAAATCAGATACTCATTGCTGTGCCCCACGTAGCTTCCATCAGTCCCTGTTTAAGCAGTTGCTGACATCTCACAGAGATCTCTCTATTCCTGCCTTGTGGTGTATATTCAGAAGATTGCCCAGGAGTTCATCTGTAAAGTGTGCCCAGTCCCTCGTCTTCTTTTGTCTTAGGGACTCCAAAGTGAATATTTAATTTAAAGGAGAAGATGAGACTTTCTAGCACCTACTTTTTACTAGTAAATTCGAAATATTAACTATGTTCCTGTACTCTCAGTTTTTTTCCTTCCAGACATTTTTTTCCTTTTCCCTGTCTGTTGTCACAAGCATTTATGTGTTGTCTGAACCAAAGGTCTTTTGTTATGTTTATACCAAAAATATGAGAAAATAATGCAAAAGGATTTTGAGTCTTTATTCATCATTGCAGGTTCCCTGGGAAACCTCTTGGTGTCCATGGGAAGTTTTGAGACATCCACACTCCTCATTCCATGAGCTCTTCTGAGCCTCAGTCTGAGACACCAATTTCCCTGCTGCATGTTTTCCTCCTCTGGGCCTCACAAGTAGGTCCATTCACTTATTTCTTGCCATACATGCAGGTACGCTGCCAAAAACAGCCTGTCAAACACAAACACTGTCATGTCATTCACATTGTTCCCCAACTTCCAGCCCCACACGCACCAGTGTGCCCACGTTTCTCTGTGGCATGGTGATGGAAATGTCAGTTTTTATTGCACGATTTGATGTTACAATGTGGGTTCCCTTAGTCTGCTAATATATCGTAGCCTTGTTGTTTCTGAAGCAAACAACTTTCTGCTTGTTCCTCATATTTGATTTTTAGTGAGACTGTTATTATAGCTTTTCTGATGATCTTTCATGTTTTAAGAATTTCAGTTGAAATGGTGGGGTTTTTTTTCTGCAGGTATTTATGACATTTTCCCATACCTGTGTGATGTGGAACCGACACTTAAATGTCTTGGCAAAACAGTTTGAACTACTATCCCACCTCAATTAAATACTGAAACAGAAACTCTAAACTTTCCTGTGAGTGAAATAAATCAATTATAAATTAGTGAGACATAGGCTACTGATGAGGGCAAGAGAAACCAGAATGTATAAATATGAGTTACTTGAACTCCATGAAACACACACACACACACGTGTCTGCATGCGCACACACGCATAACGTTAAACTTGATCTGGACTTTTTCCTTCTGGCTTCATTAATCAACTGGCCAGTTAATCTGAAATATTTCATGTCAGCTTCATAGATCTGTTTTATGTATATACATTTTTCAGCTTTTATTTTGTTTGAGGTTTTTTAATATTACTTGGCTTGCCCTTCCATTATTCTTGAACATTTAAGGTTGAAAAAAAAGTAAATTACAGACCCCCATGGACTGATGCAACACAAGAAGGCAGATGTTTTTCGCTCTTCTCTGGTCACACGTTGTTTCTAAACTGAATGTAATGAGCCCAACAAAATGCTTTACAAAAATTACCAGTTTCATATAGTAGTAGGCATCTCATTCTGCAGCCATGTTTATCGTACGTGGAAGTCATAGGCACTTCAGATGAGCAGCCCCTATTTAGCTCCTATTAAGTCCTAAGTTGAATTGATGCAGCTTTATCCACATGGAATATGCATCGTAAGTGTCAAAATGGCCTTGGTGAGCAGGATATAGTTTCCACAAGTTCTCTACCTATTGGGCTATTAATCTTTCTTTGGATTTATTTATTTATCTATCCATTTATCCAAATAACAAACAACCGACTTTTGAAAAGGTACTATACTTCTCAGAAAATATTTTTTTCCATGCTGATTTAACAGGTAATTCAATAAAGAGTACTCTCTTCATGCATTTTCACCACAGGTGAAAATGGAAACTCTGACAACTGAGAGAAGAGTGTCAGTCCATGGGACTCTCGCTCTGTGATATGACCTTGTTGCTTGTTAGGATTTTGTATCAAGCTACTGCTGCTTTTTTGTTTTATTTTTCTTTTTTTTTCCCCCTTTACCTCCGCATTAGCAGAACTCCTTTTTTCATTTTAACTGGGTCTTTCTTATTGTTTGGCTTTGTCTTGCAGCAAGACTCAAAGTTCCTACAAGAGACATTATAAATACTAATTATATCAATAGAGGGCTACATCTGAGGGATACAAAATATTGCCAGCTGCAATATTTTTGTTCAAATTGGCATCAGGATTTTCAAGTTTGGAATTAAGTTTTTTAACTGAGGCCTTGTACCAGGAGTGGATACATTCAGCATTTTCAGTGAATATGTGATTCACAGCAGCCCCAGGCTCATCATCAACTGTCCAATTTTAGATACATTGCCATGAGATTTTTCTGCATTTTTGAACTGTTGTCCTTTTATTGGATTTTACCTGGGCAGGATATAAAAGACAAGTATTCCTTTTGTGGATAAAGTTTTTGGTTATTGAGTGTATACCCATTACTCTATACTCACTCTGCTATTTGCCTTCAATTCTGAAGTGAAAGTAAGAGGCTTTTTAGACTGCTGAAAAAGTCCCTGGATTGTGGGAATACTCACGGAAAGCCAAGATGCCAAACACCTGTTTTTCACTACACTTGAGGATGTTGGGTAGGTCAAGAGGGGACCTGTGGGTTAGCTCATTCCACTGTAAAGCAATGAAAGCCATAAAATATTATGAGCAAAAAGCCACCTGTTCTTGAATTAGTGCTTGCCATCTACCTTTGTGGTTTAAATTGAAAGTTCAGTATCTAGGCAGCCTGTTTTCCTTTTTCTCTGGCTTAGCCACAGTGTATCAATCTATACAGTGCCTTCCCAATCAGCTCCATCTCAAAGTCCTTTGCAAAACCTAAATGCAGGTACACACATGCACTCCTTCCTCTCCCAGGCACAGCATGCTAACAGGAAAGCTAACAAAGCATAACAAATAGGAGAGTGTCAGAAACTACATTCGGTACCAAAGTACTAGAGATGAATTTCAGAAAGATAAATCTATCATGATGGATGGCTGCAAGACCACTCCTTGATTTACTCCAGGTGCTGGATTTTACAAAAGTAAATGCATTCCAAACAGCAGCTCTCCTCTGGCAGCTTCACAGTCCTTTTTCGTTGGACAGAAAACTTGACGGTCTTGGTTTGTTAAGATTTAAAATGTAAGTGTGGGAGAAAAGAGCTGATTTTACAGAGGAGCCATGTACTTGACAGAGGTACTCTAGTCTGAAGAAGCCTTGCTATCCGGTTATTACATTGACCAAAAGACAGCTGGCTGAAGGCAAGAAAATCAGCTTGAGAGAGTTTTATCATGAGGTGCCTCAGGAGGTGGTAGCCTAAACAGATTTACTCTGTCCTGCCCTAAAGGTAGTGTCAGGGCAGCCATCTCTCAGGGACTAAATGCCATGCAGGTATGTTTATTTCAGGTGAAACCTGAATGAATCCTTTGACTATTGTTCTTCTAGAAAAAGCTTGCTGTTACTGATCTCAGTGATTCCTCTGTGCTGCCTGTTTTTCTTGTGGCATGGGCTATTTAGCCTGTTGTATTTCCTTGGTGTGTATGCACTGCACTGGGCTCTGGAACATGAGCCTGGGGTGGCCATGTTATGCTCTCAAGAGAAACTGGTTTTTCATTAAGTCCACAGCTTTTAGGATATTTGGGACAACAATTATTTGCTGTAATTAATTTACCTAGGATGCCTAGGTGAGACCTATGCTCATCCTCCCCTTCCCATATTGTCAGTGAAGAGAGAACGCATCCTTGAGGTAGTGATTCAGGTATCACATGAGCTGAGGCATCATTTCTGGCAATGCATCTTCCCTTCCCTTCCCTTCCCTTCCCTTCCCTTCCCTTCCCTTCCCTTCCCTTCCCTTCCCTTCCCTTCCCTTCCCTTCCCTTCCCTTCCCTTCCCTTCCCTTCCCTTCCCTTCCCTTCCCTTCCCTTCCCTTCCCTTCCCTTCCCTTCCTTCCCTTCCCTTCCCTTCCCTTCCCTTCCCTTCCCTTCCCTTCCCTTCCCTTCCCTTCCCTTCCCTTCCCTTCCCTTCCCTTCCCTTCCCTTCCCTTCCCTTCCCTTCCCTTCCCTTCCCTTCCCTTCCCTTCCCTTCCCTTCCCTCCCTTCCCTTCCCTTCCCTTCCCTTCCCTTCCTTCCCTTCCCTTCCCTTCCCTTCCCTTCCCTTCCCTTCCCTTCCCTTCCCTTCCCTTCCCTTCCCTTCCCTTCCCTTCCCTTCCCTTCCCTTCCCTTCCCTTCCCTTCCCTTCCCTTCCCTTCCCTTCCCTTCCCTTCCCTTCCCTTCCCTTCCCTTCCCTTCCCTTCCCTTCCCTTCCCTTCCCTTCCCTTCCCTTCCCTTCCCTTCCCTTCCCTTCTTCAGTCCAGGGTCTTTACTGTTAACATACATTTGCCAAGCAACAAAATTCCCAGGAGAAGTTCAGCTTGCTTGTGTTTCAGTGGTTTGATATTTTCACATTTCTCTGTGAAATTTTGTTTGTTTTAAAAAAATTATTGTCCAAAGGAAAACATTCCCTCAGAAAATGCTATAAATTGTAGTCTAGCTCTGATTCTTCTTATTTTGTTAGCTCTGGCTTATTTAAACTTCAAGATCAAGTAAGACAAGTTTAGTTTTGCAAGCAATCAAATAGCTAAGAACGTTAGAAAAATGGCAAGAAGTCGTGTCAGTCTCTGTAAGAACTACATACTGATTAACTGATGGATTTTAAGGCCAGTATTTCAAAGTTAGCTTGTATGACTTTTGTTAGAAATACTTTAGAAAAACCTTAAGAAATCATTAAAAGATGAAGAGGCTACTTGATTTAGTATTCATACAGACTGCTATTTACCAAAAGCAAAACCTCATAGTCTGTTCTGCACACTCTAAATTCACTTCCTAAGTTTCTGAGCCTGTGCTACCAACTATTTCTAAAGCTCTATGGTAGCACCATTAATAATCCTTTTGATATTTTTTCTCTAATAAACTTAAATTGTCATGAACTCCTTTGGTATGAGCACGGATATCATAAGGCTTTCTACGGTATTCCATCACTTTATAGAAACACTCAGGTGTGGATCTGACTAAAACTCAAGCAACATTGCTGTGGATGAAAACTTGAAGGAGTCCCATCTAATGTCGTGAGTATGGGTGCCACTGCGTACTCTGATGTGAATTTTGTCTGGATTGCAGCAAGTGACACCATGAGGGAGATGCAAGACTGATTCCTGTCTCCTCTGACCTTGGAGAAGGCTCCCTGCAGCATCTCAGGGAAACAGTGGGACTCCAGGCATTAGGCCCAGGGTGCAAACCCTCCTGTGCACAAAGGCAAGGCCAGTGTAGCTGGTCCTGTTCTTTTGCTTCCCTGTTTTGGTTGTTCAGGTTAGGGATGGCAAAGGAGTCTCTCCTCCTTGGATGGGGCTGCCGGCTGCAGAGCTGGGCTGCTGCTGTCGGGTCTTCGTTTCTTGTAAAGCTTCATCTCTCAGAGCTGAGATGGTGTATGAGGCTCTGATGCTGTCAGGACAGGTTGCTTCTGTGAACAAGCCTGAAGTTGAAAGAGGAGCAAGAAGATCCTCCTGAGATGGCTTTTCAGCTAGTGTAAGTTGTTGTTGCTCTATGACAATCCAAGGATAATTTCCACAAGTGAAAGTTTGCCTGCTTTGGCTTTTAAACAGACCTCCTCGTTCATCTCAGTTGGAATCCTGCTTATATTTCGTAGCAGGGGGCAGTGCCAGACACGCAGCACCTGGGGGGACGGGTGAGGTGATGGGCAAATATGTATGCAGTATCACAGCATACTCATTGCCTTTTGCAGGAGGAAAAAAGGCAGGCTTGAAAAACTTAAGGAAGACAAGAGGACCAGGATTTCCTGTTCTAACTTTGAATAGGTTTAGTACATGGCTCTGCAAACTGTGATTGCTGGTCCGTATGGTGAAAACCAAGCACTGCCATAGATTAGAATAAGGAGATAAAATTATATTGTTACTTCAGTCCAGTATGAGCTGTAAAGATGGATTGAAGAAAAAAGTAGAATGACTCATCCAGCATGACAAAATAGAAACCCTTCTCTTCACCAAACAGACATGTCTCTCCATTGCCACCTCAGAAATAAAGTCTGTGTTGAAATTGCTGACAGACAGTTTAAACTCTGCACGTGATTCATACCATGCCTCTACACTGACATTTTTAGTAAGGTATTTCTGATACATTTTGGGTTTGCTTTTTGGAGGATTAGTTATTTACATTCAGACTGGGAAGGCAGAAGGCAGGCTGGTTCGGAAGCTTCACATGGCTGACCATTTTTTCGTACAGTGGGCTATTAATTTGGCAGTAACTGCAAATGATCTTCGCACTTCAAAGGTATAAAATGTCACATTCTCAACATTTATTCAAAGTAAAAAAATATGCCAGCTTCTTAATGGGTCCAAATACTGGTCTGCATGATGTGATTGAGGTAAATTACATCTTTTTAGGACACTAACAATAATAATAGTAATAGTAATTTTTTTTTCTGTTGGCCTTTTTACTGTGGTTAAATGCTTTTTCCTAAACAGCTTCTTCTAATATCTTTAATTTGTAGTATTTTTACTGATGCCAGTTGTTCTGCTAAAGTTTTGCAAAAGATTTAAACCACAGTGGTTTGTTCATTGCACTAGATGCCTACAGATTTCTTTTTGTCTGTAACTGTGCTGTATGATTTTTATGTGAAATTGATTCTGTACAACTGTAACTAACAGGATTTTCCTGGAAACAATCAGAACATCTTGTACCAATGTTTACAATAAATATATAAGAAGAAATTGATAGCTATCTAACAGTTTCCAGGAAGATGGGAATTAATACAAAGCCAGCCTCTGAGTGTTTTTCAAAGAGAAAGATTGGGGTTTATTTTATTTCTATTGAAACTTGTCATGTTATTTGAATTCCCTTGACATTTTTTCATACTTCAGAGCCTTTTTAACATTGTCCAAGCATCGAACATTCTGGCCTTATGTGGTGCCTGGGTAATGTTAATTGAGCAATCCTGAGTTGAACCCTTCCTTCAAATACTTTGTAAAAATACAGCTGTTAATAACGTTTATTTGGCTTCAATTTAGATATGAAAAAAATCCATTTCAGGAGGTTACTGAAAAAAGGTTTAGACTTAATATGTGTTCCCCACATATTAAGAGCAATGGCATGTGCTGTAAAGAATAAAAACCACAACACACAGACATCAGTCCTCATGGGCTAATGGAAATCTAGACCTGATTAAAAACCCATTTCAGGACTTTTTTATTGCAGGGGTGGGTTTGATAGCTGTCAGTGTACAGGAAAATAGCACATCTGGAATCTTACTGTGTGCTTGTGCTGGCTGGTATAACTCAACCTGTGTGTCAGATTTTTTTTTTTTAATAGCCAAGATTTATTTGGTTTCTATTAATTTTTTAAAAGTCCTTGGTAAGTATGCTTATTAAGTACTAAATTTTTACCCTCCACAAATTAAAAGCTATATTTTAGTAGTGAGCAGTTTCCTTTAGAGAAAAGTAGGAAAGCCAGAAATAGGCATTAGTAATGTAGAGAGTTATTTGATTACAAACGTACCCCAGTGGCTTCTCAGAGATGACTATTTTGCAGCTTGTTTAATGAAAGTTGCATTTTTCTTGTGACTTTTCTATCTAGTTATGAGAAGTCAAAAAGGAGATATTAAACAAGTAGTAGGCTCTGACTACTATTATATCAAGAGTTATTTTCCTATTAGGAAATTGTATATGTCTAGGAAATTGTAACTATTTAAAAACACTTGGATTTGCTTGTAAAACATGAAACTTCAGCAAAGAAGAGGCTTTTTTTTTCTAAACAATGTCTTGGAGAAAATTGAACAGTCACCTACAGATCAAGAACTTCAGTGTTGTTTTAACACGTTTCACATGTAACCATAATATTAAATAAATAAGTGAATTTGTAATCATCCTTACATTAAAAGCAAGAACAGAGCAATAAAAATCTTTTGATGGTCCCCCACAGCCTGAGATTTATTGTCTAGTTAAAATTTTAATAGTGCAGTTCCAGAACTTTTATATTTTAATTGCTCTAGAGATTTGTACAGCTGAAATATTTTATGTATTTTCATACATTCAAATCATGGTCTAAAAGCAATAACAATCTGGATGGTGCCTGTCTTGGATGGTCCTAAAAATCTCTAAAAATTGAGCTACGCGTATGAGTTATTAATGTTTTGGCAGTGTCATTTTAGTCCTGTCCTACTTGGCAAACCCACAGTATTTTGAAGTTCTTGCAGGTTAGAGTTACCAGGGGAAACTGTAATTCTTCGGTGGGAAGAGAGCCAGAGGGGGATAAATTTTAGTCACATTCTATTATCTTCAAGATGGCAATGTTTTTGAAGCAAATTATATTTATTTATTATTATTTATTCCATTTATATACAGTGTAGATGGACATACATTTAAATGTCATTCCAGTATTCAAATAACCAGTTATAAAAGTCATAATAAAGGATATATGAATGTCACTACAAAGTGCCCCAAAAGGTCCAGCTAATTCATTTTGGCTGAGGTGGAGGAAAAAAGCACACCTTTCTGGGGCAAAGTCACCCACAGGAACAATCATCCATCAAGTAGTCATAATCTTGACACAGCAGAGTGTCCGTCAATTTTATTTTCACCAAAGTCAGGTGAAATACTTGTGCACGAGAAATTTGGGAATTTTGTGTGATACCCTAATTTTGCTCCCAAACACGCCAGTATTTTCAATTTCTCAAAGGGTTTAGAGCAGGGTTCATTAGTGACTTCTCAGATAATTATTTATGCTTTAGAAAATGTGTTACGTGCATTTCCCAATACTTGAGAAAGTATTATGCAGGAGAACAAGCTGTACTTGTTGAAATAGACAAGCAAAGCCTATGTCATAAAGCAGTAGCCTGGCTTTTGCTTTTCTTATTAAACAGCAATTTTCAGAAAATACTTGATTTTAGAAGGTTGTGATTCATGGGTGGTCAGTGGGAGATATTCTGGGCTTTTTTATTTTTTGTAAAAAGCCAGAAGTTGAATGATCCTGGCTTTTACTGGGCTCTTTCCTGGGCTCTTGCACTGGGTTCCTGGGTTCCTACCTTATATTCCTGATTAATCTTAAGAGATGTAAAGCCAGGGACAGAAAATTTTTGATTAGCAAAGTCTGATTTGCCAGACAAGATCCCTCACATTTAAGTCTCTAAGCAAGCTGAGAAAGCTATGAAGTTACTGGGAGGCTTGTGGACTTGCAAGGACAGGAGTCTGCAGTTAGAAATTATTGAGAGGTACCACTTTTTTTTGTCCTCTGTAAGAGACTTCTCTGATTTTGGCAAGTAACAACAATTTGTAGTTGTGCGTGAGTGGACAATTACTATTAAAGGTGTGAAAATGGTCTCACAGGACTGCAGCTCTTGCATAGGTTCCTGGATTTCAAGAGAGAGGACAGATCCTAACAGCAACTCTTCACCTTTTCTGCCAGCCATTCTCACATCAAGCTTATAGACCTGAATTCAAGCAAATCTTATTTTTTTAGGAAGATGTTTGGTTTTGCTATTAAGTTTTGAAGTGACAGGGAATATATTATGTCAAGTAGACTGTTTTAGTGCTAATTTACCATTTACCTACCTAGTAAGAATGCACATTATTTTCAGTCTGATTTTGTCTGCTCTAGCCATTGGACTTTTTCATATCCTTGTCTCCAAGCTTAAAGCAGACTTGATGATTTATAAGATGGGAAATATTTTTGGCACGGATGAGCTTGTAAACTATGATCAAGTAAAGCATTCAAATTACTTTGGATAAGTTTGAATCTATAGAGTCTTTCAGGAAAAGACTGGTTTTCCAGCCACAGCCCCATTCCTGTAACCCTTTTCTGAGCTATTCCCAGTTTCTGAACATCCCTTTCAAGTAAAAGCCAGCCGGAGAGCTCAAGCTCAGAGATTCAGCTTGTCTCCTGCTCTTTTATTACTCAAAGTAATTTGCCCTGTGATCCTAAGATGCCTGGAGTAAGAAACAATTTTTCTTTAAGAAACTGTGAGCTTTATAAACCTTACAGAGCTCTCTTTCAGGATGGTAATTCTCATCGTTTCAGCTGTCACACCATATTTACTGCTGTCACTGTTTTCTGTAAAAATAATGAAGTGAAACAATGTGCGCAATTGTTAACATCATCCTGAGTATGAGATGTTCGTGTTTCCTAGCAGACCCTAAACCAGAGAGAAGTAAACTGAGGAGGAAACCTTTGCCAATGCTCAAAACCATGAGCAGAAGGTTGCTGCCTAGAGCCAGTAAAAGGAGATAGGACACAAGGATGACAAATGGGAGCTTGTGTGGGTGCCTCAGGGCACAGCTGTGAAAAGCTCTTGGGTAGGGTGGGATTTTCCTGTGTCTTAACATGGAAAGTTTGAGTGCAAGGGCCAGAAGTGCAGGAACTGCTTGGCAAAATACCATTGGAAGAAGGAACATTTTCAGCCCCCTCTGGGTGCACCAAGGTTTGTGCTTCTGAAAACGACATAATAAGTCCTACAACAGCCGTATTTGTCACCATATTAGCTCTGCCACCACCTGGTAGATATTGGGTGTTGGCCTGTTGCTGTTAGCTCTGATCATGCTTGAAGACTTACTTACTTATAACATTCACAGTACCTCCGTTATTGTACATCTTTATTAAATTTTATGTTCTGTAGAAACTTCTTACCATTTGTTGTTTACAGGGAAAGATTTTTTTGTCTGCTTGGAGTAAGGGAACTTTCCAGCCATGGACCTTAGAAGACTGAGGAAACAGGAGCTGATGTGAAACGCCTTGGAGGTTTTAACCCAACCTGTCACTGTGGGTAGAGGATATCCCTTCATGAATGGACCATACCTAGCAAGGAGGTCTAGTGACATGAGAGTAAAAGCAAAGTCTTCTGCTCCTGTCAGATTTCAGAACACTACACTTTTGTTCTAGTTAATTTTTATAATTGAGTAATTTATTCTACATAGTTTCTAGTCCTGCTCCCAACTTTAGCTCATTATCCCTTTGCTGGCTCCATTATTTTCTCAAATCCTCCACATTTTTGACTTTCCCAGGACTCCCCACTCAGCCATATCAACAACTAAATGTATGGGTCTAGCACAAAGTTAATTCAAAATGGCTCTGTTACTTCTAAGGTGAATATTCTAAAATATACCCAAAATCAAAACAAATAAAAACCCAAACAAAAAAAGAGGATGCTTCAGTGTAAAGATTATGCTAATGGGAATGTTTTGAGCTTGTAAGCAAACATGCAGATTGCTGCCAGAAGGGGGTAATTGTAAAAATGCATCTAATAAGCTGTAGAGTTTAATTCACTGAGTAGAAATTTGAAAGCTGAAACAAATATTTTCTTCCAGAAAATATCAGTTTGTGACATTTAAAGCTGGAAAATTCTATCCCTAGTTTATAAAAGGGGAAATGAAGTCCAGAGATGATGACATGATTTGCCCAAGATTCCAGAGATGTGTGGAAAAAAGCTCAAGTGTGACAACAGTTCAAAGGAGAAATGATACCTCCAATATGTGCAGACGGTCAGTTTAGCTCCTCGATGCCTACAGGTCCTACACTTCTGCACTTAGTGGCTGTGGAAAACATCAGTCAAAATGTCACCATTTAGTGTTGTTCACTTTTCATGGGTGCAAATGGAAACACCAGATGGAACCCAAAATGTAGCTGACCGTGGGTACCTTAATGGCTGTCTCAGGCATTCTTTTCTTAGGAGGACTTAGATCTACTGCTACTTCTCTTAACAGAAAGGGTCACTGAAAGAGTTCAGATGATGGTGCTTTTCTAACTGCTCTGAGAGAACGGGCTGCACTAAAATTCTTCCTGACTTGTGTTACCACAAAAATTGTAAAAACAGTTTTACAAGCTGTTGTGCTTTAGTGTAAAACAAACACATTAAAAACATTTAATGACCATTGCTTCCTGCATCTTCCTGTTAATTTATGTAATTTAGCCCTATAAAAGAATCAAAAGCTGTTTGGTTGGAGCAGCTTAAGATGTTTATTAATATTTGTTGGTTGTGCTGTACTTGCAATGTGAGCCTAGACAGGAACACACAGCTCTCAGCACTGTTCTGGCGAGAGAAGTTAACTTTGTATTTGCATAAGTACGTAGGAAGTAAACCAGTTATGATACAGTGGAATGCAGTTAAGTTTTTTCTATGGGATCATTAACTGGAATTTCATATTCTGGTGATGTTCATCCTCAGACCCTGAGCCTAAGGGACCTCACAGTTCCGTGGGCCTTCCAAAGCTGTGTGATAGGCACCTGATTAGAGGGTGATTTGTGATGTTATGGGTGCATGATTGGATCGTGATTGGGGAGTGATAAGAAAGGGGTGGGCGTGGATGGGCGCAGGATGGGTGCAGGATGTGCATGGGATGGATGCGGGATGTGCGTGGGATGGGCGCGTGATTGGCCCATGGTGGGCGAGTGATGGCGGCTGGTTCCAATTATAGCTCAAGTGCAGCTGCAAAATTCCAATGGCACCCACATCTTAGGCACAGCTTTCCTGCCTCTCTTCCTGTATCACCGGGTTAATCTGCAGTATGTGCAACTGATTTGGCAGATATATGGATTCCAGAATAACTTGGCACCGGCTGTACATATTATTGGCAATTTTTCAAACCTCTCCATTCGTGTGGATCTCAAAGCCGGTCTCGCTCCATTTGCAAACGCAGTAATTTGCCCAAGTCATGCATGTTGCCCTGTAATAAAGTTATTTCTCCAATAAGCTCGGACCTGTTGGACAACTTTGTGCTGGAGATAATTATGCTTCCTGACATCCACTGAGGAGTGACTCCCAATTTGCATATGCTTGCTTTGTATCATAATTCCTGACCTGTCAATTGATCTTGTTCTGTATATTCTGTATAGTCACACTTTACAGTAATGCGGTTTTTCATAAGTCATGTAAGTTATGCATTTTATCGTCTGTAGTTTCTTTGTGTCAGAATATTTGTCTGTGCTTTTTTTTCGTATCTCAGATACGAATGAAATCCAAAGGTTCAATAAGTGAGGCTTTATGAATTCTGCTGAAAGTTTTCTACTGTGGGACTTTAAATTACACTCAAAGGACACTGTATTTCGTGTTTTGAGGTTCTGCTCTAGTGGAGGAGAAAAATGATGAAACAGGAGAGAAAGAAAATGGCTGTTGGTGAGTGAAATGTGAAGACGTGGTATGAAGGACGCTGCGGCATCAATTTCTTTTCTCTCAGCCCTTGCACAGGGCTTGCACCCAGTTCTACATGCTACAGAATTATGTTTGGTGTGGTAGTGAAGAAAAAGAAAAAGTTGGGCATAAATTTTAGGCTGTGTTTTTGCATGAGGCCAATTTCTCCAGTATTGATCTCTATCTTTTATTCTCCTCAGCATCAATCATGTCAGCCAGTACTTACTTTGATAGTTCTACTTTCTTCTCTTATGAGTGATCAGGCTGGGTCCAGTTCAGGCTAGAATATCAGGTAGAAGCAGGACACGTGAAACTAACTTTAACCACTACATGATACTTTCTGGTGGCCTAGATTTACTAGGGAAAAGTGGGGTTCCTACAGTGAGGTTAAATAGGTCTGCAGGTGATATTGCTGGAGCAATAACACACCCTCTAATTCACTGAGTGCAGCTTCTGATAGGAATGTGATGAGCCAGCTGGATAGAATCCTGCTAGGAATGGCTATAAACATTTTTATTAAACATGATTCAGCACGTCTTTACTTCCCTCTCCCCTCTAGTTCTCAGAATTGCAATTTCTGTCTTTCTTATGCCGTAGGAAAAATAAGGCGAAGAATGAAAGATTTCATCTGGATTATGAGCCTCTTTCCTCAGACCCCCTAAATGGAAATTGTTCCTGGAAAGTTTGGACAGTTCCTTTGTTTCCCTTAATACTTGCAAACACTAAACCACTGCAGCAGAAGAGAGATTTGTATTGCCATACACTACTTGGTGATTTTCTTTCCTTTATGACTTCTCCCTGTCTCTTTCCCTGTCTCCTAGCGCACAGCTTGTGCAAATATGTCACATTTCTGTGGTGCAGCAGAGTGGGAGGCAGAAAATCTGGATCTTATTACCAGTTTGGCCATAGTCTTCCTATGTGAACGTGGGTAAGTTATTTATTTCTGCACTCATAATACAGCCATGTTAATCACCTACTTCACAGGGCGAAGGTGGCTGATCTGTAGCATTCTTGAAGTGTTTAAGCAGTTGAGATGGGACTCCCAAAGTATGTAAAGTATGTCTTTGTACTGTGTTTGGCTAGTATGGAGACTTCTGGGCAACCTGAAGCTTCTCTGTGGGACAGAACAAGTGGCTACAGCTGCTAACGCTTGTACCACCCAGCTGTCCTGGGATGTGGCTGCATGGCAGCGCAGACCTGCTCTTCAACAGCTCCTCAGGTGAGTCACCCTCGTGTTCCACCCTGCTGAGATTTTGGTATGAAACATGTAGGATTAATGAAGTTGGCTATCACTCCTATGTGAAAATAAAGGAAAATCCGCTGAGCTCTGGTGAGAGGAATTATCAGAGCAAAGTAGGCTGGGAGAGAGCAGGTGGTCCAATCCCTCCTGCCACATGCAAGTTTATACCTGCATGTCTGTTTAAGCCGTGCTTTAAAACGTGCCACCTATGCACCAAGCTGGTACCGAAGTGCAAATATCAGGATTGATTCATATATAATGTACCTTTCAGCCATCTTCTTGTTCTCCAAAATAAATAAACTGCATGGGTTAAGGACTGCAGTCTTCCCCACATGTGTCAAAAATCTCTGGCTCACTCTGTTTGCTCAGTTCCTCTGATCCTATAAATTATGTGTACTGTGTTCGTCTTGGACTCCTACTGCCTTATTTTCCCACTTACTGCATAGCTTGGCAATGTTAGAAGGGACATATTTTTCCTCCCCTTCCTTCTTTTTGCTTTTCTGGCTGTGCATTTGATTTAACTGGGACTGTAAAATGACAGCATTAATTGCCAGTCTGGCGCAAGCTTCGCGCTTCATTTGATAGCGGGCACTGCTTACACCGCTGTGTAAATGCAGCAAAGAGTCATGCTAACCTACTCCTCCGAGTGCAGCTCCTCTGTGCAGTGTGTGTAAGAAAAAGGCCCAGACTTGGCACTGACAGAGGTTGAGAAGAGATCTGGCAAAACTTATTCTTCCCTAGAAACTGAACCAAGAGAGTGAGCAACCTCCAGGCTCACAGGCAGCAGCCGAGCATCGGGCCCAGATTCAAACTCCATGCAAAGCTGATGGATGACACAGGCTAGAAAAAAGGAAGAGGAGGGAAAGCTCCCTCTTGGTAAGCAAGCTATTCCCCAGTTGATTCTGTTTAAGATCTCCATCCAGAAAAGGCTCCTGTGTGCACTTTGTATACTTATGTAATTCCACCAAGCCAGGTGCGACCTCAGGGTGCTGCCCAATTAATCTAATGTAAAATTATGTCTGAAGATTAGGTCACTCCCAGGACTGGCTCGTTACTGACAATCTTTGGATCATTTAGAAAAAAATGCATCTTTTCAGAGCAATCAAGACACCAAGAGGAATTTGTAATATGAAAAATGGGCCTGTTTTTCCTAAAAATTTTCTAAAATTAAGGACTCTCAAACATTTTTTACAGTTTTTCACTGCTTAGTCTTCCTTGCTAAACTACACTAAGGATTAAAGCTTTTTGAAGGTGGAGGAGTATATGAACAAGTTCAAAAGTCTTAAAATTGCATTAGTTGGTAGGGTGTAGCTGGTTTACCAGAGTTACCAAACAATACTTCCATACAAACACAACGTGCAATTAAATGCATTCATCTTGTTCATCAGACTAGAACTGAATCATCCTCCAGAATTTAACTGTGCTTGATACCTGCACATAACATGAAATGATCTCGAAAAAGTTTGCCATGAGATTCATTTCTTTCTTTTTCTCAATTTACCAGGAACGAAGGGAGCAAATCTGAGGGAGCAATTTAATAAGAATATGGGGGTAAATTTAAAGGAAAAGTCATGGTTATTAAGGTGTTTTGCTTCTGCTGAAAATCACCTTAACTCCTCATGCAAGACTTCTGCAACTTCTGCTTTTGCAAGTAGCTTTGTGGGTCTTCATAGCTGGAAACCTGATATTGTCTGTGGCCTTCATGGATGAGAGAGCGAGTATGACACGCTCACCTTCTATCGATTTTCCAGATCCAAGAATGCTAATATTTTTCATATGCAATCACAGTGGTGTTTACATTATTTTGGGATTTGAAGTCTGTTTTGATGCTTTATGAAGTCTGACATTGCCTGAATAAACAAATTCTTAATAATTGATTAAAAAGCGTAGCTGTACCACTTAATCTATCTGCGTGAGAGGCATTTTTCCTCTGGGACAGGACTAACCCAGCATTTAGTTAATCAAGTTTTAAAAGCTGTGAATTTAAGCTCTTTGGGATATATACATTACCAATTGCAGGAAGTTGGGAAATAAAAGGAACTTTTCAAATAAAAAGATGTCAATTTAATAGCAAAGGAGCTGGAAACAGATGTTTCATGCAAAGTATAAGAGTTGTGTCATTCCTTTAGGTTTTCAAAGTCACTTCTTGTCAGATGCATTGGTTAAGAGAGAAAATTAATGAGCTGTGTTAAGTTTTATTACACAATCTTCTGATGTGGGAAAGCTTCCCTGCAGGAACAGCTCTGTGCATGGCTTAACTGATTTAGGCATGCCTGGTGCAGTATTCTCCAGAATGTGTTGGAGATCAAAGTAGGGAGAGTTATTCAGGTTTTATGGCAAGGTAATTAAAAAAATATGGGGATTATTACATATAAATCATACTTGCATAAATTTGCTGGTAAAATAAAATCTAATAAACATATTTAAAAAATGAAATCAGGAAAATATTCAGCCACGTATTTTCCTATTGCAGATGCAAATCTGCACTCTGAAGTCTATAGAGTTGACCTCTTTCTTCCACTGCAGAGAATTTGGCCCAGTTGCATTCTAGTGGTGTTCTCATTTCCCTAAAAAAAAAAAAAAAAAAAAAAAAAAAGCCCACTGAGCTCTCCTGCTTTGTGATAGTGTGAAGATGGGTACTTTGTACCAGGCACAAAGTGGTCCCAGGTAGAGCAGTCACAAGACTTCCCTTGGCTTCTGAGGTGATTTCATCTGAAAATTCGTTCTCCTAGAAACAGACTTCTGTGTCTGAACATTTGTTAGCATCTGTTACAGTGCAGACTCTAAGTGAAGAGAAGGTTTTGATCCTTTGGCCCTTCTGGTTAAAGGGGTAAAAAAAGCCCTAGAAAACTGCAAGGATTTTCTGTTCTCAGGGGAATGCATACAAGCTCAGGAAAGATTGTGGCTCATACTTTCTGAGCATGTACAGGAGAAATGGATGCATGCACTGTACTCCAAATAGGGCCCAAAAAATCCCAGTCTAGAAAGAGGGAGAGATGATCTAGTTGTAAATGTTCAAGTACTGGTCATGAAATGTAGAATACATTTCTCTCTGAGTAAGAGAGAAATGAAGATTATTGTGAAACTTCTGTTTAATCAGAGGAGAGCTTCCACATTTCTGTCACATAAATATGCAGAAAGGATAAGCATATAGCTTCAGCTGTCCTGAATTCAGTGATACCATATGATGACAGAACACACATGCGCATGCCTGTATAAATATATACACAGTGGAAGTCAAAACATATAACACTGTCAGGACTGAGCTTTCTCTCTCCAAGGATGTGCATATACCCTCTTTGGTCTAATTGGGTTTATGACTCTTTATGTGTGTGTGTATGCAAGAGATATAAAATACAAGTACAGTAGCTTTTGATGTGAAATAACATTTTCTTGTACCAGCTATAGGTCTCTGAGAGACTACATGTGAAGTTCACAGTGAAAGCTCTGCAACTGAAGCCCTGGCAACAGAATAAGCAGAACACACTTGGCTGTCATTTTTCCCAGTCTTCTCTGCTGCAGTCCTAAATTGCATGAAAGACGAGCTATTGACTGGCAACTACATGCAGATGAAACAGTTCAATTTTGACAAGAAAAACCTATGTGAAATTTCAGGTGAAAATCCACACATGCTTTGCTCTTCTGGGTGATGAAATAATTTCCTGAAGAAACCACCCCACAATGTCGAAATGTTTAAAAGTATTTGATTGTGAAATGCCGAACATCTTGGTGTTTGGCATGGCTGCTCTCTCACTTGTAACCTTTTTCAAAGAATCAATAGATGCTGCATCTAATAATGACAATGAGTGTGTATTAGAGATATGCTACCTGGAACTGGAAGCTGATGGGCAGACCTGAAAGTATTGCAGAACTAAGTTTTATCTGCATGCTCCTTGAGAAGGCAGAGCTGTTAATCACACGTGCACAGTCATAAAGACAAGGACCAGAAAACTCACTGAGATTTTGAAACAACAATAACGTAAAGCTCGTTGCAAGATTTAATATAAAATCTGAACAGTAAAGAATTTTGTGATGTATCTGGTTCTTGTTTGATGTACTTCTACTGCCACAGTTAATATAGTGTTTGCTGTGCACACATAAAGCAGATATGCCCAGATTCCTCTCTAAAAGAATTAAATTATTTTATAGTCATGCATGCTATCTTTTCTGTTATTTCTTTCCCACAATTTCTATAGGCTTTATTTAATTGCGTAAGTTGTTCTTAACAGCTTTCAACATAATTTGCTTTAATGTAATGGTAGCGATAGATGGTTACAGAGAAGGCTATAAAGATTCTTCTAAGAAAGTTCTGAGTAAGAGGGAAGTCCCTCTTTCTTGGGGATTTCCAAATTCTGAGAGAAAATAATCCTCAAATGAGCTATTCAAAGACAAGATTTTTCTACTCTCAGGTGGTAATGATTGTTTATTTCACTACAGCAGAATAAAAATCACCCTCCAACACACCATCAGTCAAATTTTCAAAACACTTCGGCCCCCTGAAAGTAGAATTGAAGTAGTATCTAAGCTTTCCTAAAGGCTGGTGCCAGTTCTTCAGACACAAAGTTCACTTCCAGCCTTACCTATTCTGTATGCTTGAAAACATCAATGAGCTGAGGATTTTCTTGCTTTCGCTGCAGGCATGCTGCATGCAGGTGTGAATGTTTTATGCAAGATCTGCAGAAAGACAGGAACATACAAAGCCTATTGCACAGGCTGTCATGTCTGGCCAAGGTGAGTCTGACTTGAGTATTCCCAAAGTATTCCCTTCTTCCCAAAATCAACATGAACCCAACACCCTCACTTTGTGTTAAGGTCAAGGTCTGGGCAAAGCTGACTCCAAGCATTTAGCCGCTTAACATCATTATTTCACCCTTTGTAAAATGGCATCATCATTGGGAAACTCCTTGAAATTCTTATCTAGAAGCTGCTTTAAAAATTGGAGCGTTATTACTATTAGGTTATTGTGCAACTGAAAAAAAAATTGCCCTTAACTTTTCTCAGATGTGTTTATGACTAGAAGGCAGCCTACACGAGCCTGTATCTAGACAGATTCATGGGCATAGTGTTTCTCAAGGCAAAACTCATTTTAGAGGCTCACTAGATTCACTTCAGACAGTTCCACCTTCCCTATTTGGAACAGCCTGTTACCAGCCTAACTGCAAGAATTAAGCCATTTATGGACAGAATTTTTTGTTTCTTTGCTAACTCCAGTGTCAGCAGGAGAATGATCACTGGAGGTGATGCTAACTGTCAAAAACGTAATTGCTCTCCAGTAACAGTGACAAAAGGCTTTAAAGGGGAAGCAGAGCCCTATAAGACCTGCTTCTTCTGATTCTAAAAAGATCAGATAAAATGAGGATCTGTCTCCGAACTGTTAGGATGGTTTTGTGATGAGATACATGGCTTGGGCAATCTGATCGTGGGCCCTCTGCCTCCTGTGCCTCCTTGAAGGTGAAATTTGCTCTTTGCCAGCTTTTTTCTTGGTCTTGCCCGTCTTTTGCTTACAGCTATCTACATGGATGAGATTTTAATAATTTCTTACATAAGGCAATACAATTTAATGGTTTTGTGTAACTAGAGCTATACTAGTTTATTTGAAGCAAGGGCATGCCTTTCTGACAAAGATCTCTCTAAACCATTGAATATATTGAACTAATGTTTATTGATTTTTTGATGAGTGCAATGATTTGGTAATTATCTAGAAATACTTTCTCTTCTGAGTGTGCAGTGTTTAATGTATGGTTTTATTTATTAAAGAATGACATGTATTTAGGTTACAGCAGTGTATTCTTGTCCGAGATCTGCCCCATTTATAAGTTAAATGCACTTTGTATTCAAGCACGGCATCAGTTTGGCTGTCATACACTGAGGACATTGCTGGCTCAGTTCAGACACAAGTGTCCAAGCAGGTATGTAACACTGTCCATTGAGATGGTCAATACAAATTCACTGATATCAGCAAAGCTGCTGTAAGAGAAGGAAACCTTCTTACATTTTTTGAACAAGTATTGCTGAAGGTGAGTGATTTTTAATGGAATTTTCATTGTTGTCAGGGCTGGTATTGTAGAGATAACTCAGGTTTCTGATGCGACGATGCAAAGACACAGAGAGTCTGCTTTCCTTCACCTCATGGTGTGCTCAAGAGTTAGGACTTAGGAGGAGTGACAGAGCAGCTTGGCAGGCACCTGGTGTCTAGCCAGTGTCAAACCACCACAATTTAGAGAGTAGGCTTCATTCAAGTATCACATAATCACATAATGATTTACCTTTTACATACACATTTGTGAAACTCGAAGGCACTGTGAGTTTAAAGACAAAGTCCAACACAGCACGGAGTGGAACAACACACTGAAAGTCGAAAAGTGGCCACAAGATGTGCTTTCAAAACAAGAAACTACTCAGTCAGAAGGAGAAACTTCAGTTCTTTGCAATTAACCCTACTCTACTAACCTTTCTGCAAGAAGGCACAGACATCTGTTTGTCTTTCCATGCAACATGTGCTGTGGCAGGATGAAAATCAGAAGCAGAGCTAGTTGCCTTTCCAGAAACTCTCAGATCTGATGTAAGATTAGAATATTGGGATATAGACTCTGAGGTGGCACAAATAACAGCAGAGAACAAAACACAACCCAAATGTCCCTAAATTCCAGTACAGAAATTGTAGTTAAACCTCCCTTGATACTCTTCAAAACCAACTTGCATTATTTTCTGTGCTTATTCCTTATGTTCAGTGCAGGTAATCGACTGCTTCTGGGCTTTGAACTAATTATCATTCCGGAAAGTGCTTTCCAAACCACAACTGCTTTATGGGCCAGCTCCTGTTCTCAGTGAATCACAGGAGTTCTGCTGGTGACTTTGGTGGGAGCAGGAGCAGTACTAATGAAGTAGTCATATAAAAGAAAAAAGCAGGGGGAAAAGTAAACTGCTTTACCAGTGCTTTGAGGTTAAGGTTAGAAGTTTGCTATAGTCGTTACAGCAAAATGATTTTTCTATAGCTTTTTCTTTAAAATATAAGTGCAGCATTGGCTTAGTATGCACATCCTGATCTCTGCCTGTGTACATACTCCTGCTACATATTCTAATTTTGGCAGGAAGCAAATACTGGAGTCTATTTTGCTTTGTATTTGCTAGAGACAACTTTTTTGTCACAAATCCATGTGACAGATCAGCTATTTCTCTCCTGCTGTTCTCAAAAGTGTTTATAATATCAACCTTAAACATCACATTTCTTTGGCAAATTTCTTCATGATAAAGTCAGCCATTAAGTGGAAGACAAATGCTTTTGGGCTTATGAATTCTTCTTTCTCTCAAGCGGCAAAATGCTGTTATTTTGAGAAGTGTCTGTGTTCATTGTTTCTCTGAAATCTGAACTTTTTCCACTTGGAGACAGCTAACTCCCTGAGAATCTTGCAGAAACGGTATTAGATGTTGATCTCTTGGTAGGAGAGTGGGGGGCAGCAGACAGCCAGACCACATCGATCCGGGCTGCAGGATGTGTTCAGTGAAAAATCTATAGGCTCGGCTTAGGGTGTCAGCTGTCAGTCTGCAGAGCATCTGTCAGAGGAGTATTTGCTGCAGGGCCGCTGAGTGTGAGTAATGCTTCCACAATATGGCAGGACGGTGCTATAGATTACAGTGGTAATGGAGCACATCCTGAACAGCTGAGCCTGCTCTCTCTCGCTCATTCAACAGCAAGCGCTGCCTCGCGGTAAGAGCTCGGGGGATTATGTACTCCAAACAGCTGTCTATAGCACCGTGGATTTATTTGGGCTAAATGAGAACTTGCTTTCTTTAGCTAAATCAAACTTTATCAGACAGTTTTACTGTTGGCAGTTAAAATAAAATGTGTTTGCTGAACAGTAAACACCTTGTTACTGTTAGGAAGGATTATATAAACAAAAGGCATACACAATGAAGTCTTATGCCAACTGACTTACTGTCAAAATAATATACTGCTGCTAGCGGAATTGTGCTCACTTGAAGGAAATTATAGGCCTAAAAACACATCTTGAATGACAAAGAAGCCATTTTTCCCACAAATAATCTTTAAAAAGTTTAATACACTGTGCCTCATAGAAGTGGTTTCAGAGATCCAGGATGCTGAATCCTCATACAGGAATGTTAGGAAAAACTGGGTGAGCTGCCTGAAAGCTTCGAAGGTTTACTGAATTTGCATAATGCACTGGATCAAGTAGATTTAACGTTTCCCCCCTGTGAGATATGGGAGAGTTTTTTGTCCAACAAAACTACAAATCCCTCCTTTCAAAATAGGATGCACTGTTCTTCTTCCACTTATTACACTACGTAATTTATGCAACTACAGAACACTCATGAGCAACAAAATATATGTAGCAATCATATTAGACTACTTATGTAGCATAAATCAGCTTGCTTTTACTCCTTGAGAAATTGAAAGTAAGGCTGGTATTCTTTTTTACAATCACAAGAACAAAGGCAGGTCCAGGCCCAGCAAAGTCACTGAAAGGAGTTATGGTAACTACAACAAGTTTTGGATTGTTCTTCAGAGAGATTGAAGATGAATTTTTTTTGTTTGTGTTAAAAACTAAAGTCCCAATCCAGGAAAACATAGGGCTAATATTACCTGCACTTTCTCACTCTGTTCTGAATTTCACTGTGCAAAAAGATTTGCATTTCTTCCTACAAATGCACAAAGCATTTCTTTTAATTTAAGAGTTAAAACATCAGAATCCATCTGAAATTACCAGGAAATGTCTTCTTCCTGCAGAACCCACTATGAGACTGTAATGTGGACAGGAAAGATTTGTACACTAGGAAAGATGGGGCAGTATCTCAAAACTCAAGAGCTGTAACCTGCATTCCAGCTAATGGTTTCTCAAGGATAATTTGAGGAAAGATTTGTTAAGTCTGCAAATTCTTGAATAAAACTCTGTAATTTACACAAATGCGTGTTGTGAAACCCAAGTGAAGCATTTATTAGCATATTGAGGTTTATTCCTTACTATGTCTATGTTTGGAAGACTTATTTTTCTAGGGAAGAGAACATGCTGGAGGTTGAAAAGGGGAATTTTAATGGTGCCTTATAAATTTTCCTTTAGCCAAAACTGGCTCCAGGTGAAGTTAAGATGAAGCTTTCCACACATTTTCCAACACAATGTCTTGCTTCCTTAATGTTATGCCTGACCTTAGAAATGCCCCCTTTCCCCGTTCTTGCTGAAAAGCTTATAAAATATTATTTTGTGGACAAATACAGCAATTTCTTTGCAATTGCTTTTTCCAGTTCTTTAGGAAAACTTGAGGACCCAGCCATAATCCCTCTGTGTATTTGTCATGACTCTAGTGTGATAAAATGTAGAGGGGCTCTTAAATCCACCTTCTTACATCTCAGGAAAAAAGTCACAAACGAAAAGATTTCTTCTATTTCATCTTTCAGTAACAGAAAAAGATACCTGGTTAATAAATGTTGCTGCTGTAAATTTTAGGGCAAGGTCTAGAACTACCATTTTGTTATGTTAAGCAAAAATGGGCATTTAGGAATCTTTCCACGGGAAATCAAGGGTAAAGTAACTTCATGAGGATTTGCTATTGGTCTTTTTAAAGTATGTATATAATTTATGCTGGTACACAAGTGATTTGCCTGGGCTAATTAATTAGGGTCAAACCCATTATAGGTCTGCACTGTTGACCTTTGACATAAACCTGAAGGATCGGGAAAGATGATCACCTATTTTAATTATTTTCTGAATTCAGGTTTTCTTTAAATGCAATTACAGACAGGGTATTTTATGGTGAACATGATACCTTAGAATTTAATCCTTCCTTCAAACCAGGCATTAAATGGCTTACTATTCCAAGAAAAAGTCTGTCATTTATGAAACTGCATGCAAATTTTTAGCATGTACCAAATTGCTTTCTCTGGCATGTGATATGGCACAGGCAGAACAGTGACAACAGAAGATGCAAAATTAAAGTCAATTCTCCCATGCACTAACATGCTCCAGTGTGAAGTAATTAA
Source organism: Lycocorax pyrrhopterus obiensis (assembly GCA_014706295.1). Lineage (NCBI taxonomy): Eukaryota > Metazoa > Chordata > Aves > Passeriformes > Paradisaeidae > Lycocorax > Lycocorax pyrrhopterus. Next base: position 23,908,058 of record JACSVZ010000004.1, read on the forward strand.
CATTTCCTGAACAAGCTGCTCTGTAAAGAACAGGTCAAGTGAGGCACAGCTGCCTTCAGATTTATTTCCTTCTGTCCATTGAATTTCTTGAGCTGTAAAAACTCCTGACACTTAGTGAGGAAGATACAACTATTAGGAGCTACTCAGATCCCAACCATCCACTTAGTTCGTGCACACTCTTTGGCCAGGTGCCTGCTGCTACACAGAGGGTTTAATTGCACAACTCTGCCTGCCCTTCTGTCTCAGCTATTGCATTGACCTAGCTACTGATTATCACTGCATTTCTAGGAACTTGGTTATCTCTCTGACCTGTAATCCTTTTTCAAATGTGGTTGACATTTGGGAAAGATTTCCAAAGCTAGAAAGAGATAAAGTGTGTGATTGCACAGGCTCATTTCCTTAGGGAAGAGTAATACACAAATACATCTATATGTATTTGCAGTGATTTATCTGGTAACATATGTATCAAAGCTGTAGGTAATTTGAGATTTTGTGGTAACTATAAATGCTGTGTTCAGAGACTAGCAAAGTGAATTGAACTTAAAGAAGCTGAAACACAAAGGAGCTCGAAAAATTCCTACTTTGGGTCTGCTGCCAGAAACATAAAGTACGTTACCTCTAAAAATAAGAGCCCTGTCTTCCAGATGATGTGAGTTTCACCTTTAAACCAGGATCAAACTCTTTTCTCTGTAAGCAATAATTGCACACCTCTACTTTTGTTACTGTCTCTCATTACTCTCCATGGCAATTAGGCACACAGCCTAAAAATCTCTAACAAAACTCACCATTGCCTCCAGGAAGCCACTTTTCTGGACCTTCTTAGCCTGTGTTCACTTTACATTTAACTGTTAGTTAATTTTAAATTCTCTACAGGGCTGTCATCAGTCTCAGCCATCTTTCACTGCCACACCAATGTCCTAGTCCTCCTTCCTCTTGGTCACCATTAGAGCAATGTCCAGCAGTTTTATTTTGCATTGAAGGGAGTCGGTGGTTTGCAGCTGTTCTGGGTTTCTACCTCTGGCAAGCAGAGGAAAGCACATCTTTAGCGCTGTTTGCTTTGCTGTGTGTTTGGCTGAGCTGTATCTGGTCCATGTACCTGCTGCTGTAGTGCTGTCCCTCACTAACAGTGGGGGACTTCTCTTGCAAAGTGGCCTTTTCTGTGATGCAAAGACCTGGTGGTAAGGCCACTCACTACTTCATCAGGTGATCTTAGCCCTCCTATTGCTCCACCTGCAAAAAACACCACCTTGGCTTTGTTGAAAGAAGCATTTACCTTTCTTTCTTAGGTGGTAAAGTCCACGATTGCTGGTCGTAGTCTGGCTCCCTGAAACCAGTGTCCCCTCTAGTTTCAGTAGGGGCAACAATCAGGGACAGCAAAACACTCAGCTAGACTTGGTTCTGTTAGTTGACTTGAGGTGTTTGCTTCCAAGAGAAAACTTCAGGAAGAAGTTGCTGGCTTGCACACAGAGGAAGGTTGCCCAAGGAAAGAATGTTTCCATCAAAAGGGTTTTTCAGGAAGGCACACAATATCACTTATATTTTCTTTCTGACATGCAAGCAAATTAAGTCATATCAAAGACACTTTATACATTTTGAATTGCTAAAAGCTCCATACCTCTTTAAATAATTGCCAGCCAGAATATGGGTTTACATGTTTTTGGAAATGCACATTAGTCCTGACTCTCCTCCAACTGGAATCAGTGGGAATTTGGCCAACTATATCAAAGGAAACAGCACTGGGACATGTAAGTTTGATGCAGATGACTGATTATTGAATAATATGTATTTGTATGCATGTGAAATAGGACAAAATAAACCCAGGAATACAACTCCCATTAGATTTAAAGAAATGTTTGGAGTCAATTTTTTTTCCCCAATTCTGCTCCAATAGGTCTTGTTCCAAAGCAGATTTAAAACTATGCAAATAGCTGCCCTTCTCCATTTCCCACTTTTCAAGATGGCAAAAGTTTCAGGCAAACAAGATTGATCTGAGAGATTACCGGCCCTGTGGAAACTGAGAGCATATCAGTATGATTAGGACTTTTCTCATGATTACTGAAACATCAGATTTTCCTTTGATTTGGCCTCAGATGTAAACTTTGATCCTGAGCCTAAAATATTTTCTATTCTAATGTAGTTATCTCTAACCTGAACCACAACCGGCACAGTGGAATGTGTGCTCTGGGATCTGCAGTGAGCCCTCTAAGCCACACTATCAGCACAGAAAGGCTTTGAGACTGACTTAAGGCACTGGGAAAGCAGCAGTGCCCTTTGTCTCCCTGTGTGTAACATCAAGGAAAACTGGCTAAAAGGGGCTGTGAGCACAGCCCTTGGACAGTGGGCATCTATATGCACTGGAGAACAAGAGCTGAGTTACTATCTGAAGGGATTCCTTCATGTATAGGGAAACTCCACCAGAAAGATCCATGGCTACATGCAGGGGATGCATTCTCTTTATGTTTCTCCCCCTCTGCCTTCCTACAGAAGCCCTAATCACAAAACATGCCATTTTTGTCTGAAATGATTTTGATGGGAATACTGTGGATTTATGCAGATTACTTTATGCCACTCTTGGCAGTGTCAGCGGGATTTGTGTATGTTTCTGTTTGCAGTGTTCATAAAACCTGGACTATCTGCAGTTGCAAAAATGCACAAATAGATCTGGAGGTGTTTGATTTACTTTCTGAGTCTTGACATTCTACTAATATGGTGATTCTCACTACCTGTATTCTTTATATTGTCACAGACAACCCTCAAGGGTTATTAAAAACCTCTTATTAAAAAAGAAAAAGAGCCTGCACTGCATTGAAACCCCTTAAAATAAATAGAAAATAACCTTTTTTTCCTTCCAAAGCACTCACATTTGTTCTTTCAAAATTAGGATTCAGCAAATAGTTGGAATACATCTGTACTCAGAGGAATCCACATCAGATCATAAATTTGTTCATGTTAAACACAAACATATGACTGCACTCTTACATCCAAGGACTATGGAAAGGTTTAGAATTTGCACACTTTACTCTGTGTAATGCCAGGGCAATGTTTCACTCATCTATGTAAATAAAAAGCAGGCTTGTTGCATTAAAGGCATAAGTATCCTTATGCTCTGCATAAACATCACAGGATTCAATTTTGAGAAGGAATCACATAATTTGTCATATCTTTTATTGTGATTGACTTCAGTGACGGGCATACACAAACATGTGATTTTCCACTCAGTGTATCAGCGTATATCTTGGTGTGCATTTGCTGCTAGAATAACAGGAAAAAAGATTAACCTCAGATATGCAAATAAGCTTAATTGAATAAAACAAGACAAATTACCCCTTCATTGGAGCAGTTCCTGGTTTGGCGATGCTGCACACACCACAGGAGCACTGGGAAAGGGCTCGTGTTGCTGCCTCTCATTCCTTCCCTGTTTTTCTGAGGCTCGTGGCACAGCTGTACTGGGGTGGCAGTACCTCAGCAAGGTCAAACACTGTAGAATGGCATAAAAGGCCCCAAATGTACTGTGCTACCCCGCTGCAGCATAATTTAAAGACATGTGAATTTGCTGGAGCCTTGCAGCCTCTCCCAAGAGCCCCAGTTTGGCAACTCAAAAGAAAACAAAAACCAACAACCCCTCCCCACCCAAAAAACCCAAACCAAAAACTTCAGCCTTCGCCCTCAAAGTTTACAACCCTTGTCATTGCAAAGAGGAGAGTAAATGTGAAAACAGCTGACACGCAGGGTCCCAGAATGGAGTCTCTGCTAAGATCATTAACCATGTGTTTGTACATCTTCAGTGTTGGCACCCGTGAGGGGACCTCAGGGTTTTGGCTCGCGTGGGCTGGCAGTGCTGGTGGCGTGGGAGGCGCCCTCAGAAGCCCTCTCTCATGCCGGCTGGGGCTGCTGGAGGAAGCCAAAAAATCATTGTAGAGCCTGTCCTCAGGCCCTCTACATTGAGGCTATTTATGTTATACCATAAAAAAACCCCAACAGGGAATGGTTCAGTATGGTCATATTGTTAAAGAAATGTGTCTTAAAAGCAGCCTCCTACTGACGAGGGAAAGAAATCTAGAGGGGAAAAGTTCTTCTTTAAGAAGTATCTTTCATTTATAACTTTCCCACCCCTGAAGCTTTGTTCTTCCTCCCTTCCCTGGAAAAACTGGGGAAAAATAGTGGAGTCTAAAAAAATCTATTCATATATATATGCCAGATGCAGGTTTTTTTAGGCCATCTACTTCTGAGTGTTGTCTCCCTCGAGTCTATTATTTATCCTCTTTTACTAAACAGATAAAGAGGATTTCCTGCTTCAAAAAATGTGCAGCTTAGGGCCAATAAAAAAACCCCTTACTTATAAGAGGACTCCCATTGAAGCCAAAGGAATTCCTTGTTTGAAAAGCATTTGCAAGATCAACCACTAGGAAGAGAAAGCAGTGTACAATAGATAGCTGCAATACTGGGGAAAAAATACCAAAATTAGAAGATGAGGGATGGTAATATACAATCATGTAAAATTATGAAAGACAATGAGATTATCTAGGGTCACCACCCTCAAAAACAATTGTCTCTTTTAATTCAGCACTGTATCTACGTATGGTGAAGAAGCAGCTATTGATTTTATTAGCCTTGCTAAAATACTGTGGGAGAAATCACTACAAGAGAAAATAAACTCTGATCTAATCAAGCTAGGGTGTTGTGATCTTCTGCTATGGAATCTCCAGTCCAGGTCTGACTTTGTTTCAGATGAAAATTGCAGTTTGTCCTGGCAGCCAGGAGGGCCAACGCTGTCTGGGGGGGCATCAGGCACAGCATTGCCAGCCGGGCAAGGGAGGGGATTGTCCCGCTCTGCTCTGGGCTGGAGTGGCCTCACCTTGAGTGCTGGGGGCAGTTTTGGGCGCCACAATATAAGAAAGAAGTGGAGAATGTCCAAAGGAGGGCAAGCAAGATGGTGAAGGGCCTTGAGGGGAAGCCGTATGAGGAGAGGCTGAGGTCACTTGGTCTGTTCAGCCTGGAGAAGAGGAGACTGAGGGGAGACCTCATTGCAGTTACAGCTTCCTCATGAGGGGAAGAGGAGGGGCAGACGCTGATCTCTTCTCTCTGGTGACCAGTGACAGGACCTGAGGGAATGGCCTGAAGTTGTGTCAGGGGAGATTTAGGTTGGATATTAGGAGAGGGTTCTTCACCCAGAGGGGGGTTGGGCACTGGAACAGAATCCCCAAGGAAGTGATCACAGCACCAAGCCTGGCAGAGTTCAAGAAGAGTTTGGACAACACCGGCACATGGTGTGATTCTTGGGATTATCCCATGCAGAGCCAGGAATTGGACTCAATGGTCCTTGTGGGTCCCTTCCAACTCAGGATATTCTATGACTCTATGATTCCACATAGTGGTCAGGTAGGGCCAATTCCATTACTTTACACCAACAGAGATATTAATTTCATCTCATAATTTGTTCTTCAGTTTTACTTGGTAATTGTATGGTCTTTGATCAAGATTGCTTCAAGAGTTTCTTAGGTGACATGGATTTACTTGACCAGGCTGGATAGTTCTTTGGCTCTCTGGGCTGAAGTCGATTCATCGTAGAATCACAGAATGGTTTGGGTTGGAAGGGACTTTAAAGAACATCCAGTTCCAGCCTCCCTGCCATGGGCTGGGACAACTTCCACTAGATCAGGCTGCTCAAAGCTCCATTCAACCAGGCCTTGGACACTTCCAGGGAACAAAATTACTCATTGAAACAAAATTAAAGCCTTGAAGGACAGTTGCTCATGGAAAATCTTTCTAGACTTTTAAAATGCTGAGCTGGTCTCTTGCCACCTCTGCCCTTAAAGCAGTAGTAGCCTGTTGTTGTAGCTCTGTGGTGGGCTGAGCACACACACAGTACTGGTCAGACTCAGTAGGGAAAAATAAGCTGTGTGTAGGTGGGAAAAAGAAAAGTTTCTGAGCATACAGTCCTTCTTCAAGTGAGCAACATAAGTAGGTGAAGCTTCAGGCAATTATTCCCAAGCTGTATTTAACTTGACAATTTTTTCTTTCTTTTCTAATCTCCAAGAAGGGATTTTGTGCTCCACACTGTGCCCATTTGTTCAATACCAGGCAACCTAACAAGATCTAGAAACCTTACTCACTCTTGAAAGGACAATCACCATCACACAGCATCTCTTAGGCTAAATCTGGTCATAATAATCACTGCAAACTGTTTATTCAATAAGCCCCTTTCTTTGGCTCCTGAACAGTTTCTTTATAATCCTACTTTTGACATTCGTAATTCTTGAGTCTGTGAAGTTTGCAAACATATTTGATCTGGGAACAGCACGTACAGAGTTTGTACTTGCTACTCTGAATTTGCTTATCCAACGTTTGTGATTGATCATAACTCCATTTTACTTGTTAACTGGATGATTTATGTGTTTATAAAGCTTCTGTGCTTCCTATGCATTCAACTCCATTTATTTATTAAGCCAGCTTCTGCTACTGGCCCAAGATACATGTTCTACAGATATTTACAGAGAAGAATTTCCTTTAAGAGCATGCAGAAAATGGAATGCCACTAGAATTCCCCCAAAGCTATCAGAATACTTTTTCTCCTCCCCCAGTGTTTAGACACTGGATAATTCAAGCCCCCGAATTCAAACGGTATTAAATATATGTGCTTTTGTTTCTTCTGTCTCTGTCCTGTGTGTCAAATTAATGCAGTACTATAATATTCTTAAAATAATTCTAGGTGCCAGGATTATTAGTTTGTAAAATGCATGTGCAATGGCACATTCTAACTGCTGAAGCAAAGGACACTGAAGAGGTTTGGTCAAGACATTACTCTGAGAGTCATATACTTATATTAATTGCTGCACTATGAGAAATCACTTTATTTTTAGGTATTTCGTGCAAATTTCATGTAACGTTCTTGTGCAAGGTGCCCAATATTTTTATCACCCTTCCTCAATCTAACCTCAAGCTTTAAAGTTATGAGGACTTTATGACATTCTTATAAAAAATATAATGAATAAGAAACTAACTTTGAAATAGGTGTGGCAGGTTAAGAAAAACCTTTGCATGACTGATGGTATTCAACTTTTTCATTCCAGATCTGTAGAGTCTTCCTAAGGAACTGCATTCATGTGTCTTACTTACAAAGTGCCAGATGAAAAAGTGTCTGCATTCAAGTCTTACGAGTCTTCCCTGGGCTGCAGCTGAAAGTGAGTACTGTGTTACTGTCACCCACAGATTTATTTTGGAATAGTCTCCTCCGAAGGCATATATATAAATATGTATTTATTGTTATATGTGCATGTACACAAATGTACATATCAGCTCACACACACTCTCATGCTATGGGAAAAAGGCCCAGGCAATTAAATAATCACAAGAAATAGACTTTTTCCTATGCACTACTAGAAATTAGAGTAAATGTTATTTTACATTTACTGTGGTCTCCTTCAGTTCCATCCTGGATGGTTCTGTTAGCTAAAATAATCTGTTGTCAGCACTATGAAAAAATAAAATCTATGGTTTAAACGTAAAATGTGATGGGATATTGCCTGGAATGTTCTCTCATATAGACAGTGTTATCTGAGTCCTTCCTTGGCAAGAAGTTCAATCTGAAGACAGTTCTCAGATGGTTTCAGCAGCTTAGTTTGCAATGCCTCTGGAAGCAGTGCTCTGTTGTCCTCATAAGGAATTCCCCCTCCCTAATCCTTCGAACTTTTTCATCTTTTGGGAAATTCACATTTGACCGTGAAATCTCCTTCAACTACTATTAGCAGTTCTGGAAATCAGTTGTAAAATTACCTATTTACTATAGCACTAGTGACACAATCCATGCCTAGAGGACCCAGGTGCATTTTGTCACCCACTGGCCTTCGCTGGTGGCTGCAGCATCTCAAGGTGCAGCCTGGCTAAACCCACAGTGAGCACAGAGATCCCGAGCCCTCATATTTGTTTGTTGTGCTGGCGGAAGCCACTGCCACGAGTTGTGGCACTTCAGTATGTGGGGATAGATGAAGCCTTTCACAACCTGTAAAGTGCACCTAAAAATAGACCACATGGAAGAGCTATGTCACAAATTTCAGAGGCTTTAAATTTCTTTTTTCTTTTTTTTCTTTTTTTTTTTCTTTTTTGAGAGACTAGCACTCATAAAGCGGCGTTGAGAGGACATTACAGTAAGGAAGCAAGCAGTAAATTTGTAGGTTTGCCTCTAACAGCTGGTTTGGGAGGGACCAGCCATTAAGACAGAGAAGGAGGAATGTGGGATGGGGGAGTGAAAGGGAGATTGTAATAATACTCATAATTAAAATACTGCATTCTAGCTGCAGATTTCTGGAAGAAATTTGATTCCAAGAAGTGCAAGAGGCCATGAGTGAAAATTCTTTCATAAGCAGGAAGTGAGAGGGGGAACTATAAGGAAATATTTTGTTTATTTTGGCCATCGTTCTAAAAAACCTGGGCTAAAAGCAAAGAGAAATGAAAGAAAGAATACTGAAAAATGATGTGTGAAAAGTACCCAGAATTTTTGGAAACTGCAAAGCCTAATTATGAGCACGAGTAATTTATTCATGTGTTGTCCCGGAACTAATCAATATTTTGCACATTATTAGAAATGGAAACTTGAGTTGTCTCTTTCAAACATACGGTAGTTGGCTGATTAATTGAGTGGTTTGTTCAGTAGTATGACCAGCTGTTATAAATGGTTTAGTAATTTTTTGGCACTAAAAGTAAATAGGAGGTTTTTTTGTCTTTTTGGCTGGGCTAAATAGGAGCGCACATAGCCAATAAAACTAGATCTTGTTTCAAATCCTGAATTTTGTTTTGAATGCATAATAACCCTAAATGTGTTGCTGTGTAGAAACACAACCTCTCAAGCAACCTCTCAAGATGCAAAAATAGGTAGTTATTTTGCTATGATTAGAAGTTCTTTTGATGTTGTATTTTGCTTTACCAGTTCCCCTCCAACTGGCTCTAGCCACAACTAAAGAGAAATTGAGGCCTCCTTGAGGCCTGGTTTTTGAAGATTCTGACGTATTTTTGGAATAGGCCTCTTTTTCTCCTGGAATTATATCAAGGAGGTAACTGGAAAGTGCTAGAGACACTGAGTACGAGCCCAAACCCTCCGAGGAATATCCCAGCTAACATTAGAGCTGTGCAGCATGTGAACACAATGGGCACTATAAAACGCATGTTGCAGGTTGAGGAGGTGAATGGAGGTACATTCAAAAGTAGGGAAGGCTGTGCGGCGAGCGGCATGGGACTGCAGTTTCTTCAAAATACTGGATCGTCTAAAAAGTTTGAGAATGGCTTGTGGCCGTGAGAAACGTGTTTGTCAAAATGCATCCCCAGCTGCGGGATGGCATAATTCAAGTGTCAGACTTTCGTTTGGGTTTGCGAAGCTGAAGCCCATCCACATTTGTGCTTGATTCCTTGCTGAGCCCGAAGATGTTGTCGGGCCGAAGAATGGCATTGTGTAGTTTCCATTGTCGGCTGTCACACTGCATATGTTTTGGGACTGATCTGAAGTTTTGTTTGACATCATGACTTTTATAAGAATCAAAACTCCCAAATCCCTCAGATGAAATCCATATGGCTTTGTTCACAGGCTGAAATAAAATCATGCTCACAGCCTTTACTGCAACTGAGGGATATTTGGTGGGAGTCGTTTTTTGCTTAATAAAAGCATAACGTTCAAATGCTTGAAATGTGGATATTATTAAGTACCTGCTCTGTGAGAATAACTCAAATGCTATTTTATTCCCTGCCCCTTTCGTTAGTTCATATGCACAAGAGTCAGATCTGAGGGTGACATGAAGAATGATCTTCACAGCCTGGCACGGACCCAGCTTCACTCGAACTCTGTTTTGGATATTATTGGGGGTTTGTCTGCATTTTGGCTCCTTGCAGCTCAGTGCTGAACATTTGGCATAATGTGTGGTAAGGGTTATTACGATACACAGAGGTGAGGTAATTCCCATAATTTCTGCAGCGTAGGCAAGTTAGCTTGGCTGCTAGAGCGGTTAGAGCAGGAAGCTTCCCGGTGTGCCGAGATGCTGATTACTAAGGGTCAGGCCTGTGCTCACCATGACATCATAAAACACAACCGGGGGCTGATTTATTTAAGAACTGTCATGTCACTGGTTTTGTCAGCAGAAAGCCAGAGGACAGAGAGGGTGAGGGGGAGCAGTAGGCTTGCATAGTGCAAGATTTATGTCAAGGAAGAAAACACTGATGGCTCCTTTGCCAGTGATGTAAGAAATGTTTTAGTCATCAGTGGGCCTGAGGTATGGAGTGGCACTGTTCTTTCGCTGTGGCATTTCCAAAATAAAGAAAACATTAATAGCAAGTCTGGCAGGAGAGGGAAGACTGAGACAAAGCTCTGGGCAAATATTTAGACCTCCTTAGCCATTGCATTGGGTAAATCCAACACTACTTGCCATGTGGAAACACCTGCAGTGCGCACATGCACAGCAGCTTTGTAGTGCCTTCTAAGGCAGGGCAGTGTCGCACAAGAAAACATTACCAGGTTGTCTTCCAGAAACAGCCGTGGACAAACAATGCTTCCCGTGTCCCACTGCTGGGCTTCTGTGCCACCTGCTCCTATTCTTTGGGCAGGACATGATATGTGGTGCTGGATTAAGCATGCCAAGACTTCTGGATACTGCTCCGATACTCCAAACGCTGTTTGAGTGGTGCAAAACTGGAATGTAGGTGGTGTTAACCTGACCGGTTCTGTAATAACTTATCAGAGAAATATATTCCTTTCTTTCTCCTCACAAAAACTGTGTTTGGGTCTTGAAGATCAACATACAAGACACACACCACCAAATTTAAAATTAAATTAATAAGACTCAAGCACTATAAAAGCAATGGAAATTTCCATTTGAATGAGACTGTAGCATGAGTAAGAGAATATATTTATAAATGGACAACGCAAATCTCCGTACTGATAGGGTACATCTCAGCTTTTCCATTCATGCAGTTGTAAAAACATGTGCTGAGTATAGCCAAGATCTCACTTTAAGACCATTTTCCTGACTTGATTCACTAGATTTCAGCTTCAGCTCTTTAGCATGTTGCCTGGAAAATGTATCACTGCTTTTTATGCCAAAGAGTGCTCAGTGTTCGGTTTGATACCCTACTGACTAAGTTATTTTTGTAGTTCTAGTACTTCCTTCATCTGGCTGCCTCAAACCCTTTTCAAATGTGAGTTAGGACTTGCAACAGGCAGGTGGTACCGTTATGAAGGGCAAACGAGACAGGCAGCTTCACTCATTTCCCTGAAGACCCTGAAATACGGGGCCATAAATGCAAAAAAGGGTACTCCAGCTTCTCTGCTCTGGTCAGAAGATGACAGAACCCCTCATTTGCCATAGTAATCTACAAAGAATCTGTTTTGAAAACCATATTTGGGTCACAGCCCTGAGAGCCTATGGCTGTTAGAAGGAGAAAATAATAACAAACACCAACTACTTGCAGGTGGGTACACACCCCCAGATTTTTCAAGTATGTGGGATCTCTCTGGGTCACTTCAGAGCAACCCTTTGGGACCTAAGTGCCTAATTAATTAATTAACTTTCCATAGGCTTTTACAAGCTATGTAGGTCCCCATATTTCTCCACCCCTTTCCCTTCTCTTCTGCCTCAAGATTTCCTGCATCCAGAGGTGAGAAGTTTGGAAAGGTGAAGCTTTTTGGAGCTGCAGTGGAAAGCCAATGTTGGCAGTATCAGAAGGAGTAACTGATGTACTCTGTGTTTTGATTATTTGCTAATGCTCTAAAAGAACAGTTTTACTATCTATTAATTTAGAGCTTACAAATGGCAGTTCTGCTGCCTGATACCTTAAATAAGTAGTTCTGCTGAAATGAACTTGGTAGAAGAAATCTTCCAAAGAGCAAGTCTGAACCGGGTTAATATACACATCTGAGTTTTAGAAGGAAATTTCTGGGGAGTAGAGTGAAGAAATTATTCCCCTTGAAGTGAGATTTATCAACCACTCTTGAATTGCACATTTTTCATCTTTAAGTTAAAATCCTGCTTCAAGGTGATAAGGGCTTGCAACAAACACAACTTTTATCCATAGGTTGCTCCTATACCCAGTTAAAGGTAGGGGGCATAACAACTAAACTTTTTTGTTCGTTTTGTACTTGAGAAATGCATAGGAGAATTTTGATGAGAGTGCATTGGTACCTTTCAGCACCGTTACCACAGGGATGCCAGGGAACGTTTTCCTTTCCATACTGCATACAGCGAAGACAAGTGGACAATATTAGGTACGTGCTAGGATCTCTTGTTTGCTTTTGTTACTTGTGATTATGCCCAGGGAAAGAAACAAATGTGTGGGGTGCATGTTTTCCTTTGGATGTGCTGACAGCAGGCACCTTTTAGGCAAAGGAGAGGAGGCATGTCTATCCAGACCCCATTCTGTCAGAGTGTAACATTGCCATTCCCACTCGGGTCCCAGCACTTTTGCTCTGTTTAAAAATGCTTTAATTATAAACACAGCTCGTGTATTTGTTGCAGAAGGTGTTTTTTTATACATCCTGAAAATTCTCTGGATTGCTCAGAGCAGTTCCCAGCGCTACATCAGAAGAAGGTTTGACTTGAGATAGGAGTAGATAATTGAAGCTCTAATTGAAGTCAGTGGGAACTCAAGATGTTTATCTTACAAATCAGAATCTACCTGTCTCTGGTGTTAACTGTTTTGATTTGAGAAACATTTAGGCCTTGTCAGGATAGTTTCATTAAAACAGTGAAAAACCACAAACTGTGTGATTTAAACTTTCCTCCTTGCTGCAATCCTGTATTTTTATGGACAGTATATGGGAAATCCTGTGTTTCCACATGCAGTGGGTGGAGTGGATGGATTTGTTTTTCATTTTCTCAGCAATAAAAGGCTGCTTTTTCTGGGTACCTTGCTTTTAGCCTTATTCAGGGCTGAAGGACTGGGGCCAAGCTGTGAGCTGGCAGCAGCCTGAGGGCTGTGGCTGGTTAGCAGAGTCACAGCTTGGCTGTGCCTCCCCCTGCTCCTTCCCTGGGGCTGCTCAGTGCCCATTGTGTCCTGGGGGCTGGTAGAGACCAGTGACAGAGTCCAGGTAGGTACAGTCCTGGTGAGAGAGTGGTAGAGGTTAAAATCATTCCCCTGTCCTTTCCTCAGAGCACTGGAGATGTTCAGCACTGGTTCCTGCTCAGGCAAATAATTGCTATGCTGAGAGATGTGGCAAGGTTGCTGCCCAACAGGCTATTAAAGAATTTTATTTCTTCAAATAGAATACACCCTTAGACTCTGTATTTGGGCCAGACAGGAAAGAACACAGGGGCCAGATGGAGAAGGGCTTTCTTAAAAATCTCATTCCTTTGTATTTCTGTGTGGTTTTAGTTGGCAAGCACATATTTAATACACAGGCTATAACAGGCCTCCCTAAGTCAATGCAAAGAAATTGTATCTTAATTAACATTAGTCATTACAAAATCACCACAAAGGACAAATTTTGCTCAATTTTAGCAGTCCCAATGACAGCCTGTATATAAATCACAGTATTTTCCTTAAATTCACAGTCTTTGTTTCAGGGCTTAGTTGTATAGTAATGCAACTGGAGAACTGCTCCCTGGATATTAATTAGATGAAGATTTTTTTGCTAATGTGAAAAAATTTTAAAGGGCTTATGTCAATTAACCCTACATCCGTTTTGACCCCAACTAATTTAAATCTTAGGCTACTGAACTTTATACTGGTAGTATCATTAACTTGCAGTATTGCCTTATTTTTTTCCTTTAAATGAATTGCAGAAGGCCAAGAACTGGCAAATTCACTCACTAAATGGTGACTTGAGTTGGTCTGAAATCAGACGCCCAGAAATACAAGAGGATTTTTCCAATCTTGATCAATGCTGTGTGCAAGCCCTGTTTATTTAAATAACAGCAGATAGTTGAATGTTCATCATTCAAAGGGAACTTTTTATAACTTTTTCCCCTAGGTTTGGGCTTGCTTTCTGACCCTACTGCTCAAATAAACAGCAGGGTTTGTTGCTCTTTACATACCAGCAGTTTAAGTTCTAAAGCCACTTCTACTGACCTGAGATCAGATAAATATTCTCCTGGGAAGTTTTAAGTTTTTTTCTGACATTCAGTTGGATTAGGAAGGGTAAAATTTTGAGAAAAAGCAGAAAAAAGTAGATGTTTCTTTCCCTGAGAGTTGACTGACCCTTGTTCTTTGCCCTGGAAAAAAGGTTGAGGGGGCATTTTTGCAGGGTGTGTAAAAATGGTTGAGCAGCATTTTTCTTGTGAAGAAGCCTAAACCAACCTACTTCAATTCTGTGGTCATAGAAGACCCCAGTCTAAGCGTCACTGGAATTACCAGAGAAACCGAGTGAGCTTCAGCGAGTATCAGATAGGTCCAGAAAGAAAAAATTTAGGATAGGGCTTAGGCTTTTAAAACCACCCCCAACAACCAAACAAAAAACCCCCAAACACAAAACAACCAAACATAAAAGCCCTACAGCTTGCAGATCAGCTACACTGTCTTCCCAAGTAATCTTGGAAAATATTGGTAATCATGAAGGGTCTCTTGTTTCTAGTTCTCACAGCACAGTAAAAATATAGTCAGTGATTGTAGAGCTAAGGAAAATAGATCTTCACGCATTTCAGAAAGGGTCTGGGTGTGCCTGGAAATGAGGGATACTACACCAAAACAAAGCTTATTTTTATGTAAATAAAGAGTACTTGAGTGGACTGGGCAGAAGGCATCTATGTAGTTTAACTTCATGTGCTGCTATATAATTCTGCTTTCTGCCTCCTCCTACTCTTTTGCTCCAGTGTTTTCTTGGACAAGTATTTCCTGATCTGAATTAAAGGAATAATATTTTATACTCACTGGAATACTTGCCTGTTTTACATCTCTAGATGAACATTAAAAATGTGCATTACTGCTTTTTTCTTCTTTCTTGCTGTATGTATTTGAGTGCCAGATTTATCAGTTCTGGTTTTCCCAGGGCTGGAAAATGAATTTGCTTTAAATTATAACTGTTTGAATGGGACCAGTGCACAAATGAATGTCATTACTGTGTGTCTATAATACGGCCAAACCTCTGATCCCAAATTCAATTTTGCAAATGAAGAGTCAACTCTAATAACTTCAGTCAAATCACCTTGGATTTACACCAGGGGAGAAGAAATCAGAATCTGGACTTCCATGTTTGGTCTGGGAAGCATTTTGAAATTCTTGTGGATGAAGGATACCAAAAATGTATGTTATTATCATGTTATTCTTTTTCCATATCCCACTTCACATCATAGGACTGACCATACATCTTAGGATTGTTCAACCCACACTTTTCCTAAATTTTACCCTTTTAATCTGATGATTATAGCTTGTTCATGTCATAAAACTACAGTTAAGGTTTAGCAACCATGAAAGCATTCTCTTCAGTAGTGTCCTGGGAAATGTGAATGAAATCTATTCCACCATTTTTTGAACTAGAATATGGGAAGTCAATGTTTCTTCCCATTTTAAATTTATCCAGCCTTTTCTTGCCAGTACTTTACTCGAAAACTTCTTAATGCACAGTCTGCAAACTTGGCCTGGACATCTGAGAAAACTTTGTATATGTTAAACATTTGCTAATAATAGTCCCAAGCAAACTGCAAGAGGAGAAACTGCTGGCTTAATGTATAGTAAATACAATAAACAGCTAGGGGAATAAAAGACCTTTGGAAAGATAAGGAACAATGCTGAGGTCAGTGCTTACTATTGTGCAATCCCATGGAGCCGCCTCTTCAGAAACGTTTGGATGATGAACTTAGAACTGTCCTCAGGCTTGCAGCTTCTTTGTCTGGATCTGGCAGTCCACGAATGCATATCTGCAAAGTAAAGCTTAATAATTTAATGGAAAACTGAAGCTTAAAGATTAAATGGATGAAAAGGGGGTTTTAATGTAGATGCATGAAGCTATGGTCCTGGAGCAAACACACCTGAGCCCATCCCTAACTCTGGGGGACCCCACAGCTGGGGGCTATGGGGAGCTGCAGCCTTGGGTACATAGGGCCTCTGATCCCACCCCTACTGAAATCAGGGGGGAACAGACTGTCAGTTTAGCTTAAATTTCTCTCTCTGGCCAGGTTCAGGGAAGTACGTTTAAAGCACATTTGCAAGCATGGGCTTTGGTCTTTTTGACCAGAATTTGCACTATTCTCCTGCTTGATGTATGCACCTCAAATTTTGTCCCAGCAGTGTGGTTTTCAAGCTTTAAAAATGAGTTGACTAGCTCAAAATCTCTTTTTTTTTTTTTTTTTTCTTGCATGGCTCAGTTGATCTTAAAAGGAGGATCAGAATGAAACTTTGTAGCTCTTTCAAACTTTGGGTGGTTTTATGGCTTTTTGGTTCTTGAGTTAACAGTTCAGAAAAAAAGCCTGGAAAACACAAAACATTTCAGCTCTTCTGAAATGTAGTTAAATTTTCTGGAATAATGACAAACTTTGTTCATTACTACAACTATCTGAACTCAAACTAAGACAAGCCAGGAATAACAGCACTAAATACCTTTCCAGGAGTAGGGTCTTTTAATATCCCCTGCTAATACAATTGTAACAAGAGGATTGTGCCTGAATCTTATACAGTGCTTTTGCTCTTGGAGTGTTTTACATAAAAGACTGGTGATGCTAAGCTCCTGTTAAATGAGAGATCACTGTGCAGCGTGATGGGAAGGTTATCCAGCAAACTAATGGCAGGAGTGAGACTAAAGCTGACTCTTCTGTGGTGAGTTAGGTGTTACAGCAGTGCCTGGCCAGTGCTGTTTGTTGTCAGAGACAGACCTCAGTCTGCCCGTGCATGCTCTGTTCCTACCGCTCTGCCTCAGCTCCTCTCAAGGTTCGTATCATCTCTTGAAATGAAAACTCACTTTCTCGATTTAAACTCTGCTCAGAGAGAAGACTAAAACTACATTACTAAAACTCAAACATGACTGGAGGAAAGGGGAAAGGACCCAATGCTAAGAGTGTCTCAGTTGGTTGGCAGTTTGTCTAAGGCTCCATAAAAAAGAGGGGGCGGGCAGGAAACCCCAAGCTCTGAGACCTGTAATTGATAATGGGTGTCATTGAAGGCCTTGGAACACAGTGTTCTGTGTAAGAACAAGCACAGTTTAGTTTTTTTGATGAGGCATAGAAGCCAAATGGCAATATGTGTGTCCGTGTCCACTGAAGATCAAGTACAACTTCTCATCTTGCAGACATAGCAAGACGGGCAGAGGAGAGTATTACCTTGAGGGTCCTTAAAAAATGAGCAGCAGCCAATCAACAGTTTCCTTTACTATGATCATGTTCAAAAATGATAACTTCTAATGCATAATGAAGTGTATACACTTTGCACGTAGTCTTTTTCAAATAAAGTAGTTGTGATGGGAGATATCTCTACTTGCTCCTAGTAGTGCAGAGCAGCTTTCCCACAGGTGACAGCTACAGAAAGCCTGCCCTACTGCCATCTCTAGCCAGTCCTGGCTATTGAATTCTGCATTTAAATCCATCCTTTTACATTCTAAATGGAGGAAACAACAAGTCTATTTGCATCAGTGGGTATTTCAACCCTTATTATAAATCTTTTCGAGGCCTATCAGTTTCTTCCGGGCTTTTGCCCTGCAAAAGAGTTGTATTATATAAACAGGAAACATATAGGAACTTGCTAATTGCTGGTTTATTTTTCTGGTTTATTTTTCTTCTGCAGCAACGTAGGCTGCTTTTCTTATTGTCACTGGAGGGATCAAATTACGGCATGGAGCTTGGATGCTGGAGAAAAATGTTAAAGCAGTGACCTCGTTCAGGCTCGAGGAAGTGGGGAAGGTTAGGTCTCTGCTCTGTAGATAAAGCCCATGAGTTGTTTCTTTTAAAACTTCCTTATAAACCTTGTTGAAAAGATAGTCCTAAAAATCAAGAGACAATTGATTTTTGGGAAAACTGCTTTTATATCACAAGGTGATGCTTAATGCTGTGGGTTTTAAAGGTGGTGTTGCCTGTGCTGGCCAGCATATCTGTGAGTGCTGCACAGCATTAAAGATTATTTTTTCTGGCTGTGCTGGAATCCATATGTAGATGCCGCTTTAGCCTTGCCTTCAGCTGAGATAGATTCTCTCTGAAGCCTTTTGGCAAAAATGCTAACACACAAACACGAAAATATCCAGATAATATTAGAGCTGGCTCTTACTTGAAGAAAAGATAGAGGAAAGGCTGGTCACAGATAAAGAAAGCTGGAGGCAGCCCTGTAAACCGCTTGAGGATCTCCTCTCCCAGAAAATGCCCCATTCAACCACGACAAGTCCTTTTGTGTGATCCTTTAAAATCACAGACCAGGATCAGCTTTTAAACACATTGTAACCTCTATTTTGGGACTAGGTGCTTGGTACAATTACTCTAGCTTCTGAATTTGTCTATTTCAAGGTTCTCTACCGCAAGCAGAGGGCTCTCAGCACTTTCTTTTGTTTTTTGGTGCTGTTGTCTGAGGGATTGTGACTGCCTCTTATGTTGTTCCTTTTTGGCTTTGCTGTTGTTAGCAAGCACTGTGAACCATCTGGAAGAAATCCTTGATAAATATAATAATCATGTATTGATACAGAGTTTGCTTCCCTGATGCATCACACAAGATACTTGCAGAGTTTGTGCTACAGCGGACTGATATATGACTGAATTTAATGTATGCCCCTAGATTAATATCTGAGAAAATATATAATGTTATTGCCCTGCTAATAATAGTTCCCTTGTTTGCCAAGAAGGAAAATGATCATCGCTGGGATCTTTAGGAGTCATCGTAAATTAACTGGAAAATAACCCCATATGTGAAGTGCTGGAGTGTTTCTTGGAGCATGCTCAGTCAGTCAAGAAAGCACACCCCTCCTTGTAGATGCTCTAGGAAAACAGAGGTGTGAATATTTTCCTGAGAGAAAGGGGGGTTGTTGTTGACAGGGTGCTATCAGTGCCAGAATATCATATGCTTTGCAATATATGTACTGGCATTTAGAAGGCCTGAGGAGAGAAGTGATTCCAAGGAGAGGTGTGTAACAGAAAACAGTTGGTGAATCAAAGTGAAAAAGTGGAGCTAATGAGACAGAGTGATGATACAATGAGGAGTTTACCAGTAATCCTCAGGCAGTGCTTTTTGCACCCTTCAGAAATTCTGTCAAATTCTCTCACTGTTACAGTAAAACATTTCTGAAATGAAGACCAAGGCTCCACGTAAAATAAAAATAAATCATGGGCTATAATGAGGAACTCCTCCAACATTTCAAAAAGTAACAACCAAGTAGCAGGGAATGTTATACTAACCTGGTACTTCTGGTTGGTTACAGTTATTGATATAAAAACTTCCTTGGAGGTCTATGGCTCTCTTAGGATGGCCACCTCATATACTGAATTGTGTGTTTCCCAGGCAACAAATGCATTTTGCTTCTGTGCTTCAAGTTTATTTAGGGAGAAATGAGCCTGTCAGGATGTAGGGGACCTAAAAAGGGGAAGGAAGGGAATAGTTGCAATATGAGAATATCAAACAACAAGGAAGAATAAGCTGTTTTTCTTGCCCAGAGCTGAGTCCTGCATACCTCAGTCCAGGGCAGCCCCAGTGAAGCTGGTAGAGGAACCCATGCAAGATGAGTGAAGCTGGCTCCAAATTGGAGGTATTTATCTGAAAATGCCTTAGAAGTAGAAAATCTATCAGATTTCAGTTAAAATAACAATTCTTTGCAGCTCTGCCAAATGTCTGCAGGCTTCTGGTGATTTATTGTTCAACCAATTCATGGAGAAAGCTGAGCTCTGCCTTCCCCTCTTTCCACGCCAAACAGAGGAACCCTCACAAGACCTTGGCACTTGTCAGATTTAAATCCTTAGGGCAGTATTTCTCACCTCAAGTGCAAAATTCACCACTTCCCTGTGAAAATCGGTCTGGGTGAGAACTGCACACGGAGCAGAGCTCACTACTGGCGTTTATACAAGATTGATTATGTGGGTTTTGGGTTTGCGCTTGGTAGTGTCAGAAACTGGGGGGGGGGAGGGGAAACTGCTAATTATCCTCCACCCCCTTTCCCAATAAACTTAAAATAGCTGTGTTACAGTGCAGTCTGGGCCTGCCTAATCTCAGTACTGGTTTTGAGAAATAATCCCATTCCCACTCTCTCAGCTTCTTTGAAACACAATGAATTGGAATTACATGTAAATGCCAGCAGTAGTTCAAAGGGAGGCTGAAGCACAATGTCTGCTCTCTAATTAGTATTGCAGTGTGTGGCCTGTAAACTTGATGATAAATGAAGCAATTGGCCATCAGTGGCTTCAATTAGATGGCAGTAAAAATGGTAACAAAATAAAGTCACCAGCAAGGAAATTTGCTCTGAAAAGTGCTGCTGGGTGGACTTCAGGCTTTGCGATGAATTGGGGCGAATTGGCTTGTTTGTTCATTGTTTCTCAGGGGCAGTGCAACTGCCTAACTAGAGAGAGCTTTCCAGGGCCCAAGGAAAACAGGAAGAGAAGATGTGACGTGGTTCCTCTCTCAGAGCACCCTGTCTCCCCACACCAAGCAAACCACTGCCCGGAGAGCACACACTTCTCTCGCTCCTCTTTTTGGAAGAGGAGCAACTTGTTTTGTACTGACTAGCAGATACTTGCTTAAGCCTTGGATCACAGAGCACTTCTCAGGCACTTATTGACAAACCAAACTTCAGCAGAGCCTTCTCAGACCCTTTTCTTGAAGCAAAAACCAGAAGTCAGGAGCTGACTTGGAGCTGGCATTTTACTGGGAAGAGAAGTAAAAGGCAGTGAGCCCTGTGACTGCTGAGCCCAGCAGTGCTTCCCAGCTATGCCTCACTGTGTAGTGCACGACTCTGTTGGTTTTGACACTTAAGTGAGGGAAAATAAGAATGGAATGGTACTTTTCCTAATGAGAGATTCACCAATCTTTTCCCACTTTGTCCAGACAGTATTTTGTTCCAGGACCCTCCCTTCTGTATAAACAGGACAACTTAACTGCTACCAAAAGTACACAACAGGGAAAAGAGTCAGGCTGGTGGTAAAAACTGTTTTCTGTCTGCTATTCTGAGCATATTTGTCTGTCACCACCTGTAAAGTCATGCCTCTCAGTGGTGATTATCATTATTTTAGTGGGAGACATAGAGGCTGCCTCGCTTTCCATAAAATCCTTTTCAAAGATGATGAAGACACACAAGATAGAAGCAAAGTGTGAAAAAACAAGGGATTTTCAAATTGGGCTTTACGTTTTCAATTAGGAGACTTTGTTATTGAAAACAAGGAGCCAATTTGTCAGAAGCAAAGGCTAATTTGTCTTCACCTCTAAAGACCAGAGGGAAACAATACATCCTGCTCAGTCCAGACCCTCTGGGGAAAACCAAAAGAGCTGCCCAGTGCCAATTCTCCCAATTCAGCCTCTCTAGGAACTACTGTACATGTTTTAGAGGATGATGATTATTCCTTTCCAATTATTATGGCACCCTAAAATGCATCCTAATTGAAATACAGCAACTAGATGGGGGCAGGGGTGAAGAATAAAGCTATTGTAATGTCAACACATGTTATGTGATTCAGGAGTAAGCTAGGGAGAGCTGGGGTCTGGCCCTCTGAAAAATTCATTTTTGAATGTGTTAAGCCCATCTGCTTCCAGGAAAGATATTGTATTTCAGTACAGACCAAGATGATTGGGACAGTGTCTGTGAAAACTGAAAATTCAGTTTGAAAGTATAAAAATGCTGCTGTGACACACTGTAACACTAAATTTTCTTAATTTTTCGGCATCTCAGGGCTAACATCTCCAGTGGCACTTCACTCACGGTACATTCATTGCACAGCACCCTTGACATTTTACTTAAAGCAAAACAGAAATTTTACCTGCCTGTCTGTGGTGCTGGATGTGCCTGCTCATGCCTCGAGGAACCCTATGTATTGGCTCTGCCTGGAGCAGGCTGGGAGGGACTCCTGCTGCCATCAGCCAGCTGTGGGTTGGACCCACACTAGGCTCTGCAGGAGCAAGTGGACTCTCAGGAGATATAAACAAATGTCCTAGAAAGGTTGGAAGGGACCACAGTGGGTCATCCCAGAGCACATGGCACAGGATTGCTTGCAGACGGTTCTTGAGTATTTCCAGTGAGGGAGACTCCACAACCTCTCTGGGCAGTCTGTTCCACTGCTTGGTCACCCACACAGTAAAGAAGCTCTTCCTCATGTCCAGGTGGAGCTTCCTGTGCATCAGTTTCTACCCCTTGCCTCTTGTCCTGTTGCTCAGCACCACTGAGAAGAGCCTGGCTCCATCCTCTTGACACCCCCACTTCAGCCACTTACAGACATTGATGAGGTCCCCTCTCAGTTGTCTCTTGAAGCTCAGGAGGTCCCTTGGCATTGCTGCTTTTCCCTGGGTAAAGACCAACTATCCTATGTGCTCAGAATTGTACCTTTTTCAAAATGACACATTTCCAACAGTAACCTGCTTCTTGATTAATTTCCTTTCTTCAGAGAGTTGCTTCTAAACTTTAAGTGCTGCTGCCTCAGTGCCCTGAACAGTGGAGCTGTGGTGCTCAGAAAGGCGTTGTGGTATTTCAAAGAACAATCTACCATTTTGTTTCTCTTCAGGGAAGTGTGAACCAATGCAGTTAGCAATCCTGGCTGACATCTAAATTCTTAATGAGAGGAGTATGTTCTTGCAGAGCAGAGAGAAATAACTGAGGCTGCATTGCATCCCCTGCTAGTTGTGGTTATTATCAGTATACATATATTACTAGCAAACTGCTGGGCTGGACGTTTAGCCCATAAACTAAAAATACTTTTATGTCTTGCTCCTCTGTTTGAGGATTTGCAATTGGAAAAAAATAAGGTTGTTATTTAAAAACAGGCTGCTAAAATGAGACACATAAAATATTGCAGTATTTTTATTATATATAAAATGAAGTCTCTGCATTTGTTTTTTATTACTGCGTTACACACAACAAATGAATATGCTCTGAGCCAACAATTTCTACTGTTACACATGTGCACTGTGTTCCTCTGACTGCAGAGGGTTTTGACTAAGCCCTTCTAACCAGTTGAAAGAGTAGGCTGAATGATATTAGCTTAAGCAATGAGAGTCAACAGGAAATGGGGGATTTGGGATCTGAATAGTGAAATGAGTCTTGGAGCATGTCATTTGCACAATGGCAGTTCTTGGCATCCAGTGGCTTTGTGCTAAAAATTAGAGCTTATTCCTTAAAAATCTCCAATTTGGGGAATCTGCGGTGGGCTTGAAAGAGCTCAGAACCTCTTGCCTGAACGACACCACTGGGGCTGGAGGGCAGATGAAGACCTTAATCACTTCCAGTCATCTGCTTTGCATGGTTCGACAGGAACGAGTTAGAGAGCACTGCAGTGAGCAATGCCAGCCTGCAAGACATTCTGAATCACCAGTACTTTAAGACCAGTAAAATCTTAGAGCCAACAACATAAAAAATATTACTGTGCTCTTACTGTTTTATCTGCGGTGGTGACACAATACCTTGCCTACCCACTCCATAGCTCCCTGTAGAGCAGTAACTGAGTGCCAGCTAAAATTGCCTAGGAAAACAAGTTTTTGGTTTGGATTCATTGCAGAAGGACAATCAAAACAGAAGAAAGAACAAAGTTTCCTCATCTTGAAGTAGCTTCAAGGAAACATGCAAGGTCTGGGACTCCTTTTGCTTTGTTCAATATTAGAGTGTGGCATCTTTGGAAATATTCCTGATTCATGTCAGTGGAAGCCAGGAAAGATTAAGGTCTGAGAACTTCATTCAGAGATGAATAATGGAGTAGACCAGCAATCACAAATCTTCCAGTATTGGAGGAGAACAAAGCTTTTCACTGCAAAACTGTAGCTGGAAGCAAGCACAGAATAGAGGTTTGTCACATCAGAGAGCCTTCAAAAACATATAAAGCAAACAAAATTAAGATCAAGGAGAAATTTGGAAAGATGGTTTTCAAAGGATCTGAGCATCCCTTTTTTTTTTCTCCTTCTTTTTAGTGTCCTTATCCACTGACTATAGCAACACCCTAAAGACAAGAAGCAAGTCCATGACCCTTTCCATGTTGGTTCACAGTGAAGAATTAAGCTGTGTAAAGCATAAACCATGTTGTCAAGCTAAAGCTTGGCTCATCTTGCATGCCAATATTAAGGTGTACTGATCCCATTTCACTATGATCTTTACCTATAGCAGTGCCTTGAAAACCTGCATTAGTTTCAATCTGGATCTGAACCCTTCAGTCCCAGCTCATGATGAGCTTAATTCTCATGTTCCTTTGATGGGTACTAACTTCTTGCTGTTACTACTTGGTGAAAGCAACAGGAACAAAGACTGGAAATGTTTCTGCCTGGCCCTGGTTTACCATTCTCCCTGCTAATGCAAGATGGGATGTTCAAGATGAGTCCCTAGTTCTTTTCCGTCATGGTGTCTTTCAGAGTGAGTTGTAAATCTGTTATCACTCCAGAGAGATTAGTTATCATTGTGTCTGATTGCAAGATTAAAGCATGATTAAGAAGGTGGCAGGGGGTGCGAAGTTCATAACATGAAGAGAAACCTTGTTCCAGGATTAGACTATTACCCACCACAGGCTGCTCCTCCATGGATTCACTGCCAAATGGCTTGGTCAAATGCTCATTCCTTGACTCCCTGTATTCTCTGGACAGGTGAAAATTGAACTTAGTTGTAGAAAATGAACATAGCAGCCAAGGAATTAGTGCATAGAAGTTAAAAATGTCTTTTCTGACAAAGTACAAGTGAAGAAATCTTTGGATGGATAGTGTGAAGGAAGATGTGAATATTAATATTCTTCTAGGCCAGGACAAGTATTATGAAGAAGGTTTGTCTAAGTCTTAATAGTCATTCATGGATATGGGGTTATTTAAGACAGGTTACTTTCCTAGGTTGCTCAAAAACTAGCTTCCTAGACAGCAAAATGCAAAATGTCTGTTAATATCAGCTTACAAAGACAGAGCATATATATATATATATATATAGGTAGATAGATAGATAGATACACACACACACACCCCCAAATACCTTTTAGTCATCCACAGTATTCTTTTCATGTCTGCTCATCTGGTTCTACAAACGTTGAAGCAGAAATATATGTATTTGCAGCTTATGAATAAGTTTTTTCTCTGCATTTATTGGTAACCTACAAAACATGTTAAGATGAATGGACAAGACCTTCCATTCTTTCAGGGTGGCTCCCCTAGAATTTGGGATAGAGGAGCATGGACAGTCCCTTGATGTTCCAAGGGGAAAACAAAGAGTATCAGAACATACTCAAAATAGCTACTAATACTGGCAAGATAGGTGTTTGCATGACCAAATATCTTCTGGTGTCTTTCATGGGCTAATAACTTGTCTTTCTGCATCAAGATAGTGAGGAAGAGCATAAGCCCTGACACCTGCAAGAGAATTTTATTTGTGTGTTTCTTGAACGTGTTCTGTTTTAAACAAGTTTCAGTAATTTCTCTGGCAGTACTCAAGACACTGGTGTGAATAGTTTCTCAGAATTCAGAGATTTCTTGCTGCTATCCTGACCATTTCCTCTGTGTGATTTGATCTCACCATTCCATTCCAGGTGAATTAGGAAATTAATAAATGACAACTGGGAGTTGAACATTTATTGCTTCTACTTATATTAAAGAGTTGCCTCACAGAGCAAAGGCAGTGTTGAGCTGATAACATTAGGCATAAATTTGAAGTCCAGTGTTGTAGCAATTGTATAGTTTTGCCTGTTCGTGGCATGAAAGGGTGTTTTTCAGGCTGCTTGGAAAAGACCGCATTATTGACTTTGTCAAGAAGAAAATTGGATCTGCTGGACCAAGTTCTTCTTGCTGTCAGTACCACCAACCAGAAAAGCTGTATTTTTCTGGCTTTTTCTGAGCCCTCTCAGATTCAAGAATAAAGCCTGACACTGCCTGAAAGACATCACCCTCTGTAAGCAAGAAGCAGCTTGAGGTTTGTTGGGCAGGCTCTGCAGCTCTGTCCCTGAGCACCCCGTCACTAGTGATGCTGTGCAAAGCCTGAGGGAAGCATCAGACACAGCTGCCAAATTGTTTGGGTCAGGAACACTGATGTCCAGCTAGAACTGGCACTGAGTTACAGAGTTGGAGGCAGCTCAGGAACAAGAAGCAAGTGCCCTGCTGTGGGCACCTCTTTGAAGGGGCTACCCAGGAGCCACACACACGAAGGGCAAATACTATTCAGAACAGCAGTGCTGTAACAAAAATTTCTCCTTTTCTTCTCTACTCTGAATTTCAGTCCTTTGAGGTTTATCTTTAATGAGTGAATACATTGCCTAGCTGAGCAACAGCTGAACACCTTGAGGACCGTTCACTGTGTACTGTTCTATAAAAGAAAAAGAAATACGAAACCAAACCTCTCAGTTATCAGGGAGAATGTGGCAAGGAGTAAATAAATGCCAGGCACGAGTATTTGCCTGAAAGTTAATAAAAAGGTAGTAGCAAGGATAGGCTACTCAAAGCACCTCTCATGGATGGCAGATGCTGTGTGCGATCGAGATCTGGGACTGGCGTGTGCTGCGGAATGACGGATGGTTATCTCATTTGAGCTGCAGTGAATAAAACTCTGAGAAGGGCTGCCAGGCTTACTTCTATATCTGTGTTTTCTACAGCCAGATGAAAGTCATTTTCTAAGAGCTGGCAATTGCTAACAGGGTGTGCACCGATGGGCTCTATCCAGAGGTGAAGGTCTTTTCCACAGGGGCTGAATGCATTTTTGGCAGCTTATGTTGCTCTGAAAAATCAATGGATTTTTGTAACTGTTTGTTATCTAAAGGCTGTGTTATGCTGTGCAGTGGTCTTCAGAGCAAGGTGGATTAGAAGTAGATTAGAGTTGCAGTAAATATGGCTTTGCATCAGGCTCTTGCTGTTTGAACTTTCTGCAGTTTGCAGTGCAGGCCCCCTTATCACTGAGCTTCTCCCAGTCAGGAATCTGAGGAAAAGGAGTGTTTGTAGTTGAGGACCATGATTTGGTTATGATTTTTCTGTTGCTGGGTTTTTGTTGTTGTTGTTGGGGGTTTTTGTGTGTGTGTGGCTTGTTTTTTGTTTGCTTGTTTTGGTTGTTTTTTTTTTAATTCTGAGTACTTGTGTTGCAGTATGAAGTGATGTCCATAAATCTGACCCTGAATGATTTCCTGGGGTGCTGACATGGTAAATGCAAATAGTGATGTAGCCCATACCCTAAGGAAACTTGCAATACAAGCAAATAAATTTATAAAAAAATGGAAGGGCATAATGAGCTGTGCGGGGATTATATGATTTTCTTCTGGCTTTGCAACAGAAGGGAAAGAAGAACTCTGATTTCTCCTGTTGACATGCCAATATTCTGTCCATTAGTCCACATGAAAAGTAAATGATGCTTACGTCCTCCTTTCACACAATTACATGCTGGTTACTGCCAGCTCACAATTTTATTAGGCTATCCATATGTTCTCCTGTTTTTTAAAATCTTAGTCCCTGGCTGTGTAGAATTACATGAGAACCTCTCTTAGGATTTATTTTGTTCATTCTTGTTTTTATTTTTAACTACGTCTATACCTTAAGGAGGAAAGCTTAAATGTGCTTTGTAAATACAAATTGCTCAAAAACCAGAAGGCAAATAAAAGAATTAGAAGGGGTTGTTGCTTTACTTTTTTTTCTTAGAGACATTGGGGTAGTTAGACCAACGTCCCGAATTTTTTAAGACTGATTCAACGTTTTTGAATCCTTTGGCTTTTCTCTACCCTGGTTCTCAGAAGCCTCTGGCAGAGGAGTCCCACAAACCCACAGAACTGGGCCTGTATTGTCTCTGATTTGATTTTGCTGCATTTCATAGGAATCCTCATTCCCAGCTGGGGGGAGTGAAGCACAGTTTGGAAGCTGGAGATGAGCTTTCCTCAGGCACCTAATGTTAGAGGCTTAGAAATGCTTCCCTTCTGTCATGAAAGGCAGCATGACAGCAATAGGAATGAAAGGAAGAGAGATTTAGGAAAAAAGGAATGAAAAAGTGGTTGTGATACATTCTAAATACCACTATGCTATTCCTTGGCTGCTGTCCTCTAATTATGAAAACATGCTGTTGGCTAACACATGTGTTTTATTCCCAGGGGGTTTGCACAGAAATATTTACATTTATGCATTTAGTGTCTCATAAGCCTGGATATGAATAACAGCAGCAGACACCTGATTGTCCTGAGCAGCCTCATGTCAGTCAAATGAATTCTCCAATTCAAACCAACAGGTAGCAGTAGTTTCTGGAGATGGATTTTGTCATGGAAGTAGCATTATTTAAGTTAGATGTTTTAAAATATTGACAGTGGTGTGCTCATTGCTTTCGCTTGTGAACAAGTATAGTTGTGTGTCAGTTCTAATAACCTAGGGCTCTCAGCACTGTTACCACAGGCAAACAGGGGAATATTAGTCCCTGGCTCTGGGCAAGGCAAAAGGCAGTTCTGACTATGGATGAACTGATGGCCTCTAATGGATCTGAACACCTGCCTACCTTCCACCGCTTACATTGAGGTTATAGGTTGGATTAAAAGTACAGCTCCAGGAACTGTTCTGCCCGTGAACTTCACAATCATTAGGTATGAAGTACATTATGTTCCACAGTGGCTGGCCCTGATCCACCCTTCCTTGCTGTCTTGATATTCCCTGTGGGACTCACCTAACAACAATGCCCCTCTTTGTTCAGACTTTTAAAAAAATTAAACAATAAACCGTACTAGATTCCCTAAGGACATTTGTCCCCACAAAAAAGTCCAAACACAAGGCTTTTACCTTAAGGCCACAGTTAAGCCTCCAATTAACGAGTACCCAGAGCCACACTAGACCAGAGCTATTTTGTTATCTGGAGCAAGGCAAGGTAGCTCCCATGCATCTCCCTGGCTGAAATGATCCGTGTGTTGGGGTTGCTTTGCATTTCTCCAACAGTGCAGGACAGGCAGTCCTTCCTGTTGCAGGCAAGCAGAGCCCTCTTTCCTCTCCTTGCAGAATAATTTAGCCTGGCTCCAGGTCTGTCCCCCAGTGCTGCCTGGCTGCCTGCCTGGGCCCCTGGGCAGGGCACGAGCTGCTGGTGCACCTTGCCGGCTGCAGCACCAGTTCCTGGGGAAATGCCAGTAAATTGCTCCTTCCCTCTCACTGCATTATAGAATAATTTAGGCTGGAAAAGACTCTTGAGATCCAACCAATGCCAATTCCATCACTGATTCACATCTCTAAGAGCCACATCTGCACGTTTTTTAAATAACTCCGGGAATGGTGATGCATCTCACTTCTCCCTCTGCAAGCTGAGGGCTGCCATTGCTTCAGCCTTTACTGGCCTGCTCTGATGGTGAGAGTTTGAGAGCATCACAGCAAGTGGAAGAATTTGTATGCTTTAGAGCCCAGTACCAAGCTGGGGAGGAAGAAAAGGTGTTAGATGTGACATCTGATGCTATGGTAATGCATATCCATGTGCAGAGTTGGGGACTAGGAGACAGCAAAAAAAAAGTCAAATCAAACTTCACTTAGAGGTGATCAAGGGATGTGACACAAGAGTGAGGAGCTCAAGGTGGTACTGGCCAGGTGGTTCCTGGGCTCCTAGGTGGGCATGAGCAGTGCAGGGTGCCAGCCTCATGCTGGGGATAGCTCTGGGACCCCAGGGGGATGATGGTGATACATCCTTCGGAAGCCTTTGCCCCAAATCTACTCACATTCCTCTGAATGCCAGGACTGGGATGTGCCCAAGACAAATATGCTATCTCACACTCCTACCATGAGGTTTTATGGAAAAATCTATCCATTGGTTTAAGCTTAACCAGACTTTGCTGTATGGAGAGGCGGGTGCCATTTCTTGCTGGATGATTTGTCCTGCAACAGCTACAAGAGAGGCTAATGAAAAATGAGAAGAATGTGCTGGCCATCTTAGCAGCCATATTTCACAGTGTGGTTTTGAAACCCTTTGTTTTCTTAACTTCCCGAGGTCAATGGTTACGGGAGATGGATGTCACCACATGTGCTCATTTGGAAAAATAGCGATGGTCAGGCTTTAGGTTAGTGAACAGCAGCATGGGAAGGGAAAGAAATTAAAACAAAACAAAACAAATCCCCAAAAAAAGTAATTTATCTGTTTGGGACATGGTCAGGATTTCAAAAATCTCAGTTCAGGATGTTGATTAGGCAAATTCCACAGGCCTTTCAGTTAATCTATGATTTGTTCTAGATCTGAATAAACAATACGTAAATATGCAGAGTTACTCTAGGCTTTTAAAATTAACATTAAGGCTTTCTTGAACTCAAATATGACTACAGATGGACTCCCATCTCTTCCAGAAGCCTTTTGATCTCAACTTAGCATGAAAACTTCTTACTATTCATCAGGTACTGGAAATGCACTCAGGATACCAATTGAGCATTTGAAGACCTGAATTATTAAGGAAAGTATCACTGTTATTGTTTATGGAAATCTAAATGCTTGGAGGTTTTAAATAAAACACATTTTGAATTTAATTGTGAGACTAATTCAAGCAGAGAAAGTGCAATAGTAATGGTTTTAGCACTCACATAAAAGCCTCACTGCCAGCCCCAAACTATTTCCCAAATAAGGACATGCATCCTCATTTTACAAACAAGGAAGGCTGATGTAATTTATTGGTGCTTAAGGGCAGGGCTAACGACCCTGAGCCAGCTGTTAGCGGGGCCAAGAGGGAGCGTGGGTCTCTGTGCTCCCCAGCCAGTGCCAAGCCCAGGCAGTACTGGCGTGCCTGTGGCTGGCTCAAAGCCCCCGGGACTCCCAAACTTTACAGCCCGACATGGCTTTAGCCTTGGACTGCTAGATGTGCTCCCTCCCTGTGGTACAAGAGACAGCCGGGCTGGGACGGTCCATGCTGAGCTGGCAGCAGCAGGGCCTCTGTTTGAGTCAGTTGTGGGATTTGTCACACGATGCCCACTGGCTCTTCTGGAAGGGATGTCGGCTGGCTGTCCGACGTAGGGAGCTGGGAGTATTCTGCTTCTGGCAATAATAAAGAGCAAGGCAACGCTCCCTCCGCTGCTTCAGCTTCCTGGCTGCGTCATGCAGCGCATTTGGTGATACTCAGTGCTGGCTAGTGATGAAAAAGAAATGAATTGGAAGGAAAGAGTATGACAAAAACGAATGGTATGGTATAACAGAAACTGGTTACAACGCGTGAGACGCCAGTGCAGAGCAGTTATGCTTAAAAATGCTGAACAGATGGCATAGGACAATGCAAAGATTGTTTAACATTACCCTGAGGTATAGTGAAATACTGTCAGGTGTGGGAATGGAGTGAGATTTTCCAAAGAGGTCTTCTGGGACTGCTCACACACCCCAGCGTGTTGGCAAGCGTTGGGAGACAAATTGAAACTAATAGCTGAGCAGGTGAGACCAACAGGATCTGCACTCCTGTTGTTAAAATGAGTCTTTAATAACACAGGGTGGGACAGTGCCGTATACTTGATAGCTATTTTTGTTGCCATTACAACTAATTTGTTTTATGTAGACACTGGAAAAGATAAATTACTAGTAGCAGAGGTGATTAATATGTTAGGCAGAAACACTGCAGCTCTTCTTTCAGATGCCAGTGTACATACACAGGAAAATTTACAGGGAGCTGTGAGCTCTGGCAGCCACTTTAGAGTGCCAGAAATGAAGGCACTTACTAGATTTAAACCAAACTTCAACATAATACATTTTAATCAAGAAAAAACCCTGAGCAGTCTGCTAATCTTTTTTTAAAAAACTTAACTTTTACAATTGGTTAGTTTCACAAGCATTTTAAAAAAGTAATTACACTGGATTTTTTAAATGTTAATTCCTGTATCACATTAAAATAATTAAGAAAAAGTACTACTTCTTTCTTGACTTCTGTCTGAAAGTATGAGACAAAAGTTGTCAAACAGTTGCATGTGGCTTCTGTGGGATCAGCCCAAGAGTGTTTTCAGTTACAAGAAAAAATGCTCTAATATTTTGAGAATTATATTGGCTTGGGATGTGATGATGCTGGAGAAGTGCTTTCTGTTTTATTCATGATAAGAAAAACTTTTGGAGGTCATATGTCAAACTTGAGTTTTTCCTGTTTTCTACAAAATCAGCAGGTGGTACTGGCAAGAAAATTCTATTCTTCTAATTTGCAAAAATTCCCAAGAAGAAAATATATGAGAGAGCTGCAGTTGGTTCCAGTGTGAAACTTGGCAAGAAAACGTTTTGCCTGCAAGAATCAAGGCTTACTTATTACATTTGGCACTTATTCTTTTTCATTATGCAATAAGGACATGAAACATCTACTGGATGCTCCCTAGAGATGGACAAAGTTCTCCCTTGAATTCTTTCTTATAAGTGTATGCACATAATATTTTAAAAGGCTTCCATGAAATAAAAAAGCGAAAGCCGGAAATGTTGTGAGGTTGTTGGGGATTTTTTATCATGCCCGAACAAAAACCCAAATAAATAATTTTTTGACAAAATCCCAGAAAAAATCAAAGACTATTGTTTATTTATTAAATTTCTGCTGAAAGATTTTGGGAGCTGTTTTCTCTCTGCTTGTCAACTCTTCTAACCTCTTTGCCTCTCCTGGAAGCATCTTTTTTTTTTTTGCCAGGACCACTTCATGAGCCTTTGTTATTGTTTACAAATATAAAAATTCTCAGTGGGATTCTACAGTTTGTACGAGTTCCTGCCTGTATTGTGTTTTGAAAATCCAGGTTTATAAACTTAGGCACTGTGGCTGTTAAGAGTATGAATCTGCAGTTTTGGACAAGGAAACACCTTCCCTGTGAATGCCAGATGTTAAGATACTAGGACCAAGCCCAGTTGCTGTTGGCCCAGAATTCCTTGGGGTTTTGATCCCCCAAAAGAAGATGGTTTGGTGGTGGACTCTGGGGAAAGGCCATGCTCTGGAGGAGGATTTCATGCCCACACTGGGCCGGCAGGAGATGACACAGGACACCATAACTCTGTTATGTGCCCTTCTGGGAATCTTCTTTTAGCTTCCAGATGGTGTCTGGAGCTTGAGGAGGCTCCTCTAATCCACCCTCCAGTAGGCCCAGGCCATTAAATACTACTTCTTGCTATTCCCAAGGAGAACTGTAACCTGCTTTTCTTTATAGGTTGCCCAGGGAAGTTGTGGGTGCCCCAAACCTGGCAGTGTTCAAGGCCAGGTTGGACAAGGTCTTGAGCAACCAGGTCTAGTAGGAGGTGTCCCTGCCCATGGAGGGGGACAGAGGGGGTTGGGACTGGATGATCTTTAAGGTCCATTCCAACCCCTTAACATTCTATGATTCTATGGTTCTGTGATTCTATGATTCTTGCCTTTGGAACCCACCTTTGAAAGTGGTTCTCCTCATGCAGGCACAAGAGCCCAAAAAGCTCTAAGGGTTATTGCAAGCCCTTTCTTAACTTGTGGCACCCTCCAAGAGCTTCTCTGACATCCCCTTTCCTCTGACACCTGATTTACTGCTTTTCCTCCTCCCGCTGTGATTGCAGGTCAATACCACCCTGGGGCAGTGGCAGTGTCCCTGTCAGAGGTGTCACCGTGTAACATGACTTTCCTCCGGGACGTTGGTGGCCCAGCTACACCAGCACCGGGACTGATGCCTGACAGACAGATGAGGATGTCAGCTGGATGTACTTTGCATCTTTTTTTGTCTTTGTCAGGCTTCTGACTGCTTTTTGAGTGGGGAAAAACCACTGATGTACCATCGTTTTTTTGCAGAGTAAAATAGTCTACTGAAGTGGATGATGAAAATAAACAGCCAAATGACATCAAAATGAAGTGTGAATACCTAGGCATAGCTTCATCACTAAAAGTTTAAGAAAAAATTCACAGGAAGCAAAAGAATACATTTTTTTTTAAACACGAGCAACAATAAAGTAAAGAAGGCGCAGTGCATCCAGCTGAGAAGATCTCGACACTGAAGTTTCATCTTTAGTGCTTTACTTCTCCATGACTGCAGGTAGTTACATGTTGTCCCTAAAACTAAATTAAGCTTTCAGAGAGAACTCAATGACCCTATATCTGATTCTTCCCTGTCTTACACCTTACTTAATGTAAGTAGCACGGCTGATGTTAGCAGGGCTAAAATCTAAAACTGAAGAATAAATTCTTGTGATGCATTTCTGCATTTACTGAAAAGCACACCTGTCAATATTTTTAAAAATTAAATCATCAAATTAAAATAGCAATTGTTTCTCATAAAATAAAATATACTGTGTGTCCCAGACAATACATATGTGGGAATTAATTTCAACCAGGCAAAGCCTTATTTAATTGATTAAGTTTTAGATATGGCAAGTAACCACATTGGAGTCAATGCAATAAAGCTAAACATATGCTTTGCCTCTGCAGAGCTGGAGCCTTAAAGCTGAAAAGGTATAAAAGACCTGCTTGGCTGGAAACCATCAAATTTGTAACCTTTCACTCTTTTACTACATGCAAAAGAAAATACCTTGTATTATCAACAACTTAATTTATGGTGAATTTAAATGGAGTTTTCAGAAAATAGCTCTCATTAGGACCTAATTAGAAGACACTGCCACTTTTTCCAGCATATGTTACTCAATTCCTCGTGAAGTTTGTGGGAGTTAAGGGTAGGGACCATATTTTACCATGAGCCGGATTCAACCTCATACCAAACTGTAAAAATTGCCCCCTGACATTTCAGCCTCAGGTCCTTGTAAATGCTCATCTCAGCAAAAAATTTCTACCTAAAACATTTGGCATAGATAGATCTAAAAGTAAAAGAGATATTTTGCATTCAAAAATTCTCTCATCCCACTTCCAGAAGCTGCTTGGATGTAGCTGGTGCCTGTTAGGCATCAGGGACCACTGGCAGCGGAGGAGGGGTGTGAAGGTCAGTGTGGCCATGAAACCCTGGTCGGTCTGATGGGTCCAAGGCTGACAACGAGCAAGCACCTGCCTTGTAATCTGACTCTGAAACTCTTGTGTGGCCTCTCTGTCGTGGAATATTAGGATCTAGATGTGGTTTCAAGGTCTTCAACTTCTCCCTGGTTTTCACTCACATGCTGAAAATAGCTGGCATCCCAGAGCGATGGCAGTGAAGGATGGTAAGAGACGCTTGCTCTTTCCCCTCACTCCCACTGACCTGTTTAAGTCAGGGTTTCAAAGCCATGCTGATAAAGGTAATTTCAGCCCAATTTTAGGCTAGGTCCAGGGGGAAAAAAAGAAGTGAAAGCCCTAATTTTTCTATTTGTGGATTTACAGTGTGCTGCTTATTTTGGATCATCTCTGATGACAGCTCGGAGTTACTCTGTCATTATGTACCGTGCCGCAGTCATGATGACATCTTGTAGTGGAGTGCAAATAACATTTATTTTTCAGGCAAAATATAGGCCTAGTGGTTTTTAAATGTTTATTTTTTTGTGCTGTTTCTTTTTTAAAGGATTTTTTTAGATTATATTGAACCTACGTCAGGAGTAGTATTTTCCTGCTTTATACAATACTGGTGGCAGGGCAGTGAGGCTGCTGTGCCTCAGCTGCGCTCAGGGTATGTCAGGGCTTTTTGTGGGGACCATTGCATCCATCCCAGTCCTCACACTGGTGATGTCTGGGCTGAGGCTCTTGGGAGCCTGGGATCTGGCTACTTCTATGCTGGTGAAAGTAAGCTGTGGTCTGATCCCCCAGCAGGGCGGCCATATGGGATGCTCGCTGCCCCACGATAAGCACTGAAGCCCAACAGGGGATTTTTGGGAGGGATGTGTACTTGTACTGAACATGTGTCGCAAATACCTTAAGTAAGAGGGTGTGGTTTTTGTTTGAATGCTGAGTTTGGGCTCTGCTTTGAACCTTATAGTTTGAAAAACTCAGAAACAACAGATGTATCAAATAATCATATCAATATTATTCCAGAATCTATTTTATTCATGCATAAGAATGCATGTATATATGTATATGTATACATATGCACACACACACACACACACACACATACATATATATATATATGTTTGGACAGGTTATATATAATTGATCTGGACCGTATTCTGAATTGGTGCAATATTGGTCTTGTTTCAATGAAAGCTACGCAATATATATGAAGAATCTGGCTTTTTCAGTATTAAACTACCAAAATGTATGCTTGGCTTCACACATTCACCAGACCTTCTGCTACATGAAATAAAGTACATACAGCACCAGACCTTCATTCAAATCAAAAGCTTATTTTACTTAGTCCAGAGTGCTCCTTTGTGGACCTTTCCCATTTTTCATAAAAGATGATGTTATAAATGCAGCTGTTTCAAAAACAAAGCGGGAAAAAAAAGAGAAAAAAAAGGGAGAAGGAAACCAGACTAAAAATAAAACAACATATTCCTCAAAATTAAAACCAGGATGATATTCGTGTGCAGGCTGAGAACGTTTTGGACTGGTACGTGTGTGTGTATATGTATACACATATAAAGCATGCAGACAACTAGATGTTAGTCCAAAACATACACCGTGCTATGTCTGCCAGAAAGGAGTTTTGTTCATGTGTGAATTTGTGAACTCTTATCCAATTAGACAGTTTCAGATAATTTTTATAAATACGTAGATAGTTTACAGTGGGTAGTGAAGAGCATAGGAAAAATTTACCTGTATAATCTCTGCATGTAGTCTGATTCAGTGATTAAGAATTTCACGTGGTCAAATATGGAAAATGGTTGGAAAATGTAAAATGAAACTAATAGTAGCTGGTTGTGCAGAGACCCTGGGATGTGATTCTCTGCCTGCAGTGCTTTAGTGCTACAGTCCTATACACAGGTGTGCTCCCTGAACAGCTGCAGCGTAAACTGCCTTTTGTCTATACCTGCAAAAGAAGGTCTTGTTCCCAACCTTTTCCACGTTTACAATTGAATTCTTCTAAGAATAAGATCTGTGCATGGAGAGAAGAGAAAGTATTTAACAGGGAGGAGGTAGAGCTTGTGACAAAGGAGCACTATCATCTTGAGGACAGACACTGCAGCTTCGGAGTGCACGGATGTAAGAGAGTGGAACAGAGAGCTGAAGGCCAGTGCATTTTCTTTCATTGGGAATCACACAGCGTTGCCAGTAATCCTACCCATCACTTATAGCTATGCTTCCCTTGACTCTAGACTTTCCCTGTGATCAGGGACAGGCAGAAAACATGAAATCAGTTAATTAGCCTTTCAGCTGGAAGCTTTTTAATCTGCTGATAACAATCAGTAATTGGGAAAGGTGGAATGAAGCAGCTGTAATGCTTAATGATTTTTTGGGGGAAGGGGGTAAATAATTAAATCTCACTTGTCTTTTTTTGTTTTTTTTTACTGGTAAAACATTATTTAGGGAATTCAATCAATGTGTTACACATCTTTCAGGGATTTTGATGTTCTTTGTAAACTACTTCCCTTACAATGACAAATTGCTGATCTGTCACTCCAGTTAGTTGGCCCTACACTCTTACACAGTGTGGACAGACAAGGCATGTAATTTCATTCCTACTTGCTTTGCACACTTTTCCTTGGCCTGCTGGCAAAAGCCCTCTGGTGCCAGGTCTCACATTCCAGCTGTTGTGCATTTATCTTACTAGCGGACAAACACTTTATCATCCCGTAACTTATTTTTGGAATGGGGCTTCAGGGCAGACAATATTTGTGGGAAAATCTGCAGAGTCTGGCTGTGCCTTCTGACACAGGATGCAGTGGTTTGCCTCCCTGCCGTTTAGAAAGGTCCCAGACAGACAGATTTGGCTAAAGAGCCCCAAGCCCCCTGCGCTGAGCCGGGTTGCTGCATGTCCCTGTTAGACGCAGCAGCACTGTGTGCTCAGTGCTAGGGATGCTCCTCACCTGTCAGTGCGGTGCTGTTTGCGGTGGGAAGCTGCTCACAACCTCGCCTCTCTCGCTGTAATCGCCTCCTGACAGCTACCTGCGTTTCCTCAGCCCCTTTTCCAGTGAAATCCGAAACCAGGTGAAACTTGCTCAGTATCAGGTTTCACTTCCAAATTGAAATTCAAAGCTAAAAGAAGCCCTGGGTCTTCCAAGGTTCACCAGCCTCTTGTCAGCCTAAGACTCAGAGTCGTACAGTCGAAGCCAATTTAGGGCAGTGGAAATAATATGGCTGAGACTTTTCTCATTGCTTTTGTCCACACATGCCTTTAAAAAAAAATTCATTTACTCAGGATATTTTTCCTTCCTATTTGCATGTCCTCCATGCAATAGAATATATTGATTTTATTATTGCGTCAAGGGCTTATGTTTTAGGCACAGGACAAATGCCTATTTTTTAATGAGTGACATAGTGTTATAAGTTAAAATGTATGACAGAAAAGTACATAATTCACAACTGTGTCCAAGACCTCTCCCTGAACAGAGTTTTGTTTGGGTGAAAATAAACAGGCAAGTCCAATTAGGAACAAAGTCTGTACGCAGGGATTATTTTTGGTTATTTTTAAAAAGAATTTTTTTTTTTAAGAAAAAGAAGGAATACTGACTGTAGTTTACTTTGGATAATTCTGCTAAGCAGCTGGACTTTCAGGAGATTATGTAAGATGAACTAATTGCCAAACTTCTGATTCTCATTTCTTGCTAGCCATAATTTAATTCTATATTAAAGTTTCTGGCTTTCACCCGTAGTTACTCATAATTTGTGCTTTGTGTAGGGCCAGGAATGGTGAGTAAACAGTAACTATGGTAATCCTGAAATTCTTCTATTCCTGTGCCAGCCATGCGACCCATCAATGTCCTAGGTGCATATTAGAGCTGCCTTAAGGCTATTCTAACTTATGCCTGCTCAACTCCCACAGGAATATCCACACAGCTGGGAGGAACAAGACTGTCATTGCTGCACAGATTTTATTTATTGTTCCAGGCTAGTATTTATGCCAGCCATATTTCACATTTATTTTGAAATCAAAGGTTTTTAAAAGTGGTAATGTCATAAAGAACTCAGACAGTTAAAAACATGGGAGCTACAAAACTTGTCAGAGCCGAGTATATTGCAGATATCCAATTCTATACTTAAGCTGCATTAAATACAGCAATGGGAAAAGTGGGGAAAGCATCCATGTGATAAGGCACCAGCTGTGAACAGTTTGGTGGTCTACAAAAATGCTCCTACTGCTGCAACTGCTGGAGGAGTGACCTGGGGGCAGGAGAGGTGAGGGAAAGTCCTGGTAAGAAATCAGAACAAAAATGCAAACACAGGCCCAGCCACAGAGGCAAGTTTATCCCTGACTGAGACTGTGGCCTTTCTCCAGCACATAGAAATGACCATCCTACACTGTTCTGCTGAGATCTACTCTGAAAGTTCAACATTTTAACAGCCCCAGAAGGTCTCTCCTGGTGACTGTGGTGGAAGTATGAGAATTGAGTTAGGTTACTGCATCAATCTGTGGAAAGCTCTTGATAGGAGAAAAGAACTCTGTTCTTGATTCCCATTGCTATTCTTAGAGAAACTAATGTTTCGGTCACAGCTGGGGTTTGACTTCTTTCTTTGCTTGACCCTTGGGAGGTCACAGATAGGTCCTGAGGCAGTGTGCTGACATCCATGGGGCAATTTAGCCTAACAAACTGTGGGGATAGACATGGCAGAATCATGGCCTGTGTTTCTTGCTCTTCTCTGAGGAGCTCAGCCAGCCTTCTAGCCTTGCCCTGTGTTATCTATGCTGTCTTTAGCACTGAGCAAGGCTGATGCCTTTTGTTCCTGCCCACAGTTTCTAGTGTAGCCCTGGGGGTGCTTCTTCTCCCTCTCCCCATCCTTCTGCCACCCTTTAAGTGGACTAACTAAGTATTGTGGTCTCCTTTCTGATCCTAGGAGAGAGTAAGGTGTTGCTACTACTCCTGAAAGAGTGTGGAGTGTGGATTGTGTCACAGATGGAGTCACACGTGTTTCCTCCAAGCATATCCTGCCAAAGGGAAAACTGAAACTGAGCCTCTGGTCTCATCCATCCTGTGGCTGAGTGATCCCCTAAGGGATACAGTGAGCTCCCCTCTGCCTAGTAAAAGCCCATATTCAACTTGGTGGCCTTACACTCTTACCTTTCCCATCTCCACCTCTTCTCTGAAACCATGAAATATGAGGCTGTGGTGTCCTGGAACATGGAGGACACGAACCCCAGGATCTCTTTGATGTAACTGGATGTAGCAGGAATCTCAGCATGGGTACAAGTCAGCTTAAAGGACTATATGATTAGGGTATCCTATGCATATACTCAGGGATGTGAGATACGATTTTCACCATTCCAAAGAAATTCCATAATCTGCAAATACTCCTGTCCACTCCTTATCCTGCCTCTCCTACAAACAGTTGGTTATTGGAATTTGAAAGTCTCTTTCAAGAAACACTCGCAAGAAATCAAAAAGAGATTCTGGGAGTCTTGTCTATGACTTGGGTACTTAACCCTTAGCTTGATTTGAAATCACTCATTCTGCATGCAAAAAAATCAGTTGGGAAAAATCACAGTAAAGGACAGGGTACCAAACTTCCCCCTCTGTCTGATAAGTCACATTTATTGCTCCCTTTATTTTCTATTGATTCTATATTATTCCCCAGGAACTTGTTTACCATTAATTATTAACAGGATCATTAAAAGGCTGAATTAGAACTACAGAAGGAATCCTTGCATTGGATACAGGAGCACATCTCCACCTGCTTTGATAACCAGGTCTCTTGCCTCTGAATTCCATTGCAGGCTGCATCAGAGCCGTCAGCACCTTTATCTGACTGCATCAGCCTTGTCCCATCTCCCATGGCTGCAGTGAGCAAACCTTTGTAAGGCATCAGGTTCAGAAGAAGAGCAGTGCAACTGCTGACTTACCCATGGGAAACCCCTTACTTTCACCTCCAGGAAAGATGCTCTTCCTGGCATTCTCAAACTGATGCATTCTGACTAACAGGGACTGCAGTAAGCAACTGTGTGCTGCACATTTGCACTGGTAAATACAAATTCTTTTAAGCAGACAATGATAGCGGGTAATATGATTTGAAACAACGACCTTCTTGAATTCAAACTATTCCTTTATCAACAGGCTGGTTAATTTGTTTACCAATTATCTAAAGGACTTCCTCTCACATTTTGACCCAAATATGTCAGTAAGGTGTCCCTGCTTCTCCTTTATTCATGTGGTGAATTTGCTTTTCATGCACCTGCTATTACCGTTTGGTTTCACTGACAAACAGAG
Source organism: Lycocorax pyrrhopterus obiensis (assembly GCA_014706295.1). Taxonomy (NCBI): domain Eukaryota; kingdom Metazoa; phylum Chordata; class Aves; order Passeriformes; family Paradisaeidae; genus Lycocorax; species Lycocorax pyrrhopterus. The sequence continues at coordinate 23,949,168 of JACSVZ010000004.1, forward strand.
GCAAAGCTTTTCTCTTCTGGAGAATTATTGAATTACATTTATTTTCTCATGCTTTTTACTTGTCTCTCTGGAAAAGATCTCAGGTTCACAGGCTTAATGCCTGAGTGATCCACAGAGCCCCATTTCCTGCACATTTCAGTGCTCCAGGTAACAAAAGTCATCTCTCTCTGGTCTCTGAAGTGGAAAAGCTAACTGTTCCCTTCAGAATGAAAGGGGACTTTTGTTCCTACTTTATTACTTATGACTAACGATGTTATAAAGGGTTTGCTGTTGTACCTCTGCTCTTGCTGCTGCTGCTGGGGTGTCTCACAGCATGCATTCATGGGCTCTTTTCTACACTCCCAGTGAATATGCTCTTCCTGGCATCACAATGGACTGCACGGCACATGCCATGTTTCAGGCAAAATCCTCACTACTTTGGTGAGAGTGTGTGTCCTTGGTACTCCAGATGACTCTTCCCTGCTCAGGGAGGATGACCCCCACAACCTCAAGGGTGGGTTTTAGAAAGCAAAAGGTGCAGCTATGGTCTCTGCATCTGCCTAGGGCCAGAGCTACCTCCAATTCACCAGTGTCTGGAATTGCTTGTTATTGATTCCTGTAAGTTGTCTTATTTGTCTGAGGGCTGCCCAGATGAGCAGCAGACGCTTGAGAACTCTAAATATGAGTCAGCCACAGAGTTCAAAGATTAATCTGTCCCTTTGGGGTGCTGAGCAGCCAGCAATCCAAACAGCTTGTTGTAAGAGGCTTAACAATGCAGAACAGCTGATTTCAGATTCATCCATTGAAAACATACATTCATGTTGCTGGATGTTGGAATAATGCTAAATCACTTTAATCTAAACCACATTTGAATACAACTCCCACAGTTTAAAGGGCACTGAATTAATCTTGGAGTAACAGAGTTGCCTTGTAAAATGAATTTGTGTGATGTTATAAGAAACTTAGAAACTTGACTGTGAAGGGGGCAGCTCTTTGAACTTGTAAACCCTCTCTGTTTAGAAATATATAGCTGGTTGAACACAAGACTAAATGCAGCAGAATTCAAACAAACTATTCCTCTGCTCTCCCATATTTTAATGTGCTCATCAGTGAATATTTATGTACGAACCCTGTAGCAGAGCACAGTCGGCATTTCTCAGCTGTCTCCAATTGGCAGATGGATGAAAAATTTGGTGCGCTCCCATTCAATTGAAAAAAGCAACTAACAGGCTGCTAGGTCGTTTTCTCTCAACATTAATCCATCATTATCACCTGAAGTGCAGTACTTTGAAGACTGAGGAAGGTCCATATTTCAATTTAAATAATGCCTAACAGGTATAAGCTTGACATTTTCAGTTCCCACTAAAGCTTAAAGAGCTGACAACATTTTATTTTGTTGAGAATATATCTTTTCCTCCTCAAGGATTTCTGTACAAAGACTTAGCCATAGGTATGCCTTTATGCTAACCAGACAAGAATCTAGTTATTCAGAAATGCCTTTCTTTTGTAGGGCTTCAATTTATCATTGTGTTAGAATGTCTTTTTGCTGTTAATTTATAGGATTTGGTTTTTTTGTTTGGGTTGTTTAATTGTTTTTGTTGTTTTTGTAGGGTTTTTTTGAGGATGGGGTTGGATGGGCGTTTCCTGGTTTCTTTTTTTTTTATTGTAACCAAAACCTTCATGATCTTGGAAAAGGAGAATGCTGGTAGATAAGACACCTGATTTGTTGTGGAAGGAAATGCAGGAATCTGGTTTTGCAGCAGCCAGATGGGTTTCAGCCTGTATTTGTCACCCAGCAGTGGTAAAGGGAGGCAGTAGCCTCTTTTGGGTAAAAGGGCAGAAATGATCTCTGTGGAAATCCTTTTGGAGGTATAACATGGGTTCTTCAAACTTGTGGAGCGAGTCCTGCTCTGTGTGGACATCAGGGCTGTCACAAACAAAGGGGCTGGGATATTGCTGGTACTCTATATCCAGCAGGAGTTTGGAGAAGGATCCCACTGTACCGGGATGCACTCAGCCCTTCCTTGCTTCTCCCCCAAGGCACACGTATGCACAAATGCATGCCAGGCGTAACACGGTTGCCAAAGGTTCAGAATGTCAGGTTCAGTCAGGTCTCAAGAACCTGCAGATGTTTCAAATCAAAATGTTACCTTAATAAGAGTAATTAGGTGTTTGAGAGAATATTTTGGTCTGCGCCGTTTGAATGGGAAAAACTATCTTTTCTCTAGCCTAGGCACTCTCTTCGTCTGAGCATCTTCAGCTCAAGCCTCTTCCCACAAGTCATCTGGAGAAGAAAGCTGGTGATTTTTCTCTGCAGCAACGACGGGTAGAATTTGCTACCTTAAAAATGTCCCGATACAGAGTAAGGTGTTCTGAACAAATGTTGAGCAGCCTGTTTGCAGTGCTGCTGGGCTGGGGTGCAGGCACTGCCCATGACATGTACTCCCCAGTGCCGGGCAGCAGGTGCAGAGCCACCCACGGCAGCAGGAAATCTGGGGAAACAAAATCCCAGATGCACTTCATTTCACCTTGGGCATGACAAAAGCATGTCTTGCAGCAGCCACATGGACTCCAGTCTGAATCTCTCATGTAGGGAAGATGGTAGCTCCTTTTCAGAGGAAGGAAGGAGCTGCAGCTGTTAGAGACTTGCTGCCTGAAAGGTCATGGGAGAAAGGGGAAAGCATTTCTACACAGCTTCCCACTCTTCCTGGGAGAGTCCTTGGAGCCCCAGCCACAACTTCTGCTGCATGTAATTCACTGTTTAGCTTTGAGGATTTTTTCCTCCTCACTCTGCCATTCCTTAGAGAATCTACCTCATGCTGAGCAGTTTTGCATAGTCAATTATTAACTATGCATTATTTCAAAAAAGTGCTTTGAAATTATTTCCTTTCATTTATTTTAGGGAAAAAAGGCGAAAAAAAACTTTTCCCACCAATTATAGTTTCCTTTACTAACATATTTTGCATGAGATTGTTGTTTTATGGGATATTACACAGCTCATTAACTTTTGGTATAATTGGTATCCAACAGCGAAATCAAATCACAGGCTATAAATAAAAGGAATTTTAAGGTACAAAATCTTCATTGAGCCTGTCTCCTAAAACATCCAGTTTTTTGATGCATCTTGCCAGCTCTGCAAATTCTAGTTTATCTGCTTTGGTTGAAACGATTACCCATCAGAAGAACCTATTCCTATGGATAGCAGAATATAAAATGTTTTTAAACACACTGTGTCAATATCTTATGAACACACTGACCTCTTAAAGGATATTCTCAAAAGTATGAAGACAAACACAACAATAACATTTATAAATAGAAAGGCTCAAAGAACACAGGCAATTGAGGAAGAGTGCCAGTTTTTGAACCTGGAACTTTGTACGGCTTTTTTGGAAGTTACCGTTGCGTATTTTTCTGTCTACCACAAGATGTAAAACATCACAAATCTGATTCTGTTTTTTCTACCCATCTAGATTTATACTGCATTCCTCAGCGTGGTAGCTTAACCTTACTATCTCAAAGCTGTATATCTGTTCAGATATATCATCATTAGGTGATAGGTGGCCTATAAAATAAAATTAAGTAAGATGAATTTGTAGCTACATATAGAACGATCTGATCCTTATGAGATATTATGAATTTATTTCCACCATCTCTCTTGGAGGTGCACATCAGCTAAAGAGCTGACAGTAAGCACTTCAGACAATTTAAATATATTTATATGGAGAGAGACACAGAGAGACATATATATATACATATTGAGAGACATAAATATGTACATGTTCAGATGCTGTCCTTTGAAGAAAAATGTTTCAGAGGAATTGTTGGGCTCTCAGAGGATGAAGGAGAGGGCCTAGTAAAAAGGGTCAAGCCTAGGCTAGAAAACCAGTATTTTATCCAGAAGGAAACCCATGGATTTATCATATGTACATGTATGTATAAACACATATGCATGTGTATGTTTAGATCAAAATATATCTTTATTTCCATGCACTGAAGGCAGAAGACACATCCAGGCAGGTAACATTGACCAGACTCGTACTGACACCCCGTGTCTGCCAAGCAAAAACCTGCCGAGACTCCAAGGGTGTAAGCCTGGTGCTCTGTCTCTGCCCCCCTCAGCCTCCTTGCCAGAAAGGACACACTGCCTGGAGTGTCTCCTTGTGGTGTTAGAGCTGAGACCTCTGAGGGAGTATCCACAGATATATCATTTCTATTCTTCCCACATGTTTTAAAATCCACACTCCAAGCCCCTGTGCATTGTCCGTTGCTGTCCGTCATTCACAGCTGAGAGAAATGAAGGACTATGAATAATGATAATGTAAAAAGCAGCAGGCAAAGGTAATCTACAGCAATGCTGGGTGGGGAACAACATCTCTGACTGGACTTGGCTTGTGTTTGTGTGGGCTGCTATTAATAATAAACAAGTCTCTACTCCTTTGCCATATGATAAGCATCATGTTCAGTATAGAGTTTCAAGATTTGGATCTGTCATTGAACCCTCTGAAATAATATGTACATGACCAGATCTGAACTGTTTGGATTGTTAAAAATCCAACTGTTCTGGCAAAGTCCACTGCAGAGCCAGGTGCTGCTGCTGTGAGAGCAGCTTTTTACAGGCGCTCCAGGGAAAAAAGGTCACACTGGGCCAGGGTGGTTTTCAGTGCTCAGCTTCCCTTTGGTAATATTGTTAGACATGGAGAATATTTAAACAGGGTTTATGGCAACTGGCAAATCAATTGCCTTGAAATGATATGTATAACAAGGGAACTAAGGAAAGACTAAAAATATAATCCCTAATCTAAAGCATTTGACATGTTTCCTGGACAGTAGTTTGGTATTACCCAGATGTATGCTCACAGAGCTGTCTGTGCAAATCAAAAACATCCATCATACTGAAATGAGCTTAATTATGGAAGTTTTGCTTTTCTAGTCAAGCTTTAATTTCAGTTATTCCTGATTTCACATTACTTAGCTTCTCCTTTTACATTACGTTCTGCTGCACATCCATCACACTAAAGTCGTTGGAACGACAAACGCAAAAAACCACAAAGCTGATTGCAAAAGATGGAGATGAAAATGTTCACCCCCTTGTGTTTCTAGTGGAATGCACTCCTTAATCATTGCAATATTTTAAATTTTTAAAATTATTGAATTTGAGTATGACTAGGGTGGTGCATGTGTTGTCAGATCCCGAGGACACCTGAGACCTACCATCACTCAAGACTGCAGTGAGCTTGGACAGACTGGCCTTCGTGTCTCTGTTTGGTCAGGCCAGACTACTGATCCTCCTGAGGTGAGCACTGAGATTCAGTAACCCACGTACAAACCCAAGAAGCTGGTGGCAAGATTCTCTTTACCCACAGTAATTTCTTGTTTGTGCTAATTTGTTGCCCTGGATGGGGGCCACACCTGTGCTGCAAAGAGGTTTGGGATCAAACTCCTGCTCCTGCATCCTGGGGCCCTGCACCTCAGAGCTCTTGGGCTCTGTGGGAAGACATCTGTGTGTTGGGAAGCTTCACTACTGGTTGAAATAGTCCCCAAAGGCTACCCCTGGTTTAAAACTTGGAAACAGTGTCATGCTGACTTTCTATAACATATGAAGAGTAAAAGTAGATAATTCCATGCTGATTACTCAAAATTTTTCCGTTGCACAATTTAGCTTGATACAACATACGCTTATCTGTAGCCCTGCTCATTTGAGACATTTAAAAGGACTTAATTCATCCACAGAAAACCTTGAAGACTGTTGCACATGGCTGAAATCTGTGCTCCTATAACAGAAAAGTTCCTTAATGGTACCTTCAGCTTTTAAACAAATTATAATTAGAACACCAGTAACCTCTTTTAAAATAGGTGTATCATTTCTGTATCCATTTATTTCAAATTCAAGATGTTGCTGGAAACTCCCTTTGGAAATTCTGCATTAAGTGCAGAATTCACTTCACTGCCATGAAATGAAGATTGTGATAAAATCAGTTTTAAGCGGCTCTGTCATGCTTGCAAGCAACAGTTTGCAGTGCCAGTTTGGAGTGTTAGTGCCCAGGATGCCAGCCTGGCTGGCACTGGACTGCCCATCCCTACAGAAGCTGCAGAGAGTGGCATATTGCCTGTGACAGGGGACAACCACAGCATAGTGGTGACGGTGGCCACAGTGACCTGTAAAAAAAGAATAGTGAAATATCATCACTTGCTTGCTGCCCTCCCAAGTTTGGGAGGTCTTTGGCAAAGTCCTTATCAAATGCCATGTTAGTTAACGTGAAAAACTTGTGTAAGGACAAAGAACAGTCTAAGTAAGTGTGTGTGTATATATATATGCATATGTATTTATATATATGCACACGCACCCACCCAAGATACTATTATTATTGGAAAATCATGCAGATACTCAGATTCTCTTCAGAGTGATGTCCTTGATGAGCCTTTCTAAATTTTTTTGCTAGTGTGACCTACTAGGAGCACACCTCTGCTCAGGTGAACTTCATCATTACTGTTGGTCAGTAGCTTGCTGTCTTTACTGCTGTAGAGGAAATACGAAACAGCTGTAATTAACAGATATGAATTTATACACCCCCTGCAGAGTCTTCAAGGAGCTGGGATTTACTACTGGTTAAAGATAAGTGGTTATGACCTGGTTAGTTAGTGTAAGATTTCAATTTAGTTTATTATTTCTAAGTCTCGTTTGGGCAGTAATCATTCTGCCCATGATACTTGCAAAGGCATTTTTTTTCCTTCCTGTTAATATTCAAGTGAGTTTATTTTTAGAGTACTTTTTTGTTTTGTTTTGTGAAAATGTAAATAAAATAGGATACACATAGGTTTCCATTCCCCAAAGTCACATAGAGCATTTATTTCACACATCACAGCAATGTGAGGCAAAATCTTGTTTTTTAATGAAAACACAGTTATTACACCAAGCAAGGTTGAGTGGTGCAGCTACCCTGATGGGCTTCAGGGTAAGTGGATTCTTAATGTTCACCCTAATTAATTCCCATGAATAGTTAAACAGAGCTCAAGCTTTAAAGTAGTGCGGTGTCATATTTGCTATGAAACCTTCTAAATGAGAACCTGTGTCCTTCAGGACAGTAAGGGGAAGGCACCAGCCTGCTTGCCACTCTGACACCTTATTTGTAACATAATTATTTTGATTAATTTTTAATTTTATTTTCTGCTCTTGTTTAGAGCTAGCCACGGTAACTTAATATGTGTGGTTTTCTTACTAGTGCTAAACTTCCTCTGCCCAATAAAAGCTGGACAGGTGGCTAGTCACCATTTTATGAGCAGTTAAACCATTTAGCACATCGCCACTAGTTTTGCATTAGCACCAACCCTGGGATTCATTACATGGTTCAGCAGTACAGAAACCTAATGCATTATGGCCCAGCAGGGTTCACCTCAGGCTGAGTTCTGCTTGATTTTTCTCTCTTGGTATGGATGCAAAAAGTCAACAGTCTTGCAAGAGACATGGTTGCAGCAGACAGCTTGTCTTTGGACCATCTCTGTACATTTGCGATGAATCCAGCTGGTGAAAAGTGCCAAATTACATCAAACCAGAGGCCACCATCCACTCCATGAAGGTGCAGATGCAGCCTGGGTGTCTGATGTGCAGCCCTTGCTGGGAGGGTGTTTCCCATTCTGGGCTAGTTTAGGAGAGGGGGCAAAAAACAACTAAGCAGCAAAAACCCAAAAAAAAACACAGAAGGGGGAAAAAAAAAAAGACAAGAAAGTGTTGATGTTCTCTTAATCATTTGCTCCCCTCACACAGGCGATGAAGCTTCCAGCACTTACTGCTAACCTCCGAGATGGTGTTTGTCATGTACACACGCGGCCATTAGAAATATGAGAACCATCTGCTTCCTTTCTCCTTGGAGAGCAAACAGCTATCTGCCAAGGTGGGCTGAAGTCAGATGGATTATTTCAAGATAAAAGGCTTGTTTTCTTTCTGTAGTTTCTGTCAGCCACACGAAATAACTGCATCTATTTATTTTTTTGCCCTGCTGTTACTAAGTATATCTACATGAGGGTCCCCCTTTCCGCTCTATCTGTTTGCCCTTTTCACCCCCTCCCTTCTCTTTCACCATTTCCATTTAATTTCAGCTCAGTCCAATATTTCCCTCCAAAGAAAGCAGCAAAATAGTCATGTGGTCAAATCTACAGTAAAGGTTAATCTCTGAACTGAATTTTAAAGAGTATTTCATACATTTCTGTAAGAATGGTTGGGATTTTCAAAGAGAGCTGCCTCTCAAATGAGGTAAAAAAAAAAAGTGGGCACAATTCTGGAATGGATGCTGCTTTCTGATAAATTTTTACCCTGAAGAAAGAGAAGTTTTCTCAGAAATAAGACAACTTTTCAGGACAGTCTTGTTCTTTGAGATGACTGTATGGATACTCATGTATGCAAATACAGTCTAACAAATAATTTTGTCTTAGTTTTTTCCAAGGGGAAGTTTTGAAATTTGCAGAATTTCCTTTGGTATGTTGGGGTTGTATCTGCTCCCTCTGAGGCACCTTTGTCTGGTGCTGCTGTGTTCCTTCATCCCCTGGCAGCCCCATTTTGGGAGAAGCTCAGCCAAGGGCACAGGACTGTGGGACAGCAGCAATGTCCCCCTGGCAACTCTGTTTTCAGGAGAAACAAACAGCACAATGCCAAACTTCCAAGAAATTTTCGAAAAAGATAATTCTCTCTGGCAAGCAGAGAACAACAGCTTGCAAGTTGGAAATATACGTATTGACATTTGATTTCTTGCTGCTCAAACATACTTTGGGGTTTCGTTTAGCCTGAGCTCAACTGCTGGTTGTTTATACAGGCTACTGGCTGTTTACATTAGGTCAATACACAGGACAGGCTGTTTATACCGGACCAGCAACAAATTCCACAGCACGGTCTGTGCCCAGCACTGCTGCTTTTTGCATGTGCAGAGCTGGAAAATAGAAAATTGGCTCTGGAAATCAACAAGCGACAAACCCTCCTACGTATGGAGTATTCCCCTTCTCGCTTCTGAAGTGACCAGCACCATCACTCTTTAGTGTTCTTTCCAAAAATATACAGTGCTGGGAACAGGATCAGCCCATCAAGAATGGCAGATGAAGGGGAAGAGCCAAGAAGAAAGTGGAAGGTCCCAGTTGATGTTTGTCTCCATCTACAGGGTCACACAGCACACATTTGCAAGCACTCGGTGCAGTTGCACACACAGGTTTGCAGCACACTTAGCTCACAGTGTAGCTGGTTCCAGCTCCACAAATGCAAAGCCTCCTATGTTTAATTTGTATGTTTCTCTTCTGAATGACTTCATGGGCTGCTCTGGCAGAGCTATGTACAGAGCTTGGTTCTCCTGTTGTGGGTGAGCAATGCTGTTTGTAGTCTTCATGTTAAACATAGGCAATGCTACTAAAAATCTTCTTAGCTACAGGTCACTGGGGTCCTGTCAGGCTGTGGGACAAGGTAGGTTTCTGTCCTGCTGCTTTCAGCAGCGCTCTGCTGATTTGAGCTGCCAGAGTCCATCCCCCTGGGTTTCACCCAAAATGGGTGTTGAACTTGGTGATCTTAAAGGTCTTTTCCAACCTAAACTATACAGTGTTTCTCTTTCTTGAGCCCCAGCTCCCCATAGACCACTATGACATTCCCCCTCTGCTCCTGCACTTTCCCAGGAAGGGTGCTGCCAGTTGGAGGGAAGACAAGGTGGAAAGGCCATCCTTAACTTGCTTACCTTGCTAGTCCCAGTAAACTTGTTAAGAGAGGTGCTTACTCTCCAGATGCTGCTGGGGACCTTAATTCCATACTGAGTGTGTGTGAATCCTGGAAGATCAGAAATATCTCTTTATTTCTGGGAAATGCAAGCTTGATGTGCATGTTTTTGCTCACCTCAGCAGTTTAGTTCTCATTTGACATTTAACTCCGAATGCATTTTGACTTCCTTTTGATTTGGGGCCAGTGGCTGCCTGTGTGCTTCCCCAGCTGTGGCCCGCAGGAAGAACACAATGAGAAAGGGCATAAGGTTGAGTGATACCGACCCAAAAGGGAATGGTTTCACCTCCCGCTAGTCAGCTCTGGGCCCTTAACAGCTGGTGAAGAGAAATTCCTGTGGGTGATTCTTCCAACTAGATCCAGAAATGAGCAAAGGGCACATGACCACGGTCTCGTCCCACCTCATCTGTGGGCTATTGATTACAGAGAAAGCCTAGATGTGTAGATGGATTAGGTATCTGGCTTCTCAGTGCCTAGGAATGAAGGGGATTTTCATCCCACTCCCAGTCCTTTGCAAGTGCACATGTGCCCATGTGCACCAGCCTCACCAGGGCTGCCAAGGAGCAACTGAGTCTTGTGAGGATGCATGCAGAATTTCCGTGAGTTATAATGTTAATGCCAGATTTTATTAATAAATAAATAAATAATAGCTCCAGGAGGGTGCAACTGGTTTAGCATCACTTACTATTTCCATCAGAACTGAAAGCCTGTTGGGGCCCCCCTTGAGCTGAGAGGTGACTTAATGGACTGTCTCCTCTCAGGGTTGGCTTACACTTAATTCTGAACAAGAAGTTATTGCCATGCTAGTTTTCCTGCTTTTCCTGCAGTAATACCATCAGGATGAATTTAATACAATATCAAGTTTGTGATGAGGTTTTATGTTTCAAGCATGTCTTCCTCCAATGCCCTGTCGCTATAGTGATGGGTGAAAAGGCACCTTATTTGGCAGATCTCTCCGAGTAAAATAGTTTTTCTTTACCTACTCTTCTTGTGGTCATTGCTAATAGTCTGAAAACTCACCATCTTGTGTCTTTGAAATCTTCCAGTTAAATGATAAAAGGAGGTTGCTCATGAAATAGGCAATGTTGGACATATTCCTGACAGCTGCACAAGAAGGAACTGAAGCTTGCAGAGAAACAGAAGCTCTTAAATTTTGGCAGCATTCAGTAAACTGCCTCCCATTAATAAATAACTGACATAATTTCCAACTTTTTAGTCCTTTACAGATGCTTTTCGCTTGGCAGCTGGCCTCATCCCAACCAAGTCAGGAGTAAAAATTCACGATGATTTCAGCTGGCCAAAAGGTCAGGAGGCTGAGGATGGATATCTGGATGCTGCAGCACTCTGGGGAGAGCAGGGAGCAGCAGCCTCTCCAAGAAGCCTCTGAGTAAAAAGCTTCAGTCTGATCTTCTTTAAAAGTTTTTCTCTGCTTTTTAATCTTGGGCAGAGATGCACTCCATGAGAACCTGCTTCCAGCGCTGCTTCACGGACTCCCTTTGCTCATATTTCATGCTAAGGAAAACGAGCTCCATGGTACGTGGCAGCTGTATGGGTGAGGTTTGGAGGGCTGAAGAGCGTGCATCCAGGCAAATCAATACTTGCCAGAGCGGAAAAGGCAACTGTACCCTTCTGTCCTTCACCCCTAACTGAACCCCCTCAGCCCAGGAACCGGCAGGCTCACACACTGGGAGGTGATGCTGTGTTTGCACTGGGGCTGCATCCATCTCTCAACCCCTGCTGCCATCAGTGGGGAAGAGGTGTGCTCCTTGTAGCTTATAGACCTATAGCTGTGTGGAGCACAGAATAAAAATCCCACTCCAGTATTTAAGGGGGTTCAAATTGTAGGCCTGGTGATGTTTGTCCCAGCGGTAGAAGGCAGGCAGGAGCAGCACACAGGCTTGTGGAGGGTTCCTGCTTTTCCCCGAAATTCAGAGCTCATCTCAGCAGTGTGGCACTCACTGGTACTGATCCCAGGGGGTCTCCTCTGTGCTGTGCAGGAATGGGCCTGAGCTTTCTTGCGGCCCCATTTTTCAGAGAATTTGAGGTAACTCAGGGTTTGAAGCACGGTAGGCTGAAGCACAACGTTGCCTTTAGCAAAGGCGCTGCTGCTTGATAGGGCTCTGTGCCTGCTTGTGTAATCCAACTGCTGCACTGGTTTTCCAGCAACAACTTTAAATGCCATTCATCAATAAATCCATTGGGCTGCTCGGCTTGTATTACATGCCACTGATTAACTACCATTAAATTAGCAGTTAGTGTAATCAGATATAAACATTCCTTTGTGGCTAAGCTGTTAAACTTTTCTCCCTTTTTACAATTGTGTGTAACACATGTCGGCACGAGACAGGCTCAGTAATTTCACATTACTGCAGCTAAATTATGTTTGTGGGCTCCAGAAACGCTTCTGGTGCTACCAGGCTCGTAAACACCTACCTGGCAGGGAAAAGCTACAACTTCTGCCCCAGAGCATTCGGGGTTTAACAGGATTCGACGTAGTACAGTGAGTGGATTTATTACACAAATATGTGCCTGGGCTATGGGCAAGCGATTGATAGGAGTTCAGAATTTGATTTCCTGGCACTGACTGCTGATTTTCACTCCGGGTCACATTATTAATTGGTGTACGTCATTACAGGGAGACATGAAAGAAAGGTAGGTGGTAGCAGTTTAAAAGGAGAGGGGTCTGACTCCATGTGGCTTTCAGCTCTGGGAACTCCAGGCTGTCATAGTCAAAAGTGGATTTTCATTTTTCAAAAGGAGACATTTCACAGGTATTCATTTGTATTTTATGTGTAGCTCTGTACTCTCTCCATTGCTAGGTTTTCTTGTAACTCGTAAAACCAGAAATTAAATACACAGCTGCAGTTAGTCTTATGCATCAGTGCAGTACAGAACATAATGAAATTATTACTGGAAACTGCTGTCTCAGTGCCAGAGTTAAATCACAAAAAAATACCCACTAGCATCCATGTCCCTGTCATAATCTTCCGTGCCCTCACAATACAAGAAAATACCTAGAACTTGCAGCCCACACAGAGCACAGATAATCTTCAGACAAAAAAAGGCTGTGGAACATAATTTTTTCAAATGTTTGGGTGGTGGTATTTGTTGTTGTTTTGAGGTTTTTTTTCCTATATTAACCTGATGATGTTTTTATTGTTTAGATATCACTGTATTGGCTTTTAGTATACGCTTATATACTTTAAATTATATATATGTATACGCTTATATACTTTAAATTATATGTGTGCGTGGTCATAGGTGAAAGTTTACACCGGCAGTCTAAATAACTTGGGAGCTGGAAACTGAACTACTAGATTAGCTGTTTTAAAAAGTCAGTCTTGTCTGTTTAAAAAACATAACATTCAAAGCATTTAATTCAAGTTGTTGAGAATGATTTTATTTTTTTAATTTTAGTTGTACTATTTGGAAGTACTGTACGGATTGTTACACTTGGATAATATGTTGTGTTTTGCTCTCATGGAAACCTGTAGTTTCTCCAACTATGTTCAGACAGCTTTCCTGAGTCTTGGAATGGGAAAGCAAGAGAATTCAGCTTAACTGCCTGTGTTGTCTTACATTATGGTTGACTATTTGAGAAAATTATGACTCGAGTTTCTAAAACCTAAGAGTGGGCTACCCTCCAAATGTATTCTCCCTCACTCTGACTATGAGAAACGGAAATTTATATGGCTGCTCTTAATATTTTCTTCAGGGGTGCAAACCTGTAGAAACTGGATTAGTGTGTTGACTCCCTCAATTAACTTTAATCTAATATCCTGCCTATTTAAATTAGTGTAAACATTGGTGTATAGGGCTAAGGGAAAGAGTTGAACTGAAAAAGATTTATTTAAGGATTAGTGTAGTAGCTAAATTAGAATTAAATCCAGGAAGTAAACATCCCAGCAATGCAAGTTGTGGGAAACAAGAGACCACAGCAAAGATCAGTGGTTTGAAACAATAATGTGCCACCATGGGAAGAGAAAGGAAGAAGGGGAGAAACAAGGAAATCAAGCATTAGTGTACGAATAAGACTCTAAGCCTATTACTGCCACACAGGTTGTGGGGAAACTCCCAATTAAATGCAACGGAAAGAAACTTTTATCCTTTTCAGCTTTCTCCTTGATTTGCTCGGTTGAATTACACTGTGGACTGAAATACCCACAGCAATTAGAATAAAAGGATAAATTTGTAGAAGAATCCCTGAAGGTACAGAAATTATCACATTTTCTGGCATCGGATATGCTACAACATCTACTGTGTGTTTGTTAGACCCTTTGGATAAGAAAATGAGCAAAAAAAGCAGTTCACTCTCTGTTAGGCTGCACTGGGAACCAGATTTGCCTGGGACATAAAAGCACGAATGCTTTCCCAGGCCTAGCAGAGATTTTATCTCTGTTCTGTCCAGCACTGCCATGGCAATGCTCTCAGGGCCACCAGCATGCAGCCAGCCAGGACTGGCTCAGCAGCACCACACTTTGCTATAGAGAGGTGGGGGTCAGTCTCCTCTCCCAGGTAACAAGTGATAGGACCAGAGGAAATGGCCTCAGGTTGTGCCAGGGAGGTTTAAGCTGGATATTAGGGAAATTTTCTTCACCAAACGGGTTTTCAGTGATTGGAACAGGCTGCCCAGGGAAATTGTAGAGTCATCATCTCTGAAGGAATGTAAAAGACAGTAGATGTGGCACTTAGGGACATGGTTCAGTAGTGGACTTAGCAGTGCTGGATTAATGGCTGGACGCGATCTTGGAGGTCTTTTCCAACCTTAGCAATTCCATGGTTCCATGAAGCATCTCAGACTCCAGGAGTCCTTTGTGTGCCATAGGCTGAAAGGAGATGACTGTGTTCTCAGACTATTGAAAGCTGCCTTCCAGATTTCAAATAAAAGCACTAAGCCTGCTCTTGATATTTATTTAGTTGTATTTACTTGGATGGAAGCATGCCATCTACTGAATTATCACTTCTGGACCTGAATTATTTTTGCAGTTTGACTTGTATGTGTCAGTTTGATCAAATGCTACTGAACTGGTGACAAAAACCTGACAAAAATTCATCCTGGGGTAATATGGCTGGAGGATGCTCTGGCTGAGTGACTTGCAAATTCGATAAGGGCTTGTTTTTTCACTAATACAGTTTAAGCTGGTTTTCTTCCTATGTACCCAAGAACCTTAGCAAATGTCAGATGTACCCTTTTACCATTGGCCTTTACTGGCAGACAAATTAGGCCACTGCTGCAGTGCTGCCAAGGAGCACAGGAGCCCTGTGCTAGATGATGCTCTGCCCATCAGGAGCCAAGGCCCACAGCACTCTGGCACAAGGAGGAGGAAAGCTTGGATCTGCATGCGCCCAGCACGTGTGGGGCAGCCTGTTCCAGCAGAACATACAGATTGCTTCCCAGCCACGTATAGAACTCATTTTTTTTAAGTTGTTTTGGCAGTTTCTTTGCGCTTTATACCCCCAAAAGACTGAAATGATCCAGCCAGCTTATTCCAAGGGAAAATGTCTGAATTTCAGCTCCTATGAGCAATTGTCTTGTAAAGGCAGGCAGCTTAGTATTTCATCTTTTTGACTAAAGCAGCTTTTAACAAGCTTGTTCTTGGCAGAAGGTTTTGGACTTAACCATGACTGAAATACATCATGTGCCTTAAGAGCATGCTTTGTGTGAACTGCCACCCTGCTTGGCAGGGGATGTAAAGAAACACTGGTTCAGGGGTGACCTGAACCCTCATAGTGTGTCTTCTGAGGGGTCAGCAGGGAGGAGTAAAAGAGCGCTGCATCACTCCTCATGGGACATCTGCTTGCTGGGCAGGGGAGAGAGTTTTCAGGGCTGTTACTTCACAGGACACAAAAAAGGTCACTCCACAAATCATTTATTCTTGGTCTAATCCTCTTCTCTGCCTGAGAAGAGGAACACCCTGAACACCCTGCCAAGCAAACCTTCCACAGTCCCTTCTGGGTGGATGTGGATGGCAAACACAAATGCAACAACTCCGTGTTCCTTACTCATCTTAAAAGGCACAGCTCCATCAGCAATATTAAACATGAAGCAACAAGATCTCTGGGTAAATGCTCAGCCTAAGAGTGTGCTAATAAATCTCCCCAGCCACGTGATTCAAGCTTTCTTCTGTCTGACACCTGCTCCAGCTGAGCTGCTTGAGTTTAAATCTTCATGATATTTTTAATGATGTTGCTTGAGTGGCCCTTAGTTAAAGGGTGCCACTGTGGTCCCAGGGTATTTAAGCACACAAATTGAGTGATGGAAATGGTGTGTTGGGGCCAGAGGGTTCAGCACTCACCCTCAGGGGTGGGAAAGTCTCCTGCCCCTGCTGCCCTGCAGAGGCTGTGCTGGCCCAGCCTGATGCTGTGAGGCACCGACTGCCCTCGCGTCCTGCCACGCGCATGCGAGAGAAAGCAGCGTGGACGGAGAGGGTGGAGGATGGGGCACAAGGCTGACCCTAATCACCACCTGCTTCAGGGTTTTGTTGCTCTTTTTCGCAGTGCCAGGTGAGGTACCTCACTTTGAGAGTCCTGCCCCTGGGTCAGCAATTGATATCTTCTTCAAGCTAAGCAGGTTCATACTTTTCTGACAGTGTAGCAGGACTTGGGTCTTTTATGAGAATTCTTTTATCAGATGCTGGTGAAGAGAGGTCATAACACAAGCATGCAGTGGACCTAGTCTGTGCAGAAAGGGCAAAAATCTGTCCATAGATCAACTTTAAATAAGTAATGGAACTAATTTCAGTCTGCTTTATTATGTTACCTTTGAGCTCTAAAAAGTTGCAAGAGGCCCCTTAGTTTCAGATGGGGTATAAAGAGAGTACAGAGTGCCATTTCAAGGCTAAATCCTCTATGCCTGTCTCTGAAAAGTCAGACCTGAAGAGGTCTCAGATGGAGTAGTAACCCTGAGATGTTCACTGGGCACACTGGGCCAGTCTGGACCCATTTGTGGGTGTCCCAACAGGCCCCCCAAGAACATACACATTGGGAGTTTGTATTATCCATGTTAACGAGAGTTTGCTGCCTCTACTAGTGTCTGCCATCTCACCAACTTTACAGTAGCCTGGCAAGTGGGACCTTTTGACTTGCAGAAACTTTGGGCTAAGCTGGGGCCGCCAGCCCTGGTTGGTATTTGCAGGTGTTGGTTCTGTGTGTGGCTCCACTGATGGTCGTGCTGGTGGGGAGAGCAGCAGTGAGGTGGGGTGGCTGTGGCAGGAGAAGGAATCGCTGCCTCAGTGGCTGGGCTCACCTGTGCTCATTCACAGAGCTTACAGACGTGCTGCCTTGATGCAGCTTGGTGGAGTTTTTTCCATTGGCAAAAGGTTTTTGGAGCAGATCTTTGTCCAGGATCAGCAGGGAAAATGCCAATTTACTTGTGATGTCTTACTGCCCGTTGCACGAGTCCTGTGCATAAAAGAGAGATCACATCCGAGTAGTGGTTTCCTCCTCTTTTTTAAATGAATTCATCTGCTCAGCTTCCAATTTCCCCATCAGAGCTCCATGTCAGTCAGCCCTGTTTGTGAAAAAGCCAACAAGCATGTTTCAGCCAGTGTGGGGTATTAATGCAGGAAGCCAGCACTGGGTTGGCTCTCCTTGTTCCTCTTACTATAGAGTTTCACAGCCTGGGATATTAGTAAATATTTATGGTTAATTACTTTCACTTAAGAAAAACAACCACAGCCAAGAAAACTACAGAGCAATTTAATGGGTTTTAACTTGCCACACTAAGCTGCCTTCTTAAACATAATGAATTATATGAAGTCATCCGGTTTCAGACTCTCTTAAAGAGGTAATTTAATTCAAATAAGGTTGCGTATTACTAGCTTCAGTGTCTGAAAACATTTACAGTGCCAGTAACTGTTCCATTGCCCTGAGTTATTCTGCAGACTGAGAGACAGTATCAAGCTAAGCTTAGAAAAGCGTGCTGTGGTTTGGTGTAACTGATAGATGAAATTGCTACGTTCATTGCCTCGGGTGAGAAATGCTGGCTGAGTGTGGAGGAGTCTCCTTTTACATAAGACAGTCTGTGTTAAAACAAAACCAGGAAAGTAAATATGGCATTAGCTGCTCAACAGCATTATTTTTTTAATCTTTTCCATGAGAAAACATCTTACAAAAAGGCTTCTTCCCTCTGGTTCGTAGATACAAGGCTGCCTTTCTCACGTATGGCGATCATATTCTGGTGTATGTCCTTTGGTCCATTGCTGCCATATAACATAAAGATGCTTCTGTTCCCTGGCAGCACTGCAGAGCTCATATTCAGGGAGAGAAGAAAGGGAACACTGGGTTACCTATACAACTCATCTTTTTCCCTGACAGGTAACTAATAGAAGGAACTAAAGAAATACCTGTACTATTCCACCTATAGATCCCCAGCTGCTGAACTATGTGTAGGATTAGAAACACCCACCAGGGCATTTTTCCCCTCAGAAGACAAATGGTTATCATTGGATTGAATTTGGCAGCTAAGAGTCAGAAGGTCTTGCCACAAAAGCTATAAAAGTTTGTGAGGCTTTCAGTGTCCTTTAAATGGTTGTCCTTTAAAGTAATTGCATACTCTAAAGCTCCTTATGGGGCTTAAGGGCTTTATTTGCCAGGACAATTGCACACCTTGTGAAAAAACTGTAATCCAAATCCCAAGCTTGGTTCTGTCAACTTTCCAGATGTTGATAGCTAGGCTTGCAAAAGCTGCTAGATGTTGATTGCTAAGTATGTAGCCTGCATGTATGTCTGTCAACATGGTAGACAGAAGATACTCAGGGAGAGCCCCTGTATTCCTGATATATCTCCAAAGCTGGATACACAATTCACACTTCACAAGTTTGCTCCTCTGTTAAAAACACGTGTAATGGCTGCAAGGCTGAGCAAAGACTACTGTAGTAGAAAGTGCTGCAAGTGTAACAGTCCCCACACAAAAACATTGCCATCATCCTGCAGCTGCCCACCATGACCAGCTGTGGAGACAATACTTTGCCAGCTTTTGGACAGGGCCGTGAGGGCACACAACATTCAGTGGGACCAGCCTTGGCTTCAGAGCTTATGAGGTCCCAGTGAAATCATAGTCCAAGGTTATTTAACACTATGTTTTCCAGTCATCTCCTAGTTCAGATACCATTTCCCATCTATTAAAGCCTTATCTGAGAACACACTAATTCCTCTTGATTCATACTCCAGCCTTGGAGCAATTTCATGCCTTTCAAGTCAGCTGATTGAAGAGTGAACCACTCATCAGTGTTTGTATGGGTAATAACATCAGCCTCTGGATTGCTTAAAATCCTTGAAGATCACTTCACAGAATGGCACAGACTTTCTTTCCAATACTCGTGGGATAGGGACGGTATCCTTCCCAGAGTCACGCAGCGTCTGGCTGAATGGAGCTGCAAGTTTGCAGGGACTGCAACTACGTGACTGTTAATTTGTTCTGGCTGCAAGCTCTTCATGTCCATTCACATTCAGCTAGCTCTGACTGCTAATTAATTATGTGCCTAAAGTTTTACTATCATAGTACAAAAGTCACCCCTGGGAGAACATTGCTGAACATGCCTGATGAATGCACGATATCTTCTTTAAAAGAAGCCATGTTTGAAGTTGCTCAGCTGTTCTTACAGAAGGCTTCTGATAGGATTATAAGTGAACATACAGCAATGGAAAAAAATATTCATTAGAAGGGATTACATTTAAACCTTTCAAGACTGATATATTTTCTCTTTTAACTTTGACTTGAGTGAGCTGTTGAATGGAGCTCAGAGATTATTTCTTGTCAGAACATATCAAAAAACCCTGAGATCACTAAGGCATTTGAGCATGTTGAGCATGAAATTTTCATTGCCCTCTATGGTGCATTTTAACTATGTCTAAAAACCAGTATTAACTGCTAAGGGTACTTAGTCATCTTTTAAGAGAACTAATTTCATTTAAGCTCATGGTCAGTAATCAGTCTGGAAATGAAACCATTAATTTTAATGCAGTAAGTGCATGTATACATTAAATTTTATTGCTTTGTCTGAATTTTAAAGGGCAAAAGTAGGGCAATTTCAGGTCAGTGTATAGTTGCAGGTGCCTGTAATTTACTGCTCACCTCTTAAGAAAGGAGAGCTCAGTGTTTCAAACTTTTAGCCCTGCATATTAGTGAAATAAACTTTTATGCTGTATGTTTCAGGAAGATTTGGATCAAGCTTTTGGACTATACCATTGATGTGTGTGGACCCTCTCACCTAAAGACACAACGTGTGTGAAGTGCACAACAGACTCAACCGTGTGCTGCCATTACAACCAGGAACAACGCAGATTCCATGAGTCCTGAATCTTGCTACCCAGGCTTGATGTGTGTAAAGATCTATTGAGCCAACTATAAATGCATTAAAGAAACCATAATAATAAGAGTGCAACCAAAGCCAAGAATATTTCCGTTTTTTCAAAGGCTTCCAAACATTTTATATGCCACAAGATCATGTGCAGACTCAAGGCATCACATTTCAAGTTAAAGTCAGACATTCGTCTGTAACTTTGAATATATGGGTTGGAATCAAACACAATATTTTCATGTTACTTGAGTTTAGGCTTTCTTTGTGTTTTTATGTTCCTGTTCAAAAGAAAGGAAATCCCTGATACCAAGACAAGTAATCTGTGTTCTGAGCCAATAAATCCCCAGGGAATTTGAAGCAGGTAGATTTTAAGAGGCCCTTTTTGCAGTCTGAAAAGCAATGGGTGACATTAGACCGATCTTAATGAGAGTTGCAGGTGCGCAGCTTTTAGGAAGAGGTCATTTCCTGTGTGTTGGCACAATGACAAAGATGGAAGATTGAATGGTTCTTCTGACTCACAACTCAGTAATACAGACTTCTTAACTGGAAACGGCGGAAAAGACACCCTTGGAATGCTCTTGGTGCCCTAACACATCCTAAACACTTCAGGCACATCTCAACATCATTAAAATAATAGATGCAAATAAGAACCTGCTAGCTGGTAATTGACAACAGCTCCTTTCCCAGTCCTTCTTGTTTGGTTTCATGTTCAATATAGATGTCCTGTGGCTTTGTTGTCATCCTGACTGCAGGAAGAAAAAGAAACAAACCCAAAACACCCAATCACCAGTGCCAATGTATGTCTTTGTACCTGATTTTAACAAGAACAATTAATCAGGTGGAGACAGGAGAGCCTGAGATGTTAGCCTGCTGGGAAAGCACAATTTTGACAACATGTCCAGCCATGGGCTGGGCCTAAAACACCATCTAAAATCACCTAAACTTTCTTGTTTGCCTCTTGACCTCTGTTTTCAGTCACAGCCAAGTGATTAAATACAAATTCCCTTGAATAAACATGCAAGTAAAACCAGGTATTTACATTTGAAGTGGGTCATCCTTAAGGCTTCAAGCTGTCAATAGGACCAGCACAGGAAAATGTTATTATTAGACCTGAAAGTCTTCAAGGGAATGTGTGAGAAGAAAGGCTAATATCAGGGGACCAGTAATCTGTTCCTAGCTGGCTTTTAATTCCACTTAGCAAACATGAATGATTTTGAGTGTTGAATGAAGAAGCAAGCTACAGAACCTGCACCAGGCATTTAAACTACAGCTGGCTGGAACACAATTTGCCTGAAGGCAACATTTTTAAGTTCAAAGGTAAACATTTGGCTTTTTATAGAGAAAATTAGTTGTACAGCATATTTGATTTAGTATACTGCTACCCAGTCCAACTTTTAATTGAAATGTATTAAAAAAATAACTCTTCTTTCACTGACAGTGTGCAGTTTCCTAGAGAGCCGCATACATGCTAGTAAACATCAGTCCTCTGGGCCAGGTCTAGCAGACAGAGGTCAGAATTTCTATAATTTAATATTTTCCAAGGCACCCTAAAGACTTCTTATTACCTTCCCACGTAAATTGTTTACAGCCAGCTCCAAAGAGGAGCTCTGCTGCAGGACTTTGACTGTGCCTGTAAACTGATAAAAAACCTCCCCCTGGAAACTTCCCCTGGTGAACCTCATCATAATCTCTTATTATCTTTGATCCTAAGCATACACACAGGGATCCTTTCTGGTAAAAACACAGGCAAATAATAAATAATGCTGAGCAGGGAGAGGTCTATACATTGAACCTTATGAAGTGGTGACGGTGGCATTTTGTAGCTCTTCTTGCTGTTGGACTACATGGAGCTTTCTAAGGTTGCTCCAGTGTCAGCACACACTTTCCTGCAAAGCTGTCACATAGCATTTGCATGCAATTTTGGTCATTTTAGTATGGCCTGCTTAGGTTTTATTTCTCATAATTGCGAGGCTTTTTTTGTTTAAGTAAACTTTTTTAAAGTGAGGAAAGCCTATGCTACACAATGAGGTATTGAGAACCATGTGTTCCATGGTACAGAAAGATATGTTATGATTCTTATCTTCGTGAGACTGTGAAAAAATAGTTCTTTGTCCTCAAACTCATTAAAAAGTTATTTAATAAAGAACTTGAAACCATTATCAATATTTACAAAAGAAATGCTTGAGAGCTGAGTTATGTGTTTTGAAATTCACAGAAGGCTCAGTGCATTGAAGCAACAATATACGTGATAGGAAGTATAGCTGACATTTTCCAAATATAAAAACCAGATGATGGAAGGTTTAATTTCTGTGAATTGGAGCAGTAGCTGAGAGCCTAATAATCTCTCAGGAATATTTTCAACCCATTGGGGTGCTCAAAGAATATAAAATTCTCAGCATTTCTGTCAAAGCAGTTGAGATCTATGTGATTTTGCTAGATTCAGAGGTGGCTCCAGAATTAACCTAGATTTGACGATTAAAACAATTTAATTTTTGGGGGGGGGGGGGGTGTTTTATTTTTTCCCCTAAATAACAGTATACAACCCGAAGAATCCTCAGAAATCCCTGTAACCCTTGACCCAGGGGTGCCCAATCCGCGCTGGCAGGTCAGCTTCCACCAGTCAAGGCGGCGGGGTGCTCCTGTTCCCGTGGCCACGTGCTGAGCCATGCAGGTGTGAGCATCCTGACTCTGCAGCCAGTTCAGGGCTTGGCTGGCCTGGCAGAAACCCACTGGGCATCTCCCCCCATCTGTGAGTCAGTGCATTAACTCTCCTAAAGCTGACACCAGCAAAATGGGCTTTAAATCCACCTTCTGTGTTGTGAAACCTGCCCCAGCTGCTGGAAATGCGTGCGCTGTGTGTCTGTTTCCTTCATTCATATTTGAATCAGGGACTGACTCAATGCTTTTATGCAGCAGCTGACAAAAACCACCACAGTACAGAATAACTTCTGTAATAGTTTTTAATGCTCAGCCTGCTATGAGTATTCATGGTGGAGGGAAACCCCTCATGTAGTCTCCTGCCAGAGTACTCCAGTAAGAGATGAGGGACAAGAGAGGAACTCTGGTCCCTCTGGGACTCAGATATGTGGGTCTCCTGGACTGCAGGGCAATCCTAATCACCAGGATTGGAATCAGGACCAAAACTACTAAGCACCAAGTTAGGCAGTAATAACTACAGCCTTGGGCATCAGGTCTGCACAGGTGATCCCCTTACCCATATACTCACTATTACTGAAGCCATACTTATGTCTGAGAAATTCCCATCCAGAGTCCAACCACACACACAAGTATTCAACTAGTAAAAGCAGTTTTGTGAGATATTCCTCACATGGTGTACGAAAATCCCAAACTGTTTGTAAGGGTGTTTAACATGATGCAATTGGTTTTTATCAATGATGCAGAGCTCATGTGAGTGTACTTCACTGCTCATGCTAACAGGGCTGTATGTTCCCTAAACTATGCCAACAGTTGATTTAAAAATATTCAGGCAAAAGACAAAAAACCCCCCACAAAATTAATTTTTCATTTTTAATTACACACCAGGGACTTTTAATTAATACTTTAGCAGGCTTGAAAACAGTCTAATTGGAATGAAGAGATGGCAAAAGGGTCACAGAGTAGATGCAATGAACAATATCATATCTGAAGGCAGGAGCCTGACCACTGAGTGCTTTAGTTTCCCCAGAAGTTTCCAACTTGGTCAATGTATACTCTAAGGCTGAGCTTTAAGCAGTAGTTGGATGAAATGTAATCCATACATCTGGAAACAGCCTGTGTATCACAGCGAATACGTGCAGAGGGGGCTGCTCTTGTATTTGTGTCCCATGTGTTTGCTTTTATTTGATTTTGTATTTGGGTGGGAAAGGGAAAGAGGAAATTCTCTGACATTTTCACATGCTTTTTTTTTTAAGTGACTCTGAGAAACAATTCAAACATCTTGTCTATTCAAAGGAAAGGCTGTAAAGGGACCTGACATCTTTCCTTTTCTCTCATAGAAAGTACCTCATTCCCATCTCTAAGAACCACTACTGCAATTATCCTGCCTGCCAGCATCCTTAGAGGTAGATACCAAAAGGACAGGAATAAAATACAGATCTAGGTCTTCCTCTTTGCCATGTCTTTGTGAACTGGTAGATAGCAAGAAATCATGTTCTGAGTACAAAATACTCTGCTTCTGCTCCTTTCCATTGTTCTGTGCTGCTGGAACAACTAACATTCAGACAACCTCCTTCTGTACCTCTCCAGTCTAACCCTTCTATTTCTGTGCTGATTTTAATCCAAAAATGTTTAAGCCCTCTAAAAAACTACTACTGCTGCAAAGGATTTTATGGCCTGGCAAAACATCTGCCTCTGTATCTTCTACAATCATGCATAAAAGCTCACAGCTCCTAAACCTCTTCAACACTATGTAAACAGATGAATTAAAATAAAAACGTTGGTGGTGATTAATTATGCCTGGATTAACAAAATGCCAGCCTTTGCTTATTGTTCTGGGAGTAAGGAGGAGAGGAGTGAGCACGGCCCTGCTAGAAGAGGCTCAGTCACTGCATGCAGTCATTGCAGTCTGCAAAAGGGCAGAGGAGGAGGAGGAGGCTGAGAAACTGCCATTTTCTCAGTTGACAGGAGGAAAAATCAGAAGGGATGACTGGAGGGGCTGCACAAAGGAAAAAGAGAGTGTGGTAGGAGAAGCAGACTCAGTGGTGAAGATGGGAAGGACAAGAAGACCTCAAGCAGAGCCTGAAGAGGTGAGTGGCGAAGACACAGTGGAGGCAGCTATACCTCCCCCCACACTTGCTAAGGCATGCAGAGGGCAGCCACTTCCAAGGAATGCTAGGGCTCTGCCTCAGTGGTTTGAAGCCACACACTTGAGTTTTAGTCTTTCTTGCTTTAATACTGCAGCTGCCCAGGGCCACAGGTTGCCCCAGACTCTGGCCTATCCCGATTCCCAGAACAAGCTCCCCAAGCTTATCTTCGCATGGAGAAAAGTGATGGTGCCCATGGCGAAATGTACCAATTTTAAGCCATAAGTCCCAAAACATTTACTGACCTTCACGTTTGCATGACTGCACACTATGCTCGTGTGGTATTATAGTTACTGCAAATATTACCATGATGGTGCCTGAACATTTTGCCTCCTGTAACAACTGCGTGAGCCATGGCCACAGAGAATTGCACCTGAGGCTCAGCAGCACGGACAGCACCCATCCCTGGCCAGTAAAATCACTCCTTTCCAGCCTGATGCTCAGCAGAACCACTGGTTCACGTGCTGAGTGATTAGACCAGTGCTGCTGAAGCTGTTTTCTTCACTTCTGAGCAGGTCCTCATTTGATGTCAATTCACGAAGCTCCACAAATGAAGCCTATTCACACTGGGAGCCCATCCCCCACATTAAAGTATTAGGTTATTGTTTATCAGGCTGACCATATGTTATGTGCATGGGTGTGTGGTTTTTCATTTCAGACTATGGAGAAAAAGAAGTAAAGGTGAGAATCCCAAGAGTGCCTACAAGCCACGGAGAGCTTGGATTGAACTACAAATGTGGGGACAAGGCATTGGTGATCCACTGAGAGAGGAGAGCCTTGGGTTGTGTCCTGGGTGCTGCAGCACCAGAGGTAAGTCACTTCCCATGAGCACGTGGACTTCCCCCTTCCCACCTGGGGTGTGATGCCTTCCAGTTCCCCTGGAGTATTAGAGCCCATTGGAACCTCTGGGGTTCCAATGCTGGGGACACAAGGCATTTCTAATGTAATATAAATCATCAGATGAAAGAGGGGATTTAAAAACAATTTCTTTTGTTGCTGGCACTTCAAAATACTTTACAAGTCATATCAAGAGGATTTTAAAAAATCTTTCTTTATGAGTTGCTTTCTTTTCCAGAATAGTATCCTTGGAAATGACCCACTGGGTAAAAACAAAACAATGCTAAATCCCTGTGAAAACCGGCCATTTGAACTTCCATGAATGTCATTACCTTCAAGAGCCTGCGCTGTGTTTGGGTGGCACTGTGGAGACAGAACAGCTGGGACTGAGGACTGGCAGCACCGAGAATACGGAAGGTACCATCGATGGTCGTGCAGAGCGCTGGCGAGTCCGTTCGTCCGTGCACCAGGCTCACACACGGACCTTGCAATGAGTTCAGGCCTGTGCCAGCTCATGCTGCTGCACTTCACATCAGCACAGGGCAGTTAAGACGCAGCCACGCCGCAAACGTGAAATCAGTGGGAAGAAGAAGCCACAGAGGAAACAACTCACTTAAAAAACCCGCCCAGTTGTTCAGGCAGCTGCCTGTGCCTTTACCCCATTATGCACCAGATAATGTGACCACTATGCTCATATAGATATCTGCACCCCAGCTGTGCTGGCAGGTTCTGTTTTTCTCGCTGCCAGGCACCACTCAGGAGCTTACATCCTCAGACTAAGTGGACTTGAGGTTTGTTACCATGCTCATCAGACGAACACGTAATTTTTGAAACGCCTCTGAGAGGTGACCTCCAGAGTTTTTGGCATGTCCTTAGGGAATGATCAGCTACAGAAACTCACACTGGCTTTTTTAAACAATTACTGGAGGAGCTCATGGAGATACTACTCAGAGACTGGTGGAGGGGCCATGTGGGAGCTCAGTCTTTGCTCCTGACAAAATGAACTAGGGGAGCTGAGCAGCAACTGAGAGGAGTGAAAAAGTACTTGAGATTCTTGCAAATATCTGCCTGTTCTCTGACTACCTACCCCCAGCTTTGTGGAGACACGCCCATGTGCCAGAAGGACCAGGAGCCCTGCTGTAGGTTTTGAAGGCACTTCCCAAGCTGCCCTCATACTTCTACATATGGTCCTGCCATTTTATTAAATTCTTCTGGAGTTGCTTCTGACCTAAGCTAAGTACTTTTATATTGACATCAACTTTTGCCACTTCACTATTCACCCCCAGGTTATTAATAAAGCATTAAACAATATTGGTCTGAGTCTCGCTCTCTAGGGCACCTCATTATTACTCTCTTTCCCTACTAGAATTGGCCATTTATTCCACACCCATTTATAACCAGATTTTAATCCATGACAGGGCTTTACCTCTCACTTTGCGGTTACCAAGTTTCCTTAACAGTTTCTTGTATGGGTGTTTATCAAAAGGCTTTCGAATGTCCAAATAAATTATTTTCCCTGGTTGTTCTTTACTCACTATTTTATTAACTCTTAAAAGTGTAAAAGGTCTGACTGGCAAGATTTATTCTTATAGCGGCTATGTTTCTTTTTCTCTTTTGCCTGAGACTTGATATTTCCCTGCAGATTGTAAAATATTTAAAAGAGTGACCCTCTGAATCTAGTGGCTTGAAGCAGCACCAGATGTGTTGTCAATGTTTAATTAAAAAAAAAAGTGAATGTAATATACTGCTGACTTTCTCAACTACTTCCTTGTAATGAAGTTAAGCTAATAATGTAAAATTTCCATGAGCTCGTCTGTCTGTGTAAATATTTACAGGGTCTTTATCGCTGCAGTACCAGATTTCCACATACATTAACAGAGTTATCCTTATGACACCTCTCTGATACAGGGAAGCTTTAATCCCAACTGCCTGAAGAATCAGGACACACTGACATCTGGCACATAAAACCCGAACTGCTGTGCTTTGAGAATAACAGGTTAGGAGATAAAACACTTTCTCCCACTTACAGATGCTGTATTCACAAAAAATGCAAGAATCATCACAATTCACAAATGTAATGAAAAAGGCTCAGTGCCCCAGCGTCTCTTCCCAAGCTCTCTAAACTCCAAAGTTCATTTTTCCCTTTGGAAAAATGCAGAGCACTGCAGGTAAAATCCAAGCTTTTCCTTTTTCACAGGCTATCTGAGCTCGTAGGTTTTTGCTGGCTCTGCTAGTGACCATTTATTTTGGACTCATACCACACATCCAGTGTTTCATTATGCATTTTTGCTCCAGCCAGAACTAATACAATTGGCTGCATCTCAGCTTGCTTCAAATATACAAGGGAGTGGGTTTCCTTAGAGAAAAGAAAGAAAGAACATCAGAAAAAGAGATCCTGTTTAAAGTAAAAAGCACTATAGAGATTGTAAGAAAACTTTAAAAAGGCTACAAAATGTACATGTGCAAGGGTTCACTGCTGGCCCCACATCCCTGAGGAAAGAAAGGCTTTCCACCCTGCCCTGAAAGCTGACAAGTCCTTGGCAAAGCAAGGAATGACAGAGAGGTTGGACATGGAAGACTCCTCAGTGAAAAGGCATGCAGTCCATAGACTGTTTTCAAGAGACTTCTGGCCTCATGTCTGAGGATGGACTTTCCAAAAAAGCTCACCTTCCACATAAGCAGCCAGAACAGGTGGCCAGGAATTCAAAAGGTTATGAAGTAATCTGAAATTTAAAAAAATTTTAAAAATTAATTCCTTAAGTGTCAAAGGGCAATCATGTAAGCACAGGACAGTTCTGGAAGAACAAACTGCCTCAGCAGAAACTCCGAATTATTCCAGCTGCAAGTTTCCATTTGTGGTTTTAAAGTTAGATCTTGAAGCTACTGATGCTTGAAAATGTGGGATTTTTTGCGGGGGGGCTGGAGTCAAAATCCTTTGAGACCAACAAAGGACTCACTTGAAGATGCCTGCTTGTGAGAATAAAACGGGGATAATGGAGCTCAGCTTTAGCAAATTTTATTAACTCCGTAGAGTAGTGATGCCCAAGCAGTTGGGCTGGGAGCAGAAGGGCACAGGAGCATGGGCATTTGAGGTGGCTCCTGGTTGGGTTTGGAGGCTGACTCCCAACTGTCTTTCCATCACCCATTCCTGAAACACAAGCTTTGCCTCCGGGATGGCCATGGCTCCTGCAGCAACAAAATTACTTCACCAAGGAGCAGCCAATGTATTGCCACGATCTTAATCTTATTTAGTGTGGCAGCATGGTTTTAATTTTTCCATGTTTGATCCCTCAGCTTTAGGAATATTGATAGAAATAGGGGCTGTGAGGATTAAATAAAGAGCAGCTTGTTGCATATGAAAAAATACCCCTCAGTCCTCACTTTCTCCGTGGTGATTCAGCTTTTCCAACAGCGCTGCGGAGATAAAAGGCTCGCATGTGAGCAGAAGTGTTAGCAAGGGCTGTAATGCTTTCAGCGCAGCCTCTTGCAAAAGGCCCTTGGCTGCGGGAGCAGATCCCGCCTGCTCCCAAATCTCCTCCCGCGGCGGAGAGGCGCTGGGGATGCAGCAAAGGCTGCTCCCCCTTCTCACGCCAGCACGGGCGGATCGCCGAGGCTCGCTGCTGGCTTCAGGGGAGCTCTGCTGATGCACCCGTGTCGGTCTCCCTGGCCGGCGGATGGAGGAGGCGGATCGCCCCTCCCCGCCCCGCCGGGCCGAGCTGTGCCCCCGCGGGCCGCCCGCCTCGGCATCACCCCGGCACCGCCGCCCTAATCAGTGGCAGGCCCCGGGCGCGGGGTAATTAGAAACATCGAAGGGGCTTTCTATCTTTTGAAATCTGTCTCTCAACATCAAAGTGCTCCGCGCAAGTCGTCCTCCAGAGGCCGGCTCCCATATCTAAATGAGTGATGTATTTCATGGTATCTGTCGGGAAGGATATAATGAAGAAAACCGGCTTTGAGACGGAGCATGATGTGAAAAACAGGTGGCCCGCTGTTGCGGAGCATCTGTTTTGCAGTCCGGTTGTGTTCTTGTAAACTGCGCAAACACGGTGAGTGCGCAGCCTCCGCGGGCGCGCAACCTCCGGGGCGCCCGGGGATGCTCACGGGCGAACCTACGTGTCGCTGCGGACCCTCCTCCTCCCGTCCTGCAAGAAAAGCGGGCACTGCCCCCGCCTCGGGGAGGTGTGCACCTCCTCCAAACACCCAGGGCTGCGATACCATGTGAGGTACCTGGCAAAGCAAGATCTCTCTTCTCTCCGCGCTGGCCCTGCCGGGGCCCTCAGCCACCCCCACGGGGCCGCAACATCCCCAGGGCCACACTCCGCTCTCGTGGCGGGCACGGCCCCTCGGAGAAGCCGGGTCGCCGCTCCATGAGCCCGTTGGCCTCGGGTCACCCCCGGCCTGGCCTGTAAACAATATTCCGCTGAGCTCACACCGCTCGCTGGTAGCGATTCCAGGGCCGTCCCCTCCGTGGGCTTGCACAACCGCCCCGACTGAGCGCGGCTATATTCTGACTCTTATCTGCAATAATAAAAAGTGTTGTCTCGTATCAACCAAGCCGTAAATCCAGCCGAGCGTGCACGTTTCAAAGGCACGGGCAAATCGCCGTGATTTCCCCCGAGGACGCGCAGGACGGCGGGCAGCGGGAAGAGCGCACCGCTGGCCCCTCCGCGCTGGCTTGGCCTGCAAGGCACGGCTTGGGATGACCGGCTGGGTAATAATGGACCGTGTCCCTCCAAGAGCCCTCTGCCCTGCCAGGGGCCGGCGGAGGAAGGGCTCCGCAGCGGGGGAGGTCCGCTGCGTTCACTTCTCCCACACCTACCGCGGGAAGGCAACCCGAGCCTCCCGTCGCCTGCGGGGGCTGGGGGGAATCCCACTCAAAACAGGGAGGGCTGCAGGTGTCACTACATCTTTGGAAATGCATTTCCTACCATTATGAACGCCTTTACATTGAAAAACAAATTAAAACTCCCGGCCTACAACCCTCCTCTACGCCGGTGAAAATCCTACTTATTGCGGCGGGAATGGGCTGCCGCTGGAAGATAAAACGCTGCTCCCGATAGATCAGAAAAGAAACGATGAAGGAAAGGAAAAAAAACCCAAACCCGAAAAAGAAACAAAAGAAGACCCGAACCCCCAACCAACCAAAAAACCCACCCCATCCATAAAGGCTTCCCCCCGAGCCGTGGTTCCCTCATCTGCGGGGAGGGCAGGTGGCACCGCCCCGGCGGGCGGAGCGAGTACCGCGGGGCGGCGCGCAGCGGGCCGCGGGAGCGGTGCGCCCGCGGAGGTTGGGCTGAGCGCCCGGGAGCCTGCTGTCCCTTCGGGGGCAGACAGCCTTCCCCCCCCGCCCCAGTTGTTATTTTTATTTTAATTGGTGATTACGCGCCCTCCCGTCACTTTTGTGCGGTGATTGGTGCCAGGCTCGAGAGTCCCGCGGGGATGGGGCGCCTGGCCCGGCAGCAGTCCGAGCCTCTGCCCGCCCCATGTGCGGAGCCGCGGGTGGGCCGTGCTCCCGGTGCCTGCGGAGGGCTCTAGGGAAGCAGCGACAGAAAGGCTCCGAGGCTGCTGGGAGAGACGGTCGGTCTGCGCATCCCCTGCCGAGGCTGCCTCCTCCCGCCTCCTCCCGGTCTCGCCGCTGCCTCCGGTCCCCGGGCGCTTCCCCGCGGGTCTGGGCGCCGGCAGCGGACGGGCGGGGTCTGGGAGCTGAGTTTCCCCGAGCTCCGTTTTCTGTCAGTGCTGGAAGAAACGCTGTCGATCACTGATCGCTGGTTCCCGGGAACCGCGGCTGCTGGGGTTTTTTTTTTGTTTGGTTTTTGTTGTTGTTGTTGTTTTTTTCCCCTACAGTCTGTCCGATGTGTATTACCGAAATGTCTCGTCCCTTTCCCTTGTTGGAAATGATTTCCCACTTCCATTGTGGTGAACTTTGCCTCGCCTGACTCTTTACGGCTTTTCTCTTCTTGATGGTCTCTCCTTTGTGGAAGTTTCGCGGGCTGATTGTATTTGTTAATTAGTTGCTAACAGCATCGTAATGTGGGCTTGATGGATAACCATGTCATTAGCACTCACCCCTGCAATTCACATTTCCAACAGGGCAGGGGCTACCCCCTGCCGAGCCCGTGATTTGTGGCTGTTCTTTCCAGTGGGTGACACGCACCCCCATCCCCTCTCTGCTCTCCTCCGCGCCCGCGCTGTGCCGCGGCTGGAGGGGGCGCGACCGCTGCAATTTTCACTCCGAATGACGAACCCGCAGCTCCCGGCTGCAGCCGCCTCCTTTCGCTTTATTTTGGTGGGGAAAAGACATCGAACCCCTCTCCTTTGTGTGGCTCTGTGGGTTCGCGGGTGCTCGTACAACACACCTCCCCAAGCCCCGTGGCTGCCGGGGAGGGGGATAAGGGCATCTCGCCCAAACCACTGCCGGCGCGACTTTCCCCGGGCTGCGCGGCCACGCGTGGGAAGAACCACAGCCACGCAGCTCCCTCTCCCCGCCCGGCGGCAGCGCCCAGGGCCCGCCCCGCCCGGTAGCGCCCGCCGGGGGGGTCCGCCCGCCCGTCCCGCCCCTCTCCGCGCCTTCCCCGCCGGGGGGCTCGGCCGAGCCTGGGAGATGTAGTCCCGGCTCCCGGGCTCGCCGGCGGCCGGCGGGGCTGCTGCGGGGGACTACGTTTCCCAGGCCCCCCTGCTGCTCGGCCGGGCCGCGGGAAGGGCCGGGCTGTCAATCAGCGCGCGTCGGCGGGGGCAGCGGGACGGGGATCCCCCCGCCCGCCCCGTGTCCCGCTAATAATAAGTGCTTCAGAGCCTTAAAAGCAGGGAGGCAAGTGTCATGCGGGCGCGTCGTAAGGGGCCGAGCTCCGGCTGAGCGCCCGGGTCCGTTCTGCCGCCGGCATAGCCGGGAGGGGGGAAAAAAAAAGGGCAGGAAAAAAGGAGAAAAAAAAAAAAAAAGCCTCGGAGCTGGTTCCCGGGGAAGGGGCGAGAGGAGAGAAGCCCGAAAGGCTGGACAAGCCGTCAGCGAAGTGGCGATGAGGCGCAGGAAGACGGCGGTGGCGGCCGGCTGCTGCCTCGCCTTCCTCCTGGGCACCCTGCTCAACCTCCTCTTCATCCCCGGCTCCGAGCACCCGCCGCCGCCCCGCGAGGAGCTGCCCCCCTCCCCGCCCGGCGCCCCCCTCTACCCGCCGGAGGAGGAGATCGGCGGCGGCCAGGCCGCCCTGGCGCGGCAGATCCGCGAGCGCTACGAGGAGGTGCTGCGCTACCGGCAGCACCGGGCGGCGGCGGCGGGGCGGCGGCCGCTGCGGCCGCGGGAGCGGCGCCTGATGGACCTGGCGCCGCCGCGCACCTCGGCGGAGCAGCCGCGGCCGCCGGGGCCGCGGGGCCGAGCGGCGGCGGGGCCGTGGGCCGGCGCCTCGGCCGAACTCTCGCTGGAGCCGCCGCTGCTGGGCTGCCGCGACATCCGCGATGTCAGCGGCGTGCAGTACCTGGGCTCGGGGTACACCAAGGCGGTCTACAAGGCGGTGCTCAACCGCACGCTGGCCGTGGCCCTGAAGGCGGTGGACTTCGGCGGGCACGACATCGCCCACTGCGTGCGGCAATTCTCCGCCCTGGGGGACTGCTACCGCCTGGCCGCCTACAAGATCGTCAAAGAGATGATCCTGCTGCAGCGGCTGCGCCACGCCAATGTCCTACAGGTACGCGGGTGCGGCCGCGGAGCCCCGCCGGGGCGGGTGGGTCGCGCTGCTTTTCCCCGGCTTTCTCAGTCCCGCCGCGGGCAACCTGTCGGAGCTACCGCCGCCGGTCCCGGTGTGCGCGGGGAGCGGGCTGGGACCGTGCCGCGGAGCTCCCGGGAGTTCGCGCACACACCCCCGTCCCCTGTTCCGTGGGTAGCCGCACCCCCTTCGGCAGGCGCGGTGGGGGTGGCGGTCGCCGAGGCAGATGTGCCTGGCACGGCGGCTCCGTACCTCCTCTCCCCATCGCGTGTCCGCGGGAAGGCGCGTCGATGGGCGCTTTCCGCTGGTAGCGGCGGTGCTTAACCCCCGGCGACAAGTGAATCGCCCCGGCGGGGTGCGCCGGGCCCGGGGCAAGGCTGGGAGCGGTGCGGGATGCGGCGCGTTCCCCCTCCTGCCCGGCATCCTCCCGCGGCGGCCGGCCCGGCGGCTCGCGCTCTGATCCCTCTTCCTCGTAAACAAAATGAATGCTGAGGTGAGCAAGGGGGCGAGGGAGAGGCTGAGGAAGGACTCGGAAATCCAAAAGCATTCGCCGAATGCGGGAAATAATGGCCGGCCTGAATGCAAGCGCCGCTGGCTCCGGTAGCCCCGCAGAGAAGGCGGCGGCGGGGTCACCTCTGGCAGCCTCTGCTGGGACTCCCGGCGGGCTCAGCTGGATCCGCGCAGCCCCGGCACACGGGTCAGCCCAGGGGGGGGCTCACCCAGGACAGGCCGGGTGGGGGAGTCCTGCTGGCCGGTGCGCCGGCACCGCGGCACTTGCCAGAAGGGGCTGCATTGTAGGGCTGTTACACATCAGCATGAATCTCAGCGGGTCCATTTGGATGTAAATGCTGGTATGGAAATTCCTATTGCGTTTCGCATAGCATGAGCGTTGCAGTAGAATAAAAAATGAACGTTAGACCAGACGGTCTCACAGTAGGTGCTTTTTGAACTGAACCGGGTAAAGGAGTTTTGTGTTTCTTCTTCAGCAGCTGCAGCAGGAGTACCAGCTCCCCCACGAGAACTTCAGATCCCAGCGATCAAAGCTCTCGAGTTTCATATACCGTTCAAAGAAAGGCTAGTCATGATTTATCCACGACAAGAAAATAGATATTAACCAACCTTCCTTCCTTCCTTCCTTCCTTCCTTCCTTCCTTCCTTCCTTCCTTCCTTCCTTCCTTCCTTTTTCCATACTCTTTCCTCTGTGGGGCCAGATCTAACTATAATGCATAGGGAGAACAACATCTTGCAAACCACAAAAACCTGTGCTCCTAGGAAGGATATTAGTTGCTCCTCTTACTCTGTGATGAATTCTTTTTTGAAAAGCCGTGCTTGGGTGCAGCCATCGTTATTGGTTGCATTGACAGCAGGAAAGCTCTGAGAGGATTTTGTTTTCCCCCCAAGATTTTTTTTGTTTATTTTTTTTCTCAGTGTGAGCGAGTTGGCCAGGTTGAATTTGAAGCGTGTGTTTTTTAAATTGAGTCATTTTGGTAGGCACTATAGCGTTTCTTTCCCGTGTTACTTGTGCGTAGTTTTGTTCCCTGGAAGGATTAATTTGGCATTAATTTGGAACCGTCCCCCTCACAAAAAGGAAGCGAGGTGCGCTGTCTGTCCCCGCAGGTGCGGGCGGGGGGTCCTCTGGCAGCGCTGCCGAAGTTGCCCGGCGCCCCGTTCCCCCCCCAGCAAACCTTGGAGGAGCCGCAGTTATTGACTTCTCCGGTCCGGGATGCTGTGGAGGAACCACAGTAATTCACTTCTCCGGCCCGGGTTGTCAGGTGGACTCTGAAGGGGGAAGCGCAGGCCAGATGCGGGGTGTCCCATGGCGGGGGAGCCGGGGCAGGAGCAGCTGGAGGATGAGCAGGGCACTTCCACCAGCACCAGGCGAAACACGCCCAGCCTCCGTGCTGGGAAAATTCTCTCATGGGCAAAAATCCCGCCTGTCAGTTAGGGCTTCGTATTTGCATGCCACCCCATCTAAAAATAGATTACACGTAAATCAGAAACATGTTTTCAGATTCGTTCCGATTTTGTCATTTTGTTTTCTTTTGCCTGGCCTCCTGCTGCATCAGCCCCAGTGGTGCTGCCAGGCCGGGAGAGGAGACCCCCGCGCCCCCCGGCCGTCACCCCCCTTTGGTGTTGAACACACCGCGTTGTAGGGGCGCACGGGGCCAGGGTGCTGCGGCCTCACCGAGGGCCAAACGTGTGATAAGGCATTACCTTGAAGGAGACGGTAAATATCGACCTGACAGGCGCAATCTGGACACTGTCGGGACAGCGCTGTGGGCCACCAGCAGGTCTCTGGTGTCATGCAGGAGTCGTACAACCGGTGTGGAAAATGGGCACCGGCGAACAACATGAAATATATTGATTATGCCTCTGTTAAAATCTCAGACAGGACAGGATCGGCTGACTTCATGATTTTTAACTGTTTTTTTCAGCAGAAGCCGGCCCAGGGCATAGAATTCACTGTCCGGGGTTTGCTGCCGAGACAGAGTAATCAGTTCAAAAGCCAGCGTCTCCTCCCTCCTCTGGCTTTTGACAGGCGCTTCAGCTCCCATTGGAGCAAGAGGACCGCACTGGCTACAGATGCCAAAGGCACGACACCGCATCTGCTGGGTCAGCGAGGGCCAGGAGCTTTCCTGCCTTTGCTTCTTACCTCGGTTTTGCTCCTTTCCCCCGCACCCCGGCGGCTCCCGGCATACCCAAATTCGAGCCGGCTGCTATAAATAGCAAGAAGGACGTGCCACCCTCCTGTCACCCTGCCGCGCCGGGGGAGGGCAGGGCTGGCGGGCAGCCCCTGCTGGGGCAGGCGGGGGAACCGGGAGCGACTGGGCAGGGCGGCGGCACCCAGCGGGTCGCCCCTCCGGCGGCCGCCCGGGGCTGGAGGCGAAGCGGGGCCGCTTGAGGCGAGCGGGAGCTCTTCCTCCGCCTCCCCACGCCGCGGGCGTGGGAGGGAGCGACCCCGGGGACGCATCCAGGCAGGCGGCCGGCAGCCGCCCTGCCTCAGCCGGAACCCTCCCGGCCGCTCCCGAGCATCCCCGGCCCCGGTCAGGGACTGGTGGCGGTGAGTGCGTTCATGAGTTTCTTCTGCTGAAAATAAAGTTTCGTGTCGGTTCAGTCCTAGGAAAGGGGGTTTTCCTGTAAATCTCTGGCAGCTGACAGCCTGAAGTGTAGTTTGTAAGATAACAGGCTTGTTCTTTACTGTCTCAGCAGTTCTCATTCTGGCCTGTCTCTTGTCAAAATCAGCTTTCTTTTTTTTTTTTTTTTTTTTTAGCCATCCTTTTAAAAAGACTTGATTGTTGTACAATATATGATAGAGGGGGAAAGAGCTCTTTCCAGAAAGTACCAGTGTCTTCAGACAACATGCTGACATATCCGCCGTGCCCTCCGCCCGGGGAAGGAGTCAGATGTGTCAGCTCTGGCAGATGTGGTGAATCAAGTCTAGCAAAGGAAACACGGAAAACCAGCAAGAGGGAGAGTGGTTTCGCATTAGGCAATGCTGAGGCGAAGGCAGCTTGCCTTCCTGTTTTTATTTCCGCGCTCTGCCCGTCACTTGCACGAAGGGCCAGCGCTGGGCCATCACCCCCCCTTGCCCCAGCCGTCTGGGGCTGCCCGAGGCTCCCTGGGGCGGCAGCCGCTGGGAAGGGCAGGTGCAGGCTGCAGTGGAAATATATTTGCTTTGGAGTGGAGAAGAGAGGGGTAGTTCATTAGAGCTGATTTTATAATGAAGAGCACCGGGGAAGAGGGGGAACTGGGTCACTGATTTATTGTAACAGAGGATTTAGCGGCCCGCTAATTGCTTTGCAGTCGCTCTGTGTCAAATGCGGTGCCCGATCTCTTCCTTTCACTCCGTGCTGCGATTTCTTTTCTTGCAGAGTTCAAATGCTGCTGTCTGAATCCTGGCTTTCCGTGCATTTTAGTGGGGAAGATGATTTAGTGTGCATTAATTCCTCCCTGCCCATATTCGAGGAAGAAAAGAAAATCAAACCATTTGCAGTTAATTTCAAACAATGAGCACAATTGTAGTGACACAAAGGCAATGTTTGATTTAGTGTAATAATGTAATTATAGCCCTGGAGTATCAGAATTAAGGGTGGTGCCATTCTTTCTTCGTTTGCATTGCTGAAGAGAAGGGAGGGAAGGTCTGAAACTGCAGACGTTTGGAAAAGTGTAAGTTTAGTTCTGCGACAGCTATTTATCAGCACTTCCAGTGTGAGTTCACAATGATTCATTTAAGAAGGAGCTACTGCTTTCCTAAAAAACACACACAAAAGCTCAGGGAAAAGGGTTGGCTTTGTCTGAAGCTGATGGAAGACAGTAGCTGCTAACAGCACCAATGGCTTGCTGGCTGCCCGGACAAGGCCGGTTCATTTGGCGTATTTAGCTTTAGTGTAAAGTTAAAACGTGTAGATGAAATACTGAGATGGCATCCACACTAGAAAAGTCACCATCCAAACATCAAAGCAGTTTCTGTCTGAATTGGTTTGGTTAGCTCTATTGTATTTGTAACTGATTTTTTTAAGATGGTCATGGTTACAGGGAGAATATTTGTGTCTTGCAAAATTAATTGATTAAAATAGACTGCAAATAATACATCACTTGCTGTTGACAAGTAGACTTAAGAAGTGCTAGCCGGTCACAATATTTTTAAATACCTATTTTTAAACAGGATTTTCTTTCCTTTACATGTGATAATTAAGAGATTTTTTTACCCTGATGGTTTCCTTATACATATGCATAGCCAACAGGATAGGGCAGTTTTAATTTTAATGTGAGAATTAAAATAATAAAGCTTTGTATACGGTCTGCTTATTCCAGGTGGAAGTAGACAATCTTTCCAAGTCTGAAGAAAGTCAATATACAATTAATTTCCAGTGCAAACTCATTTGCATAGGGAATGTATGGACTCTTGAAGAGTCTGGTCCTTCACCATCCTTTTTGCAGGAATCCACTGTTGTTTTCACAGAAGGCGGGGGGGAAGGGGAGATTGTGCTACAGTGGAAACAGCTACTCAGGGACCTCTTCCCTGTTGCCAGCGGGTGGGCACTGAGTCCCTTTAGTCGTGGCAGTGGTGCAGGACTCCCAGCAACAAGTCTTATCTGTGTCTGGCTGGAGTTTGGCCATCAGAACTTTGGGAACTACTGACGTGAGAAAAGTGCTGCAATTGCTGATAGCAGTGTCTATATGGAGAACTTGTCATTCTTAATTTTTGGGTGGGGCAGCAGAGGTTCCCAGCTCTTGGGGGTCAAACCTTTCAAAACCAAGTGCCTAATGAGAATTAACCTTTGAGGCTGGGGCTGGGGCTGGATGGGCTCTGACTATGCACCTCACCTACAAGATTGCTGTGTTTAGGAGGGTCATGTTAGACTGGGAGTGTTTTCTAATGTTTTCCTGAATTACCTCAGTTGAGCTGCTCTTGGGGCAGGTTTGTTAAAGATGAAAGAGGCCACCACATGGTGCAAGAGAGGCTGATACTGGCTGTTTCACTGGTCCTTGGATCAGAGGAACCTCAGCTCCCAGACAGATGAGCCTGCCATATCTTGTCAGTGGCAGGGCAGGTTGGCACCTCCTCCCTCTGGAAATTGCTGCCACCACCACTGCCTGGGAAGCAGTGATGGAGCTGCTTCTTTGTCCCAGTCAGTCCATTGCTTGACATTACTGTGGGTGCGCCTCGAAGGAGGTGAGGCATCTGAGTCTCTTGGGCACCCTTTGAGATGGTTAGTGGTGGTCGGCACGAGGTGTTGGGGATGGACATTGATGTGGTGAGAGAAAAAAGCAGGCAGTGCCACCTACTGATGGCTCGGCAGAGACAGCCCGCTGCTGCTAACAGATGTCCCCACAGCCCCAAGGAGCTCGGGCTGGAGTGGAGAAGGGCAGGGGGAGCAGACAGATGCGGTTTGGCGAGGAAAGAAGAATTACACAAAGTGCTTCTTTATTGCGAGACTGCTTCCCAAAAGGCCCAGATGTTATCCTGCACTTTTAAGAGTGAAGAAAGGATCTGTTAACAAGAACTCCAGAGCTGCTGGAAGCACAGAGCTGATACAATTGCAAACCCACTCTTAACTGTTCCTGTCCCTGGAAGACAAGCTGCACATCCTCATGCTGAAGTCACCGAATAGTATTTTTTTCCCATTGAATTCCTCAGGATGGCAGAGGGTGTTCAACTTGCAAAGCTGCTGGCAGGAATGGCTTTCCATAAAGGCACATGTCATCACATAAGTTAGAAGGGCTACATTGTCCCTCCTTTTGAAAGTAGCATTCATAAAACTAATCCTAATCATTTGTTGAATGATTTCTATGGTTGCTTCTCAGTTTTATGTGCCACGTAAATCATTCCAGAAGACTGGTTTGAATTTCTGCCGCCTTTATGGGAGTTGATGACTTGCAACCCCATCCAATTTCTTTGAGGAGTGCCCAGCACTGCTTCTTCTGCTCAGTGGCTTGGAGAGATCAGTGGTCACCACAGGATGCTGTGGGTATGATCAAGTTCTCCCTTGCTGCTTGCCTTTTTTCATGGGAGCAACAATGAATGCACAAGGTCATTCTGGGCCGTCAATATCCTGGCCTGGAATTAGTTATGGCCAGGCCAGAATTGCAAGGGGAAGCACATGGTTTTTATAACTTATCCTTTCATTTCCCCTGCCCCCCATTGGGGGTGAGCTAGGTAAATCTCTTCTCCCTGGTATCCCCTGATAAGACACATGGGAATTGTTCAAAGCTGCACTAGGGAAAGTTAAGACCTGGCATTGGAAAGGGTGGTCAAACACTGGAACAGGCTTCCTCGAGAGGTAGCCAATGCCCCAAGCCCATCAGCATTAAGGAAGCATTTGAACAATGCCCTCAATAACATCCTTTAACTTTTGGTCAGCTCTGAAATGGTCAGGAAGATATACTAGATGATCATTTCCTGTCCCTTCCAACTGACCAACTGAAAAACCTTATCCAATCCTATCCCTGAATCGGATCATTGTGGCCCTTTTGCACATGCTCTGTCTTCTGGTTGCCGCCATGTTCGGGAAGGGCAGGCAGGGATGTGGTGGATGGCCAGGGAGGAGGAGAGGACCCCTGGAGGGAGACACCAGGGCTGGCACAGCTCTGCTCCTCTGCCTTTCTGCTCTCTGCACGGACACAGCGTTGCTGGATTCAGGCATCAGCCTGGGCTGTGCTTGGAAGTGTTGCAGGCCTGGTTTGTGAAGTATCTGTGTCAAATATGCAAGCTGGGCTTTTTAAAAGATGTTTTTTTATGGATTTTTGTACCAACACAGTCATCTGAGGGTTCAGGTAGATGCCCCATGACATCTAACTTCTGTTGCCATTTTTCATGTGAGTGATGGCCATGAAAAACCTGACAAGAACTAGTTCTCACAGGCACTGTGCTAATACTAATATTGACTCTAGACTAATTTTAAAGGACTTGTTGTTTTTCATCACACTCAGTTGAACTGCTCAGTTTAGGTAATGGACACCAAACATGGGTATTTTCTATTGTTTTAGGCCAAATTTGGAACAACTTAGTTTGGAAAGACTTGCCTTTTTCTTGGACTGTGTAGCTGCAGATAGACTCCAAAATTATTTTAAAGCTTCCCATGATAAAGTTCAAAATTATATGACTCATACCTAAGAAAGAAGAATTATACAGATGGATTTATTGTAATGAATCCAACACAAGCTTTTCTGAACATGTGATGCACAGAGGTTATTTGACAATTTTGTAATGCAAAATCATGTCATGACAAAGGGTTAAACTTGTGGTGCAGTGGAACTGAATGCCAGTGGCTGGGGATGGAGGTCAGGGGAGCTTCTGATCTGGCTATTTACAAGATAATGAGCTATGCCTCCAATGATATCAGCCTGTTTCCATTGAAATCATGGTTGTATGAGTGATCTATTTCTCTTCACTGGAAGGCTTTACAAGAGCAGGCTGCTTGTGTGACTAAATATTTGCAGGGTTGGGCCTTGAGCTTGTGCAGTGCAATGCAAATTCAAAGTGCTGTAAATGTTTTTAGTAGAAGAATTTTCCACTTCAGAGTGTAAGAAAAGCAGGGAGAGTGAAAGGGAGATAACGTTACTAAATCGTAAGATTATAGCCAACATAATATGTGTCAGAGCAGCAGGTATGTATGGATATGTATACACACACATACCTCTGAAACATATGGAGATATCTGTGGACCTTTATGGATGTAGCAACAGATATGGGTAAATACGCAGTGTCTGTTTCTGAGTACTACATTCCAATTTTGCTATTAATGAAAATGTTTAGGACCATGTTTTGTAACAGTGCCAGGAATGAGATTCTTGTACCTTTTAGTTCTCCTGGAGTTTAGTGCTAATCATAATAATACATTTATAAATAAAACCTAGGCAGGACTGTGAATTTAGGGTTTAATATTTGAATTACCCACTGCTTGCTCTTGGTTCCAATATCCAGCAGCAGACAAAATCCTGCCTCACAGCTGTCAGCACACAGTTTGGGTCCCACTCTCAAAAGGTTCTGCATGGTGCTGGGGATGCTCTGTGTGAGTCTTTTTCCAGTGAAACTCAGCACTTTGCAGGGCTTGATTGCTAGATTTCAATGGAAGAAAATCAATTTACTTCTTATGTGCCGTCTCGAGATATTCTATAGCAGGAAAGTTGGCATTGGATTGATCTGTAGTAAGTTTAGGCATTGAGTTCCCTGCATTTTCCAGAGTCCCTACATGTTACAGGTTTGCACGTGCTTTTGGGCTGATTGGCAATATGTAAAAATATTTTAGGATATATTTTAAAAAAAATAAAACATTTTAAAATATTATGTATATACATTAGATATCAGAACAGACATATACATACATATATGTCATATATTAAAAAAATATATGTATGTATGTTCTTGTGTGTATAAGTGTGTATATTTATATATGTATATACCATCAGCAATGAAGGGAAATTTTTAAAACACGAGTGATTAACAAATCTTAAAGTGACAGAAATGTCTCAGATCATGTATTGGTAAATCATAGCTGTATCAGGCTGTGCTGGGGATTTGTGCTCTTGCAGGGATGGACTGTCTGAGTGCTTCAAGGATGAAAGGTGAATCCGAGGGCTGGTTGCCTAAAAATATTACATTAACTTAGCAATAAAGTAGCAAGAGCTTCTCAAATATGCTGTTCTGGTTTTGAAACAGCAGCTCAAGCAAATGGCTCATCAAAAGGGCAGTAGGAACTTTTTATTTCCCCTGGGCACCAAAACACTACAAAATACAATCTCGACACACCCAGTTTTGATTAAACAACTCTGTGTCCATGTATTTCTGAGAAGAAAAGCTGTGTCAGGTGTTGACTACTGTCACTCTTCATACGTGTGAGTTTGTATTTAATTGCACTTTTCTATTGTGGGCAGCAGTTGGGTCCTACTGTAGTCAAAATTAAATGAGAATAGCAGTCCAAATTAAAAGAGAAGAGAGTTAGGTTTCAGAAATTTACTTCTGGCGTAATGCAGTTGAGCCTGTCACTTATATTACAGCTGGTAATAGTGTGCTTGAAGTTCACGTTCCTGGACTCACAGAAATCTCATGTTCACTGAAGAAAAAAAGGAGGAAAATGCCAGTTTTTGTGGTTGTAGAGAAAGAAAAATATTCATGTTGTGTTGTAATTTT
This sequence comes from Lycocorax pyrrhopterus obiensis, assembly GCA_014706295.1. NCBI lineage: Eukaryota > Metazoa > Chordata > Aves > Passeriformes > Paradisaeidae > Lycocorax > Lycocorax pyrrhopterus. Next base: position 23,992,157 of record JACSVZ010000004.1, read on the forward strand.
TAGGGAAATGGTATGATCTGTACAGGGGCATTTTGCCCTCCAGCAATCCTGCCACAGCCCAGCAGCAGAGCTGAGCTGAGCCAGCAGAGCCCCGGCTGGGGAAAGTGGCTGGAGACCTGTCTGGAAAAGATGGGTCCTGCTGTTTGTGACTGAACAACCTCCATAAAGGAAATGTAACACTTTGGCAATGGTTCTGATTTGACATTATTTTTCTGGAAGTCCAGCCAGGGTGTCTACCCCAAAGCAGGAGGGCTCATCGTTTGCACAGACTTACCCTGCTGATGACAGCTTAATAAGCTTCTTTATTTTGTGTTTTTATTCAGTAAGCTTGTTGGCTTTTGTGTAGAGGCTGACCTCTGCTTTTGCCCTCTCCTGCTGCCCCAGCTTCTCTGAAAGGGGCACCTCTGTCCCCATAATTTGTAGTAAAAGGGAATTGTAAAGGGAGGTGAACTGGCCGGCTGTAGGGACACGGGCTCGTACAATGCAATATAACTTTCACAGGGGCCGACCCTGTGTGCCCAGCATGCCTAAGAACTGTTGGGAGTCAGTGGGGATTTTGGGTGCAGAAAGACTAATGCAGGACTGAGCCTTTACGACCGAGAAAATCCAAACGGCGAGGGAATAATTTGGTAAATGGGGCTACCCGAAAGAAATGAATTATGGCACATGATGTGAGAACAGGTCAACATTTCATATCTGGCATACGTTTTTCTAAACAGACAGAAAGGCATCTCAGTGTCGTGACTGTTTGCTATTAGATTCTACACAAAAATATATTGGGGTGGCATTTAAATGCAGTGACTTGAGATAGCAAAAAGATGTGGAGTTGTATTTCTTTCCATTCATTTAATTGGAACCATACTGAAAAAGCGTATGAAAACCATCACTCTTCAATATGTCTGAAGTGTAGCTTTGTGACGCTGAGAATGATGTCCAACCTAATAGAATTTCAGATAGAGGAGATATTTTGGCTCATCTTTTGCTTCCAGCTATATTCAGTTTCCCCGTGTGGTTCTTTTTCTTGTTATTGTATGCACCAGCTATCTATTTCTTACTTCACTGTCTGGGAATACAAACCATTCTGTCTCATTTCTGACCTTAAAATGGATTGGACAAAAACAAAAGGAAGTTTTAAAAAAAGTGTTTTGGGTAGTACCCTTGTACTTGTTTCTTGTGTTGTATAAGTCAGCTTTTTAAACGAAAGGCCTCAGTATTGCTGCCTGGGAATGTTTTGCATCTATATATATTCTGTATTTTATAACATCTGTGTGCTGGGTGGTGGTTCATCAGAAGGGGATGAATGTAGCCATTTCAGATGCTTAACTGGCTGTTGGGACTTGCCCAGTTTGTAATCACGGTAATTGCACATACAAATATGGCCATGTAATTACATGTGCATTTTTGCATTTAGTTTCAGGAGTTCATTTAGGAAAGTACAAATGCAGTCCAATAAATCCTTTATATCTCAGACTTCAGTGCTTTTATAACTCTATAATTATGTAGTAACACTGTATCTGGAGAGGTTTCACTTAAGTAAAATCAATAAAGAGCTCAGGTTAGGTTATAGATATAGTCAGATACTTGGGCAGTGAAGACTTTTGCCAAGGTACAAACTGGACACCAAAATGAAAGAATTAAGAGCAAAGTTCCAGCTCTCTGAGAGCAAACCTAACTTGTTATTATTACTATTGACATTCATGGATCGAGATAGACACAGATAGGTACTGTATTTAATTTTTACTCGTGTGTTCATATACACATAAATAGATAGTGAGACTAATTTTTCAATATTTTTTGTGTAAATATATTTATGTATTATGTTTGTATAATCAGAAGGAATGGATAATTGTTGTTTGTCTTCTGTGTTTCTATTCCTGGAGTTGTTTTCACAAATGTTGACAATGTCTGATGGAGACTGATACCTTTTTTGTATTCAGTGTTACTGTGAACCAACAGTTACTGCAATACTGTCATTTCCCAGTCTGGATTGCTTGCTAATTTCCCTTACGGCTTTTTTCCCAGTGGATAGTATTACTGTGCTAAAGGCAAGAGCTGAATTCTGCAGATGATACAGAAACAGATGCTAGATTTTGACACTCAGAAGTGAGAGTTTTCAAACATGCTGAGCTTCATCCTGTCTCCTTAGTCCACACACGAGGGGTGGGAAGTAGCTGGTAAGGACTGCAGAATCCAACCTTCCCTGAGAAAATAATATATATTGTTGCAAATATTTTCATTTAATTTTACTTTTGGTTAGCATAGATAGCTTAAACAGTTGTGCTGATGTGATCCTCTAAGATTTAACTCCTGGCATTAAACTGCACAAAAATGGTGTCATGGATAAGGAACAAACCTAAGTCTGGTCTGAACAGCTCTAGATGGAGAACTTATTGCTGTTGATTTGTGGCAGTAAAGACAAAGATCGGTTTTCCTACTTCAAGTGTTCATATCGGCATCTATCACAAACCCTCTTTTTGGCATGTTTTAAAATAAAATCTTCTAGCTCTTTTTTTTTGTTTAGGTTAATGTCCATGTTTAAGCAGCTGTTTTGAAATACAGTGCCATTTTTACACCAAAAAGAAAAATTGTTTACTTCTTTTACATTTTTGGCACCCTTTTTTCCTTTAAATGTAGACAGCTACAGTCAAAACTAGCAGCATGGTTCATAACAAATCCAGTATTTGCTGACTTTAGCCTGGTCTTTGCTTTTCTGCCTGGGGAGGTCACAAGCTGTAAGAATGTGCTGGATGCTGGGATCTGCTCGCAGGGGCTTTGTGCAGCCTCAGCTGCTCCCTCCGGCCATAGCACTCTGCTTTCCTCATGATTTGGGATCGGTCCCTGTTCTGGTCTGCCTGAGCCTGGCTTCCTCTGCAGGGCCATATCCGAGTGCCCTCAGCACAGAGGAACCCCCTGTCATCTTCCCTGAGCTTTTTAAAATGAAAAGAAGTTTGAAAAATCGAATTGCTCAGGGTAAGGCAGTAGAGGAATAGCAGCAGGGCATTTTTTTAATGCTGCATTTTCACACTGACCCTTTTACTGTATGTTTTATTTGACTGGGGGCAGAGATTACATTTAATTTTATTTCATGTGCATGCTGTTCTGGCTGGAAAGTTGTGATCAGATCCTTATCTGGCTCATTTAGCATCCTCTCTGCCAGGGCTTGGCAGGGAGTTCATAAAAGCCTGTCCCCCAGCCTGCCAGACATTGTCCCACTCCATATAAAGCAAGACAATCTCTCCTCCACAGTCTTTAAATATTCTTCTTGTGCAATTATTTGTGCAAGTGGAAATCATTCAAATATCCTTGGAAAGCAAATAAAAGAAGAAGCTGAAGTATGGCTGAAATTGCCATTTAAATGCTTTTAAATTGTAGAAGCTACTGTCAAATAGTGTTTTGGAGAATTTTCCCTGCTTTAATGATACTGTACACAGAAATTCATCACGTATAGTGAGAGGCAATTTCTGGCTGGGGAAAGATAAATGTTGGCTTTTCAATTGCTTTTCAAGATGCTGTGTCATTGAAATACACATTGCCACTCAAGCCACAAACAGAAGTCCTATGGAAAATGTCATTAAAACTATTTTACATTTTTTTTAAGCATAAAATCAGTATTATGTAGTCAGATATTGCATAGGCTAAATTACCTTTCCTCAGATAATTTTCTGTTTCTGCATTCATAGATATTTTGAATTATTGTTATTATTATTGTTAATTTTTGTCTTATACATTTGTCATGGGTTTACCCTGTCTGGGTGCCAGGTACCCACCAAAACTGCTCTCTCACTCCCCTCCTCAGCTGGAGAGGGAAGAGAAAATACAACAAAAGGCTTGTGGCAGAGATAAGGAGTGGGAGAGATCACTCAGCAATTACTGTCGTGGGTAAAACAGACTTGACTAGGGGAAAAATTTATTTAGTTTTATCAAATCATAGTAGGGTAATGAAAGATAAAACCAAATCTTAAAAACGCCTTCCCCCACTCCTTCCTGGGTTCCACTTCACTCCCGATTTCCCCGCCTCCTTTCCTGAGCAGTGCAGGGGGATGGGAATGAGGGCTGTGGTCAGTTCATCATATGTTGTTTCTGTGGCTCTTTCCTCCTCAGGAGAGGACTCCTGAGAGTCTTCCCCTGCTCCAGCTTGGGGTCCCTCCCACAGGAGACAGTCCTACATGAACACTCTGGTGTTGAGTCCTTCCCATGGGTTACAGTTCTTCATTAACTGCTCCAGAGTGGGTTGCTTCCACTGGACACAGTCCTTCGGGACCAGGCTGTTCCAGCGTGGGTTCCCTGCAGGGTCACAAATACTGCCAGAAAACCTGCTCACAGCCTCCTTTGGGAATCCACGTGCCAAGGTGCATTACACTGACGTTGTGTGGTTGTGATTGTTTCCAGCTCTATGGCTATTGCTACCAAGACAGCAATGACATCCCAGACACGCTGACGACCATCACTGAACTGGGCTCGCCTCTAGAGATGATTCAGCTTTTACAGACTTCCTGGGAAGACAGGTTTCGGGTGAGTAACAACTGTTTTATAAGGACTTTTAGGAGAGTGAGAAATAAATAATATTATGAAGCAGGGGTTGTGTACTCTTCAGCTCAATTCACATTTATTAAATGTTTGTTTTGTGTATGATTACATCTTGGTTTAGAAGCAGTATTTAGCACTCCCCCTCTGTAGTGTTTAAGATGCTGTGTTATTTTGTCTGTCGATGTTATCTAATTGTAACCAGTTATATGGTTTTTACATGATATCTCGAAACATTTCTTACTTGTTAAAGCTTGAGGCCCAGGATTTTTGGCATGGTGCTCTGCAACTGGGATTTAAACAACACAAGGATGTTACATTTCTCTCCTGATCCTTATCATAGGTTTGTTTTATAATTGTTTTCTACTGCTTCCTGCTCTGTTCATTTTTTCCTGGGGCAAGAGTGAAACAAATGTACACAAATCTCAAACCCAGTTTGTCCACCGCACTGGCAATTTACCAGGAGCATGAAGGTCACACTTAATTTGTCCAAAATGAAGCCAGACTGCAGCAATGCTTTGATCAAGACAGCTCTGTCTCACTTGGTGTATATGGGGATGTGCCGTTGTCTGAGGTTAAGTCCCTAGGACGTTGAAAGGCAGCAGCAGTCTCCATCTGAAACATTTTTGATTGCTTGACTATATCTGTGCCAGAAAATTAAAAGTGCGCCTGAGTGAGTACCGAGTCGAAAGAGCAAGGTGCAGCCCACGGCTGTACTGTTGCATTCCTGCACTCTCTGAAGGCTGCAAGCAGGATTCCTGTTGGAAACAGTCCCTGGGCCGTGCTGCCTTTGGGATCGTGCCTGGGGACAGAACTGTGCCTGGAGACAGTGCGGGAGAACAGCCTTGGTCCTGGTCAGACCTGGCCAGAGACCATGATAGCCAGTGTGCAAGTGGGATTAAGTTTCTGTGCCCAGGAATGTTCTCTGGCAGAGTTTATTTTACTCATACAGCTGCAGCAAGTGTGTTCCCTGCACTAAGCTTTAGCTCCCTTTTCCTGAAAGAAGTGCGGTCTTGATAAGCAGTGGAGGTACTCAGCAGGGTTCACAAAACACAGGACCACCTGCCTTTAGCTCATCTCATCCAGGGAATGCAAATAATGGACTGTGACAGCAATTATGTACAAAATAAATGACCAAGAGATATGTTAGATTATGGGTAATGAACAGAGAAGTTTCCTTCCAGTGTGGATATTTCTGAGTGAGCAGTTGCAAAGGGAGATGAAGGAGATTTGGATGAAGATGCTGAGCTGGTTCACAGAGTTAGAATTACAAGTGAAACATTCCTGTGATCACTGTGATGAAGTCTTAAATAATGTCATGCTCATTAGTTTGTCTAGGATGCAACTAACACAGAAAGCAAGGAAATAAAATTGTGTTTTCTGATATGTGAGACTTGTTTGTGATCCAGTCCTGAAAATGACTGCATAAATCCATGGGATTATTCCTACAAATGATAATTTCCTTGTGCGGAGGGACTCAGCAGTAGGCTGAGTAAGCCAGAGGTGTGTGACAGAGCAAAGCCTTCATCTGTGTGCTTAAAGCTTGTAAGGGGGTATTTGCAGTCCCAGCCTGCAGCAGGTCTGCAGGGCAGAGCCTGTAGGGGCTGGTCACAGAGGTTGCCAGTGCAGGAGCAGGGGCTTTTTGGCATTTAAGAAAAGGCAATCATTCCGGATGACAACCTGTGGGTTTGTTCAAGCTGGATTCTGGGTGTGTTGGCAATTGAAGATGCCTGTATCAGAGGTTAGCTTGGACTGGATGTGCTTTTTCTCTACAGAGTACTGCAGGATAACACAGACATGAGTTCTGTGTCCTTCCAAGGGGAGGTAAGGGTGGTCAAGTTTAGCATCCCATAACCAGGCCTATCTACACCTACAAACATCTCCATATGAACTATGGTATCCTGTAAGTAGGAGAAAAATATCATTGTCTGGTCAACCAGGAGAAGGATTATGTAGAAGCATGAGATGGTTCTAATGTCCCACAAGTGGAGGGTCTGTGAGGGATAACTTCAGCTATGCTCAGCTTTCTTATCAAGGATGCATTGAGGTGCACCCTTGAGTGTGTTGTTTATGCCCCAAGACTGAATTTGGGTTTGACTACTTCAATGCACATGCCCTTAACATTGTGTTTTCATAGAAAACAAAGATTATATATAAACAGTAAAAAGCCTGCTAAACTGAACAAGACCTGTTATTTATTCAATACATAAAATAAAAATTCCAGTATTTAACTGTGTTCACGTTACTGCTACATTCGGATTAATAGGTTACATAGTGGACTCTGAAGGAATGCATAAATTGAAAACAGGACTTTGGTAAGGGGGCTGAATTCAATGTTCATCAGGGTTGCTGTCTACTAAGAGTTACTCAAGTTTCTAACCTGCAGTGGAAAAGTGAAATGTCAGCACAGAGCTCCCAGCTCAGGCTCAGAGTGGTGCCTGAGGATCCACCAAGGCACAGCCACGAAGGCAGACAGACACATGCACTTACCCTGAGGCATGGTGAAGAGTTACACTGGACCTGGGGAGCTCTTCCTCCTGGGGAATTTGCTTCCTTCTGCCCTGGAAAAAGGAAAACATCAGAGGAAACAGTGGAAAAAAATTAAAAAAACAGTCAAGAGGCAGGATCAGTACAGAGGCAATACAGACACCGTCTGCAGTTGGAGCTCCAGGCACGGGTGCAGCGTGGTCCAGCCAAAATTTCCAGACCTGGAGTTTGTAAAAGATCAGGATCAGACTGTGTGGTCAACGCCTGTGCGTAATGTGTTATTAAAAGTTAATGCTTTTATTTCTGTTAAAAGTAAGAATAGCAACAATGAGCCCTGCTTCAAGAGTAGTGTGGGAAAGCACTTGTAAAGAAGCTTATTTTTGTTTCAAGTCTCTCAGGGTTTTACAATCAGCTATGTTAATCCTGTGAAAAATACCTTGGTTGCAACATTCAGTTTTGAGGGTAAGTTATAATGCTTATATTAAGTCACAAATTTATGAACATATCTTCAGCTGAAGTGGATTTGTTGTATACTTTGCACTGAGAAAGTAATGTGGGGTACCTATGTTTTTGTGTTTCAGATATGTCTCAGCTTAGTTCGGCTTCTGCATTATTTGGCTCACTCTCCCCTTGGCTCAGTGACGTTACTGGATTTTCGCCCTCGGCAGTTTGTGATCGTGGATGGGGAGCTGAAGGTGACAGATCTGGATGATGCCAGCATTGAGGAGAGCTCTTGCACCAGTAACAGCGACTGCTTCATGGAATTCCCTGCTAGAAACTTCACCCTGCCCTGCTCGGTTGAGGGACGGTGTCAGAGCATGAACGAAAAGAGGAATCTCTACAATGCCTACAGGTCTGTGATCAGATAAAATAGTAGAGAATTAAGAGTGGGTCTAGAGCTCCAGCATCCTTTATAGTTATTCACATCAGTGAGCACATGCTATCTAAGAACCAATACCCAGGAGAAGTGAAGCCATGAATTATTGTTTCATTTGTGAAAATACATGGCATTTATAACTTCTGAAATGTTTTGCATACTCTGAGTGTGATTCACCACTCAGTCTAATTCTGTGTTGGTTGAAGCCCACTGAATCCTTCACTCGAGTAGAGATTTTCACAGGAGTGAAGCAGAAGCACCTGCGGAGCTGGAGGCCCACAAGCTCTGTGGGGAGACAATTCCAGCAGCTCTTTGGTGTGAGTTAAGAGGGGTCATCATATTTTGCACCACTAGCTGAGCAAAGGGCTGGCTTCAGAGGCAGAGTTAGAGCTCAGTTCACATCCTGCCCTCTGGCTCAATGCTCCCTGCCTTGCTGGAGCCCGCTGTGGTAGGGTGATAACAGCCCTGGGGCCGCCAGAACCACCCTTCGTTGCTGACAATCTGGGATCTAAGCCCAAACCTTTTAAACAAGGGGTGATCTTTTCACCCTCCCCGCCCAGCCCCTGGTCTGTGTGAGCAGCTGCTGGGGGAATCACTCCCAGTGCCGTGCCCACAGTGGGGGACATGTGGCTGTTGGGCCATGCTGGACCGGTTGGCCATTCTGAAGGAAGTGTTCAGTGATTGCAGCCATCTTCCAAATTTGATTCTAAAGGTTCTCCAGATTTACAGCTGGGTCCCTCTGGGTGGTGGCTTTGTGTTTGTGGTCTTGGCTGTCCCCCATCAGCCATCACTCCCCCGGAGGGCTGTGTGGAATGCTGGGGGAGCCGCATCACTGCTTTCCAGGGAGCCAGTAGCAGATGCTCAGTGCCGTGCTCGTCCTGCCATTGCCGTTCCATCTGATGGGCGCTGCTGGGACAGGCGGCCGCCTTGGCTCATCCAGATAGGAGGATGCAGATCTCAGAGCAGTGCCATGATGGTGTGCTCATTTCTTAGGCTTCCCTTTCAAGTACCATGCCATTCACTGCCTTCCAGACCACAGCGAGGAGAGGCTGCTCGAAAGAGAGCCTTCTGCTTTGGTCGCAGGGCGCTCGCCAGCATGTGTGTCGCATTAGCTGACCACACTGAAATGGGCTGCACCACATGACAGCCATCTGCAGTTGTGCAGTGCAGTATTTAGTGTGTCCTGCAAGATTTTCCGTTTCCATTTGCTTGGCTTAAAGATCTTGCTTAGCTTGCTAGCTTTTGGTTAAGACTGTTTTGCTGTTTCTGGGTAAGAAACCTTTAATAGGCACTCATCCATCTCGGTCGTAAGTGGGGACATGTCTGTGGTGTGGTGGGCTTGTGGCAAGTTGCTGGTCACGCTGGAGGAAGTGGTCTTTTTCTAATACAGTTTTTAGTATTGCCTTTGAACTGCTCTCAAGTGTGTATTTCATGCACAGTGCCCCAGTGTTCTCAGCCCCTGCTTTGCCTCAATCCCACAGAGACAGTGGGGTTCTGTTGAACAGTGGATTCATGGTGTGGGAGGCTGTGACCACCCATGCTAAGGTGTTACAACAAACCCTGTGCACTTGTCTTGGAAGGTGAAATCCTCACTTCATTAGGGATAGGCTGCTAAATTTGTTATTTTCATAGGTGTACTCTGTTGCTGTAGGCTTAGAGGTTGCCCTCTGATGCTGTTAGATAGAAGTCAAAAGCAGCAATATGTCAAACAGTGCATAGACCCCTTGTAATTTTAAAACATAGCATGCCCTAGCCTTGAAAGCATACTTAAATCTCTCTAGCTCGTTTCTTTATGAGGTAAATAATTAAAGGAGAGAAAACATTTGGGAGAAACCTCTACAAGAACTGGCACATCTTGACTTTCAGGTGATTACCTCCTGTCACAAATGTGTCTCAGTTTTGAAAGTAAACATAACGAATATTTTGAACTGCTAACCAATGGCTGAGATGAATTCTCCATTATTGAGAATTCTTAAATTAGGATCAGATAGTTCTCAAAAACAAACAATTTGTAGGAACGAATGTAAAAGGATCTGACAGTCTGTGTTGTGCAGATCACAGAGGATGCCACTGGCCCTGGAATCGATGAGTAAGAAATGTTCCTGCAATTAAGTTGTGCAGACTCCAGTGTCTGTACATGTCAGGATTTCACATTTGGGAGTTTGCAGTAGAACAGTTGTATGTTTCTGTAGCCCTGTAGCTACGGAAAAACAATAACCTCCGTGACTTTCTTCCAGCCAGCATTGAGCAAACTTAGTGACAGCTACTGAATTTTTACAAAGAGCTATTCACAACCAGTTGGCCTCTGCTTTAGGGATAATTTCTAACCAAAAACAGTGAGGTAAACTTACCAGCCAAATTATTTGTTACAATGTTATGCTGCTCTTCAGATTTCTGTATGTATTTATGTTGTCTGTTTCATACTCATCCTTAAGAAAACCTCCCAGTGGATTATCCCACTTGGGAAAATCATAAACACTATTTTTGCTGGGGATGAAGAAGGGAGTTACATTCTCAAAAAATATTCATTGTGTAAGTAGTGTCAGCTCAATAATACCTGCATCTATGATCAATTTTTGGTATCAGTAACTGAGTTTTCTAATTTGCACTTATGTAAAGCATCTGCTGGTCTCCCTCCTGAGCATGAGTCCCTGGGGTTTCCAATTGACAATGTGGTCTCTGTATATGACAAATTGTTTGCTTTGCAAGTTAGATGTGAAGCAGGGCAATATCCCAATTGTGTTCCTGTTCTTTTCGTTAGCTAATATTTATGTCCAGTAGTTCTGTTTATATTGTCAGATCCTGACCTGTCCATCTCCATCTTAGGTTTCTGTGACACTGAGTTTGCTGCAGTAGGTAGTAGTATTGGCAGAGTAGTAGAACTCTGAAGGAAGAATATGAAAACTAAATGTACTTCAAGGGGGGGTAATGGCATATTGTTTTTTCTTCTGCAATAAGACATTGAAATGGAGTTGTGGAATCTCCTTATCTGTAGATATTCAGAAGCCATGTGGACACAATCCTGAGTAAAGTGCTCTAGGGGACCCTGCTTGAGCAGGGTGGCTGGACTAGCTGACTTCCAGTGGTGCTTTCCAACCTCACTCATTCTGTGATTCTGTGATTCTACATCCGTCCATGAATACCTACAGGAATGTATCTTGAATATAGATAAGTGATAGGAGCAGAGAGGACATTCTGTATTCCAGAACCATTAAAACAATGGAAGGTGGCTTGCTCCTGGCAATTAATTTGAAAGTTTAAGAAAAGTGCAGTAAAGAAAATAGTAATTTCATTTATTAGAAATGGACAGAAATTTAATTTATGAACTTTCAATGTTTGAAAAATAACGAAGCCCAAGGCTTACGGGGTTGATGGCATCCTTTTAGTTTGTTAAAGTACAGACAGCTTTGCAAATAGTCACAATCCATAGGGCTTCACAGCAAATTGCTGTATTAATGGAACATTTACATGTAGGTACAAGGCAGCCTTGTATGTAGCAGCGTGGTCTAGGTATGCCAGACAGCTGTGTGAATAGTCTCAGCTATGTATTTATTTGAATATAGAATACCATTATATTTCCTGAATAGGTCAGTGGCATATAAGCAATAGGAATTTTATTCCTTATGATGTTCAGGAGTTACCAGACATTTGTAAAATCTTGTAAAAAAAAAAAATTCAATATTGGTTACTTTTCTATTGCAGGTTTTTTTTTACCTATCTTCTTCCACACAGTGCTCCGTCCTCACTGAGACCATTACTGGATAAGATAGTCAATGCAACAGGTAATCACAATAAACATGGTAATGCCAAGTATTTGCTTTTTTAATGTAACTGTCATGTTTGGGAGGGGAGGGTGCTGCTTTTGTGCCCACTGCAATAGAACCAGATTGTTTTTCTATCCAGGATAAAATTGCTCCCGTATCAAGAAGGCAAGAATTGGCTCATAAACAAGAGAAATCCCGATATTAGATTTTGTCTAGGCTTCACAGAGGTATTTGTTTCATCCTGACACCTCAGCACTGAGGTGAACTGCATCAGAGCACAATTCCTTGGTGGGTCTGGAAGAACTTCTGTCCGTGAAAAGGGAAATTTTTATGGTAAAACCCAGGATAATTTCTCATTATCAATGATACCAGTGGTGTTTTATACCTCAGAAGCCAGAGGCACAAATGACATTTCCATAGATCTTTACTGATTACCAAGGTAGTGCCTTTGAGACAAGAGTAGTTGGCTGTAAAACTGATTTGAGGGTTTTTCCGTGCCTTGCCCCAGTGTGCATCCGAGGGGGAAATGACTGATGCTGGGCTATAGCTAATGAGCAAGCAAAGCTTTGGAGTTCCCTGTGTTGGCTGACGTTGGTCCCTTGTGGGGAGTTCTCCTCAGTGCTTTCTGCCTGCAGGCCTGGGGCTACCAGCTGGACAAGCCAGCGTCTGGAATGCCTGGGTCCTGTCAGGTGTGAAACTGGACTTGTAGGAACTCAGGGATTTCCTGCCCACGTCACAACCCTGCCACGGAGCAGGGCACCACGGGGCTCCCGTGCTCAGGGCTTTGTTCAAATGAAACCTCATTTTGTCCCGTGCAGGATGCTCCTCATCTAAGTCGTTCTTTTGCTCTACTTTTAAAGGAGAACTTCACTGGGGAATAGATGAGACAGCTGCTCAGCTGGAGAGAGTTTTGAACCTGTATAAGAGTGGGGAGTATCTGCAGAACACAACCCGGATGCCGAAAGCTGGTAAAGTCGTCTTTCTTGAAACTTAAAATTCGAGACTTTGTCATTGTTTTGAGGTTTGCAAGGGCAAATGTGCAGAAAACAAGGCTCAGTGGTCCTTTAAATCATGCATGTGATAGTATTTTATCTGCTTTTTGCTTCCTGGGAGCCTCCTGTTACCCTCCTCATTAAGTGATGTTGCTGGACATCCGTAAGTGTGAGCAGGCTGTAATGGGAATAAGGAAATCAAAAGGGAGTTCTCCATGACAGACATGTGGAAAATGTGTTTCATCACATCCACACACTGCTGTTGTACTATCAGAACCTGCCTGAACATGTACTGGGGAGAATCCAGCCATGAGGCTGTAAACCTCTGTGGGTTTCCTGGGACTTAAAGGGCTTTCTTGTAACATAAGCACTTGTAGATTGGAAGAATAAAATTTTTACTTCCTTTGCAAGGGAAAAATGGTATGTCCCTCAGCTTCTGCTAGCAGTAGAACAAAAAAAAAAATAGAAAAAGGGACAGGATGAAAACAAGGCTGAATAATAGTTTTTTTTCATAATATGTCTGTATGCTATTCGAGCTGTGGTATGAAGTGGTGCATGCTCTTCCTAGAAGGATAGCTGTGGAATTGTACACGTCAAAGAATATTATGTGTGCTGGAAATGACTCTTAAGCCCAACAATTGTAAAAGCTGTTTTGCAAATTATTTTTGTGTATGTACAATGTTCGTGTCAAACTGTGAACATAATTGACTGCAAGTTGATAGGAAAATTATGGCTTTGCTGCAAAAGCTCGGTAAAGAGGAAAAGATGGGTTCTAAGTGAAGATGAATATTGGCACAGGGGGTTTGAAGAGTTCAGTGAAGCATTTGCTCAGTGAAAAAGACACAGGAGCCAAATCCATTCTGATTGTAGCTCTGTTAACCTCAAAGGGCCATGATACCAGGGATGAATTTGACCCACTTATCAGAATAATTCAATATTTATTTTGTTGTAAAATTGGCAGGAAAATTGTTGCAGGTGTTCATTTAATTTTCTAATTTTCAGCTTTTCATCACAATCTGTGCTGAGTGATACCTGTCAACACAGCAAAATTATTTTCAGCAGTACAATCAATAGCACAAACATGTCCTTTGTTGAAGAAGTGCCAGGAGAGCTGAAGTTGTTCTATGATGCTGGTTGATTCCAGCTCTCACTGCTGTATCAGGACGAGGTGAAGTTTTTGAATTTTAGAGCTCTGTCATGTTTATAGAGACTCTCAAGGAGAGAAGTTTTGGACAGCAGCAGTCAACATAACAGTGCAGGTTTCCACTGATACGGAGCAGAGCTCTGTGTATATTTAGCTACTGTAATAATTACACATTTTTGTGTTTGTTTAATTCTGTAGAGTCCCGCATAATATAACACAGAATCTGCTGCCTATGGTCATGGTTAGTAATGCCCTGCTCTGCAAGGAGCCCCTTTTATTTGCAGGGCACTGCTCATGGATTTAGGCACTTTACAGTGTGACCAAAGATTCTGAAAATCTGTAGATGCTTTGTGTAATGTATTGGATAATGTACATTAAATACCATGAGTGTAATACTGAATTCCTTGATAGGAAAAGGTTCTCAACCAGGAGCAAGCCTGAGGAACTGGGTATCTTACTGGAAATTACACTTAGATGAGATGTGTTCTCGGACTTAGCTGCCATGCCTTTAAGATGTGCAGGCCTGTTTCTTGTTTGTTCTAAGGCTACTTTAACCAAACAGAAAAGGTGTTGTAGTTTCTTTCTGTTTTAAGACTCCCTTTCCTTGCCAGACAAGTACGAAGAAGTCATATCATGAGGGTTAAAATGCACCCACATACCCACTTGTATCATTTTAACTCCAACCATAATCTTTCCTCAACTGATATTTGACTGGTACTTGATATTAATACCGTGCTGGAATTAATTTTTAATATTTTTTGATCCAGAGACTATGGAATTAGAAATTACTAATTAGGATTTCTTCGGAGATAATGGTAAGAGGAATTCTCCTGTGGTACAGTGAAGTTGCAGGAGAGGGTGACAGGTGCCCTGGAAAGGAGTGGTGTCCAGGGAATCAGCCTTTTTCACTGGCAGGATGTTACAGCTGAGATGGCATCCTGACCACTGAAACCAAGGCTGAACAGCTGAGCAGATTGAATATTTTGTATAAATCTTGGTAGACAGGTAGACAGGGATGAAAAGGAACAACTGTGAAATTTTCCCAAGCTGTCAGTTGAGGTCCTGCTTTGGTCCTGTTTGGACAATATTTTTAAGATTGCATGATTTTATAAAATGTTATCTGTGTTGCTCTGCAGCATAGAGAAAGTTCAACAAGGGTGTTTTTCATCCAGTGCTAAATTAAGATAAAATTAGAGATGATCATTTGATTCTCAGGCCAGGTTGGAGTTAACGAGCTTTGCATTCACGTCCCAATGTGTGCCAAGATGGGGGAGGCACAAGTTTGTATCCATTTTGCTCCAGATGATAGAAATCTCACAAGGTGACTCATTCCTGGGATTTTTGCTCTCACAAATAGTAGAAATGACAAGAATTTGTGATGCCAGTCCCCTGGCATCTAAAGGTTTGTGACAAAATAAGTCCTTTCTGGTGCATGATCTATTTTGAAATCCTGAAAGAGCAGGAGGAGAATTCAGATCCAAGAATTGTAAGGTTTTGGTTTGATTTGGTTTGGTTTTGAAAAGAAACTACAGAAGGTTCAGGTAATGGTGCTTCAGAATTTGTCTTAGGTCTTAAATGCTTGGAATTATGCACTATCTTGGATAGAGCATTGTAAATTCATACTAGGAAAGACAAGATCATGATTATGGGCAAGTCACGTAAGGCCATAACTAAAACATTAGTGTTGAGGAAACAGTGTGTTATCTGTGTGAACTTATGTTTTTGAAAGGAAGACCTCCTCCTATGAACACCACAAAGTGAAAAAGGTGAGATTGATAAGCAGTAGGGAAGTGACACGAAGAAAGTTCTTGTCAGCCCTAGTGTTCCCATAAATAAAGTTTAACAAGATGACATAGTCATATTACAGAAGGTCTTGGATATTAAGCTTTCACTGTGCTTCAGTTGTAAAGATTTTATAGTGCTGTAAATTATATTATGCTCTGGACTTTGGTTTAGTATCCTAGAGTAGAGGCGTGGGAGACATTCGATAGCTGTGTATGTGTTCTGCAATCATAAATCACACTGCTGTTCATGTTGATATGGGAACATTGCAGCGTTTGAAACAACACCAGGAACAAATACTTTATATTCTATTGGCTGTTGGCCTCTCTTGCTGGAACCCAGAAGAATGTGAATTAAAACAGGAACCATGTATTTCTTCTGACATACGTTATCCAAAAATGATTAAATCATTCCATTAATTATCCAGATTAAGGAGACTATAAAAAAACTACTGATGTTCATCAGTAAAATCATGCCCTAGTATCAACGTTTTTATTATTTCAATCAAGTGGCAGTGATTTGTACCAACTGAGTATCTGGCCCTTGAGCTAAGCCCCAGCCCTTCAGTTAACTCAGAATTTACTCAGAAATGCGTGAAATCAGCTAACACTCGTAAATCGGATAGCTTTGTTATTCATTAAAGCTAATAGATGACCCATTATTAGGTCTGGGGGTGTTCGAGCCCACAGAAAGCTGTAATTAGCTGCTGTTGTTAGCTGAAAGCACATTCTCAAAGCTAAAAAAGCTGGAAGGCTGGACATAAAGCAAAGACACGTTGTGTTTTCCTTTGTCTCAAGACAATTTGGCAGGATTATGCTGTATGTAAATATTTACAGTACAACAATGTTTTGAAAAAAATATTCTGCAGGGTCACTATAGCAACCTGCTTAGGAAATTGTAAATCCACCCAAGAATTATTGAAATCAGGAACAAACTGCAGCCCAGATTCCTTCTCTATCTTAATATATTAGTCTTACCAATCTTATATTTTTTAAAATTATTTTTATACATGTGCCCTTGGTGTCCCTTTCCCAGAGCCCTCAGGGGGAAAGGTGCACAGGGCAGAAAGTCTCCCTTTACACCCTGCCCTGCTCGGAGGGCTCTCCCATCAGGAGCCCGGCAATCCCAGCACGCAGGAATACAGGAGCAGGTTCCTTTGCACCCGTGTGGCACTGGCAGCACAGTGGGTCTGTGCAGCTGTGCAGGGACTGCAACCAGGCGGTTGTTGTTCACTCGTATCTCCACCACCGTGCAAACCATTTGCCCTGTTCCCTGAGCAATGTGTTCTGCTGTTGCTAAACTTCTTCTTGTCCAACTTGGCAGTGCACAGCAAAATACTTTCTGCTGAGGTCCTCAGTTCCCTTCCAGAACACTAAAGAAGTCACCGAGTGTCTTTTATAAATCCTGTGGGCATCTGTCTTCAAGCTTAAATGCCCCAACACGTGACTGTAGGCAACTTCTGGCTTGTCCATCGTCAGCATCATTGTTTTTATGACTGAGCGGACCACATGCAATGTTTAAGCATCTGCAGGATGATTTTGGGCTTGTTGCCTTCAGTAAATCAGTGTGTGCCACAGAGGTGGCTGTGGGTATGGAGCAGCTCCCTGGGATGTGAGGCATGAGGCAGGAAAAATGCTCCAGCTGTGTCATGTTAACAGGAATAAAATGTAAGGGAACATGTCGTTCCTCTCGTTATTTATTTGTGTTTTGGTGACAGCCTGCATACCGATTTAAATATGGCTCTACTGCCAGCACAATGGAAGTGCATAAAAAGAGACAAGGCTCGCCTCGCTCCCAGCCCGCGCGCAGGAAACTGCCAGAGGACGGAAACGCTCCCCAAAGGAGCAGGGCTATCTCCTGGTCTGATGGCAAAGCCGTGTCCTGCCAGGCCAGCCTGTCTTTCCAAGCAGTTGGGATGCGTCAGGACTGATTGAAAGCAGAGGCCTGCGGGATAGGCCTGCCCTCCTGTTTCCTCAGAAATACCAAAAAGTCGCTTTCCGTAGCAAACTGCGCAGGGTGCTTTGCGGGGCCTGTTGTCAGAAGCGTGTTTGGATGTGAGGTACTGGAACATGAGGAAAAGTTCAGCATAAAATGAAGCGTACTAAAAACATCAGTGTATTATTGTCTATTTTGGATCCAATACTGTTCTCCAAAAGCTCCCTGGGAATCAGAGGGAACTGTTTGTAGAGCAAAACACTGCTCAATACCACTTCTTGCTGATATTGGCAAGATCAGGCTCTTTCTGCTTACTCGTAAGCAAAGCAGTTAAAAGCAATTCCAGAGTCGACTTCCAGTGTTCCTCTTGAGACTGGAGGAAAAAAGGAGGGAGAAAAAGGAGCAACATGATTTTTCTCTCAAGGATGAATGTGGCTTCTTCTCTGTCATTGACCCACAGTGTATTGGCAGGTGATAAGAGAACTGGGCAAATCTCCAACAAGTAGCTGTAGTTGGTAGTAAAAATGCAGTCTGGCTGCTGTGGCTGAAATAAATGGTCATTAGGACTGATTAAAGTCAGATTTAGGGTGATTCAGACAGGCTAAAAGGGGGAAACCACAGGCGGTTTCACATAGTTTATTATATACTTGTGGAGCTCTTTATATGATTCAGTCTAGTACAGTGAAAATGAGTATGTTTATAGATTGTACTCGGCTTTGGGACAATGCAGGTGGTTTTTGATGGAAAAAAAGTTAGCATAAGAATTTAAAACATTTGCTTTCTTTTATAGCTATTGCACTGGTCAGTGATGCTGCAGATTGCTTTTAAAGATGCCTCTCTTACTTGTCACAACAAGTAAGTGATCTTGGTTTCAAGATCACTGTGGCCATCATGAGGATGTGGCTAACATGCTAAGGAGCTTCTAAGATTTTGGCCTGGTCAAAGCAGCATGTTTTGATTGATCAGAACAACCTTGCAAAAATATTGTAAAACTATAAAAACTATCACAAAACAAAACTTCTGAGGATTGCCTGGATTCAGCATAGCAAGATATCTTGAAGTTCCAAAATGTTTACAAGAAAAAATGCTTTGTAGTAGGATTTATCTGTGTAGTTGTGAGCTCCTGTATTACTTCCTGTGTGTTAAACTGGAGTAAATGCATTGTAAATACATCAAGATTGGGCTTACTGCATTGCATTTATTTGCTTCAATCCTCACAAAATTAGTAGATGGAGGAAAGGATTCTTTTTCTGCTGATACCAGTAGGAATGCCTTGCATTTCTCTGATGTATTCCTTGCCATTACCTAGATAGACTTTATGTACTCTCTGTCAAGCTATGTGTATGTACGCAAAAGTGTAAATTTATGGCTGCATTTATAGTATTAGGCAAGCATTTATTGGTTTTAAACACCATTAGTCTGGAAATTGACCAGAACTTTGACCTTTTTATGATGTGATTTACTGCTGTGAGCCTTCAAATTCCAAGGACTCCATTTAAGCAAGTTTCAGGTCTTGGCAGGACAAAAACATGAGCTGGAGCTGTCTTTAAGCCATAGGGATACTGCTTAATTGAGTAACTGCACTGTGGTGTTCAAGGTGATAATTTAAAGTTGTAAGGGAAGCCCAGCTCTCCTGAGGGCTGGACCTAATGTCATTGCTGGAACACATCTCAGTGGAGGAGCATCCTTCAGGAGGGTCCTTCTAGTTCATGTGAGAGAAGTGCATTTCTTCACCACTCTTACAAATAAGGGCTAAAGTGCAAGCTCCCTGAATTGACACTGTGCAAGCAAGAGATTCCAGAGATACTTGCCTTTACCATGCAAATGGGCAAGGCAGCTGCCTTGCTCTGCTGGAGATGGAGTGAGTTTTGAAGAGAAATGCAGTTTGCTTAGACGACCACTTGGGTGGTGTTGCAATGAGTTTCTGATCAGTTCTGGGTGTAACAGTTTAAGAGGAGATCCTGTGCTGGCTTCCCAGGGCAAGCAGGAGTGCCTGGCTGGTGTGGGAGCAGGAACCAGGGTGCAGGGCCATCACATGTCTCTCTCCCTACTCCTTGTGGCTGCCTTCCCATTGGGATGCTCCTAAGGGAAGGCACTGCCCGGCAGCCATTGCTGCTGCTTGCCATGCAAGGGGGAAGAGGAGCTGCCTTCCTGCCTTTCCCCCTCACTGCATCCCACGCCCCTCCCTGCGGGCAGTGTAGGCTCAGATGCCCAGACTGCAGGTATCCAGTGGCCTGTGCCAGCTGGGGACCCTGCCAGAACCTGCCCTTGTGGAGCCTGTGTGACTGTGTGCTCTCAGTTAGACTGCAGTGTTTTCACCTGTGTGGTGCTCGGTGATCTCCCAGCCAAAGGAAAGTGCTCTTTGCATGTGTGTCACACGGCCATGCACCTGTTACCTGTTCCCATTGGAGATGGTTGTGGCTTTCCCTCGTGTAGGAACTGGCAGGGAGCAGCAAGGAGAGAATGGACAGCCACAGGCCTGTTCTGTGTGGTGAGACCACCTTGGCATGGCTGTTTCCATCCTCACTTGCACACTCAGACCAGGACCTTGCCCTTGCCATCACAGTTACTGCTGGCCCAACTCCGTTGATTAATGTGTCTGAGCTGCCCAGATGATTTACCAGGCTTGGTCACCTTGAAAAAGTCGATGGAAAGGGAGAACTTTATCTCCTACCTCTGACAGAGCCTCAGGTCACGTAAATCACTGCTGCTCTTTTGAAGTCTGTGTATGTCAGCGGAGAGCCTGACCCCTGGCAGCTGTACTGGGAGCAGTGCTGAGGAGAAGGGAAGTGCTATAGGCCTTTTAAGAAGCATATGTGTGCTCAGAAGAGTTTAAATATTGGATGATAATTCAAAATAAGGGTCTTCAAGGCGGGCTTCTCCCTTGCTTGAAGTAAAATACCTGACATGACGTGAGGCTCAGTGCTGTTATGGTGTGCTGAGGGATGCTGCAGCTTCCTCCCAGCCCCAGTGTGGAGCCCATCTGACTCCCAAAGTGCCCTCGAGAAGGGCCAGGACACACTGATGCGGAAAATCAGGCAGAAGCTTCATCTCCTGCTGCCACAGCAAGGACCATCCTTCTGTGAATGCCCTCTGTGGCAGGGGCCTTGGCACAGTGCAGTGCGAGGTGACAATTCTGTGGTGTGCAAAGAGGAGCTTTGGGTAATCACATTTTATATCCAGTCATCATGGCATGTATGCTGATACAAATGGTTACATATGGTGCTAACTACAGGGAATTGATTTTTTTTCTGCTTTTAATTTGTGCACATCATTTTACTGACCTAGGCTGCGAGGTACAAATCAATACTCAGCAGTTGCCATGTGTAGATAAGAGAATATTCTGTTACATTCAATTATTGTTACACTACAGCTGATACAGAAACTGGGAAAAAAGGGACTTTTACCTATCCAGCACTTTGATTTATGCTTTGAGTTCTCTTCAGAAGAAATGCATAAATATTTTTGATGGAGAAATGACCAGTCATAATGCGGAACTACATTTTGATTTTTATTGCTTCTTGTGCATGAATCTGCATTTTCTGAATTAAGAAAACTTTTTTGCTTTTGATTTAACTGGGACCATGATCAGCTCAGATTTTGCTTCTTGTTTGGGAATGTTTCTTATGACACTTTTAATGAGCTAGGGCTTAAAATAGAATGCATTTACTACATTTGTTTCCCACTATTTCAGACTGTGTGCTGAGAACGAGCACTTGTGAATGTGCATTTCTTTTCCCAGTTGAAATACTGACAGTTTGGAGTAGCAGACACACTCGCCTTTGACTCGGTGGTGTTCCTACAATGTGCTGTATGAAATATTAGCAGGCTGAATCAGCAGAGCCAGGCAGAAAATGCCTGAACCAAAGTGACTTAAGAACAGGCTGTGAGTCAGGGCAGGCAGCTCTGGTTTCCATAATAGATACAATTAAAGAAATATAGAATGTATTTAGTTTTTTGAATAGGACGTGGGGAGGAGAGACAGGAGGGAACCATTAATTTGTGCGTCTGGAGGCTAAATAGAAATGTTTATAAATGATCAGTTGAATTTGCTGATGCATTCATTAGAGAAACCCCCGTTAGTGGCTGGGAAAGTGAGAGAAGCTGTGAACAGAGAACAAGAGGCAGCTCATAAAGGCAAGTGAGACTGAACGGCAGCCAAGGGAGAGGAGCAGTCGGCGGGGCAGCGCGGAGGCGCTGGGCGAGGACCACGCTGACATGCTCCCGCTACTTTTTTCCCCCCCCTTCTCTTCAGAGGCCCATCAAGCGACTCCTCTTTTGTCCTAATCTGAGCAAGCAAAAAAAAGTTTGCTTAATTAAAAGCCTGTCTTTTCTTCCTTCTCTAAAGGAGCTGGAGAAAAATAGCGTGCTCTTCTGAGGGAGAGGGAGGGCTGGGAACGCCTGGTCAGGTCTCACCCCGACAATCCTGCTCACTGTTGAGAAGTAGGACAGTGAGTCAGTTCATTCAAGTGGATGCTGTTTATTCAATGGGACATTCTTCCTGTAAAACTCCTAATAAAACCAAAGCCTCGCCTCCGCAGTGGGGAAGGGGAAGGGGTTTTGTGCACAGACTGTTTATTTACAGACGCTTTCTGCAGAAAAAGGTGACAAGAAGAAAGGAGGAAAGGAAAAGGAAAGTAAGGTGCAGAGCTATAAACACATTTGGGAGTAAACCAGGGCTGGTACAGTCTAAGCCGTCAGCTTTTCCGTCATATATCCTGCTCCTAAGCTGCTCTAATAAACCTTGCCTGTTAAAAACAACCAGTTTACTGGAGCTTTCAAACCATTGCTTTGCTCTGTTTTGCAGAGTACAGACGGGTGCCTGAAGCCTTTATTCCTGATGAGAACTACAGATGCTGGCCATCTTACCATCACAAGGGCTGCCTCCTCTCTGTGTTCGATGTCAATGAAGCCATTGAGATCTGTGACAGCTACTCCCAGTGCAAAGCTTTTGTCCTAACTAACCAGACGACTTGGACAGGTAGGTCCTGGCTGCTGTGGAGAGGAAGCAGCAACTGAGTCACCTGTTCTGGCTGCTCTAAGTGTTTTAGTACAGCTTGGGGAGTGTGTTGTGCTGGGCTGTGGGAGCCACCAGCAGCATCTAGAAGTGAGGTAGTTTCCAAAGGTTCAGCTGAGGCAGCTTCTGTTTTGGTGAGGCTTCTCTTTGCCAGCTGTCAGGGGAGCAGAAGCCTACAGACAGCTCACAGGGGCTGGCACTACAGAGCTAAGCACATGGACCCCAGGTTACCAAACCACAGGATCTGAAATGGGGTTTTTTTGCATTTTTGTGCTTCTGGAAGGCGTGAACAGGCACTTCCATGGAACCAAGAAAAAAAAAATTCCTGTTAACCTTGCCTATGGCTAACCAGTGGCTACGTCATCATGCCAGCCTATCTGTAGTTGGAATATTGAAGTTAATTAGTATACTAAAAAAGTATTTATTCTGGCACAGGGAAATTCACAGGAAGTGTAGAGCAGCTCCTATCTCAGGTTACAATATTAAAAGCAAATGGGACTTAGTAGCAATATTTGTAGTCTTATTTGTCATTCCCTTTGCCATATCATTCCTGATGCATGAGCACTTGAGTTTCTGCAGCTCTGAAATTTGCTCAGTGGTTGAGGCATCCCGTTTACTTTTAAAGAAAATAGTGTTATGGGAGCCCCCTAGAGAGGCAGGCTGGGAGCAAATAGCATTCGATTTTCTGAAGTTTAGAGAGGGAAGGCAGAAGTACATATGGAGTGTATCTCTGTGGTCTCTGCTGCAAGGAAAGGCAATGATTTTGCAGTTCTGTGGGGCAGCAGGAGCTCACTGGGAGGCAGGGATGTGAATAAGGTGCCAGGTCAGTGAGTGTGGGGAGATAGAAGAACTCTGCTGTGACTCCCACAAACACCAAACAAAGAAACCTTGCCAAATTCAGCCCCCGCTGGCCTCGGATACATGTGCAGCAGGTGTCTTATGCTACCCAGGCTGTTGTCACTTGCTGCTGCTTTTTGTCTGAGGACTAGAAACCTTGTTCCAGCTTGTTTAAAGCCCAGAGCTACAAAGTGATCAGCAAGAACTGTTTCAGAGAAAGTCATGTTTAATATACATTGCACTGATGAGTTTTGGAAAGATTCAAGTGTGCAAATATAATTCTGCTCCTGTACAATCAAACATGCCCTTCATGTAAGCCCTGAACTCAATCCTGTTTTTTATCAGAGGGAGTCTCAAAATACTTCTTTAGAGATCACATGGAATTTGTATTAAAATCTTCAGACCTTTCCTTCATTTACTTTGTTAGCTGTGCACAGCTGTACCTTGACCATAATTAGGTAAGAGTAAAGATACTGAAACCAGGGGAAATTTGGTGTCATTTTGGACAAAAACAGTTCAGGTTTATACCAGCTGAAGATAAGAGAGAGTTCAGTCTTGCATGGCCTGAAAAATGCATAGGTTGAAGTAGAATTTGAAATGTCAGTATTTTAAGGTAGGCAACGTTTTGCTCATCACTTCTAAATATTTTTCCCTTCCCCCTCTTTCCTATTCAATGCAGGTCGGCAGCTTGTCTTCTTCAAGATGGCCTCAAATCATATTGTGCCTGATCCTGACAAGATAACGTATGTGAAGGTGACAGACTGACACCTAAAGTGGCTCAGTCTGACACGTGAGTGATAAGAGCTGTTTGTGTATAAATATAGGCAGCTGTTAGGTAGAAGGCGGCTGTGGCCGGAGAAATAATTGCACTATTACTCATTCTAATCTATAGAGTGCTAAAGGAAACTTTAAAGAAATAACCTGCATGACCAGGATGAATGTGCAATAAAACAAGATTTTGAAAATGTGATTTCGAAACAGAACAAAGCAACCCAAAGCAAAGTACAAGAGACGATACACTGTTAGAGTATAATTTTGGTTATAAATCAGCTGGCAGCTCTGGCTTTTCTAACCGAGGTTCGGATAACATTTCTGACCTGCACATGTGTGTCCAGGGATGAAAGCTGATCATTTCTCTGGGAAGCCTGTATCCTCCACACTGATATTTATTTGGGCACGTACAATCACAACAGAGGAACTGAAGCGTGTCAGTTTGTCTGCTGAATAGCAAACGTTACTGAGGACAATCAGCATTTGTGTTAAAGCTATGGAATATGCAATGCCGGCATATTTGTCAAACGGAAGGAATTGCTTATGTTTAGAACTGCAAGACTGCAACTAATTTTCATTTTTGCTTCCAATGTTATCATAAAGTTTCATTTTTAATTTGAAAGAGCCATTTTGTAGATCTAGCAAATCACATAAGCATATGAATAGTCCCACTGAAAGGGCAGGGACTTACCCAAGTGCCGAGTGCTTTGCTGGATAGCCCTGAGCATATGCTTACAATTAAGCCTGTGCTTAAGACTTTTGTTGAATCAGTTTGAATTGTTCAGGAAGCCACATCTTTGACAGACTGGCAAAGCAGTCCAGCTGGTTGAACAGTACTAATTTAACGACTGTCTTGCAGTTATTCGTACCTTTTATCATCAGGTCCTTGGTTTTCTAAGGCATCGCTTGCTAATTCTTAGAGTGAATGAAGTAAATGACCTTAATGATGTCAAATGAATGCTAGCCTTAATTCTATATAAAATGCATCTTAAAGGCAGGGTGTGTCTAGAGAATTTGCTTTCAGTGAAAGCAATGAAGTAAATGCTAAAGTGACCAATGTCATACTGTTTTGTAGTTTGTACAGTCAGGAAAAAATGTGCTTTTGTTTCTCAAATTGTTTATTTTTGTAAAAAAAATAAAAATAAAAGATAAATAAAGTTTCTTTTATTCTTGATTTTTGTGTGTTTGTGTTTCAAATAAGTGCCTAAATGCAGTGTATTGTATGTAAACTTAGACTTGGGATATTTTTTCCAGAAAAGACTGAAGCTGTTCCAGTGGCTCCCGGGAAGGGTCTGTTGTGCCTGGAGTACTTGGTGGCTTTGTCTGTGGTTGCCTGTCACAAAGTGAATCATGGTTAGAAGACAGTGGTTGAGCAGCCTTTGCTGCTCTGTGCTTTGCCTTATGCTGGTATCAGCTTTTAGCACTCGGAAGGGGCAATGGTGAGAGCAGGACTTGATGAAATTGGGCCAAAGGTGTGTTTTCGCTGCCAGGGCGGGGCAGGGAAGGAGAGCAGGCGAGTCAGGGAAGCTGGGCAGCAGTGTGGCCGTGCAGGAGAGAAGGTCTGACAGTGACACCACCGGCAGCGGGTCTCGTCTCACCGCGGTTTCTCTGAGGTCACTGATGCCCTAATGGCTCTGGCAACTGGCTAAAGTGACGTCCTGTAATGGCTATAACTCACAAATTATCAAACTCCCAGCCGTAATAGCTCAGCTGATTGTGTCGCCGTGCACTTAGGAACCCATCAATCATACTGTGGTAATAAACAAACACTACGGATTCTTTTAAAATTGCTGCATAAATCATGCCAACACATACTGCACAGTTCATTGAAGTGATAGGAGTTGTTGGCACTGAGGTGCTGGTATGTATTTTAAAAGTCTTTAACCTCCTGTGATTTCCTTCCCATTAAGCACTGCACAGTTCCAAAACCACTCAGCATTTAAAAACATTCTTTAAATTTAAATTCTTTAGTTGCATTCCTATGTAAAAAATGCCAACATTTAAAAGAAAAAAAAGCATCCAGGGTAATACTTTAATGTTGTAGTAGGTAACTTCAATAATTTCATTCCTTCACTTTCTGCATACCAGAAAAAAACTGCCTCTTAAGTCAGGAATTGTTTATCCCTAGAATTAAACAAAGTTGCCAAACCAATTTACATCAGCTTTTGCAAACAGAGATCAAGTAAGCAAGAAAGAAATATAGCTGTGAGCCAAGAAGCTGGATTTTAAATTTCAGTGGTAATCAACTTTATACAGGTAGGTTTTGAAACTCTGAGAGCAAGGCTTTCCAGTGGAAATGCTGATTAAAATCTTAGTATGAGAGGTGTGATACTACAATAAGGGAATTTAACAGCTGTAATAAGCACTGCTAAAATTCTGAATTTATGTGGAGAAAGTGACTTTTGCAGCAGTGGGTCTGATTCAGCAAAGTGCCTGACTGGCATTCGTGACATGGAAACCCTTGAGAAGCCACAGAGGAGGAGGAAAAGGAGGAAATGACACAAAGCGAGTTGGCAGGTCTGGGCCAGTCAGCCTGGGACCTGCTTCATGTTTTCTGTGGAAAAGGCATTTCTATCTGTTTTTTCCCCTAACTTTTTGACTGCTTTTTACATTTCCTGGCTTCCTCAAGCCACAAGGTAGGAATATGAAAGAAGACACCCACAGGGCTTTAAATGGCTGCTGTTTGTGTGTGCACATGCACGTGTGTGTATGTGTATACGTATTTATGTACGTGTCACGCTGAACAGGGAGAGCTTATTTCCTTAGTGAAAAACCAATTGCCTGTGCACAAAATGAAGTGCTAAACAGGATGTTGAGTTCATCTGGAGAAGTGAGAGCTGCGTGAGGCAATGGGTGCTGCAGCTCTGCAAGGGGCTGTGCTGAGGGTTTGGCCCAGTCCAGTGCCACATCAGCCTGGCTGGTCTGAGGCTCAGGGCACCTCCAAGAGCTGCCCACTGTCTCCACGATGGTTTGGTGAGGAGCTGATTCTAGCCCCACCACTGGGAACAGGCTCCAGACAATGAAACAAGCACTGACCAGCATCACCTCTGGCCTGATATCCTGAGGGTTGCTGGGGAGACATGCTGACATCTTTCGTCTTTGCTTAGACCAAAATAAAAACGTGTTCTTCTATTTTTCTCTGTCTTGTCTGAGCCTACTGCTTTATCTCTGCTCATTTTTCAGAGCTTTCTCCCCAGTTTCAGCATGTCTTTTTAAGTAGAAAGCTGAGGCCTCCTGTAATCAGCTTCAAACAGGTGGTCACAACTCACATGACATCTGGGAGAAATCTATGGTGAAATTAGTAATACTGCCACGAGCATTCGCTGCCATGAGACAAAGCCTGAAAACAAGTGGGCCCTGTTTCCAGCTGAGAAGCTCAGGTAAGTTTGTACAAGGAGTGAAGGGGGTTGGGTGGGCAGTGAGATGCTGGCGAAGAATCTCAGAGAGATATTTCAACATGAGATAAAGGAGTTTAGCGTAGTACAACTATTTGTGATTTGCCCTGCCTCCCACTGCTACACTGAGGCATTTTGCTTAGTCCTTCTGCCAGCCATGATCAAGTTTCCCACAAGATTTGTGAGATTTGTGGGAATGGCAGAGTGGGGTGCAGGGAGGTCAGCAACTTGGCATGAAGGCAGCTCTCCCTGTTGCCAGTTACTGTGTGTGGTGCAGCAACCGCAGGGGACACTCTCCTGGGGCAGGACCTGACCTTGGCAGGTACACACTGAAGACCTTGTCCCTGCCTCTGAAATTCACCTTATCAACTTGTACCAAGAGGATTTGTAATTCTAAGCATATGGAAGGTGGCACTGAATATCCAGAGATCATATTATGTTGCCTGTCAGGAAGTAATAATATGAACAGTGATGATATGAACAGTGATGTTCAAATTTAGCAGGGAGAGCCTTATCTTGTATTCTTTAGCCCTAAATTCTGTGAAGGCTTAACTACAACCTACTGTTGGGGGGAAAAAAGTGGAAAAATGGAGTTGCAAGACTGTTCACAAGTTTTTTTGAGGAAAACATATCCTTAACCTTTTGGTCAAAATGTGAAATGGTGTTGAAAGGAGTCAAACACAGGTTGAAAAGACTCATCTGAAGTTTTCATCAATCAACTGCAAAAAAAAAATGGGACTCAAAGAAGAAGAGGAACATTGGAGGAAAGCAGGCAGTATATAAAGACTTCACAAGCATACTATGCTAAATGTTTTTTGAGATATGATCATTGAATCCTATTTTTTTGGTCAAGAAAAGATATTTTTTTTCTCTCTCTGTGTTTTAAACAGGAACGAGACATGCTGGGCTTCCCTCCTCTAGAGCTCCCAGGGCACGCAGAGTCCCTGTCCTTCCTTCAACACCGACATGGGCCTTGGCATTTGAATTCTTAACAAGTAAGGTTCTTGCAAGTAAGTACAAGGGATTTTTTTCTGATTGCAGTGGATGCTTTTAAGAGGTACATTTAAAAATGTGAAGGAAACAAGACGTCGTGTTGCTTCCCTTTGTAGTTGTGTTCAGTCAACTATTGCCTTTGTGTAATAGGTGCCCCACTTCTCTGCAAACTGATGGGAAATATAATTCAGTAGGAGCCACCCTCATTATGAAACTGTCTTTCATGTCAAGCCAGAGCGCAAACAACACTTTTATTGGAAATTGTGGCTTTTAAACAAAAAATCCCTGCTAACCACAGTTTTTCAGCAAAAGACTGGGAGGCTGAGAAGGAAGACTAAACTATCCAGTGGCTACTTGAAATGATAAAGCCAGAATCTGATCTTAATTAGCTTGATTTTACCAATGTAGATCAGTTAATCCTTGATTTATGTTCACGTAAAACAGAATCAGACTGTTCGATTTTAAAGTATCTATGGAGGAGGAACTCAGTAAAACCCACCTCTAGGACCTAAAAGTTTGAGCCATATAAGTGAGGAAAAATACACTGATTTTCCTATATATACATGTCCGTGTGAGCATGTGTAGGTTCCTGTGAAATTTAAACAATGACAAGATGAAGATGTATCTTTCTTTTAGATGGAAGCTTTAGCAAGCTGCAGAAAATTAAAGACATATTATTTAATAAATAATGCCTGGAAGGGAATATGAATTCTACACATTTACACTCACTGTTTAATAGGAATAATGCCTTTCCTGTTTATCATCCTTCTGCCAAGTTCAAGTATGCCCTAAGAACAATTTCCAGTTTTCAATACTACAAGTACCTGGCATGTATGAAGATAATGGTACAAATTGATATTTGTGAATTACAGCTTTCTATAAATAGACTAGAAGGAATGCAGAGCAGCCAGTCAGACAAATAGATGACCAGGGGCACAGTGTCACTTTTAGAAGTCGGTGTATTTAATGTTTTATACAAGACCTTGGGTTTGTGCAAGTTCATGACCTGTTAAAATCCTCATATGACTTAGTGGCAGGTATTGCCTCATTCTTGGGCACAAACTGTTGATCGGCCTGTGTGCTACTCTTTCTACATGTTTTACCATCCTGTCCTTTAACCCTCAAAAGTTACAAACCTAAAGCCTGTTTAGAGAATGGAAACACTTCAATTAAATGTCAGGTTTTCATCTGTACATAGCTCTGATTTGTGATTCATTATAGAAGTTTGGTCAATGACAGCTCTGAAGCAGAAAGAATATTACAGAGGCAAAAAATAACACACGTTTTGTCATACAGGCAGTGAATTTTTGAACAGACTCTGCACTGTCTACCTGGAGAATTGAAAAGTTAATGACTTGGATTATGGGTCAAAGTGGCAGATGTGAAAAGAGCTCACCATTTTGCTGCCTTATATTGCAACATATGTTCTGTGGCCTATACTTATTCTGATATACAGTCCATTTCTTAGAGACTGAGCTCCTAGAATTGTGTATTCATAGGTGAACAAACTCCTCTTTGCCTCTTTTTACCAACTACTAAAGAGTAGGAGTAAAAGAGAGCGAGCTCTATGAGCATAATAATACTCTTGCAATGCAGAAACCAGTGTAGCTGTGGTGCAGTTGATTCTGCATGGCTCCTGTGCAGTAACAATCAAGGGACAAGAGTCGGCGGCTGAAGTTAACAGTAATTCCAAAGTGGATGTTGATGCCAACCAAAACTATCACTGGATGGCAAACATGTCTCATTCTAAAAGTGGTAGGAAAGGGACATGAGGACATGAGTAAAAAAGGGGTAAGAAAAACAGAAATACCATTTGTATAATAATTGCATAATTTGCTGTGGGGTAAAAACAAGCACACAGTCCAAAAATTCCACCCTACATCTCAGGGAGAGATTGACTCTTACCTCTCTGAAGTCACCAGCCCATGTTATACCAGTTCACAGTTTCTTCAGTACCCTTTGCAATTTATTTCTCTCCAGATTTCAGTCCTCCCATTCTTGCTCAGAGATGGTGGACTCCTTGTGTGTGACAGGAGGAAACTGCAGCAATGCTGAGGCTGCTCAGCCAGCCTTGTTTCTTGCCTCATGTTGCAATTCTCTCAACGCAGAACATGCCTTCAGCTTGCTTGGGATAAATTCAGTGTGTTAACTTAGTGTTCCTAATAAAAATTACTATAGACTGTTTTCTTATGATGAGATAAAGCACCCTCCAATGCCATCTAGTGATGCTGACAGAATCTTATTTAAAACCCCAAACCCTATGCATTCCAAGTAAATGTTATGTGTGTGTATACTATGAAGTATAGTTATGCTTTCAGATCAAATCCAGAACAGCTTTTCTTCAATTAATTTCAGCAGTTCTTACTAATTTACTCAGGTAATTTTCTATATACTTGTATATGGCCTTTTTCTTTTCCTTCTAAATTGCTTGGTGATGTAAGAGGCAGCTGAATCTGCTCCAGCTGTCACCCGGGACCTTGGTGCCATATGCCATGTTGATTGCCCTTAATTCAAGCTCTACCACAGGACAATGTGAAGCTGCCTGTTCAGTACCTTCCAGGGGGCACGAAGCTCACTTTAAAGCAGAGCTCCAAATGCAGAATCCTACAGAAAAATGCTAATAATTAAAAAAATGCACGTTGTTTATTGCAGCAAACCATACATGAATGGCATCACATTTCTGTTGCTATGTCCTCTTGAAGCTGTTGGGGCTGATAAGATTTCATGCAGCCACAGAAAATCTGGGGAAGGGAACACAGAAGAGATGGAGAAGGGAATGGCAAATTTGCTGTGTTTAATGTATTGGACACCATCTGTATTTTATTCAAATAGGGTTATATATTTTGTGAAAATAAAAACCAGCCTCATGAGTCAGTGTGTGCAAGGCAGTCACTTGAATATATATAATGGGAAACATGTTTTAGGTTGGAAGTTGCAAAGGGAAATCAAATGTTTGAAGTGTCAAAGTTGGAAAAATATAAAATACGCCTGACACCGTAGCTATTGAAGCCAAAATGAATAAATCATCATCTCAGGAAAGAAAACCCCACCAAGTTTTGGCTATAACCTTCATTTTCCTACGCTCAAATAAAATTACATACAACCTGATAATTTAACCAGACTTGTCAATAAGAACTGATGGCTTCAGCAGACACTATCACTTCATACTTCAGTATAGACTTCAGAAGCATCCAGTAATTTATCCAAGAAATAAATTTAATGTCAAACTTGTCTCTTCAAGTTGATAGGTAGAAGAACCTTACACAGTGGAGCTCATGTGAAATATGGCATATTGCAGAACACTAGAGTAAAATTAAACTAATGCCAGCTCAGTAGTTTATTCCCCACGTACAGCTTTTCCTGAGCAGTTATGTAAGAAGTATTTTAGTATCTTTCTAAGTAGTGCAAGCATGACTTCCAAGAAGGAATTTGAGAGAAACTTTGAGGTTACAATAATAGGAGCCTGAGTTTATGCTCTAATTTCAGTTGCAATCCCGGTATTGATTCTGGTGAACATTAGGCTCAGTGTCAGAAATGTGATTTGCAAGCACAGTAACACTTATCTGTGCCTGTCTGGGGAGAATTACTGGGACAGGGTGTTTTCTGGCTTTGTGTGCATCAAGGTTTTAGGGATAAACAATTCCTGACTTAAGAGAGATATTTTAGCTGCAATTTGACATGCAATTATTTGGGCAAGTGCCATTAATTTACTGTTTTAGATGCATACGTATCTGTTCATTTATTTGTCAGAAGGAATAGTCCCTGGAAGTTGCAAATCAAGATAGTGATTCATTTTTATGTACTGAAAATAACTTAGCTGGCCTTTTACTTGCTAAAAATACGTTAGTTGGCCTAAAGCTTCTGCTGTGTAAAGCCTGAACTGCGTGCACCAGCGAGGAAGTGATCAGCACTGGATATGGCATCCCAAATCTGCCTTTCCCTCTGGCCCTACACACCAGTTGCAAAAGGCTTTTCTTACCTGTTTAGGCTCTGTACAAGTCTCAGAGGACCATGGTCCCCTGAGGAGCTGTCACAGTGCTCCACCTGCTCTCTTCTCTCTAATTTCTGTTCCTTTCCCAGCTGTGACCCACAGTGAGCAGTGCAGCTTCTCGCTGTGAGAGCAGCCCAGCCTTGCCTCGTGGTTTACATGTAGGTGTGTGACGGACTTGTCCTGCAGGGTGCCAGGTAAGCAAACTGGGCAGATGACACAAACTCCAGTTCCTTCCCCTGCACTAAGCAGCAACGGGATTTCAAAAGGTCACGTGAAGTTTGGTAGCCAAAGCTGTGGTGACACTGAGAGTCTGTCAGGCAGGCAACTTTCATCTGCTCCAAAATGGCCTTGCTGGGGCTGACTAATCAGCCAGTAACCCTGGCAGTGTCTGACAGTGTCCAGCAATTGACCTCGAGGGAAGGAGTAAGTACAGACGTGACCTTTCCTCTCACAGTCTCTTCCTCTCTGTCAAGCAGCCGGTCAGGATTTCCACGAGCTTAAATTATTAAACCATCTCCAGACATTGTCTCTAAGAGTGTTATATCACTTGTCTTGCCAGCTGTGGCAGGACCAGTATCTCCTACTTTGAAAATAAACTCTTCAGCTTAGTCTTGGTGCATACACAGCAGCAGAAAATTATTGTTCTGCAACTAAGTCCTTTCTATTGGCATGATATCTTAATTAAATCTACGAATGGAGCACGTCTTTGGTGTTTTCAGCAATTTTTTTTCCTCTGTGAATTACTTTCAAAAGTTGTTTTTTTGTCAGCCAGAAATGCTGTCCAAGGGAAGTCGGAAACAATGCTCAGCTTAGAATCTTGATACTAGCACATACAGTCCACAGAAGGCCATTTAAAACATTTGTTTAGCAAAACCTTACTCCCCTCCCAAAGAAGGTAGGGTTTTTCACCATTCTGGAAGATTAATTTTAAAGTCTAGCAGTGGATATTTCTACATGCAGGTTGGAATTTCTCATTGCTCCCCCCTATAACAGTTAGTTCAGAAAGTTTCTGAACGCACCTCTGCTAACGGAACTAAAAAAGGGTGCAATACTGCAATCTTTTTGGCATATATTAGTATTATATAGACCTGGACTAAGCAGTGAGTTTTTGATTTTTCTGGGCATAGTTTGTAAAAACAATTGAGGCAGATTCAGTGTGATCCGATCCTGTAGTGCAGGATCTCCAATCTCAGTTTTTGAGCTCTTGTCCACAATTACCTTGTTGAATGAATGGCTTATAGGTTGAACTAATTTAGGAATTATGGTGAGATAGCTGAACACTGAATTTGGGCTATTGACTTCAGATGACTGTGTGGAAATGAGATATCTATTGTGTATATTTTTTTACAATAATACTGTTACATTCCCTGTTGGAAGGCAAGTTTTAAAGCATGTCCAAAAATTTCTCTTTTGAGGTCACATGTTATTTAAATGTACTTACTAGAAGACATTTATATGCATGAAATTGTTTTCCAACCTCTAGTTGCACTTAATGTGATAAACTTGAGAAGCTCAGCAATCAGAGGTATTAGTTACCCTGCTTCATATGCTGAATAGCTCTGCTGTAAGTGAACATGAGATCTGATCCCCTTTTCAATCTGGGTGAAGATTTTCTGAACAATTCTTTATCTCCAGATATCTAGGTTTCACAGATATAGTTATCCAGCTTTCTGGTAAATGTAGAAGATTACTAAGAACTAAATACAAAGGAATTGGACAAGATGAGATACCCTTACTCTTGAAAGCAACTCTTGAGAGCAACTTGCATCCTATCTCCAAACCAGAAAAATACTTGTGAAGAACTGCGGGAGTGCAGAAAAGAGATGAAGAGGAGAGATCAAAGCCTGCCAACTTTCCCTAAACTTGTGTTCACTCGTGGAACTCAACTCATAAGTCTTACCTTTGTCACATGAGGTGCATGAGAGGCAAAGGAGGCTTAAGCCATTTACATTCCATCTTCTTTAACTTGCCTTTCTTCCTCCTTTTCGTTTCTTAGTCTCTATCTATTCTTAATTAACACTATCCTTTTTATACAGCAGTTGTGTGTGAATTGATGACTTAAATTGGAGTTGTATGTGAATTGGTGACTTAAATTGGTTTTGTCATGGAAAGGTCAAATTCCTCGTACCAGTCCATCCTTTCTGAACAGGACTGCAAAATGCAGGCTCCTCAAGCAGCCTTTGCTCTCAGGCAAGTCCCAGCCCAATACAAACAAAGCTATTGACTTCAGCGTGCCTGCTCGTATGAATAAGGCCTGTAAGATACAGCCTGTACATTCCAAATTGCCTCTTTTTTTTGTGCCATTCACACCAGGGATTAATATCTATGGGAGGCTTTTGTGACGCCTTCACCCTCTTGCCCTTCCACAGCCCAGCAGTAGCTATGATTTCAAGGATGCAGATAGATTTTTTTCTCTGTACTGCTCTTTGTAAAACAGCCCTTTACTTGAGCTGGGGGAAACTGCAAATTTTCTTCCAGCCTGTAATTTAAAATCCTGAATTGCCTTTATTGGCATACTGATAGAAGGTTGGAGAGCCAGTGCTTTTCAGTTCGCACTGCCTGTTGATACTTCTCTGCCCTCTGTCAAAATTTCAAAATTAGAAATGGCAGTGGAATACAAGCTGTCCATTAACTCACCTAAGAAATAATGCATTGAATATTCATTGTTCCCTCTTGCAAAATGTCATTTTTCCATGAGTACTACTTAAAGCAGTTCAGAGAATACATTTGCATAAACCATTTGTCAGAAACAGAAGACTCTTTGTGAAGAACTATTAAGAAACCACGTAATCTACTTTTCTGTTCTTATGCAAGTTCCAGGGAGAAGACAGAGCTCCTTTGTAAACAGAATCTAAATAGAAGTGCTGGGTATGTTTTTCTGCAATCAAAATTCCATAAATAATAAAAGTGGAGTTCAAAACCAGAAGTACCTGAAATTGTTAAATGTAATGTTAATGATTTCCTGGCAGTATATGAGATTCAGAAAGTTTAACACCATTAATATCCATGCTATTTTGACTGAGCCGAACTCCCCCTCCGCAGTTTTGCTAAATAAAGCTGTAATTAATCTGCAATACAAATTTGGATATCTCCAGTTCCCGGGGAAAAGCATTTTTATAATACATCAGGGGAAACTGATTCTGTAAATTCAGTTATGGGTTTTAATAGCCTTCATAATTCAATGCTCTCTCAATGATTTTCTGCATTTATTGCCTGTCAGAGCCCTTTTGTCGAGATAGGTGGCCTTGAAGGTTGCTTTTTTAATAGTACCACCTTTCCTCCTTAACGTTTCATTGCCCTTCTCCAGTAGCTGATCTCGTGCACACTTAAAGAGGCCCTCCAGCACCTCCATGATCACACGGATTGGGGTAAGTAAGCCAGATAAGTCAAGGCAAACAAAGCCCAAGTGTGGCACACTGAGCAGCCAAAGAGATTACTGCTCATGCGATTAACATCTTTTCATGCCCCTTCTCCCACCGCAAGATGGTCTTGTTTCCTTTTCACTGGACAACACAGTTCAAGTATTTACTTGTTGCATTTCCCCATAGTGAATTACTCAGGCGTTTCTACCATTCCCTGGGAGCCCCTCCCGGGCCTGGCTGTGCTGCAGAAGGAGGCGTAGGGGCAGTGCTGCTCAGCGGGGAGGCACTGCCAAAAAAGCTCTGCATGTGCTCTGCTAGGCAGTCTTGGCAGGGAGCACATTCGTGTAATCTCCTTCTGTTTTTATTAATGGATAACTCCTTGCTTGAAATGAAATACGAAACCTTTGCAGATAACATGTGCCCTCGGTGCATGGTGACAATCATTTGGTCCAGCAGAAGGCAGCCAGTTACCTGCAATTATTATCAACAAAAGTCATATGGACTAATTATATGTCACCTTTACTCCCAGAGTGCGGGTCTCCTGCCAGCGTTCATTTACACTGGCCAGCCGTGTAGGTGCTGAGTGCCTCCTGATACCAGGCAAAGTCACGGTGCCCTGGTGTTTCCTGGGGCACTGCTGGACCTGGCTGGAAGCCCCACAATGCTGTTTTCTCTGTGCCTGGTTTTCCAGCTGATTACATTCCAGAAGCCAAATAGAAAATAAATAAATTGATAAAGTTAAAAAGAAGAAAAAAGAAAGGGAGCAATATTGGAACAACCCAGAACAGGAGGTCTAGTTTAAATTCCCCACATTTCAATGACTGTATGATATTTTATAATTGTATAACAGTTCCAGATCCAGCACAGCACCCATACAGCAAATGCTCCATGTGACTGCATTGCACTGCAGGCTAAACCTAAGCTTAAGTAGATAGAAATATTCCTCACTACTCCCTCCTTACAGTATATCCCAGATTTGGGCCTCAAATCCTTGATCCATCAACTTCTTAGTTAATTGCACCAAATAACACACATTCAGCAAGAGGAACTGAGATCTCTTTTTCTTGAGAGCTAAGGATAATGGTTCCTATTGAATTCTGCAAATGTCCTCCCCGGATTTGAAATTGATTTATTTGGCTCACAGCTGTTTGGTGTTTGCTTTCCATAACATTTGTATGATCAGACTTTACCATCTGAAATATTTGCAGAAAGTGGATTACTGGAAAACTTGAGGAAACACATTTCAACTTACACTTTAAATGATACCTTCTGGATGTACTGGTTCACAGATTCAGTGCCGAAGCAGAGCCAAATCAACCCTAGGCCTTTCCACCAGTCTCTACACAGCACAACCAAATGCACTTTTGAGTGACTCCAGTCAAAAATTAAAAGTGTATCTGAGTGAGTGGACTGAGTTGTGATGGACATGCCCGCGTTGAGAAAAGAGGCAAATTTCATCCAAGTCTTACGGGCTTGCTGCAATCCTGACTGAGGTTGCAGGTAATTTTTCTGGTGGGATTTTGCACTCCAGGATGTGGTATGCGTGCCATGCCTTCTTTTGTCTCTGTCCCCCACTTCCTCTGCTCCCTCACGTTGCTACTGCCCCTGGTGGGATGTGCCAGTGTGTGGTGAGAACAGATTTAAAACTATCCACCAACCTCATTTACCAAGCCAACCAAGGAAAAAACCAATGCAAATCAGAATAGCATTTGGTGGAAATAGGAAATCTTTAATTTTAGCTCACATTGTTTAACATCTTTGTCGGCAACATGGAGAGTGGGATTGAGTGGACCCTCAGAAAGTTTCCCGACACCACCAAGCTGTGTGGTGTGGTCAGCATGCCGGGGGAAAGGGATGCCATCGAGAAAGACCTGGACAAGCTTGAGAGATGGGCCCATGAGAACTCCATGAAGTTCAGCAAGGCCTAGTGCAAGGTCCTGCACCTGGCTGGGCAAAAATCCCAAGCACAATACAGGCTGGGCAGAAAAAGGATTAAGAGCAGCCCTGAGGAGAAGGACACGCGTTGGTTGGTAAGAAGCTCAACGTGACCCAGCAGTGTGCACTTGCATCCCAGAAAGTCAACTGTGCTCTGATTGCACCAAATGCAGCGTGGGCAGCGGGGTGAGGGAGCGGATTCACCTCGTGCTCTGAGGGTTTTCAACCTCAGATGAGTCTCAAGCACACATTTTCTCTTACCATCTCTTAATACCTTTCTTTTGAGCTGTGGTACATAACAGCTCATCCAGTTCTAGTCAACAAAGTTGGTTTGCTAATTGATGGCGCAGGTAGACAACTGAACAATTAACTCTCAGGTTAATAATAAAAGCATATCCCACATAGATATATTCTATCTATAAACCTGAGAGCTTGAAAACAGCTGTGGACTTTAAGCAGATTATTTACTTTTGATTAGTAACAACGTTTAGCTTAGCATCCATGGATTCAACAGTTAGCATCCTTGCTGGAATGCAGAATTGTGCCAGGTAATAATCTTTTCTTGTACAGTGTTAATGCTCATGGCTGGGGTGGATCAGGTGGCTTCAAACTGGGTTGCTCTGTGGTGGTGTGTGAGCTTTATGTTTGAAAAGTTTATGAAATAAACTGGCTGGATATCAGAGTACTCACTTTCATCAACAGCAAAGTTTTGTTCTGTTTTTAAATGTTCCTTAACTGTGGCTTTCTGGCTGCCTCTGCAAAGTCTCAACAAGAATACAGTTTTTCTGCTAGATTCTTGAACTGATAGTTATCACACGGGATTTTTGGGCTGTAATTTTTTGAAGAGATTATTGCAGCCACACAATAACTGTCACCTATATTTAGCAAAAGTCAATCCCTAAACTCTTCTGAGAATCTCAGCCTTTCCGATAAAGTTGAAATTTGGGTTTCTGAACCATCCAGCTGAAATTATTTTGCAGAGTAACTGTGCATGACAATGTATAAAGGGCAAATCTGTGTACATTTTTTGCACTGTTGCTCTTCTGGCTGCAGACCCATGGCATTGGTGCAAAGAATTCGGGCAGGCAGCTGGAAAATTTAATCCTGTATATTTTTATAAAAATAAATTATTGTTCTTTAGAACAATAGAACGAAAGAGTATGAAAATAATTCTTATATTGAAAGTATGTCCCTCTATGCCCCTTTTCAGGGATTTTCTGCTGATTTTTACATTCTTTATAGTCTATATTTATATTGATTTAAAATTGTACTTGCATATTCCTCCTCTCATAAATATGTTAATTGGACCTAAATTTGTACTGAATTACCAAAGAACAAACACTCCAAATGAGTGGTCTGTTTTGTGGCTTGCTGCAGAGAGAGGTGATTAATATGGCCTCCAAATGCAAGAGGTTCTTGCAAACAGGACTACAAAATCCAAACTGGTTGCATTGAAGTTTTTCGCAGAATGAAAGCCTGCCCGGAACCACAGGTTTTTGCAAGCTCTTGCACCCATTCTCTTTCTAGTGTGACTTGTGTCCAAAATAAGGTGCCAGCAGTCAGCAAGTTCCTTGTATCTTGCAGAAGCACTAACTTGTTGGCTGAGTGATGACTCCAGACTCAGCATTCCCTCAGCTCTCACTTGTGACAGGGATTGCCAAAGCTAGTGGGGAACCAGATAAGGTCGGAGGAACAAGCACCAAGTACTCCTTTGGATTCCTTTTGAATTTTTGAACAGTGACACATCATATGGCCTTGTGTTCCTTAGATAGCCTAAGGCTGTGCCTTTGCTGAGGAAGAATGCAGAGTCATTATTTCTCACTCTGTTTTCAAGCATGAAATTAAAAACTACCATGTTGTGCCAGAATTTAAGAGCTTGTTACTGTAGCAGGAATCAGAATTACCAAGATCACATTTTTTCAGGACCTGCTGGAAGACTAGGTTAGCAGAGTGGCTATAGCCTGGGGATCTCCTAGATTTAAAAGGAGAAGGCAGGATGAGAGTGGCAGGACTGTGGTTCTGTTTTTTAGAGAAGGTTAAGACATTGCTCTGGCACAAAGGGAGGGAGCATGATCACCTGGAGACACTCTGCCCAAGCACATATGGGGGCAATTGCTTAGGGTGTTGCTTGAGCCTCCCCATTTCTGCTGGCTCTGCTGTGTTTGTGCGGAAGCCACAGGGAAGCGTGTAAAGCTAGATCCAAACCAGCCTGGTCAGCTAGGGTTGTGGGTGAAGGCTTGGGAAAAAGCAACCCACTTAAACAAATTCCACCATGACAGATGCAGGGTGGGTGGAAGCATCCCAGGAAAGTGGTAGGTATGTTTATTTGGCAAGAATTCATTCAAATAGTCCCAAGACACCCATGATACTTAAAATCCAAACAGAAGAGTAACTGCCACATGTCATACCATCACCTTGATTTTAGGACATCCCTCCTACCCGCTAAATTTACTACTTTTCCGGTCATTGATCTATCTGGGAATCCTTTTCAAATTCATGTGAGTTTTATAAAATGTTGGGTAATATGTGACCCCATCAAGTGAATGCAGTGTCCACTTGGGAGACTTTTGTTCTATTCAAACCTTTGTTGACAATGCAGCGAGCTGTGCTCTGGGCTGCCAGGGGGGCGGGCAGCTGGGGCCGAGCGCGCTTTGATTGATTTGCACAATAGGAACGAAAATATTCCCGAAGCTCTTGAGATCACTCAACTCTTCCTGCCAGACTTCCATGAAATATAACATGCAATCAATTTAGCTTACAGCCAAATTCTCCCCTTTCGGCCTCCTCTTTCCTTTGGTGTGTCAGCGAAGATAAATGAAAGAAGCAATAAGGAGTACAAACAGCAGTAGCCACGAAAGCAGCAATTGCTTGTGTAGGGGGGACTCATGGTGCCAGGCCAGAGCAGAACCCACAACAACTTGACCAAACACAGGAATGAATGAAAGGTCCTTTTGAAAGGGCAAAAGAAAGACCGCGTTGACCTCTTTGCAGAAAGAGGAAACTTCAAAGGCTTTACAACAGTTAAAAGACCCAGTTACACGCAGCAAAAATGACTTGCATTGGATGCTAACACAGGGAAACTAAACAACCTCACAGTAAGAGATAGAGCAGAAGGTGGGGTGGAGGGGGCATATTTCCCCTAGTCACTGGAAAAATGTGGAAAAGGCTAATTCTGTCCGTTTGGTGTTAGGTGTAAGGTTCTTTTGAAAGCCATACTTGGGAGGAAAACAGAAATTTAGACAGAACTCCTAACAGGCTTTGGAAAAGTCAAGCACATGTTTTCTTCTCATTTTTCTCATCAAGAAATGTTCTCATCATGTGCTTCTTTTGGAAACATTCGGCAGTTCCTTAGGTATGACAGAAAATGTGTCTGAGGAAGTTAGAACTAATGAAACTGGGTATTTAACAGAGAAAGCTTCTGAACGGTCTGAGCGTTGCATATGATTCATGAAAAGTGTACTGAAAGGGGCAAAAACGTGCTAATTGCCTGACATAGTTACATTCTGCTGATTTTCTTCAGGTTTTTTACTTGCTCAACACAGCTTGGAATGTATTTGGTCACACGTGTAGTTTTAAGCGAGAGAGAGGGCTGCTGGCTGCAGTGTCACTGTTTGTGCTCGGGGTTAAGCAAGTGCATAAAACCTTTTGCTAGACAGCAAGGTCTGTCTCTGAATTCCAAGGATTTGAGAGCAAGTAAGTCACAGCACTCCAATGAACAAAGACTTTCCTCTTTAATCTGCTCTAGCTGGGAAAGATAAGACCTCAAATGGAATCTACTTCAAGACTAGATTACACATTAAGATAAGCATAATATGATAAGGACCAACTGACACAGCTTCTGTAAGGGCAAATTGTGCTGCTCTGTCTTTCAAGAATTCCATGCAAAAAGTGCATG
The DNA here is from genome assembly GCA_014706295.1 of Lycocorax pyrrhopterus obiensis. Taxonomy (NCBI): domain Eukaryota; kingdom Metazoa; phylum Chordata; class Aves; order Passeriformes; family Paradisaeidae; genus Lycocorax; species Lycocorax pyrrhopterus. Next base: position 24,033,858 of record JACSVZ010000004.1, read on the forward strand.
TAGTAAGAGATGAAATGTATCTTTCGAACATAATTTACGTGGAATTTCTAGATACTTCTGACAGGATCCTTTGTGAGAGGTTTTAAAATAAAATAAATAGCAAGCCATGTTGCCAACCTATACGGGGCTTGGAATTCATGGCAAATAGCCAATTTTAAATTAAAAGAGTGATGAGAAAACATATCGGATTTCTGTTTATTATTTGAATTACTTTGAAAAAAGAGTTTTAATGCAATTTGTTGGCAAATTATTCTGGATCAGTAACAACGAAAGAGGACCATTAGACACTCCTAAAAATACTTGTATTTGCCCAAAACATTCATTCTTCCATCCATCTATCAGCATTCTGGCAGCCGAAAAGTACTATGTGTTAGAAAATATAATAAAGTTCTCATTATCTTAATGGACTTTGATCTAAAATGGTTCCCTGAGGAAGCAGATATGAATCATTGAGAGCATTACAGCTTAATTAATACGCCTTTCCAAAATAAACTAACAAAGAGACGGATTAGAGAAATACTATACAAAAGTAATATCTCACTGTAATTATGATTTAATAGACAACGACAAATGATATGCACCAGTTGCACCACAGTTCAGTTTTGGATGCCTCAATTTACATAAACATGCTATGCAGAGAAAGCCTCTGGAGAAGAATGATAAACCCAGTCAAAGTTACGCAAAGATTCGCTTGAGTGAGTGCGCCAGCTATGGGCATTTGACATATAAAGACGAGGTTAGCAAAATAACAGGCAAAATATCCATTCTTAAATTAAGCTTTGGAGTGCCCACATTCAGAATTGTGGGTTACCAGATGCAGGGTCAATCTTTTTCAGCATGAGAGATGGGAACCTATTTTCTTGAGAGCCATTGATGTTGTCCTTTGCAGTTACCTTCTGCAGACTTTTTACAAAGTAGTCCATGTATCCCTTTACCCACAGCCCATGAGCTGAAAACGACTGACCTAAGTGAGACTAAAATGTGATTTCAAACACAAAATAATGAATGTCAATGAGAAGAGTAGCCATCCATTTCTTTCTTCTTTGCCCCAGTGTATAAACATTTCAAGGCATCTGATTGAACTCAGATTCAATACATTCAGGACAGCTCAGTTAAAGAAAATACTACTTTATTTCTTTTTAATAGTAGCCAATTTGTAATTCATTGACACATGTCCTCTGTGGCTCTTGTGTAGAAGAAGGTTTTGATTCAGTTTTTCAAATCTACATAGGAACTTTTCAGTTTTAGGACAATTTCTCAGTTTGGTAAGAATTCAACTTTTTTTTAAAAAAAATTTTTTTAGTGCCAAATAAAAAGGAATTTTCTCTAAATCTCTATAGATATAAAGATCATGTCCTTAAATATTTTACCAGGGATAGTAATTTCATAACATTATTTAGCAGAACTTTGTCCTTTGGTCAGCAGTATAAATGCCCTGAGGAATTTATGCTCTGGTCTTTACTGATACATAAGACAATATGTTTGGAATAAAATATTTGTTTATAAATCACCATTTTCCCAGAATGGAAAAAAAGTCCAGAACTACTAAGACATTAATGCAATATTGTCTGTTGGCATGGTTTCATTTTTCTCTGAATATATCACACCAATAAAACGAGATGAATGTCTAAGGTAAGGCTTTGTGAATGACCTGTGTTAAACTACTGTGTTTGTATTAAATATGGCATGAACATAGGAGGCTACTGCCTTCTTTTCTGCCTTGGAGAGCTGTTATTTTGATACTTCCAAGTGGATAGGAATAAATGGTACATGCTTCAGCCTGTTGACTCACAGTCGCTGACTGTTCTTATGTGGATAGCTGCAGTAGCATGAAGATTGATTGCCCTGGCTCATAGGCAGCAGCTGCCATTTACAAATGCCAGCCAGTGCTCCTCGTGGGGATTTGTGATAGAGTACAGAAATAAGCCAGAATTGCTTCCATTAGCCAAATACATGCCTTTTTTTCTTATTTTGCAGTTGCACTGTGTGTCCCCACAATAATCTTTTTTAAAACACCACCTGATTTTAAGTAAATTTGACAGAGGCAGCTGATATTTAAAAGACAATTAAGTTCTTACAAATAGTGTCAAAATCTGTGATCAAGTAGAAGGGAGAGAAAGAGGTTTTTCAAGTGTCCTGTCTAAAGGAGAGGCTGTCACATATATTTATTATACATCAAGGGATGTATGCAACCAAGAAATCTAAATGCTCAAAAACCCCAGGGTTTTGTAATTGTCAGATGCGAGCAATGCTTTGTCTAGCCAGCCTGGCATATGTGTGTCAACTCCTGTCATGTATCATCTTGTGATCACAGAGTTGTGCTATTTCTGTGGCAGCTTGGCACTGAAGAGGCAAGCCATAAACAAATTTCTCTCTTTTCATACGGTTGCAGTTCACTTGATTTAAAATTAACAGCGAAATAATAACTTGGTGTTTTATTTAACAAGGTGAGGTCATGCTGGAACCATCACCCAAGTAGTTCTGTTTAGTTTGGAACCTGCTGCAGGGTTTTTAACAGTGTGGGTATCTGTGTGCCTATTGATATATGCGTGTGTATATATGTGCATACATTTTATGTGGTGTATATCCTTTAACCAAGGCTCTCAGGTTGGGAACTTTCCTCAGCATGTTTTGTTTTAAACAGCACATATTTCTGCCAGATTTACTCACAGTGAATACTATCTGTTGGTGACTTACTCCATTGGTTTTATATCAGATTGCTCATAGATTAAAGAGCTAATCAGCAGGAGGTAAAAGTGCTGCCAAGTTTTTCAATTTTATAACAAAGTCTTGAGATATTTGGTTTTTTCTGGGCCCTAGCTGCTGGGACAGTGAAAGTTTGTGAGAATCTAAGTTTCCTTTAAAACTAGGGACTCTTAATGGCAGCTTAGACTTGCTAGCCTTCCAGATTGTGGATCTAAGTTGAAAATATGAAGCAAATAACCTCAGAGGGTCAAGATATGGGAAGTCAAATGTAAACATTTTTCTTTCTTGAGACATTCTCATAATATCTCATAATTTTCCAGTGTCAGTAATGAATGAATAGGAATGTCAGAATTTCTTCCTCAACTTTAAAATGCTATGGGGTTACTTCAGCAAAGATGAAATATAGACATTTGGTTTCCTTCATGAAGAGATGGACCAGCATAAACAATATGTGGGGCTGAAAAAACAACAAAAAGTACTTTTATGGATTGAGCAGAAAAATGGCCCTTCATCTACGACACTTGTCAGAACTATTAATCTCCTGCCTGGAATCAGATTGCTGAAACTGTATCATCATCCTTAGCAAGTACAAGCACATGTCCCTGCTCATTCAAGACAAGCTTTGGTGTATGGTTTTCCTGATGGTGGTTTTACACAACTTTGTGTTTCGGTGAAAGAGGGAAAAAGATCAAAAAGTTAGAAGGATCTAAAAACCAAGGACATACCTTGTGTGCAGCCCAGGGAATAATAAAATGGAAAAGCACTGATGGGAAAAGGGATTCACAACATTGAAAGGAGTTCTTCCTGTTCTTTGGGTTTAGGGAAGGTCTAATCAAATTGTACAACAAATAGAGTTGCGTCAGACAAACTTTACTCCATCAAGGGGAGAGGAAACAGTGAAAAAAAAGGTCAAAATATTTGTTTAAATGGTTAATATACCCTCAAAATCCTATGCAGGTGGTAGTTGCTTGCTAAACAATTCACTGTTTTATGTTTCTGTTCTTGTTTGTGTGTACTCCTGTTCCTCATGAAATTAAGAGGACACAGTAAACTTTAAGAAACAGTGTAATAAATTGCAGCAATCTAAGAACCTTCAGGACTGTGCCACCAGAAGTAATGGCCTAAGAGAAACAACATGTATTTTAAGAAACACAATTAATCAAAATCACAGACAGAAAACCAAGTTTAATGGACTCAGCTTTAACTTTCCAGGAGTAACAGTTTTCCTCTGCTGTGAAGGGTATTCTGGACAAAGCCACCTAAAAAAAGTTGGAGCCAAACCATTAAACAGAAGGTAATCAGCTAGTGAAAAATTCCCCAGAAACTCTCCGTCATTTCCCTCTCACTTGTTATTCTGCCTTTGGCTTGTCCCCAAAATAAGCCATGTTTCCTGAGATATGGCTCTCCATGGCTCCTGATGCTGTCTCTCTCTCTCTCTCCCCCATGGATACCCTCCCCAGCGAGAGTATCGCATGAATATCCTCTTTTGCATTTTTTATAGTGTTCGCATCTCTAGCTGTAAAAGATTAAATTAAAAGACTATTTGACCTGCCTTTTGTGGTCAGTGCCACTCTAGCAAGGAATACATCACTGGAGGAATGTCAACTTCATGACCCATTACTCAAATGAGGCGCCAACTAGGAAGAGTGAGCTGAGAGATCCAAGAGTTTTAAATTTATTGTCATGATACAGCTAAAAATAAAAAAAACCCACCCCTCTTATATTGTGTGGTGTGGGAGGCAGAGGAAAGAAAGAGTAGGAAGTTTCTCAGGTCAATCAAAAGCTTTAAATTATGTGACCCTGGCAAGCAGGCCTTCTTTGCACATGAGACAGCTAATTCTGCTAATTTGATTTTCCTACTGAGAAAGACAAAATGTTTTATATCCTCCCTTAGTGCAGCCTTTAGATTTCTGGGCACATTTGCAGCATCAGATTGGATTTGGATGGATGAGGATACACCAGTCACTCCACTTTTGTGTGATAAATTGCTAGGAAAAGGTTCTTTACCCAGAGGGTGGCTGGGCACTGGAACAGGCTATCCAGAATGTGGTCACAGCACCAAGCCTGACAGAGTTCAGGAAATGTTTGGACAATGCTCTCAGGCATGTGGTGTGACTCCTGGGGTGCAGGACCAGGAGTTAGACTGAATGATTCTCGTGGGTCACTTCCAACACAGAATATTCTGTGGTTATCCTGAAGCAAGGACCGGTTTGTGACTCAGCTTCCAACTTGCTGAGTTTCTCAGGACAGATTTTTTTAAGAAGGCTCTCATTTCAGGAGAAACAGCTGGGGTGGCATTAGCTTCAGAAGTTTAATTTGACTGTCCTGTACCTAGCACAGTGTGGCCATTCCTCCTACTTCCATACTCTTTTCAACCTCAGGTCTTCCTCATGTCTTTCCTGCAGCCTCACTCTCCCTTGCCATGTGGCCTTTCTCTGTTCCTCTTTCATTCTTATTTTCATTTGGCTTTTCCATAAAGATTTCCCTTTTTTCTCCTTTTTAAAATTGCATATTCTACTGACTCATCTCTTCTGGGCCACTCCTCCAGGTATTCATATTCCTGAAACAAATCTGGGAAAGGAAAGAGAGAAATCCATCGTGGACATGGACGCTGCTGTCTCTGCTTGCACACTTTAACCCTATTGCCCCACTCTGATACATCCTCATAAACTTCATAATCCTGCAGAATGGGTATTTTTAAGGATTTCTGTAGCCAGTTGTGTGTGAAATTGGTCTTAACAGAGCCCCAAGACTGACATGTGCTTCAGGATGCTACTAGAAGATATACAAGATGGAGGGGGGACTAATATGTGTAAGCCAGGGCACAGCGTTTCAAGCTTTAATGTAGAACCTGAAGCCTCTGGTTCTGATGAAGAAAGACTGAAATACAACATTTGATGTAGTCAGAGGCAGATCTGCTTGTGCCATTGACAATCCTCTTTTTTGGGGCCTGATGAAAAAAAGTACAACCACAGGAGATGCAAAAGTAAGGCATTAAACCAATGGGCAAAGGACAAGATTTCAGCCCATTCTCTGGCACGACACGCAATGTTATGGAGTGTTCTAGTATTAAAAAAAATTGAAGTGTTCAGAGCTGCTCTGTGTTACAATAATCTCTTCTAAGTATGTAGAGTTTCATAGCTTCTGCAGTGCCAAAGATTCTTTTAATAAACTTTGCATTTGATCTTACCAAGTTATAACAATGTATTATCTCACTTAATCATTAATACAGGATAATATAGCTACACAAGGCATTCATGAATTAGCTGGTCAGACTTTTGAGGGGACCCCAGCCCCGTGGAATGGAGAAACACACTGTGCCAAATTCTGCCATAAATTATATCCGTATGACTCCACTGCTGCCTGCAGCAGTTTTGATAGGATTTTAAAGGTAGGAGTAAACTGAATTCAGACTGTTGATATAAACCTCTCCTTGTACATGTGTAAGGGTTCCCATCTTTTCTTCCTCATCAGTTCTCCTATGGCCCTTACTTGGATCACAGTCCCAATGCAGCCATTGCTGGGCCATTCTCCTGAGCTGCCAAGGACTCCTCTGTGCTCATTTGGGATTTGCCTGCATGGAGTTTCCTGTAAGACTGAGGCTTTTGCTGCTTGGGGAAAAAAGAGTCCAATTCATTATGTTTGACTGGCATCTAGAAAACTTTAACTATGAGAGTACTATTCTACTAGTAATAATGATAATAGTAATGATAATATTATTGGTAGTACATTTTCCTATTACATTATAGTACTAAAATATATTATTATATTTTTTATTATTACAATAATTTACATAGTTTCACTGCACTGAAACCAATTCATATATAAATGTATATAAAGAGGGAAACACTTTTTAAAACCTAGTTTCATAGCTGCTGAAAATGGCTGATTTTTCCAGGCTCTGGTTTTTTGGAGGGATAATCCCCAGCACAGTAGTAAGCCAAGACACCGTAGGCTGGAAACAAAAGTGTATGACTCAAAAGAAAGGCTCTCATTCATGGCAGAATTACTGCAGCAGCTCACACTTCTGTGCTGGGACAAAGCAATCTCCAGAAGGGTGTGATCTTGGCTGAGAAGAAACAGTTTAAGTCCAGTCCTCCCCCAGGTTTGGTTTGGGGTGTCTCAGGGGCTGACAGGAAGGTCAGCCCCTACGCAATAGCTCACCCTTCCCCGAGGAGCTGTGAAAAGCTGTGCAGGGATCACTCCCCCAGCCACAGCCGCGGAGGAATGGGCTGTTCACACACAGGCTCACTAAGGCAGAGCTCCCAAAGCAGCTGCCAGATCTCCTTGCTTTTTTGGCACCTAGAATTCATTTTTTTTAACAGTACCCTGTAGCAGGTATGAAGTGTATCTGAGCATTGACATTTATGCCACAGAAGGGGAAAAAAACCCTTAAAAGTGACGGCAAGCAGTGGAATACTTAGCTTAAACCTTAGCATAATAATTGTCTTTGTGCAATATATGTCGTGTGATTTATAGGACGGCTTCATGAGAGACCAAATGAAACCCTGGGGTGAATTTCACTCAAAAAGATCAAAAGTAAGATTAATGAACTAGAATTCTTTACCTATACCATTTATAGGATTCCACTGGACAGAGAGGTCCCTTTTGATGCTAGGAGTCCAGCCTATATATTTATATATTAATCCACTGTTTTTTACATATTTTGTATAATGCAATTTACATATATATACACAATTATTAATATGATTTATTACAGTGCCCCGCAAACATGCTAGATGCTTTAGGTACAGTTCCACTTACACATAATTCTCTGTTTCAAAGAGTTTAGTAGCTGGAAACTTCAGCTTGGAAATGTCTGCACTCAGGTATGGCTTTCCTCACTTTATGTGCAGAAGTGTTTGCGGGGTTGGGCCCTGTGCAAACAGCTAGAGTATGGATATTGCAGTCCTGAAAATCGTGACTCTCAGACTTACTTCAAGGCCATTTTTGTTACCGTTTTGGAATCAAAAATCAATAGATTTAATACTATTCAAATCTAACTTTGCTTGGAGAATACACAGGGATGTAAATTTGAGGGGGAGTACTCTGGGAATATCTTAATTTTTTCCTCTCCAAAAGCCATATCAAAATACAATGGTGTGAAGGGGACCTGAAACCTCTTGTGAAAGAAATTGCTCTGGCAGGAGTGTGCTGGAATATGGCCCTACATTTCTGTAGGGAGCCTTCTCTATGGAAGTTGTGGCAGGACTGAGCAAGGATTTACAAGAAATTCCCATTAGTCCTTTGATCGATACGTCTGGGGCAAAATGGGGATTTCTCCAGTCCTAAAGCAATTTTGGAGGCAATCACCTTCAATTTATCTTCCTCAGAGTGTGATGTGGCTCCGCAAAATGCAGCACCAACAACCACAAGCCATTTTTCACACCAAACCCGCTTTGTTCCCCACCCAGGAAGCCATGTGCTGCCCACAGAGGCCACCCATCCCTTCACTGCCCAACGCTGGGTCAGTCCTCTCCAAGAGTGCCACTAGACCAAAGCTGGTGCTCCTGTACACCATAACTGCTCTCCAAAAATGCTGTTTGGACAGGCCTAATGGGTTTTTGAGGGGGAGGGCGCAGCTGGTCCCCCGGGCAGCGGTGTGCGCGGTCCTGCGATGGCAGCTGGAGATTGCAGGGGCACCCCTGTCCCGCCCTGCCCGCCCTCACTGGGCCTTTCTAAACGTTCCTTTTTCCCCAATGCTAACCCAAATAAACACAAGTATCCATAATGATGATGAATGCCCACCAAAGGCTAAAATAATGTGCAAGTTTCTAATTTGTTTTTAAATATAGTGATTTTATTTGTGAGGTTTTTTGTGCGAGCCTCTCAAACACCATTAAACTCATACTCAAATATTTACAATGTGTTTATACTTACCGTGTTCACCTCTGAACAAATTGTTTGACCTTATTTGCAAATGTGTTACAAGAGCCCCCAATGACAGATGATCTTTCATAGGAAATCACAACATGTAAGTGAAATTGAAGCTATGCTGCTGCCCTGTGCAGTATATCAAAGCGCTCCGGTCTCCCCAAAACATAAATTTGCAGCGCAGCCACCCTGGCAGAGCCTGGGTGGGGATGGAGGAGGGCCCTCCTTTAACCTCTGGTGCACAGACCTGCACTTCAGGGGTCAGTTTACGCCATGCGAGATGAGGGCATTTGGCGTCCAAAACCTGCGGGGCTGATGCTACCCAGTCACTCAAATCACATAATTAATGTGCTTCTGGGTTCCAATAATAAACAATTCTTGATGCCTACTCGCTACAGCCAAACTTCCCGGCCTAAATAAACAGCTTTTGGCTTATAAATGGCTCTTATCCAAAATGAAGTTTTCCATTGATCAACCAATCCTGCTGTGAGTTTGTACTTTCATGATTGGCGGGGGAACAGAAATTGGTTTAGTTTCCCACTGATTATGTTAAGGTTGAGAGGACTTATTAAATAATTACTTATGTTTCTGTACCTATAAATTTTATGCCGATGCTTACTCACATTATCTCCAGACACAGTAGTCACACTTAAACCATGTCATTTCAGCTAACTAAATATTGTCCTACTTATAGAAATAATGGAAGGTATGGAAAACATGAAGTAAGAATTAAAGGAAAATTACGATAATTCAAATTACATCTTAATATAACTGAATGGCTAAAAAACAGTCATCAAAGAGCAAAAGGGGGCGAACTCACCATTGTGTGTCTTACCCCACTGAGGAACTGGAAGGAACATTAGCAAAAATTTTCCCATTTGCCAATAAAATGGTTTTGTTCAGAAGACTCCTCTTTTGTTGCTCAATAGCTCTACCAGCTGAGCTCTTAATAAGAGGGATGCACTGCAGGGAAGTGTCTTCTTCCTCAGGTGACACTGAGGCAACATATCGGGTGGGAAAAATGGTGAAGTGTTCCTTCTAACCCCATGACCCAACCGAGTCCTTCCACCCACAAATTTTATGTTGATCTGTTTCCGTGGATATCACTGAAGCTGCTGTAAATCAGCAATCCTGATTTACAATATCTGTGTCCAATAAAAGAATAAGGGCAATTACAGTGCTTCGAACGGGAGTCTAAGCAATGTCTGTTCCCAGTTTAGACACAGTCTAGACATCATTCCTCAGCCATCCTAAGGCCTTTCTGGAAGGACAATATTTCATAGTCATGTAATCATTGGCCTTTTGTTGACACGACCAATAAGAAAGTCAATTGGTGTCAGCTGTAGTGGTGATTTTGTGATGGGAACATCTGTCCTTTTTATTTCTGATGAGACTTAGTCTTGGTCACTGTTAATTGGGCGAGGATGAAAGCTCAAGATCCTGTTACAAGTCCTTTGAGTAAACTAGTTACTCATAATTTTTTCACATAGTTTATCTCCTTTGATTTGTAAAATTGTTTCCACTTGATGCTTTGGGCCCAGGTGCCTTTTGAGTAATAATAAAACTTTGCAGCAAGCCCTTGACAAATCCAAGTGTTCCTTTCTACCTATCCTGGTAGTTTAGATGATGCTATATCTGCCTCAGCCCTTCACGGTCCTTTAATTTTTCATGTCTGTTAATTAATCATTCTGACACACAGTTCTGCCACACCAAAAAATGTTGTAAATATCCTATATATAGATCTCAACTAGGACTAGCAACTAGGGATTTCTGCTTTGTTCTTTTATCGCACATATGTTTTACTTTGATGTAAACATTGTTTCAAAAACAGTAAAAAGAGCTTTTTCATGTTATGCATAGATTATTCCATAAACATATGCATTCTGTCAGACACAGTAATAATTAGAAATAGCTGTAGTTTCATTGCTAACTCCATAATACTTCAAACTGCTTAGACTTTTAAAAACTAAAAATCAGATGCACATCTTTAATACTGGGTAGAAACTGTTTAAATTTCAATTCCTTTCCCTATCGCTAGGACTTATTTAACATTTATAAGAAATAAATAGCAAACTCAATAAACTCACTGCAATTTTATAATTTTACAGCAGTAAAATTTCACATACAAAATTCATCTGGGTAGAGGACTTGAAATTGTTTCAAGAGTGAAATTCAGAAATGTTCTTACAACACAATTGATTTTTTTGTTGTTCATGAACATCTTTTACTATCCAGACAAACTGATGACATATGTAAACCTCTATTGTACCATACAGTTGCAGTCAAAGAAGAATTTAATAATTAAAAAAATGAAATTAAAAACCTTTCAGAGGGAGGGTGCATTTAAATGAGTCTCATATCCCATGTAGATAGCTCTGGGGATAACAAGATTAGAGAGCTCTGTTAACCACTGACACATTTATTTTTAATTAAACATCTCTCAGGCTGCACAAGATGGTTTATTGATAATAAAGGCAAATTTTAAAGGTATTATTTGCTCTTACACCAGTTCATGCATTGACTTTGACTGATCTTTCCACCTTAGCTAGGAAGGACAGCAATGTCACTAATCAAGAACTGAAAAATGTAGTTTATTTAAACCTGGCTGTCACAGGCAGCTGCAGCGGATTAATTTTCTTAATATTTAATAGTTTGGACTCAAAACTCAATGAACTCAAGAAAAATATCCACAATTCATGCAAGATGGATCGGGCATTTGTACAGTCTGGTGTTACAGTTCAGTCTGGCTGCAGGGAAATCCTCTTGGGCACCCTTGAGACCCCTGTGAAACGCTGCAGTGCCACATTGCACTTGTCACTTTTGGCTGCCCAGCTCAGGGAAGGGTTGTGCCCCAGCACGAAGCCGGGCAGAGTCTCCCGGCCCTAAACTGGCTGGCTTCACCCAGAGGTACCGCGGCTGCTCCGTGTAGGAGGGCCCTGTCAATGGGCAATTGTGCCGGCCAGCTTTGCGCCCTTCGCTTTCAGCCCCCCGTCTTCCCCCCACCTCTTTTATAAACAAGCTTCTCAGGAAAATTCTGCTTTGCAAGGAGCTGTGCCAAGTGACATGCTTAGTGAACTGTGTTACCCTGGATAATTAAGAAGAGCTAAACCCCAGGTTTGTTACAACAGCTTTAGCTACAGAGCTATTATTGACGCCGTGTAAGTATCAACAAAATCGTTGCCCAGCGATCATACTTCAACCTTTATTTTTGAAATACATTAAATGAACTATTGCTAATGCTAATGTCTCTGAAGATTAATTAAGAGTGTTGGAGAGGAAATTTTTTAAAAATACAGATCAAGAAGTAACCTTTTCCACCAGATGTTTCCAATGTAACTCTAGGAAACCAAGTGTCACATCATCTAAAAATTAGATTTGGCTCAGTGGGAATTTCCAGTGCAATTTTATTTTCTCCAAAATTATACCAGTTAATAAAGAACAAAAAAAAAAAAAGGTTTTTCTTTGATGGCAATGTGGCTACAGTTTTCAAAAGCATTTAGATAGATAGCAGATAATCTGACTTTTATGAATCTCACAGTGTGCCTTTGACTTGGGTGTATTTGAGATAACATCACATCCATCACAAAGAGCCTGGCAGAGATGCTTTCTCTTTAATTCTGCCTTGACAAACACAAGATCAGATCTACTTCCTCTTCTCTCCTCTGAGGCCAAGGAAATTCTTTTTGTTCACTATTCTATCTTTCAAGTAAAAAAAATAGTATTTCTGCTATGAGGTATGCACTGACATTCCCCTGAATCAGCATTTTATGCTAGAAAAATTAAATATTGTTAAAATGAATAGTGATCCCAGGATTCCTCCTGCTACTTAGCCCTCCACTGCAAGTGGTGCCAAGCCTGAAAGGGTAAACTAGAGTTTTCCCAGTTTGCTAAGCTGAGTCCTCTGACCTCCAGTGTTCGAGGCAGTGGGATAAACAGTACTCTACCTCTCCAAACTCTTGTGTTTTTATGGCCAAGTGGAGTTGTGATTCAAATACAAACAGGCAACGGGACCCCAAAATTTAACTAAGTATCTTAATAGATAAGTGGATAAACCCCTAATTACACATTGCCCACGGCCCATTGTTCATTGTTCAGAAATAAATGCCCCTAGCAATCCTTCAGAGTAATGATATCAGCAATAGTTATCAGAAGCAGACTGATGCCTTTGTACAAATGGTGCTGATAAAGGACTTGCAGAGCAGAGAACAATTGAAACAAGTGGAATGAACAAAGAAGTGTATGGCTTATCTTTTGTGGCATTTTCCATGGCTTCAGAGTGTCTGACAGCAGAGCCAATGGGAATATATATTTTCCATGATAACAGTTACGTATGTGGCTTGCACTTTCGATGTCTCTGCTGGAGCACACTCAGTCTCTTGCCTGCTGACGCAGGGCAGGGCAGCTCTGGCACATGGGATCAGCCACCACTTCAGCTATCCTGGCCTCAGAGTGCCAGGTGATTTAAGGTGCTCTCTTAGGATGGTTGTTTTCCACAGCTGCACCTATTTGTCGCCAGATAAATCTCCTTTTTTTTTTTTTTTTGTAAAAAGAAGAGTTCCCACAGTTCCCAGTCCCAAAATAGGATCCACAGCAGAAACCCCCAGGATCACCATCTGTCAGAATTCTGTTTGCTAGACCATTGTTTTACTTCATTTGCACCATACTGTGGATTTTCCATAGGAAATACTAGACTTTATTTTTACCTTCATTTTTATGTGATAGCCCCCACATTATGCGCATCAATATCCCTCTGCCTGCCCTTCCATCACCAGTTCGTAAAGATGGACTTGGGACTAAAGCCTTTATTGCTGAAACCTTAAATAATCCTGCCTCATCTTCTTTGTTCATAAAAAACCATTGAGATCACTGAGAATGATTCTAACTTCAGTTACACTACCTGAAAACAGCAGAGCTTGTTTATCAAAACCTATTCTTGCTCTTTCTCCCTCTACCTTTGCTGCCTGCTTTCCCACCCTCTCTTACTTTTCGTCACTGCAGGCTCTTTGCTGTGCTCAGTAACACCATATCTGAACCTGTGATGGCTTGCTTTTTCTGCCTTCAAAACAATTGAATCAAATTTACTGTTAAAGCTCTCTGAATTTAAGTTTGCGCCAGCTCCAGAAGGAGCTTTCTGGGTTTTACGTTGTGGTAAGGCAGTTTCAGAAGTGCAAAGACAGCAGAGTGCAAAGCCAAGAAGCATTCTGTAAGAGAGTCTGGACTGAAAAAATAATGATTCTTTGCTCTTAGCTGTAATGCTTTATAACAAAACACTGAAAAAAGTATTGCCGCACAAGGAACAGTCTTCCAGTGTTCATTGGGTGGCCTTTTGTGAAAGAAAGTTAAAAAATTGGGAGTACTCTGGGAATATCTTAATTTTTCCTCTCCAAAAGCCATATCAAAATGCAATGGTATGAAGGGGTCCTGAAACCCCTTGTGAAAGAAATTGCTTTGGCAGGAGTGTGCTGGAATATGGCCATACGTGTTTCTGTAGGGAGCCTTCTCTGTGGAGCTTGTGGCAGGACTGAGGATGTTAAGCTGAGAGCCAAGTGGCTTGAGGAAAGCTCTGATGGAGCCTGCATGTGACCGCTCTATTTTTGATCTCTTCATCTCCCAGCCTGGATTGGTACCGGGGGTTGCCTCGACCCAGGTGCACCTGGCACTTGCTTTGTTGAACACTATGAGCTTCCCATGGCCCCACCTATCAGGATAGTCCCAGTCCCTCTGGATGACATCCTATTTTTCGAGCTTGTCAGCTGCACTCTGAAAATGGGGAGCCTCGTTGCTGCCAGTGACTATGTGAACTTTGACTTCTGTCTCCTGGTTGACTTCATACAATATGTTGCCAGCAGAGTAAGCTACCTTTTACATTTGGATCAGGAATTTAAAGTGCAGTTAATATATATGGATGCAAATGGAGGGTATCTCTGGTTGGTCTTGCAGGTATGGTTCTCGCTTGCTGAAAGGCATGAGCTGTGGAAACTTCATCCCTTTTGCTTTTTCAGGTGGGTCTTAACTTTTCCAAGCAGCTGTCTGCAATATGTGTGGCCCCATATCTCATGAGAGGCATTTTTGATACCCTCTGAAGTTAAGGTTTCAAAAAATGTTACTGAAAAAACGTCCCTACTAAGAATATTTTTACTTCGAATAGTTATAAAAAGGGAAACCCGTGCCCTGAGTTTGAAATCCACATGTTACTTTCCATGTGGTTCACACATGTGTAACATAGGCATGTTTTTATGAATTGTTTGTATATTCCTTAGCCAGACTCCTGTGTTTAAACAAACGTGGAAACGGCACAATACAGCTGTATAAGGAATTTTTTTTTGTTCATAAGAAGGATCTACAGATTTTTAAAGCTACACTTTCACCAATAAAGTAATTGTCCATATTACTGGAATGTACTTCATATCTTGATAAATCCTTTCATTCTTTTGGTCTGGAAAAAAAAGACCTATGAACTTCATAATGATGCCAACTTAGCATTGCAAGGGTTAGTAATAGTCAGGGGTGAAGGTGCTATTCATTACTAAGATATCAAAACAGGCCTGTCTACTTGGCAAGAAGGTTAGTTCTGATGTTGTTTCCAAAATTATTAACATCTTATTAAATGAACTGTTTCAGAACTTGGGACAGTTGAACACTAAAAAAAGACAGAAAAGTGAAATACAAAATAAATGGCCTTTATTGGCAGCTCCCTCCAAACATTTTTTCTATCCTTCTCTTTTCTTTTAGACCATGAAAGGAATAGCTTTGGATGGTTGCAATAGCATATGAGAAAATGGCCTCATTTCTTGTACTGGATGATGTAAAATATTACTTCCTGAATTACTGCACTCTGAATCATCCAAGAAGCAAAGACCAAAAATCTGAACACATAACTGCTTGCCAAAATAAAGTGCTGAATTTGGACAGAGTGAATTTCAGGTGTCAGATGTAAGATGGTCTACAAGATAAATGGTCTACTGTCTGCTCCACTACTAATTTGATGAAAAGACGAGTCAAGTTCAAATTCTCTATTGCCAATACAAAGAAAATTAACTGCCTTTTACTGGCACATCATTCAGTCTTATTGCTGCCTCTCAGACACAATGAAAAATGGTGTCTGCTCCCACTATGACTGCTTGGAAAAGAGTAATTTCTAACCCTCTCAAAGGGGTGCAACACACTACCTTCCCTACAGTGCCTCTGACTGTGCTGCTGACCCTGATATTTCTTCTCCGCCTAATTCATGTCTAAAGCAAGATATCAAACATGCTCATCTCCAGGTTTGGTATCCAGGAAAAAAATTCCTTATTTCCTTTTCATCTTATTTTCCCACTGGGAAGATAGTACTGGCCTTATTATTCTGTGGGGTCCTTAATGAAAACTATCACAGAAGCATCTTGCACAGACATTGCTATTTTTGTTTGAGTGAGGTCTTAAAAATCCGGTTAGGACCAGATTTTCAAAAAAGTAAAAGTATTTTTTCCACAGAGTAGGAAGTCAACCCAAAATCCAAATGCCCATGTGAGCCCAGTTAATGAGTTTCTATCACTAAAATAATTGGTAGTTATTCTAGGTGATTGAGGATTAAGCATTCTTTTATTGAAAATTTTGGTTAACTAAGATGATCCTATACTCTGTAGAAAGAAAAAAAGAAGACTCCTCTCACCGAATTGCTTACAAAGTCAAAATAAAGCATCTGAAGCAAAAATTAGAGTTTGCATTTACTTTCCACAAACTGAGCTTAAACAATAGTAAGCATTTGTGTCTGAAGGATGTGTCTGATGCTTTTTCACCATGCAGCACACCCTACATTTCACCAAAATTATCACCGACAGCTTTGGTAATGTGCAAATAACTGAAGGCATGAATAGGATGAATCCCATCCAATTGTGTGGAATTTGAATCTGTATTAAAATTATTCTAGAAAAAATAATATGACTGGTTCAGTGGAGGAATTCTAGCCTTGCATGTGAATAATGGATTTTTCCATTCCATAGCTGCATTATGAAGAAAACGAATGAGAGGAAAAAGGAATGGAGAAAATTTTAAGACATCCAACAATTTTAACATGGAGAAGCCCTCTCTGTGTTACTTAACCCCCTTTTTTTACTCTACTTAAAAGATTTAGGTCAGTTAAAAAAAAAAAAAGCAGAAGAAAAGCCAAAGCATGTGATTTTAGAAATGTTCTGATCAAGTGTTTAAACTTTTGTGCATAATTTTTGGGTTTTTTGGGTTTTTTTGCTGAGCTATTGCAAAGGTGATCGAGATTTTTTATTTCTTAGTCTGCATTTTTAGCCTGTGTTTTTATGTGTATTTATGCCATATAGTTTTGGTTTTATCCAGTGTTATCAGGAGATGGAAAAATGCAATGTATCAGTAGAGACTAAAAAGCCTACTGGCACTGGTACCAAATGAGAATAAAGGAGACAACTCCCCAGTGTTTGCCCCAAAGAAATAAATTTTCTGATTTCTTCAGAGGAACCTAGGTCACAAAGGGTGAAGAAGAAGTTTTACATTACCTGACAGAATTATCTTCTAATACAGCTTCGTTTTGATTTACTAAACCTTTTAGCAAGGACATACATTGCTGAAAAAAACCTGCTAGAAGGAAAAATGCCACTTCATTATCCACAATTTCCCCCCTTCGTTTATGCTAAGAAAAGATAAATATGAAAGTTCTGAGAGCTGGAAAAATAAAGGCCTCTGTCTGTCTTCACCTACAGCAAATTCACGGATGAGACAAACAATAAACTCAGTAAATGCAGGTCTGACTTCAGCCATCCTGCATTGCTGAAGCAGCCACAGCAGCCGGAGCTAATCACTTGCTCTGGCCTGGGGTCTGTATAAACACCAGTAGAACAGCCTCATGTAGTTCTGGGGCTGGGACTGATTCAACGCAAAATGTAGTAAGAGACATCTTGTTGGATTGCTGGCAGGATGCACAGAGTCAATATTTGTAATAGTAATTAGTTCTGGAACTGAGACAAGCGACTTGATACACATGTTATGGCATTGTCCTTTAGGTCTTCCCTTTTTGAAGTAAATAGTTATGTTAATCTAATCTTGCACAAAGTCTCTTTCTCACAGTTCTAAGTTTCTTTTATAAGGGAATTTGTCTAATTTAGCAGCTGGTCGGAGGACAGCTTCTTCCCAGAAAGTATTTCTGCTAAAGACAATCTAAATTAATAAAGACTAGTTGTCAAAATTTAGCAGTAAGATTAGAAAATCATAACTTTGCTGTAGACTACCATTGAAGAGTGCATTTTGTCAATCAGAACCAAACACTTAAAATTAATGCTAGCTAGATATGTTAGGAGCCAGCACCTTCCCTTTGAAAGCTTATTCTGAGGCTTCTACTTGGAAGACTACAAAACCAGATGGAGGGAGTATCATCATTTACTCTGACCTCCAGCATAACTTAGACATAGGACTTTCATAAGCCATTTCTCATTCCAAAAAAGCATCTGATTTAGAAAACAGTCTAGTTCTAGTTTAAAATGGCCTATGATGGGAATTCACTATAACCTTATTAAGCTGTCCTAGTGGCTAATCAGTCACTGTTCAGAATTTGTCTAGCTCCAGTGCTCAGAGAGTTAAGCTTCTTATAATTTGATCTTTTGCAACTCTGAAGAATTACATTTGTGTTGCCAAGCAAATTGCCCTTTTATATTCTCCTTGACACAAGAATCTTTTGAGCTCCTGAGTGTTTCAGTATAAGGCAAAAATTTAAATCCTTTTTTTTCGTTTTCCAAGTATTTTCTGCACTCTTCATGGTTCCTCAGTACTCAGTACAAAGTTGGGCACCAGTTCCCAAAGTAAATGTTTGGTGACTTTCCTTGTCCTGTTTATTAGTATCACATTTCTTCATCTAACCCTGAAATAAATGAACTCTTTCAGCTGCAGCACAGGATCAGGGACACCTCCAGACCCCGAGTATTTCCAGAGCTACAACTTGCCAGATGTAGTCTGCTGTCTTGGCAGCATTCGCTTTGCATAGCTGGGTGTCCTGCACTTGGCCGTGCTGGAGCTCAGATTTATAGCCGTGCCTTTCTCACACAGCAGTCCAGGTGACTCTGTATCTGTGACCTGCTTTCCTAAGTACTGGCTTTCTGTGTCATCCCCAACCCTCTCAGGAAGTAAGCAGGCAGAAATAAACTTGACTGCTCAAGTTTATTTCAGCTCTGTAGAGCTAGAACGGATTTTCCTTTTCTCATTTCTCTTTGCAGACCTATTTAGCTGTCCAGCTTTGGGCTGTTTCATAAGGCTGCATAAATTTATCAGAGTGCTCATTTCTTATTCAAAATGTCATTAATGGTATTAACTTAAAATGTCTTTCATAAATCTTGCTGAAAGTACACTATTAATTTTACTGGCCAAATTTGTTGCTTCTTGCCTCTATCTTTACAAGAGGATCTTAGACTCTGGCTTTTCATTTAACTAGCTGACATTAATTAAATAATTTTCCTTCATTGTTCTTGTTTGTCTATAAAGTACAATGCCAATTATTCAGACCCATTTCTGCTGTGCCTCTTTCACACTGTTTAAACATTTGCAAAGGAGCGGCTTTGTCCATCTCCAAATAATTTCTGGAAAGTTTCACTATTTCATGAAAATCTAGTGTTGTGCTGAAGAGAGTTCACTTACCCTTTCTGTTTTCAGTCTTGTAGGAGGTTGCACTGATAAAAAAAAATCAACTAATGTAACTTCTATTTATCATGTTTCTTGTTTACTTGTATAAGGAGGATCATTTTGCTTTCATTGAATGATGAGTTATAACAAACCTTAAGACAGCACTCTCTAAATATATTACTGAAATGTAGTTATAGGCCATCAGTTTGTTTGACTGCCTTTATCTGTCCCTTTATTTCATAAGCCTCCCCCCCGCATTACAGATTATCATCTCAAACCCCCATATCTTTTAGGATCAATTGCACCTTTCAATTTAAAATATTACATCTGTGGACTTAAGGTGGAATTAATTAAGGGTTTAATTGTATCTTAAGTACATGGGTTCAAAATGATTTTCCAGACCTACATACTCTCTCTGGGAAAAAAAAAAACCCACTGATAATTCTCAAATGCTGCCATGAGCTTCATCCAAGGCCTTCCACTAGAAAAGGCAGCACAAATCTCATGCCCATTGATTTGACCAGAAATTCATAGATCTCTGTTTTGTTTTCTGTTCCAAAGCTGTCAAAACAGAGAATCCCGGTAAAGACATTCCTGATGTAGCAACCCAGCTGACATTTAGTGTCACAAGATTTGTCTTGGGATGCTTGAGAGCGTCCTGGGTAAGATGGAGCCCCACGGGCCTGTCAGCCTGCTGTGTCTGTTGTAACTTGTGTGATGGGCATGGGGCCTGCACGGACCCAGCACTGCAGCTGTGGAAGAAATCCAGATGTGTGGAACCCCTGGGAGCAGGGGCTGCAGCCCTCAGGAGCCGCCGAGCCCCTTGTTTGAGGTCTGTGGAGTCTTCAGCCCAAGGAGCAGAATTCCTCCCATTCTGCAAGAGCCATGATTGTATAAACATACAGCAGGCTCTGGACAGGTTATTCAAGAGGTAAATACTCTTTTATGACTTATTTATACACTTTTGCTTTGGACTGGTGATGATTTGGGTCAGAGTTCTGTGTGGTAACAACAAAAAGGAACTTGGATGGTAGTTGGGAAATAGGATAGACCATCCATTTCTCTAGGTACCTTTACTTTCAGATATTTAATAATAACTTTAGTCCTCAGCAGGCATTCAGATTGCTTATCAACCTGCAAGGAAACCAAGAAAAATAGAAATAGGAAAATAAGAAAAATGAACAATTCAATAAGCTGTAGATAAAACTCGCAACTAGACTTCTTTCCAAATTGATTCCATATGGTGAGTCAGATTCTGCTTTCCATTACATGAATATAAATCTGGACTCACTCAGCTGATTTCACTGGGGTAACTGCATTGAAAACAGGCAGCAGGATTTGGCCCAATGAGTAGAGATACAGCTTATCCTATTGCTGTTGATGTTCTTGCAGTGCACCAATATACTCGCAAATATTTAGTTCTGTCGCCACATGTTAAATGTTCTAAAGCCCTTATTTTGCACTTGTTAGCTTAGCAATATTTGGGAGCCTGGAATACCAAGTCAAGGTGCTCCTGGAACCTGCTTTTCCTTGCTAAATAGTAACAGTGCCTGTAATGAGCTGAGGATAAATGCCATTTGGAAAGTGAGTGTGGGAGCCTTTTGATAGTAATCAGGAAAACAAGAAGAAACTCTAAACGCTGATTTTTCTCTATGCATGAGAAGAAGTTAAATAATTTCCTCCTCCTCCTAAAGCCCAGCAGCCACATTCAAAAACCTAAATCAAATGCTTTTAATAGAAATCTCAGCATGGCTAAAAAAAATTACCGAGTGTTCATTAACTGAATGTGCTAGGGTTCAGACAGACAGCTGAGTTATAGCAACTTAATAAGTTACTGCCTGGCAGCAGAACTGCAGGAACTGTTGGTTGCTGGCCATATCTGTGTTAAGTCTGCCCTAGTTTTAAACTGATGTAATGTAGATTAAAAGTTGGAGAGCTTCAATTTTGGTTTTTCTGCCTCCAACTCCACCAGTTGTGAAGCATCAATGCTACACTGCAGCTGATCAGTGGTAACGCAATAGATTTCTGTGTTCCTCCTAGTGACCAAAACATAGCAGCTTTATGAATTTGATACTGCATCCAAACAAAGTGCTAATTGCTGAGCTATGACTCAGTTCCTTGCAGAGCTGGAATTAGCTACCAGAGCCTTGCATATTCCTCATGAGCGAGATTCTGTGAGTTTTTACTCACACAATTCATGTAATTATTTATTTACACTGAAGACGGAGGTATTTCAGAGTAGAAGCCCATGCCTGTGCACTAGCAATGAGATCTATTGAACCTGTACAGTCCCTTTGTCAGCAAAGCTTAACACGCCACGTGCTGTATCCATCACGAGCAGTTCCACACCAGCAGTGGAAGGCTCTCCAAATGATTGCTGGAAGATGGAAGATAATGCTGCATGGAGGCTGTAGAATGTTGAAATGGCTCATCTGAAACATGTCAGAAGCTGCTAGTAAGTTTCTTACTCTCTGAAAGAAGAAAGAAAGCAAGCTGGAAATCAAAAAGTGATCTGAAAAGGTAGCAGGCAGTGTCTCACCCTGAGGTTGAATGACAGCTGATGGTGCCTTTCAATGAATGTTTTATTCCCTCGGCTTCTCCTTCTCAGCCTGCCTCTAAGCTGAGGTTGTTCTTTGTTGTCCAGAGATCAAAGGATGTACAATGTAGAGACACTGATTTTAGCTAAAGGAACTTTAGAGAGTGTCTTTCTTCTTGCTCTGTAATTTTAACTAGCTCTAAACAGAGAAGTTTGTGTTCTGCTAAAATAACTCATACTGAAATTCAAATGCAAATGAAGAGACTGAATTTACAGTATCTCTTTAGACACAACTCCATATGCCATTAAAAGAGACCAGATGTCAAACATTTTGTTTTATATTCTAAAACAAGGGGCAATAAAAGTTTCTATTTGAATTTGCTCATTTTAACCTAATGGTGAATCACTGTGCAGCTATGCCCACATTTTTTAGAGATATAATCATGACAAAGGAGGTAGGGATGCTCTACAGCACCATGATAATATCAGCATGTCCAAGACAGTGTTGTGGGAAATGATCTCCAGATTCTCTGTCTTCATTGTTCTGGTCACAGACGAAGACTTGGCTTGACAGATACACAGGACTGAATTTTTCCCACAGTTTCCACCAGAAGGGAATGGGAATTGTGTGCAGTGGGGGTGGGGGACACAGGGGATGGGGGGTAGAATCACTCTTGTCGATTATTTTATGTCTCAGATTTGATTTTGATGGGGCTAAGAAGGTAATTTCTATGCTCATTTTTATCACTAAGAAAATTGCTAAAAAGGAAAGGTTTGGGCTTATAATTTACGCTAGAATGAGCTTCAGCTTTGCCTCTTACTTACCTCTTAACATAGCTCCAGACCCTGCGAAGCGCTAAAGAAAGCTCTTCATGTAAAACATATGAACGCTTGCAGGATATTGCTGCCATGCTTTGAGACAATACTTGCTTAAAGATTGCTCTGGACCAGGGCCCAAATGAATTGACAGTGACATTCTGTCAGACGGTGAAAATCTGGTTCATCAGGGTGATGCTGGGATACATGTCTCATTTTGCAAGTTTTCCAGAACTTCCCAATATTTCATTTCTATATTAAAAAACTAAAAAAAAGTTTGTGAAGTGAAATCACACAGTGGCACACTTGACAACTTTCCACGAATCTGTTGAAGACATATACCTGGCCGGTCACCCTATGGTGGGTGATTCAGATTCTGCTTTCGATCGGAGAGTTCCTCGATTTGCAGCTCATACCAGGTATGTGCCAGGTACACTTCAGGTGGAACTTTACAGATACTGTATATTTCTGAAGCAGATCAAACAGAAATTAGAGAACCTGCCAGTTTTGTACGAAGAAATAAGCGTTTCCAGAAAATGACATTTTCCACCTGTTTAATTTTTTTTTGTGGTGTTTGGTCTTTTCAGTGGTTTTCTGGAGCTTGCTTTGTAGCACTGCTAAGAAAGTTGGTGTTTCAGATTTCCTGGGTTTCATGAAAACCTTTGTTTTGGCTTTGGTTTGAATGAGTTCATATTCAGGAATTCTGCACTGAGGGTTAGGGTTCAAACCCCAAGTCTCAAAGCAATTCTGTGCTAAAATGATTGAGCTTTAGGCTGTTTATTTGTTGGAACCAGGGGACTTTCACCCAAACTAGAGCCTCACTGAGGGCTCAATTGAAACCTGACCCTAGTTTTTGCTAAAAAGCAGCTCAGTTTTCTAGCTAGGTGTATAAATGAACAGCACAAGCCTATTTGAACACTTCTCACTCACAGATAATTTCATCTCATAACACACCACCAAGGTATGAAAACATTTTCCCTGACTCATACAGAGCTTGAAATGTTGGTCTGACAGTAGATCAAGAATCAGTTTATGCATGTGGACACACATGGACAGAAACTGGCCCATGCACTGACCTGGCCAGCCAATGCAAGTTTGGATTTCAAAGCCATAAAGCCGAATTTTCACGATGCCAGAGTTATCCCGAATGGACAGGTGTTATTCAAATAAAATGCTGTGGCAACATAGATGTAGGAATTTTACCCAAGATCTGGTTTGTGCCTCAGCATCTCAAAGGAGGATTTTGTTTCCCTGTCTGTTATTGTGTGGTGCTTCACAGAAAACAAATGATCAGGCTGGGAGTCAAACAGAGGTTTGCTGTCCTGAGCTGCTGCTGTCAGACATTACATCCATGCAGCCATCCTGTCCTCCTCCTCCTGCTCTCTGCTGCTCAGCTGTGGAAACTTGAAGTCTGAAACCTGAAACTCCTGGGCCAGCCATTTCTGCACAGCTCTCTTCCTTCACAATCCATCCATTTGGGGAAGGAATGAAAGCTTGCAGTCTGCCTCCTCCTCAAAACATTTCAAACTTTCACTTATCTTCACTTAGAATAACTTGCCTGACCGGAGCGGGAGTCCAGGCAGTCCTAATTTGTCCATTTGCCAGAACACTTTGTAAGCAGTCAGCCTCTTATCTTTTGTGTGAGGAGGGGGAAAAAAAATGACCTTACTGTGCTAGCAGGTCATGTCATAGGTCATCCTTTCATTCTCCTCACAATCAACTACATTTGCAATCAAAGAGACAGCACATTTTCCACTAGCAAAACGCTCCTTTCAAAAGCAATTGGAATGCTTAGTGCGTGCCACGCTTGTCCTGAGTCCATGAATTTTGAGGGGGAGAAGAGAATTAGAAAAACAGAAAGATACAGCGGATTTTAATCTCCCCATTTCACAGAGGGATATAATGCTATGTTGCACAACATGATGCTTTTTCCTAACAAAACTTCAGTGATTTCCTCTTTTTTTTTTTTCATTTCACAATTGTCGGAGCCATCATGAAGAGTGGGGGTCAAGTTTGTTTGCTTTTTGTCTTGTAATTTAAGCATTCCGTCCTGTCAGGGTTCACTTTCCAGTGACCTCTGAATTCATCTAAAATTGCCCAAAAGAACCCAAGTGCATACAAGTGTGGGAACTCATCTGTTTGCCATCTCCACCCAGAGCAGACCTGCAGCACAGTTTCCCATTGAGTCTGAGGGGAAAGGGTGAGCGTGTCTGTGCTGGCAGCGAAAGCTCACAGGCTCTCTGGACTGCGTAAAGTTTTGCTTGTTAGGCTCAATATTGACAATGAATCTGAGAACAACCATTTTTATGACCCAGAGTTTCTTAGAAGAGGAGAGGCTTTTGGTGCCTTTGGTTTTATATGTTTGAGTGGAGACATGATGCAGCTGGTTTCTGTAGAGCCAAGGAGATCCCTAGGTACATTTGAAAATATGAGGATGTGCTTTTGTTTTAGAAAATACACCTGCATTACCTGACACTGAGAGTAGAGCAAGACCAGAACCAGAAAAAGATGTGCCTCTAATTATTTTCTTCTGGAATTTTCTTTAAGCTGTTTCAAAATATGTGATTTTTTTTTTTTTGCTAGGTGAAGGCTTATGTGTTTTATTCTGTAGTCTGTGAAATTGGATGACCAGTTTGTTTCCCATGTATCTTTTTAGCTAGCATGAACAGAAAAACTGTATTTTTCCTTTTGTTTATTATCATTTATTAATGAACTGACTGTGTATTTAGAACATTTGGATCTGTTTTAGTCGGTTTGTAAGCCTGCATATATGGTGAATTTATTAATGGAAAAATGGTAGAAGTAAACTAAGTAGTAAAATCCTCATATGTTAAACAGCTGTTTTAAATATGAATATAGTGTATATGTAGCATATAAAACCTTCAAAAGGAACTCCGTGGAATGCTGGAATTCAGTGTTACTCCATTTAGTTTACGGTGTAGGTTTGCAGATATTATACAGAAGTTTTAAGGGAAACTAGGTCAGCACTGGATTTAGGGCAAATAATTTACAACAAAATATTTATTTGATTAACTTAGTTCCTATCTATAAATGAACAATTTGCAAACAAATTTATATTTTATAAAATGACTGATTTGCAAGTACAGCTAGGTCCATTGAAGTCTGTGAATGACTTACATTGACTCCAATAGGCGTTGAACCAGAGAATCCTCCAAGCTCTCACTGAAGGCAGGAGTAGATGGCCTGGCTCCTCAGTGAGTATATCTCAACCTCTATTTTTAAAATAAACTATTTGATTACTGTTTAGTTCAGTGGTTTTCAAATATTTTCCACTTCTGGTCCTCTAGCATTCATCTAGTTAAGGTACAGCACTCTGCAATTAAGTCTGTGGACATTTTTTCCTTGCTTTCTTTGTTAGTTCTCACAGACTCACAGAGCAGGTAATTTATAGACTTCTATGGCTCTGCAGATCCCAATATACTAAAAAACCCCCTTATTGTCATAGAATAATCCACTATTTATGAGAAATGAGTCATCACTCAGTTACACAGACTTAGCTTCTTGAATCCTCCCCAGTTTCTTTGAAAATACTCAGTCCAAATACTGGTGCAATTGCATATCCATGATGCAGTAACAAAATATTTTCTTTTGGAGAAAAGGAAGAAAGAAAGAAAGAAAGAAAGAAAGAAAGAAAGAAAGAAAGAAAGAAAGAAAGAAAGAAAGAAAGAAAAGAAAGAAAGAAAGAAAGAAAGAAAGAAAGAAAGAAAGAAAGAAAGAAAGAAAGAAAAAGAAAAAGAAAAAGAAAAAGAAAAAGAAAAAGAAAAAGAAAAAGAAAGAAAAGACGTTTTCATGACTTTCACACGAGTATTCAGTACAGTTCTACACACTGATCAGTCTCATAAAGCTCTCCCATATGCTGGTTGGTATTTCCTCATTTCCTTTTTTTTAATGTATTGTTTTGTGTGCCTGACAAACAAGCAATCAGCTGAAAAAAAGTAGCCTTTGACCCTTTTTCCAGACTGACAGCTAGTAGTTTTGTATTTATTTAGACAGATCCTGTAGGGAACAATCCTCCCTGGTGCTCATTACTCTGTGGACTGACATTTGCACCCACTTTGGAAAGCTTTAAGATCACTGATCCATGCTAAACCAGCACATTCCAGCAAACTCTTGTGCCAAGGGGCATTAGTTCTAACACATATCACCTTTCAGGACAGGAAAGAAATGAAACGTTATCATTTAACGTCAGTACATCTTCTTTGCCCTGGGCTATTTTTACAATAAGCAGATTCAATTAACTTCTTAATTTCCTTGCCAAATTTTTAGATTTCTCAAAAAAAGGAACATGCTAATAAGTTCAGCTAGAGTCCATCTTTTTGCAATGCAATGCAGTTCCTCAACGTGTTTAGTTGAAACTGTAGCCACCATTCACCTAATGGTGATATGTGAAAAAGAGAAAGGGAATTGCACACCTTTGACTTCTATAAAAGACCTGATCTATTAATTTATTCAACATTTTTTCTTTGTTGTTTATCTAAGAAAAAGCGAACAATATCCAGCTTGATCTGGGAGTGTTTTCCTGGAAAACTTATTTGGTCTCAGTTGAATTTCTTTTCAACTTTCCAGATCCAAATGAGTAGGACCACTTTTTTTGGCATTTATATTGAAAAGATACTGAGAAAACCAAGCAGCATCAAATTATCCAACAGGATATCTAAAATTAAATTTCCCCATGAAGACGCCTACAGTAGTTTACTTATGTCTCTGATTCCAGTTCCACAAATCACTGCTCAGATAATTTCAGTCACTGAATAATAGAGAAAGCCTGAAACAATAACTGAAAGCAAATAGTTGGCAACAGAATAATCTGGGTACTTTAAGCTGTTTTTGCACATTATTAACAAATACTAAAGAACATCTCTTCTTAATTGCAAACTTTGTTTAACTGCACAAGAAGTCACTTCCTGGTGTAGTTTGCTTTTGGTGTGGCACAGACTTATCCATTTGACATTCAGCAGGAATGGTACACTACAAAATCAGATTATTTTATTTTATAGCTATTTATGAGACTTCTTTCATTAGATGGTCTAATTATAAAAGTTAGTTCTTATAAAAGTTGTTTATCTTCATTGGAAATTGTCCAGAAGCTAAAGGCTAACCTAAATCTACACAGTTGTTACTTAGATTCATTATTTTCTTCTGTTCTATTCATTTGAGACTGTTTTTTCTTGCTACTGTGTATATATTTAAAGATTATTATAATTTCTCTTCCATTCTGTCTTTATATGAGTTTACCTCTTCTTAGAAATCCAGTACCTAAAAGTGGGAATGGAACTTCACTTACAGTTTTGGCATCACAGGTCAAAGAAAAAGGATTGTTACCTGTTTCTGCTAAAAGTGTTTGTACAATGCAGCATGACTTTTTCCTTTTTTCTTTTTTCCCCCCTCTATTTTTTCTTTAAACTTGAACTGCATGACATCATATCTAGTTTATAAACTATTATCTCCAGAACCTTTTCTGCAGAAGTGATCATCACCTGTTCTGAAGCTGTGCACATGGTTATTCCTGCTTAGAACCCTGCCACTGTGCATGCTAAATCACATCCTGCTACTGTACTTTCAAGAGAATTTGACCACTTCCTCTGTTTTTTCTGAAGACTAGTCATCATCTTCAATGTGCCTCCAGGCCCCAAAAGCTTCCCCATTGTTTGAAAATGTAAGAAGCAATTTTACTAATGAAAATATTAAACTGGCCCAGGAGGGATGCCTGGGAAATACCACATTATACAGCCCTGTAGTCTGACAATGAGCCACTGCTCATTTCTTTTTAGGCATGTTTTTTCAGGAGATTCTGTAGCTTTGAATCATATAGGCATCTGTTTTGGATCAATTGTTATTTTGTTTACCTAATTTGCTAATGGTGATGTCATCTGGGATGATATAAAAAAACTTTTTCAAGTATGATGTAGTGACAGGACAAAGGGTGATGGCTTTAAACTGAAAGCGAGTAGGTTTGATTAGATGTTAGGGAGAAATTCTTTTCTGTGAGGGTGCTGAGGCACTGGAATGGGTTGCCCAGAGAAGCTGTGGATGCCCCATCCCTGGAAGTGTCCAAGGCCGGGCTGGAGTGAGCTCTGAGCAACCTGGGATAGTGGAAGGCGTCCCTTCCACTAAGGGGGTTGGAAATAAATGATCTTTAAATTCACTTCCAACCCAGGCCATTCTATGATTCAATGATTTTACGAAGTAGAAATATAGCATTTTATCCTTCTTTTCTGCCCACAAAATCTCTGCCTTACTACAGTAGGAAATAAGGTCTGTTTGATATGAATTGTTCTTGACTAATGCATGTTGGCTGCTACATGCAAAGGTAAGCCTTACAGCAGTTTTATGGGAAAAGATATTTTGCACACAGAGGAATTATTGTCTCCTAGGAGGGTTCCTGAAGCTGCCATTAATTGCAGTAATGATCACACTGTTAATGCTGCCAGATCTCAGGATTTTATTGTGAGCCTCACAAGCAAATCCTTATTTCTGGTACTCAAATGACTATCTGTGAAACCCAGATTTCTTTTTTTTTTTTTTTTTGTAAGACTGCATTTCTAGACTTGCAAGTGGACAAGCACTTGTTAATGTGACCTCAAATGGATTTTAAATGCAGGAGCCAGAGAGTAAGAAGTCAATGGTGACTAAGTGTTTTCAAAATCTCAAGATTTTGACACACCTGAGATGTTTCTCAGGATTAGATTTGGGATGGCTGCCATGATACACATCAATTCAAAAGGCAGTGCTACAGAAAGTTATACTCTTTTTGCTTAGCATTCTTCATGAAGAAAGTATTCTAATGAGACCCTTAGAGTAGTGGAGATTAACAACAGCAGCAAAACTATTATACTCAAGTGCAGTTCTTTAAAAAATGTAGAGCTGGTAGCAGGGTAGAGCTGATAATCTCTTCTCTGCCAGGTCCACTCTAACTTACTTCTCTAGTTCATTCTGGCCTATTTCTGATGTAAATTACATAAAAATGGTATATGAATGTAAGGGACTCCTCAAAAGGCAAAAACTCCATTTCTGTCTGCACAGGTTAGGCTGCTCCTTTGTTAGTAACTTGCAAGTAATTGCTCTTCCCAATTTTTGTGTGTCATCAGTTCTAGTCAAGGGAACACAGGACCCCAGCATACAACTTGGATCTTGAAAGAGCTTGTATCTCAGTTAAATATGTTAGATTTAGCAAGTATGTTCAATACCCAGCAACCTCAAACTATTGAAAACCTGGCAGATTTTTGGGTATCTTGATGAGAACTCAACACTCCTGAAAACCTGGCTGTAAATTAGTTTATCTTGCTGTTTGTGGGAGTCCTTTGCTCAGCAGCAGAGGAGGAAAATATATGTTAAAAGGGAGGGAAAAGTGGCTGCAAAGGAAATTGGAAGGTGAGGGAGTGAGGGGCAAGAAGGGAGAAAGAGGAGCACCTGAAAAAAATCTTCTGAAACTGTGGATTTCAAGCACTCATTGACCTTATATCCCTCCTTTGCCATCTATTCTTTCATGCTGTCTGGGATCAGCTTTACGCAAGTCTGAAATAAATTATTTTACATAAGCTACAGCCCAGACCCAAGGCAAGCTTTGTGCTGCTCAGGCCAGCCCAGGGAGCACAGCAGGGAAGGAGGAGGGGAACAGGGCTCCCTTTGGGATTGCTATTTCCAGCTGTCTCCCTGCGGGTTTCAAGGCTCAGATGGTGGAAATTCAGCTACAAAACACTTTGATTTTCAAATACAAAAGTTAAAACACGGCCAAGCTTGTAGACACTTCCATACTGTAGAAGAGGCCAGGAATACACCTACTTATGTACACAGGCATAAATAAGATGTTAAGGGCATAAATGTGGGCAGAACCTGCTATGGCATAGACCTTGCCATCCCTCCATGCCCCTAGTGATACTGAACTACACACCCAGTCCACCTGAGACTTCCTTCTTTTAGTATCCCCAAGCACAGCAGCGTCAGAGTGCTCCAGACATTAATCAGGTAGGCACAGGAAGGTTCATAAGGGTCTTTGTGAAACTTTTGTTCCTCGTTTCCTGTTTACCTAGTGGTGTACCTTGTGCATATTTGTTCTGCGGGGTCTTTTTTTTTCTCTGATAGAATATTAACCAAAAAGGCTCTCAAGGTGCCCAAACTCTGGATTAATTTGCTCTCTGGAAACACAGCCACAGCCAAGCATCTTTGAGTTGGAACACAGTCTCATGCAGTTTTGTCGGCTGGGTTAGGAAGAAAAGCGCAGCTGTCTTACTAGGACGTGCATAAAGATGTACATGCTGATGGTTTAGTTCAGGTTTTTAAAGCATGTTTGGTTTTGATGGGGACCTAGATATTAGTTTGGGGGTGTATTAGGAGCCTGGCAAGTAGTAACAATGGCTTGACAGAACAGATTTAGGAACACTTGACTGCTGTGAATTTTCATGCAAGCAGGCTACATTGGTCTGAGATAGAATGGTGGCACCATAAACAACCAGGCTTGAGTTCTGAGTAGTTTATACTTTGTAGATGTTGAAATAAATTTTTATTCTCTTTAGTCTTTCCTGTTTGGTCTTTAATTGTCTGATATCCCTGTGCAGAAGCATAAGGAGGATAGTAAGGACTACGGTATTCAAGGAAATTTCAGTCAGGTAATAGGCAACAATTTTTTGAACGAACCCAGTCTGATTCCTGCACACCACTGAGGACAGCTGTCCGAGCGAGCTGGAACTCTTGGGGCAAAATATGATGGTGCATGCCATGATGTTGCTAGCAGAGAAGAGAGGAGCAGAAATGCTGGGCTCCAGCACTTCATCTCAAGACAACCAGAGCTCCTAGGCTTTGACAGGAATTTGGGGGGGGGGGGAAATTAGTAGTCTAGAATGCACTAAAACAGCAGGTTTGAGAGTGTCCTCCTCGTAGAGAGAACCAGAGTTACAGTAATAACCAGGTCTCTTTCTCACAAGCATCAGCAAAGTAGAGACCATGAGATCTCTTCCCTATAAAGCTTAGATTTATCTGCATTAGGTTTATCCATACAGTCTAGTTATAGTCCTAGGTAGCCTGTATAATTTTACACCGACAAAAAAAACTTTAAAATGTCCTTAGAGTATGGCATAATGATACATTTTATGTCTTTATTCATTGGTCCCTGTGCATGAAATTTTACTGTATTGCATTTAGTAATATGGGAGATGTAAAGAGGCACGAGACACTGCAGATCTCAGTGGTTCATTAGTCCTGCACTTTATCGTGTTTTAAAACTTCTCCTTCTCCGGACCACAAAATAGCTTCCTCCTGTATCGAGTGTATTAAGTGTGAATCCAGAGAGGGAACTTTTAAATGCTGCTGCTCCAGAAATAATGATTCCTCTATCTCTCTTCTAATAGAATTTATTATTCTGGAGGAACTCCCTTGTGTAAATGCTTAGTCCTGAATACTTACATCCAGTGCTTGTATGTAAGTAATTTTGTCTCAGTTGTAAGGGCACAGCTAATGAAACAGTTTCAGAAATAGTGATGAGCACTGTTTCCTATTGTAAAGACACATCTTCATTAGCAGGTACAGAAGACTATTACCAAAAATCCCAGGACATTTTCAGAAAATCCTTAATGAACCAGTCTAGACAGGTATTTACTCCTGAGATAATAGAGATGAAATGTCACCAAAAAGGGAATCATAACAAGCAATCCCCCAAAAAGTGCAAAAAAAGCTGGTAAGGGCTTGGTGCCATTCCTCTCAGAGGGAGGCCTTCCTTCTCCCGATGGAAAGCAGCCAGATACTGAGTTGGAAAGAAAAGAATATGAAATAATATTTTTCCTAGCATGGTTCCAGTACCTGGATTGTGATCTGATGGCTTGGATGGAAGTTAATCCAGTTTTTTTGACTGGACTGACTTTTTTGATAGCTTGCATGGGAGTTAGTCCGGATTTTTTTTACTAGACTGGGGGTTTTCTTAAGAGAAAAAAGTAAAGAGATTTCTTTGCCAGCAGGGGACAAATTTTCATGCTGTCAAATTAAGCTGCTTCTCACACCTAGTTTTCATTTGAGACTACTCCAGCAATTTAATCTTGATGAGATGGGCCCATAAATCTCAGCCAGAAGAATTATGTGAGCTATTCATTTTCCTTCTGCGCCGGTCACTGGGATCCTTGACTATCCTATTCCAGCAGCAGAAACTTGTGAATCACTGCAGCGACAAAGAACTGCGGTCACTCCAAATCTTACCCTGCCCGAGGACTGAGGGTACCAGAGCCCCGACTACCCCTGGAAGTGTGTGACTTAATCAGCTCTCACCCGCCCTGAGGTTAAAATGACGAGGCACTGACAGGCTGCAAACATGCTGCTGTGGCTTCTGATGTTGTCTAGCCTTGCCTGGTGTTGAAATGCTGGGCTGCTATGACACCTCCCAGGGGAACACTGCTTCTACTGGGTGAAAACTGACCCATAAGTCTCATCCTTCCAAGCCAGCCAGTGGCTCTTTGGTGCCTCTTCAGCCCGTGGCATCTCTGTATGGACCAGCTTAAAGATATGAAAAATATTCTCGATGGCTTGAGCGCAGCTGATCAGGGGAGCAGATGTAGCCATGGAAGGCAAAAATGAGCTCTGTGTGAACAGCGGTCCTATAAGCCGAGGATGCTCGTGTCATTTGCAGCTGCAGGATTGGCCCCTGGAGCATTAAAATGGAGCCTGAAGGAACCCCTGCTCCTTGCTTGTAGGACCTGCATTCCAACAGAATTATCAAGTAACAGGCTGAACACAGAAGTTCATGACACCATGAAAATAGGTACATTTGGAGAGCCTTTCATCTGCCTGAAAAGTTTTATATCTCTCATTTGGGTTAGAGCAATTGCCTTATTATCCTCCAAGGTGCTGCACATTTTATACTCGAGCAGCACACTCTAATTCACATGCCCAGGTAGGCTTCCATCTTGTTTTCCAGAGCTGCTAAGTTCAGTGTTCATGTGTGCTGGGTTAACCTTTACTTCCTCAGAAGTCATTTACCAGATCCTTGTTGCTGTGTGACTTTCCCTAAACTTCATGACTTGTACTAGTCCACTGTTTTATCTTTCAGCACAGAGGAACAGTTACTGCTGGACTCAGGAGACATTTATCAAAGACATGACTGCTGATTTACTACAAAGGGCTGCTGAATTCCTCTAGGAACTGTCTTTTGACCTGTTGCTATAAATTTTGCACTGCAGAATTGGCAGACTCTAATAGCTTTTTGTAAGTTCTGCAAAGAGAAGCCTGACCTCAAAAGACCTAAATATTTTAAAGCAAGAACTTGTGCAGTTATTTGGGTATTAGGCTAAAATGGAGAGTTAAAAAATGTAATTTCTCAGATATATACCAAGATATATTAAATGTCTTTTTTCCATTAAAAATTAACCTAGGATTGTAAGTTTTTAAAGACATTTTTTAATTTAGTGATGGGCTATTGTGCCTGTGGAGCCAAATGCACAATCACATGTTGCATGGCTCCACATCAGAGCGTATTTTATTCTGAATAACAAAGCAAAAGTGTACTCAGCTACCTGATTTTCGTTATTTTCAGTTTGCTTGTGTTCCAGACTAGGAACAGTATTAAAGACACAGCTGTATTCTGGAGAATAGTTGAAAATGTTTGGAACAGTGACAGCTTCTACCTTTCTATTTAACCACAGAAATAACCTGGATACAGGAGAGGAAGCTCTAAATCAGTGGTACAGAGTGGGTGCAAACATCAGCATTTGCACACATGTGGACAAATACAGAGCACACCTGGGAATTCATGGACAGGCAGGTGTCTGAACCTGCCAAGTAAAGGCATGAATTTGCCTTTGCAGCACACTAGAGATGCCAGTGGAAAATCTGGGACACTGTGGAACAGCCTGGTGTAGGTATCAGTGTTCAAAACCATTTGAACATTTTATAGGTAGTGATTTACGACCAAGAAAAGCAGACATAGGTCAACTCCTATTCACCCTGTCTCTCTCCCTCCCTGCTCCACCACACCACAGAATATTTCAGAGGGTGTTTCTGCAGTTAGGTTGATGTTCTTGCATGGAGTTTGGATGATCTATATAGCCTCACTGCTGGGGAGGAAGCACTGAAGTGAATTTCCATTTTATAAGTCATATTGGGAAGAGGAGAGATGGTTCAGCTTTTATATATGGGGCAACTGGCCAGATAGGGCAGACTGATGACACAAAGGAGTGAAGATGAAGGGAGTGCATCTGGAGACAAAAGAAAAGTCAAACCACAGAAGAAGCTAGTAGCTCTAGGAGAAAAAGAGAGAAATACGAATCAGTAGGGAGTGAAATGTGAGGAGTCTTAGTGGAAAGAGAAACTATGAGAAGAAAGAACAAAGAAGCAAAAAGTCCGATAAAAGATGCAGCAAGTTTAGAGTATGTGAAAAGAGAAGATTTTAAAAAAAACCCAGCGTCCCAGAATATTTCACATCTGCTCATGGGGTTCAGATGACATTTCCTGCTTAAATTCGTGGTACATGTGTGAACATGCAGGTTCCCTAGGTGACTTTGAAAATTTCAGCCAGGAAATCCAGTGAGCCAGAAACAGTACCTCAGACAGGAAGCGTTACCTCCAGAAAAGCCAGTTCAGGAGCTGAATCACATCAACTGGCCAATTTTATTTTATTTTTTAATGGAAAAAAATGAGGTTAGAAGCAGAGAAATGGCTGCTGCTTGTCTAATAAGGGCACTTCAGACTGTGCTCATGCTCTAATATTTTCCACTGGAGGAATACAGAGCCTTTCCTCATTTCCCATTCCCTTTTGGGACTTGTATTGTGCTCTGAACTCAGCTTCTTTCCTTGGCATCTCCTTCTGCTTGCTTTTCTTTTTCTTCTCTGTCTCTGTTGCACAGGGAAAAGAAGCCCCTGGGTACCGGGAAGGAGCCTGCTGCCTGCCCTTTTCTGAGAGACCTCACTCAGAGACCCGGGGAGGCTGGATCCACGCTGCTCGAGTTTGCCATCAGCTGTGACCTGCTCGGATTTCTGTGGCATCTGCAGTGAGATAAGTAGATGTGACTGTGCCTCTTGTGCTGTACAGCTTGTGTAAAGCTCAGGCTTGTGTTACAGTCAGGTGCGGGGTCTGCACTGTGTTTATACCCTTCCAAAGGAATGGTGATTAGCCATGGCCATGGAAGCACAGGAAAGGGAGCTCCTTCAGACAGGTCTGCTCCCTGCACATCTCTCCCCATTTTGCAATCAGTGCTTACCC
The DNA here is from genome assembly GCA_014706295.1 of Lycocorax pyrrhopterus obiensis. Classification (NCBI taxonomy): domain Eukaryota; kingdom Metazoa; phylum Chordata; class Aves; order Passeriformes; family Paradisaeidae; genus Lycocorax; species Lycocorax pyrrhopterus. The sequence continues at coordinate 24,069,602 of JACSVZ010000004.1, forward strand.
TAAAACTTATATGATGCTAAGACAGAGCAGTTTTTTGTCTGCGACTTAGCATAACCTCTCCTTCCCTTAATAATAGAATTCCCATCTAATTTAAGGTAATACCAAATTTGGTTTGTGAATTTTCCCACCTGTACTTCTTCTACTCTATACAGATAAATGGGAGGTAGGACAGGTAGTGGTCTGCAAATTCACCAAAATGAACTACCAAGAAAGTGCATCAGCTGGGGCTTTGAAGGCAGCTTATTTAACACATGTGGCTAAAATTAAATGTGCACTAGATGATGGGTGAAATCACACTATGTTTTCATAAAAATACAGTTCTAGAGGTGCTCTTCATTCCTGCTTTGCTGGCTTGCACATTGTAACTGAATCCCCAAATCCAGAATTTGGCACTCTTTCTACGCCGTAAGTAGAAACCTGGTTCTTTGTGTTTTCTTAATTTGTATTATTTAAAATAATGGTAAGTCTCCTGAGCTGGTGGTGAAAGTCAAATGACAGATCCTTCACCTATTATGCCATGTTTTTTATCAATTATCTTGCTGAATATTCCAGATGAAAACAGTGTTTGTATTGGCCAGAATCTTCAGGCTGTGCCTGAGGAAATATTTTAGTGAAATGAGCATTAGGAAACCTTTGGAATACTAAGCCAAAAATAGAATTTTGTGCTTAAATATTCTCCTTAGCCGGTTGTACACATAGTATACTATTAAGTTGTTATTTCCAAGAGCAGCCTATTTTCAGACTTTTCAGCATCTGTAAAAAAAATTGTAATGATAAAGAGGGAATTCATATTTTCAGGCTTTTAAAAAGCCCATTGTGAAAGTCAGCAGCTCTTACAATAGGCATCTGTCTGAAAAATATTCCTCAAATTTTCGCATGAAGTGGTGCTGTGTTCATTAAACACCCTGCTTTTGTAGTGCCCTCTGGTCAAAGATAAAATGCTTCTGAAGGGCCTTCCAGAGGAGATTTGTGAAATCACACATATTTCTGTCTTGAGGAGATCCTACCTGGATGCTGGCGAGCCACAACAGACACAGAGTTTATTGATGGCTGTGTCAAGAGCTGAGCAAATTTATTTCACGTGAGTGAATATTTCAGATGAGACGAAGGATGGGAAGGGAATTCTCTTCCTGGAGATAACTCATGCTACATATCCACATGCATTTTGCAGGCTAAGAACTGGGCTAAGGGACTGCTAGGTCTGTTAGGACTGCAGACGCCTTTTGTGTTTTCTTTCCTTTTTAGGACTTACTAGAGCTGCATAATTAAATGGAGATTATTGGCAACATTATTTAGCAGTCATTATGGAGTCATTAGGGTTCTGCTTGGGCAAGAAGATAAGTCCCCTTCCTCTCTCACACTTGATGCTTCTATCAACAGCTTAGAAAAGTGGTTCACAATGAATTGCTACTTAAGTAGTCCTATCTTCCTCTGCAATCTCCCTCCTGTTGTTCTTCCCTGTGGGCTGGCTCAGAAGGTCAGTACACTCAGCTTGCCTGATGTAATGCAGGCTTCCCGATAGCTTTTGGCACTTTGCAACAGCTCTCGTGAAAAAAAGGAAAAAAGAGGGCTCCCGGGGGATGGAGCCACTGCTGATCCAAACAGTGATGCTTTTCCTGCACTTTGTTCTGTAAGCCACAGGCTGTGGCTCTCTGTGGGCTACTCGGACACACCAGCACTGTCCTTCCTTCACAGCAGAGGCTCCACGTCATGACATGGCACAAAGCTCCGTGCTGCTCCATGAAGCAGGAGTTATGGCACCTAACTGCTTCCCGGGCTCTGTGGCTCTCTGGTGGCTGCTCTAACACGGGAATTAGAAGGCTGGATCCCCTCCACACCACACAGTGGAAGTGGGCATATAGTCCGGTGTAATTACATAGCAGTTAATAACTCTGCAAGTGTGTGTGTATGTGTGTGTAGGTTGAGCTGGCCAGAAAAGGAAACATCTGTTTTCTGGGAAATTCCAGGTTGTCAACATTTCATTTTGTTTGCCCTGGAATGAAACATCAACATTTCCGAATACCTGTCATAAGGAGACAGTCTGTGTGGGTCCCTGTAGCTGCCGCACAGCCGGGCAGTGCCGGGTGGAGCCTGGGCACCCAGCGCCAAGGGCATCAAGTATCCAGGCCAGGGGCAAAGGGCTGCCAGCTGGCCAGGCTGCCCGAGAAGCTTCCAGAGAAAGTTTAATGAAATCAGCATGCTGCTTCTGACAGGGAAACAGCTCTGTGATTTCAAAGCAGACCATTACCATGGGGTTTTTTTCCTATACTTTAATTTGAAATTTTTAAACAAGGAGAATCAAACATCCTTTCCTTTTCAGTTGACCACCTGGTAAAGTCCAAATCTGAGAGGCCCAAGAAATGCACTGGCTGTGAAGCAGAAGGCCCTGCATACATCCACAAAAGAAGTAGAAGTATTTTCTGCTCTTCCAAGACAAAACTCTCTTTCAGAGTTGTGGACTCTCTGCTGGGTAATGTAGCAAAGCAGCACACAGCAGTTCCCAGGATAAGTCCTTTAAAATAGGGAAACAAGAAGTAAAGAGTTTTAATTATGCCCTTTTTTTCCTACTGGAGCATAACTGAGGATTTAATTTTATAGGCTTCATTGCTGAACACTCCAACACTCTGCAACTATTTAATGCGCATGGATGTGGAGGTGAGGGGTACAAAATGCTGTGTGTCAGCATGGAGTCAGCATGGGCTAATTCTGCAAGCTGCAGCCAGTTTTGATGATGGCAGGATCAGATTGCAGAGCTAATAGAAGCTGAGAGGGCAAATGTTCTGGGATTGGCAAAGCTCTATAGATGGCTGCAATCTAGAGCGTGTATCTCACTTTTCCTTTAGAAATAAAGTCTCTCCTCTTTTCTAAAAGCTTTTTCCTTTTTTTCCCCCTCAAATGAAAGCAGTGCTATTCCTCTCACTAAACTATTGGACATTTCCTTCCGAGTAGATGTGTATATGCTGTTGCAGACAACTCCCTAAATATTATTTCCATTATACCTCAGAGATACTTAACAGTTAAGCAGTGACAAAGCTTTGAGGCAGATAGGGTACTAATATGTTTATGAAAAGATGACATTAAATTTGAATAGTAACCTACGATAGACATTTGATTTTAAGAGGAAATTTAATATGAAGCAGCAAGAAATCTGATCTGCAGAGCCAGTAACATCTCAAAATGTTTTAAATCCTGCAGCCCATCTTGTGAGCCAGTTGATCTCACCAAGTATGTTCAGGTTTGGTCTGCATTGCAAATGGAGCTCACCCTGGCAACCCTGTTATTTTGGAAACAGCAGCTGGGTGAATGGCACGCAGGGCCGACAAAGCCCCAGTAAGGCACGTGTGGAGGCCTGAGCAGAAGTGGCAGAATTTCATAGTCATTACTGCAAACTTTTTCACTATTATGCATGAGCAGTGACAGGCTTGCATTGTTAATCAGAGTAATTAGGATTTAGTTGAGGCATGACAATAACCTGTGCCTCATAAGGGCCTGAAGGCGATCCATTTTCTCCGCTTTTCCTAGGAGTCTCCTATTGTGATTCATAGATAGCCCAGCAGGAATGCAATCAGGAAATCTCCAGTGAATCAGTGTCCCTAAATCTTCAGGCTTGACAGGTTGAAGTCTGACAAGCTATTAGAAAAAACTGCTGATCATTAGGCTGTCTAAAATAGACTTAGCTTGTTTCTGTCTGTGTTCATTGATTTATCTGCAGAATGATATTGTTTGAAGCTTAGATTACTCATGCTGCCGCCAGCTGACATGATTTGTATGATAAAATGACAAAGCATGGCTCTGGCTAAGCATACAGGTCTGTCTGCCTTTGCAGTTTCATTGCTTTTGACTCATTCTGTAGTAATGACAAGTTGGTTCAATATTATTGTGAGAAACAAAACCAGAAATAGACCAAATGGTTTAAAGCAATTTTTGATCATCCCAAATGCTACTATCAAATAGTGTCAGCTCTCCCTGGATCATTTCAGAGCAGTGATTTCTAGGTCAGCTGCTGTGGGCTATGCACTTTGCTTCCCAGAGTTCACAACTCTGAACAGGCTTATTACAAAAGGTCTGCTAAAAGTTCTTTATGCGTGTCTTTTCCAATGTTTTAAGTAAAAAAAGAATTACACTCAAATTTAATTTAAAATAAATTGATTTAGTCCATAATGCAGTATTTGAGTTGTGAGAGTTACTTCTGAGTTATTCTTACACTCTACTCAAGCTTCCATACAAAAAAAAAAAATCACATCAGATTGGAAAAATTTCTGAACAGACTTTTTTAAAACAGGATTGTATTCTTATTTGTCATTTTAAATGACACATGTTTTTCCAGTCTTCCAGTTTTCCTGGCTTATTTCTTCTATTTTTTAAAAATGACTGGCTTTCTTACAGGATTCAAAATCTCAATGTGGAAAATAAAAAATAAAATCAGCTCTTCTTTCCCATTGGCAGGGATTCTACACTCTTGAAAATGAGAAAAAAAGCATCTGTTTAGCACCATTAGGCATGCAGAACATAGTCAAGCTTAAAAACGTATATTTATACACCTGCATAAACTTACAGTATGTATATAGTATGTTATCTGCATAAATCTGCCTGTTTGTGAAAGACATGTAACAAGACTCCTGAAAAGAGATATATATTTACTTGTAATTTAAAGAAGATCAAACTACAGAGAGAATTTAAAGTTTAATAAGTACATATTTACATTTACAGATATTAAAGAAGAGAAATTTAGTATGGTGCGAACATGCTCATATTCCTGCTAAAAGTATAATGAGATGCTTAACCACACAGCAAGTTCCAAATTTCAGGTGAACATGACTCCCTTTCCATCTATTACTTGAAGAAGGTCCTTGTATACCTTGCTAAGAGAGACAGCACAAAAACTATGTGAAGTTTTCCTTTGGTCTGCCCAAAGTTCTGAAGCTGTAGTTAGGACCTGTTGTGGCTTAATTTGTAGTCTTCACATACAGATTTGCTGAAGGATGTTTACCACACTGCATCTTGCACAGGAGGTGAAATATGTGCAACCAAACTGATGTTTCCATTTAGCCATGCATCAGGATCTAACTACACTTCGAGGTTTTGGCAAAGAGAATTTTAAAGCCTTTTGTAGAGGACAAAGAATTCAGTACAGTACGTTAAGGATAAATTTGCCTCCTCACCTCTCTTCTCCTGCTTCACCCCCATGATGCTATCGATGGTGATGATGTAGATATGTGCAATTTTATGAAACAAGCCCTGATGGAACATTAACCTCTGAGTTAATATGTAAATCAAGTGGAGAAAGTTTTTATGACAGCTTACCTTTCATTATTTTGCTTTGTTGTCTGATTTCTATCCGTAGTAAACACTTAAAAAGCACTTCAGAGACTTCTGGGTTTGTTGGTAACATTTAACTCACCACCAAAATACTTCAGATAAATAGTTGAGGAATTGTATATAAATGAAGAAACTCTTTAAGGCAGATGTGGAAATAGCAGTTCAAATAATTAAATATTTGGAAGTAGCAGGCATGCTTTTAAAAGGGTAAATGTGTGCTAGTCATCAATAGGTCAATAAAAATGGACTCTGAATGAGCCACATCCCGAAGCAGCTGGCAGAGTTAAACCGTGGTGTAATAGACACCATTCAAAACGAAAAGACATCTTCCAAAAAAATATGGATGCGGTGTCCAAAGAAAGAAAGCAGAGGAAGAGTATAATCCCCAGCAAAATAAATGTTAAACCACAGCAAAGCTAGCTAAAATATTAGCGAAAGCAACTTGCAGAAGTAAAGGGAGCTAACAGTAAAGCCTTTTGTATATACATCAGAAGCAGCACAGTTGGACAGCTAGCAGGATGAGAAGAAGCAGCAAAGGAAGATAAAGACATTATGGAACAGCCAAATGAATTATTTGCACTGGGCCCCGCTGTAAATGAGGTGGGAGTCTTTCACACTGGGGTCATTCTTTACACAGAATGAGTCTGTGCAAACTCCCACACTGGAGTGTCAGAGATTTTAGAGCAAATCAGTAGCACAACAGATCAGTAACAATTGGCAGCACTCACACAGGAGATTTGAAAGAGTTCAAATATGAATTTGTCAGGCAATCAACTGTGATTGTGATTGATGACAGCAGCACCAGTATCAGGTAAACATGAAAAGTATAGATAAGGGGAACAAGAACAACCAGAGGAGTTTGCTGTAAAGGAGCCTACGAAATTAATGCACTTCCATTTGCAAAAGTGGTGACTGAAAGGTTAACATGGTGAAAATATCTGAAATTAAGAAGATATTAAACTTTTGCAATAGTACAGGAGCTGAGGGCCTTTTTATTAGACAACAGGAATATATAGGAAAAGGAAGAGATTTTTTTTTTGTTCAGCACGTCATTAAATTGCTGTAGGATGGATGCTGTGAAGGACAAACAGGTAATTTCCCCTCCCCCCCCCGAAATGATTTGATTAGGCAAATTCCTGAATATAAGATGCTTTGTTGGGTATTAATATGGGTGATTTACATGCTACCTCTAGCTCAGAAAGTTCTTATGTAGATAAGTGCTGGAAGATGGGAAATAGGCCACAGCTGAAGGGCAGACTCTCAGAAGGATATAGGATGAATCCTGCCTTAATTGAATCTGCTGCCAAAGATAACACATCAAAGAGACATTGGTGTGGGTATGTGTTATATTTCTTATGCTTTCACCCCATGAACAAGGCATTTTGTCTATACAACTCTCCTCATTTCCAGGGATGTTCACTTGTGTGATAGGTTTTCTCTTCTAATTATATGACTGGACACAGTCTGGGCAGGAGAAACATGAGAAAGATATGTAAAGGAGGAGCCCTTTGCAACCATTGAATAAAAACCTGTTAAATAATGTCACAATTGGTCTACTTTCAAAAATAATGTGATTCAGCAAACAAAACGACTGACCACAGTAGCTTTTTCCACAATGCTTTTTGTTTTACTGTTGAAAATAAATAACGTTATCACTTCTTATCACCTCAGCATATATTTAGCAGTCTGCTTTTGGGGACAGGAATGGCAGGTAAGTTCTCCCACATGTGTTGCTTCTGACTTGAAAAAAGCAGAATATGATTTATTTTCTTTAGCTATGAGACAACAGTACAGGACAGAGAAATTGATTTGCTCTTGTGTATGCAGGAAAACCTGCAGCCAAGCCAGAAACCAGATCCAGTATGTGTGAGTTCCATTTCCCACCTTCATCATTGGAATGTAATCAGTAAGTGTTCAAATCATAAGGTATCGCTTCAGAATCTATTCAGGGTATGTTTGACCGTGATATATGTATATATATATTTAAATGTTTTCCATGTGCTATTGTGAAGAAATTCAGCTCAAACACAGTTAACTCAGCCCAAGTTTTGGAAACAAGATTTAGGCCCTTCAGGGGATTGTCCTTCCCTGGTGTTGTTAATCCTGTGGTTTTTAAGGCATTTTTTTCATAAAAAGGAAATGTGTTTTGTTTTACTTCAATGTTTACAAGTGTTTGTCTGGGAAATATAGGATTATAAAGGAACACATTTCAAGCATCATGCTGGGTGTGTTAGTGCTTTGTATTCTGCTACCACATCTGAACTTCCTTCATGTTGTATTTCATAATATCCCAGACAAATAAGGATGAGATCATGTTTGCTAGAATTGTTTAATCACCAGCGGTCTGACCCTGAAAAGACAAGGCACATTAGCTTTCTGTCACCCTGGATGGGAACTGAGGTTGCACAGCATCTGGCAGGGTGTTCTCAGCACCTCACAGAATTCGTGCTTTTAACTCAAGTCCCAGACCACATCTCTTTTCTTCAATGTACTGAAAACATATAACTGCAGTTAGCACAGTTGGTACTTTCACTTTTAGCTGAAATGCCTCTACCCAGCAGGCGAAGTAATAACCATGAGATGACATTGTGATGAATGACAATGCCTCCAACAAAGTGCTCGAGCCATAAATGGAAAGAGACAGTAAGTTTCATCCTATTTTTTGAAATTGCATATGCTGCAAATCCGTTTCAAATGAACATTAAATAATGCTTTCTAAGCTACAAATTACAATAGGCCTAATGCAATAATGCACCAACTTCTCTTGTCCTCAGTTCAAGTCCTGGTGGGGAGTTTCAAGACAATGCCTAATAAAAGACACATTGATGTGAGGGCGGTTCCCTGTGATAAGACTGTTTCCAGTTGCAGCTCTCTGCAATCTTTCATTTTAAGGAATTAATAAAAGGAGGTGAAGGCAGGAAAATGAGTAAAGAAAGATAAAATGTGCAAAACACAGTGTGTTTGGGGCAGCCTCATCCTGCTCTCTGTACAGTTGTACAGTCCATTGATTACAGCGGTGTTTCTCCTGCCTCAAATTTACACAAATGGAACAGCATCAGCCCTGCAGATAACCATGATTTATGCCCTTCCCGGCAGCCACAGCAGATAACAGTGCTGAACTATACTTTCTCCTGTTGAAACACCTTGACATTTGTGATGCAAGTTATTCTCTTGGAAATGATAGGTATGATAATTTTGTATCAAGGCTTACAAATGGATTTTAAGAACTTGAAAACAATTGCATGTATAAATTTATAATTTTTCATTTTTCCGGGTTCAAACTGGACTAATTTTTTATTCCAACCACACAACATTAATGAAATAATTTACAGACTGATAGAAATGTTGCTATTTTTCAGAGGTTTTTTGTCAGAATCCCATCTTTTCAGAAAGACTTAAAAAGTATTAAAACCCCATCAGAAAAAAAATCATAATCCTGAATTTGCAATGAACATCCAATATATTATCCATTTATGTGTTCACTCTTTGAACAGCTCTAAATACATTACCTAATTATTATCTAAAGAAGATAATATTGACAATAATTTCATCATCTGATTTTCCTTAATCTTTAGACTAAAAGAAATGTCTTTTTGCTTCGCACACTAAAAGAAGATTTTCCTGGGGAGCAATCCTCTTACAGGGTTACTTCTAAGGATTCGCCACTGCTATCATTGGGCTGTTCCTGTTCTCTGAAGGAACAGGAGGAAGCCCATGCAAGCTGCCTTTCTGTACAGCTGACATGTTCTTATCCCCAGTACCACAGCAGTAATACAGCTGAATTAACAGAGGGTTTGTCTACACCAAAGTCACAGAAATTCCTTTACGGATTGTGGAAAAAGTGGTTTCAGGGAATCTGTGCTGTCTGCCGAAAAAAAGATTTAATGAAGAATCAATGACCAAATCGAGCACTAGTCTCTTCTCAATGAAACCCTTGTTTGAGTCAAAATTCCCCTACGTGTTTGTAGCCAACTTGAGTAGGTTCAGAAGAGCAGCACCAGCTGAGGGGTAACTGCAGCACCGTGTTTGGAGAATGCCTCCCGTTTGCTCATGCTTTCTGACATTCCTGAGCATGGTAAGCACTTGAGATTGCCGCTGCTGGGCATGCCAGCTGGCTCGTCTTCCTTCTTCTGTTCTGCAGAAGAATCCTGGCAAGTGAAACATTTTCAAAATGTGTTTCTGACACAGTGGTGGAAGCCTTACAGCTATTGTCTGAAACAGGCAAGAAGAAATAGCTATATGTGCTCTCCTTGTTGGAAGGAATCACTTGGTAATAAAAAAGTTCTGGATTTTCACTGCAGAAGGTCAGTGTGTTTTGAATCTTTGCGATGGAGACAACCTCAACAGACTAATTTTAGTGGAAATGCTTGTTTTAACAAGTGAGGAAACACAACAATTACTAATGCGTTTTGCCACTTGAGTCTCTCTTGACAAACATACCGTGAGGATTACAATGTAAATACGTAACTGCTTTTCCTCATTTCAGCATGCCACTTGTGAACGACTTTGTCATAACAAAACCCATCTTCCCTGCTTTTCATTTATCTCCCTAAAATAGAAATGGTCTTTTTCCATTTACCCTGCTAGAATAAACATCTATTAATTCTCACAGGTCACAAAACCTTCAGCTTCTGAAGGTTAGAAATGTCTGCACAGTATGCAACTCCTTTGGTTTAGTTCTGCCTTGAATCAACTCAACAGAAAATGTCCAAATATTTGCCTGGTAATGGGAAAAATGAATGTAATTGATCCACGGCTCTTATGTACAACATCAAAGTACTTAGAGACAAGAAGCTATTGTAAGACAGTGACTAATAACTGTATGAGGGGATTTCCATTAGCAGGCCCACAAGGAAGATGATTCTAGTCTGTGAGTGCCTTGTGAAAAGTTAAAACTGTCATGAACTACACAAGGAGTTTTTAATAAAACAAAAGTTGTGGAAAAGGGCATCACATTTTATATGTATGACCTTGGGATACCTCAATTAAGGTCAGATGCAATCATAAATTATTTAAATCCACTGAATCCTCTGTAAAATCCTCCTGTACCACAATTTAAATTTTCTACCCCAAATCTTTCAAATCACTGTATTTTTGATAGTTGTGTACATACCAATAAGCAAAACTGAGTTACAATGAATAGTTCCAAAATCTCGTGGGATGAAGTGATCCTTTCCCTTACTCCAGAAAATGCAACCTGGTGGAAGTGTAGCCATTCTCAGCACAGTGCTGCTTGGGAGGCTGCCGTAGGTGAACTCTTGAGGTACCTGCCACTGATATCTAGACAATATATTTAAGATGAAAGAAAAGATAAATAAAACACAGACCAGGGAGCTGATTCTGCCAAATTTGACTTTACTTTCACTATGCTCAAAATATTTAAACAGTGGCAGCAGATATCTGGCACTGCAGAATCCCCTTCTCAGTTGTATTTTCATAATATTCTCAGATGAAAGTTGCATTTCCAATTTTATTCTGGTTTAGGAAGCCTGTGCTGTTGTCAATCTCTACTTAGATTATCTTAGACCCTTACAGACAACAGTTTATCTTTACTTTTGTAATCATAGTTACATATGCAAGGAACATACATCCATAGGTGCCTGTCTTCCATATGACCCCATACATCGTCAGAGTATTCACTGCTAAACCAGCTTTGCATTTTTTCCCCCACAAGCTAAACTGCTCATCACGGAAGCACATAAACAGTGGAAGGGGGAAGAGAGAGTAAGACCATTCTTGTCTTTTCACAGTCTTTGTGGATGGCTGAAGTGCGGGACTCAGGGACCAGGCCCAGTCTTTGCCTGGAATAAGTGTGAAAAGAGAGGTAAAGAGCATATTAAATCATTAATTTCTTCTCCTTGCCTGAATTCCACTGGGCCTGTCTGGAAGGAAAGAGATAGCTTGTTCCCTGAAAAGGCACATCACAAATTCTTCCCCATTTGAGCCAAATGCTCGTAGTACAAAGGACTGCATTTTTTCTGAGACAGTGCTCTGGATGTGCTCCCTAATGTGGTTCGGCTTCCTCGCTGCCCCTTATTTCAGCCCATGTCTTAACGGTATAATTTAACCTTAAATTAGAGGCATATTTTACCCTTGTTGTGTATGCAGAAATTCCTTTGATGTAATTGGGAGCCCCGTGCAAAGATGGAGGGTTTATCATGGCCCTTTGAATGCATGTGACATGGCAATTTGTCCAAGACATATTCTCATGCAAGAAGAATGGGATGCCATTGTGGGAAAATCCAGGGCCAAACACTGCACAGAACTGACATCAATAGGACTGAACACAGTGTGAAGTTATGGCAAAATCTGATGTATTGGCTGGGGGGTTTTTTATACATCCACTACTCTTAGTGTTGCTGATGGAGAGTGGATATCATATTGTCCTGAGAAACCCTAACTTCTGTTGCAAGAGGATGAAAGGGAGATGATCTCAAGAGTCTGAGTGACTGTTTTAATTGGATACATGTGGGCAGAGTCCAATCCAAATCTCACAGAAAACTGTGGAAGTGATTCTGATGGCTTTTGGATGAGTCCCTCCATGAAATCTCAAAACTAGGATTTGAAATAGAGTGAGAACAGAAGTGACTGTCTCACCAGATAAAAAGACATGACATAATTTTGAAATTGAGCATGCTTTTTTCAATCAAAGCATCTTCAGGCTCTTTTTATCTTTTTTTCCCCATTCTTTCTTAATAAGGCAAGTTTTGCTGACCTTTACGTGGCCTCTCACAAGAAATTCACCTAAAGAATAAAGTTCTAAGCCCAAACTTATCTACAGAATTCTAAAGAAACTTATAAATAGAGACAGAAAGCTTACCACATCTTATTTAGGCAGCAATTTAAACAGTGGTGTTCCAGGCCTTTGACTATAACAGTGGTCACATCTCCTTTGCAAGCTCTCCACGGGGTCTTAATTTCTAGATACATATAAATTGCATTTTTTCTTTTAGCACAGTCCAGGATAATGCAATGGGAAACAGGAGGGACTGGTTTGAAAGTTCTGGAGTTTATGAAAGGCATGTAAGATAAGAAAATGTCAAGAAAAACAGATCATGGGCAGGAGCAGATGTTCAGCTTATGGCCACATCTTTGATCCTTTCTTCTTCGCATCTCTCTTACATGATGTGTATACAGAGAGAATATAGAGCCTACATTGCTAATGTGCAGAAGTGAGGGTCATCATGAACTCATAGGAAGATGGGTCTGTAAGTGGATTGAAAGGGGTCATAGAGTCAATATTTGCACCATTTTCTCATGAGAAAGTGGGTCCCATGTCAGCTAGAGCACAATCAGCACACAGCTTTTAGCCCATATGTTCAGCTAAATCTGGGTCAATAGCACTGCTAACCTTGCAGAAATATTTCAGTGTGTGGATGAGAGACTCACTAGGAACAAAACCTGTGCCAGAGCCTGGAGAACTATGCAGCAAAGACCTATCTGAGGAACTTGAACAATGTGGTTGGATGATTTATATCAGGATGAGGATCTGGCTTTAAACAGGCAGAGGAAGAGAGTTTTGAACATAAACAACATAAACATTTAAAATTGGTTCAGACTTTTGTTAGAAAAGCAACACTTAAATTGCTGCAGAGAGCATGTGAATCTCCTCGTACCTGTGCATCGGCTTTCTGGATAATGTCTTTGGTATCTCACAGGTACTGAAGTTTGCCAGCTGTGTGTTTCTGCAGCTGCTTTTTATTGAAAGACACAATAAACACTATGGTCGTGTAAATCCTCTATAAATAGCTGCAGCAAAAGCCATCCCTGCACCCTGTTCAAAGTTAAACACCCTACTAACTTCCTAGCCCCTCTCTACCAGCTTTTAAATTGAGTACAGTGCTAATGGCTACCCTTTTCTGTTTTGGGATCATCTAATGAGAGGCGCTATATATTAGTAAAGCCCAAAACACTGAAAATAGTTACTTATTTATTTCTCATAATTTCTGAACCATCATTTCCAATCCACCTCTATTGTTCCCAGCAAGCAACTAAAATAATTAACAGCAGACAGCCTATTAAGAAATAGAAAGTGTTTTGGTTACTTGCTATTTGTGGGTATGCATTGTTCCAGCATGGGAACAGCCAGCTGCAGTTGGGAGAATGTTTTGTACACTACAGACATTTTATCTCCAATGTTTACCATGTTGTGAATCTGGAAAAGTTCTGAGATCGTTTAACTTCTCTGAAGTTCAATGTCCAAAATGATGTCATTTACAATGAATAACTCTGACTAAATAGGCTCTGTTTAAGTGCCATAATTTTACACCAGTTTAAGCCAACCTTTTTTCCTCCCATGAATTCTCTATCCCCAAATCTTCCTTTTATCCCAGGGACCCCTTTTGTTCTTTCCAGAACTTTTGTTTCTATCATTTATCAGAGATGGAGGTCACCTTAATGGAAGACATACACAAAGCAACAAAAAACACCAACCAGTTGTCATTTATAGCCATAATTTTTTTTAAGGCAAAAGCCAAAAAAGTAAAATAAAAAAAGCCTGAGTTGCCCTAAACATAAATAACATGTAAGACTTGTCTGTGTGTGCTGAGACTAACTTTTCAGTGAGACACTACAAAGCAAGGGAAAGACTGCAATGAGAGCAGTCACATGGCTCTAGACAGGAAGAAGACTAATTTTCTCTCAGGTGTCTTACGGGTTAAGATATCACAATGAATCAAAATTACATTGCCTTCATTTTGAAAATGCTTTTCAGACCTGAAGAAAGGCTACTTGTGCCTGCAAGTTTGCATTTGTTCTGAGGATATTAGTTGTTCTAATCAAGCAAATTATTTCTACTCTTGGGTATTTCTTATTTTCCTAAGCAGAAAAGTTACCATTGCTAGGGACACAGTTTGAGTGGTCTTATTTGAAATAAAGTTTATGTCCTAGGGAATGGGGTGATATTTGGCATGGATATCTTGGAGGACTGAAAAAAATAGACCACCTTGAGAAGACTTCCCAAGGGAAGTCTTGATAGGAGAACGGTTAAAATACTTCATCTTCCCGGACCAACACCATCCTGCTCCCTGACAGATTTCAGGCCAGAACCACTTAAAATTAGAATCACACAAAGCTATTTTCTAGTGAAGTCTTCATGTCATCCCTGGATACCATTTTGTTGAGGCTTGAGGCCTAGCTAGACTGAGCCTTAGTGCTCAGCTTCCCTCAGCACCGCTGTTCTTTGCACATCTCAGGCTGTGTTCGGGCAAATCTACCTAATGATGCCAAATAGAGACAGAGAACGGTGGCAAGCACTGTAGCACAGACAGAGACTGCTCTCCATGAGGTATCAGCTGTGCTTTTAATTAACAAAGAGTTAAGTGGATTCCTACCCGACCTGAGAGGAGCAGCTTCACAGATACTCCAGCAGTTAATCCCGTGCTAACAAGGATGATAGGCATCATGGTTTGGTGACTGAGGAGCCTGGCAGGAGGTTATTATGGGATTACTGCTAACTTTTCTCTTGCAACCCCCTTGAAATGCCCCTTGGAGACAGAGGGTTTCTGTTTGCTTGCTCCATGGCTATGATACCCGTGCAGCCTATCCCACAGTGCCTGGTCAGTGCTCCTCAGCCCCGAGCCACCTGTGACTTCAGGCCACCCAGGCCCTGCAGGAGGTGGTTGCTGTCCTCACTCATTTCACCTTTGGGCTCCTTTCTGGAGCAGTTTATGATGCATCCAGCCGGGATTGCCTGTCTCCTGGCAGCTTTTTGAAGTCCACTAGCTCAGTTAACCACAACTGTCCGTGAGGACCACAACGACACCTTACAGTTCAGATAGCTTTTGGGGATAATGACTTGAGCTAAGGGATACCCTTGATTAGTCACTATGCCAAGGATTAATACAATTATTGATACAAGAAAAAATAATTAAGGTATTGAATATATGGTTACAACTTTTTTTTTGTTTTTTTTCTATTTCTTTCCTTTTGTTTTCTAGATCATTACTTAAAAGCAGAAGGATTTTGAACCAGACTGTATCATTCTGCAAGGTACAGACCCCTCCCTGTTGCCTTTTTTGCTTTTCTATTCATTGCCTGTATGGCAGAGAGGATGATTTCTCCCTAGGGAGAAATAGTAAATGAATTATAAAAGCATGCATTGTAATTTTTTAGAAATGGAATATGCTTCACACGCCTACTGAGTGATGTGCATGAAAATCCATGTAGCGTACATGTTAAGAAGAAGGCTTTTTTGTAAGACTTTTTTTAATGACCTGAGCCTAGAATACTAAAATTGAAACCTTGCTCTGGGTGGTCTTTATTTTTGGCTGAAGCCTCGTAATAGTTCCATAAATATTAATTTATGAAGAACGCAGAACACAAGTGAATGTAGAACTGACCACTTTCTTGGTGCTCTCATATTACTTAAGCTGTATTATTATTATTATTTTCTTATAGAACAGTGGGAATACTGTTAAAAAAATTAAATGGGACTTTTATCATTGAAAAAGTTTGTGGTTTGCTTACTTGGATGAAAAAAAATCAGCTGAGCACATGCAAATAACTTCAGAAATAAAGTGCAACAGTACTAGTTTTGACACCAGCCCCGTTTGTTTCCTCTGAAATGTTTAGCCAGTCCAGCAGCCAGATATTTCAAGAACAGCCTCACAAGAGAAGATTAAATGTGTGTGTTTTTATAAAACAATGACATCTTGTTTTCAAAGCCCTGCAAGCTTAAAATGGATATTAGAGCAGTCACATATAAACTGCCGTTCCCAAGGACAACTGTTTAGCTTAAGTGCCATTTAATGTTCTCCTAAATGGTTCTGCTGTTTAGTGTGCAATATATCTTCTAGATTAGACCTTTAATCCTTTACATTGTGCTTGCTGTGTCAAAGAGGGCTTCATGCCAACTTCTTCCTATTGGTGGGTCTCTTTCTCTCTCTTTTAACAGGCAATGAAGAACATCAAAGTCTTATGTTTTGCCTCTTTGTTTCCAAGCAAGAAATCCAGATAAAAGTTTTTGTGAACTAAAAACTTTAAACAGTTTAATGTGTTTCCCTCTCTGTTTCTGCTTTAATTTTAGTACTTCTATGAGCACAAAGAAGTAGAAGAATAACCAAAAATAATTTATAAAGTGTTGGGTTTTTTATAAGTGTAAAAAAATGGATATAGATTAGTGAGATTCTTATGATGCCAATGAGGACTTCAGAGTGCTATGGCTTACACCCCTCAATGCCTTAAGGTGAAGAGAACACAATGCCACTGCAAACACAATACACAAAGTAGAGAAATTACTTGGTGCACCACGTTTAAGCAGAGCAGGGTATAAAACTAAGCCCAGCTTTGATGCTTAAGGCACGTCACTTTATGCTGAGCCAGCAGGTCCATGTACTAACCAGAAGAGCCTCATTACTGATGCACCTTAACTGTGAGTACTGCTTTGCAGCATTAGTCAATAGTGGGTTTCCAGAAACTAGCTCCGAATTTCTTAGTCTTGGTTATTCTTATGTTTTCTCCTGAGAGGAAAATAAATTCGCCCTGTATGGGCAAATTTATGCTGAAAAGCAAAAACATCTGCTGGTATTATGAGCAGCCCTATTGTCCAACCTCAGCAGCAGGGAGGTCTGCACTTGTTCAGTTCTGCTTTCCTGCTAAACATCGAGAAAACCTGTGGGAATCATTATCAAGGTTCCTGAGGGCAGCTGGGGAATGAACTCACCTTTTTGGTGCAGCCAAAAAAGGACACCCAAATGTCCTGGCTAATAGCAACTTATGCTATGTACCATGCAGGAGACCCGTATTTGGGAAAAGGCTTGGAGCACTTGCTCCAAAGCCAGTGATGGACAGCAGCCGTGGGCTAAGAGAGGGGCATGGTTTCTGGGAAGGTTTGCTGCGGTAGCTGGCAGCTGGAGGACATGGACACTAAGACTCAGTGGGTGGTGGGGAGGAAAAATCGATGGTGCAGCCAGAGCCCTTGGTTAGAAGAAATCCCTACTCACTTGGCCTGACTCATTATCCTGAACATCTGACTAAAGGAAACAAGCATTTCCCACCTCTCGCCACTCACTGCAGTTTCCTCATCAGTTACAAAATATCTACACTCAGAGACCTGGGCCCTGGCATTGCTTTTTATTGTTACTTTTGTTATCCTTACCTAAAAACCGGTACCTTTGCTTTGTAATTAGGAGGATTGAGAAAAGGAATACATTTCACGTCTTCTTCTTCTTTTTTTTTTTAAACTTGCATTTCTGCTATTTATTTTGGAGCTTATGAGTAAAAAATACATTTCATATTTGGGACCAGATGTACACACACCCAAAAGCTGAAGTTTATCTCAAAATTTTTAATTATCAGATGTTATTCACATTTGGACTTGAATATTAACAAAATATGCGACCAGATGTCAGCTATCTAAGAAGAAACAAAGTCCAAGTAGCACTGACTAGGAAAGCAAACAAACCCCTTCCTGTAAGTGCAGGACCTCCAGGTTTCCATCCAAGTTGATGTTTCTGCCAGCATTGAGGAGGAATCCATTCAGTCCTCGAGTTTCTTGGTGGTCCTTTAATTTTTTTTTCTTTTTAGGCTGATGAGTGAAAAATAACATGGGCTGTGTTCTCCCGATCCCATTCACCTAATACTTGTACTTTGGTTTTACCCAGTACTGAAAGCTTTCCAAATCCTCCCGGCAGGTCCATAAGAGAAGACCTTCCAAACTTAAGCCTTTCCATTCAGAACTAAGTCTCAAGACCCGAGCCTACTCTAATGGCAGTTTTCAGCCTCTGTCTGAAAATATTTTGACAAATGTAATTATTTTCCTGATAGACTCAGCTTCATGGTGATTTTTTTTTCAACATTATATTGTTGTAAAGATGTTCATAGAGGACAGTTTAAATTGTTGATGTGGCAGATGTCCTGTCAAAGGGAGGACAAGTAATGGTTGAATTTGTTGACAGGGTGTGTTCTTCTGTCCGCAGAAAGTTGTGCAACTCCTTGCAGTTGCAGCCACAAAGCAATTGCATGTCGAGGATTAGCTAAGGTAACTCTGGTGGCTTACCCAAGGAACCGCCAGCAGATAGGGTCACTGATCTCCATCTAGATGTATACACAGCCCCCCTGGTGATAAGGGACTGTAACAAAAATAGACCTGTCAGGAACTGTGAGGCAGGATAAAGCATTCCCATTTCACTCCAGACAGAAGTTTTGCTTACCTGTCTTTAAAGATCTCCATGCAGAGACTCCACAGTTGCTTTAGGCAATCTTTCCCCGCACTCGACTTCCCTCAGTGAACATGCTGTCCCAAAAACATTACTCTAATCTTTCCTACCACAGTATTTGATGCTCCTACTTGAACACATCATTTTTTTCCCTATCTGCCTTGCATGTGGGAATTAGCTTGTTCCCTTCCTCTTTGCCACAACCTTTCATATCCTTGAATACTGTTTATCACAGCTCCACTCAGTCTTCCTTGCCCGTGCTAACAGACGGAGGAAATCTCCAGTTAACAGGAAGATGGTGTAGCTGCCTTCCTATCAGCCCACCCTCGACTTCACTGAGATAAGTGGGATTTGGAGCTCTGGTGAATTTTGACGAGCACAACAGCCCCTTGAGGGGCTTTCTGAGATAAAGTAGTGGTGAAGTTGTTCTAATTTATCTTCAGGATATAACTGGATAGTGCTTATAATCAGAGTGGGGGTCATATAAAGATAGCTGGGCTGTTCCTCCTATGCCTCTGATTTGTGCTGCATGCAGCTCAGGAAATCCAGAATATTTACTCACATTAAGGTGGTGATTTGACAAGTTCTGCCCAAAGAATTGTTCACAGTATCTGAAGACTTTAGCTGTGGGATACCAACCAGGCTGATATATTTCACATTCTTCTCCTAAGTTGTTTAGCTATTCATTAACTTTTCCATAAGATAATCCATATATTTTTAAAAAAGTTAAATACCACTACAGAAACTACCTTTCATATACCACCAGAATCAAATAGTGTTTAAAGACTTTAAACTACTAGACTTTAAATTCAATACTAACAAATTTATATGTTATGTAAAATTGATAGTTAAGTTAGCAAAACTGCATATTAATGAGAATGTAATGGTATCAGTTTTCAAACACTGTTCTGAAATTTGACTTAAATGTTTCGGGTTCAACTCACTAATATAACTTGGCTCCTTCGTGGAGCTCTAGTGATGCAAACAGCTACAAACCAATTTAAATCATTGGTTAACCTCAGTTTATGACTTCTTTGTGCTTCTGCAGTGGTGGAAAACAGCCAGGCTGTATCTGGTTCTCAGTCTCTTACTAATCAAAGGTATCCAATTGCCTCCCACTAAGGCATTTTGTGTGCTCTATAATACACCTTAATCATAATCTTTGTTACTTATATTCTGATATCGAATAATTTTAATTTATAGTAAGCTTCTGCTGTTAAAATTCTACAAAGTGATGGAGACTATCAATTTATACTATATTTATATACCAGTGGATGTACCGAAGGCAGACTTGAAAAGAGCAAACAGTCTATGTCTGAGGAAGCCTTTTAGACATCACCATTCATTGAATTAGCACATTTAAGTAGAAAACCATGCACTTGCTGTTCATGTGTATATGAAAGCATGACTCCAATACTCCTCAAAAAGCAAAAAAAAAAATTCAAAGATAACATCTTTGTTACTGCGTAGGCTCGCCATCAGCTATAAAAAATGAAAGGGACAGATGCACCAGATGTAAGCATGGATCCATGTTAGTGGTAGCCATAACAGAAAAATGCATTCATGTGAAATACACCATTGTGTGCATTCTGAAGCCTGGAGAATTGTTGAAGTCTGTGCTTTCTTCCTACGCACAGCTGCAAAGATAACACTGTCTACTGTTCAAGGGCTCCACGGGGAATTCCTCGTAACAGTTCCGTTCTTTCAATTCTTATTAAGGCTTACATCCCCATTTCAGTTGATGATCAACTCACTATCTGGGTCAACTGCTGGCATAAATCCCATCAGCAATTATGATTTTAACTTGACAGTATCATTCCTATAGTGAGACAGCAAGTCGGAGCTTTACAGTGAGTCTGGATGGATCATTTTTCTTTTTTCTGCCCCTGTAGTGCATGAAAGGGTTTCTCCATGCTTACCTTTAGCTGCTAAAATTTCTGTGATGACAATATACTTTTATGATGCACTAGAATAATAAGTACAATGACACATGAACTTGACACACCCTTGAACTGAAAATGTTTTGAGGAAGAAATAGAGATGCATAGGCCCTTATCCAAAATGTACTGAAATCACTGGGAGGCTTTTCCATAAATTTTAACAGACTTTGGATTTGACCTTAAGTTATTTATTAATGACAAAAACAGGTGATGCACTTTCTCCAGTAGAGACAAACCTTCTGAATCTGCCAATTAGAAATTTAACAGGAGTGGTACCTTCTGGTTTCTTTCAGGAACAACTGCTCTTACTAATAAATGCTTGCACTTCTAGTCTGTAACATTTACACAGTTACCACACATTGAATTGAGTGTCACATTAAAACAGTTTTTAGGTCACCTGAGCTGTAGTGATAGATGTCTTTGGAGATCAATTCTGTCAATTTGTGCTTCTCTAGGTTCCACTTCAGTGCCTGGAGACTTGCAGCAAGTGCTTGGAAAACTCTTAGTAGAGCAGCTACAGAGGGGTTTCTAAAGATTTCTTAGAAGAGACCATACTTTGGACTATGCAGCTCAAGTGAGCTTGATCAAAGTTTGGCAGGGAAGTTCTCTCAGGTTTTAATGGAGCCTCCCAGTGGGGGGTATGCATTGCGATAAGAGAAAAGAATAAAGCTGGTTTGAGAGCATCAGTGGCCAGAACTTCATTCCTGTACAAAGGAGATTTAAACAGGTTTAGGCTTTGCAGTCTACCTCTGAGTTTAAAAAAAAAAAAAAGAAAGGCTGTCTACCCAAGCTTCTGATGGGGGTACCTCTTTTATTAATCTGAGCAGTTGAAGATGTCAGCATTATATTAGCCTCCCTTTGTGTAAGAAACAGAAGTCCACATAGAGACTGTGGATCAGATTTTTCTGTCAGTAACATTTATTTAAATGGAGATAATACTGCAAAAGAAGTATGTTTACCTTGGAAAAAGGTGGTGGAAGTGAGAAGAGAATTAGGCACTTCTTTTTCCTTTTTCCAGAGAATGTGCAGAATGTTTGGGATCTGAAAATGTGCCACAGAAGTGTTTGCTGTTGGGTACTGCTCTAAATCTTTACTCTTTGAAACATGAGAGTCTATTAAAAGTCAGCTTTAAAAACTATTTTGATTACCTTAGTGCATTCACTAGTTTTATCATATCCTTTTGTTAATCCAGCAAAGATTAAGTAGCCCATTATTCTGCATATGAAGTGCTACGAAGAGTTTTGGACTGTAGTCTCCATGTAATCATTAGCTATTGCCCTGAAAGGCCATGGACGAAGAAATCTGTCAGCCTATGAAAGCCAAGCTTCAGGAATAAACTTATCAGCAGGAGTAAAATAAGGCTTTAAATGAAGAGAAAGAGGAGGCAAAGTGATTTCCTTTTCATTCACTAGCTATTCAAACGTGATTGGATTAAAATAACTACTGATTTTTTCCAAATAAATCATCTCTGCATGGCTTGAAATACTTAATTTGAGCTGTTCATGCTGGGGCAAAGCATTTACTATTGAAGCATTTAGCAAAATCATGCAGTTAATCCAGAAATCATCTGCAGTAACCTCACTATGGCTTTTGTACCCTTATTCCCCACCAGCACAGCCACTCAGATAAAATTTTTTTCAGGAGTCCCCAGTGAGTTTTTGAGTGATGCTTCATCTGTACGAAAAGGAAAACAAACCAGAAAGGTCAGACAGTCACTACAGGAGGATATGCTCCATTCATTCTTGACCACACTCTCTTCAGGGTCCAGAATATTTGTTTGTCTCCCCGGCTGACAAAACTTAGAAAGATGAGATGCAATGCACAAAGACACCCTATCTCATAAAAATCACACAGCTGTAGGATTTTCTATATGTTTCAAGAACTGGGATTGTGCAGAAAGGAATTATTTGAGGCGTACTATGTTTGCTGGTTTTTTAAACTGATATCCAAATCTGGATTTTTTCTGGACAAGGGCTGAAATCTCTTCTTCCAATATCCTTAAGTCTAGGGGCAATTCTGAAGTCAACTCCAGATGTTGATAGGAGAGTTAATCTCACTTCTTACTGTGAACAACTCTCTGGAAAAATAAAATTCAGTAATCTAAATGTATCATAGTTTTTACAGTCAGCTGATTTAGATTACTTAATTAACTCTTTCATTTGGAAAACATTTCAGATGCTGAGTGGGGCTGTTTTTCAAACTCCATATTTCAGAATATTCTTCCCTGGTCAAATCCTTTTTTACAAGATTTCTGAGTAGTATTCCTCATTCTCAGGTAACATCAGCCTTTTTTTCTGAAATTTGTGTAACTTTCTTGGTTGGGTCATGGCAGGTCAAGAAAAGAACGCAAACAAAATGCGCCTTGCCTTGATCCCTCATCATCTTTTCTACAGGGAGGTAACAAGGTTATTCTGAGGACTATTCATCATTCCTCTGGTGGTCCAACCACTTCACTTAGTTTATGACTTGCTGCCAGTGAAGCTGTATCAGCACAACCTGAGGCGTTGCTCTCAGGTTGACAGTGACAGACTGTTCCCTGTGGGAGCAGCAATATGCACTGCAAGGCATACACTGCCTTAAAAGTCTGGCAAGATTTTAAATTAAATAGCAGTAAATGGAAATAAAACTTCCATTCAAGGTCTGAGTAAGAATTCATGGGGCATTAATAATTTTGTTGGCAGATCAGCAAAGGGTTTCTTAATATTGTGACATCATTTTGTTGATTTGAGAGGAAACGTCTTGTAAATCAGATAAGAGCTTTTCTCATCACTGTCCAAATGCATTTGAGGACGTGACAATAGAACTGGAATCAGTTTTTCTTGTTTGTGTTCTGGCTGTGTACACAGTACCTCTTCCGTTGCAAATGTCTGTCAACAGGGCTGAACAGAAGTCCTAACTCATGAAGCATTACGGGAGGCAGACTACAGAAAATAGCTCACACAGCTACTCACTCATGGCTCTCTGATTCTCTTTTTGTGTTCTATAGTATTATAAAACTATGGATTTTATTGAAGATTTTTTAAAAAACAAACTCTGTATCTTGAGTTCTGATGTTCTTCATAATTTTTATGCTCCCTCGATATGAGTATATAAGTGCAAACCACGCAAATTCCTACTCCTGATGGCTTTGGAGGCCTACCTCAGTGCAAAATACAGCTGAGAAAACAGTTTAAGAAAACCTGGCACTCAACCGACCATAACAAGTTCAAGTGTCTTTAAACAAGCTTAAATTGTTGGGCTAGGATGGGTGTCTGGGCCTGAACCTACAAGCCCACTAACTTCAGCTCATGGATCCAGACTTCCTTCAGTAAAGCTTAGCCAGTTTAATCACTCTGTAACTGAAACATAGTGCATACAGGCTCCAGATGCAGTTTCAGTCAAGCTTTGGGAACTTCATAGTAATACCTGAGCTGTAAGTGCAATTTTTTTATTATGCATTGAAATTCTGGACAATGCATGGTCAAAATCAAGAAGAAGTTTTCTTTACTCAGGAATAGCCTTACTATGAACTGGGGAAAGAGGGAAGAAGAGATTTTATGACCCACAGTACTATTGTGTGGCACGGGAATAGAAGCAAGAGTTACTGGACAGAGTATAAAACCCTGCAGTTCTTCTTGCCCCCATAAACTTGTGCTTGCATGTTCTGTGGGCGCACACAAGCATGTGCTTGTGCTGACAAGCACAACTCGTGAGTATTTGAAAAAAGTTTGTGGAGAGAGGGAATACTTTATCTCCATTGTAATTTACATTTTTATGGGAAGAATGCCCTTTTTTATGCTCCGTATAGCTGAAAGAGTTGATGATGGACTCACCAATGGGTGTTCTCCCACATTCATAGCTCCTAACTGTACCTAGCATGCACTGAGGAAAATGTGATACACTTAGTAAAAGAACCACAGGGCTTTTGTTTCCACAGAGGACTCCTGGCTTTACTGGTCAAACTGCTTCCAGAGATGTCAGCAGTTGCAGAGCCCTTTCATATGCTGAAAATATGAACCCACACCATTCCAGGCAGCATTTGTGTTAGCAATGGAATTTTTAAATAGAAATAATTAGTTTTGCTGGCCACAGTTGTTACATCTGGCATACATTTGCCCCAGTGAACCCTATTTTTAAAAAACAAAGCATCTGAATTGAGGTTCCAGATTATACTAGTTACTGATCTTTGCAAGCCTAATCCATTCTTATGAACAACGCCTCTGTGGTGTTTTCTTCCCCAAAGGATATAGTACGGGTGCAACCCAAGCTTTATTGTGCTTAATCTGAACCAGAAGTTTGAGCTGATTATTTTAAAAGGCATGCTGTTTCTTAAAAGTGATTTTCTTCCTGTCTTCATGCTGTGCTGATAAGAAGTTATAAGTGGATCTCTTTAATGCTCCAGGCTGGAGTGATACAGAAGAAGGCAGTCGTGCATCTGGGGGCTACACAGCCCAAGGCTAAGCCAGTTGATGTAGCAACAGTAAAGGCTGCAAAAAAATACACTTCTACTTTGAAGCATATGTACCACAGCTTTTAACTTCTGGAATCAGCACATGTGGGGTGAAATTATGCTTGGTGCATAAAGGTGCTAAACAAGGACAGAGGGAAAGACCTTGCCCTTTCAGCACAAAGACCTGGAGTCTGTAGTGCTGTTGACAATGACAGTGAGCCCAAAGCGCAGGGAGGGCACAGGTCAAGAGATGTCCCCTGCAACCTTTCAAAGGACTCTGCTGCCCAGCAGGCCAGGGTAGCCTCTATCAAATTGCCCTTCCCACCTCTGTCTTCTGACTGGTGCCCCCACTAAGGCTGGAGAGCGCCCAGATCCAAGCAGGTCTAAGTTCTCAGGGACCATGTGCTCCTTTATCTCTCTCCACTAATGGGGGCTGTCCATTTGCCCCTGTTATAGCAGCCTCACTTCAGCTGCTGTGCCCTGCTCACTGATCATTGCAAACACTGGGTTTACCTCTGAGCTGATGGTCTGTAAGAAATAACGGCATAGTTAATACATAGATAATATGTATTCATGCTTCAGTCAGTGCTGGATGTGGGACAGCAACCTCCAGCAGTGAGGGAGTTGGCTTCAAGGTACATTCCCAGACCATTCCAAACTCCTGTTGGCCCGACTGCATTTAGGTTGCTGCAATGAATGATCCTGCCTATTGATCTTCCTGTAATCAGTTCTCTCTGCTAGACAAATACAGGTGCTATAAAATCTAATTAGGTGTTTTTACTGTTTAAATATATTTGTCAGTAGAGATGTGCCCTCTGTTCAACACACAATATTTACAAGTCATAAAAATCTCCTTTTGGTGATAAAAATGTCATTTTACATAATACTCTTATTTTTTAACTAGCAGAAGCAGACAGAGCAATCTTCACAAACCCTGGATTGTCAGGCTCCCTCTGTTATCAGCAGGTACTAGAGTAATTTCATCAGCTGCCTTAGAAACCATTATTGATTCTCAAATCAGTAGTCAGGTCTGTTTCTATTTGTAATCCAATAACATGCACAAGTGATAAATTAGTAGATATCAGGTAATTTGTTAAACTCTTGGCATCCCACAGCTCCGTGTTCAGATATCTAAAGTGACTCTAATGTATCTTGATTATGCCTGCATTACATCATGACGTCAGAATTGTAGCAATTAAGGAGCTGGACCGAAATCACAATACTGAGATCACATATGCACTGCATGTGCATATCTCTCCCTGCAGACCTGCAATCCCTATTATATCTTCACAAATGCTAAATGCACACTTATATATTCATGGGAATTAAACATGAGAATGTGAAGTATCAAACAGCAGTCTCAATGTCATAATTAAGTTATTGTGTTAATTATTTTTCATGCTAAATCAGCTCCTTAAGAAATTTCTTTCATCATTCATTTGCCCTACACTTTATTCTAGCAGCTCCAAATTGCAAGGAACCTGGTAACAGATCTTCTTGCGTCCAAGTGGTTGAAGACAGGAATTAAGATAACCAAACTTAATCAAGTCTGATTTATCCACAGTTATGTAGATTCTGTTTTTTCTCCTGATTTTTTTTTTTAATCCCTGGGATATATAAAACCAAATCTTCTAAGAAGAACAGAAAGCTAGTGCTGTCCTTTTCAACCTCAGACCAACTTTTTAATGATTAGCCAGTTTTAAGCAGAGCCTGATGAGACCTCCCAGTTCCTGTTGGCCACGTCCTTGGTATCTCAGGAAAATACTGTCCCGTTATTTTAGAAACAGAAGCCAGAAACAAACACTGAATGGAGGTGGCCAAGAAAAGTGACAGAGTTAAATGGCTGTGTCATAGCTGGCAGAGAACCAGATGAAATTATCCAGGCCTTAGATAGTTGAGATCAAATATGTTCTCAGGCGAGCTGCAAAGCAAGAGGAAATTCCAGTAAATCATTTACTTAATGAGATCAATGTGCAACAGATCTTTTTCGTCTCCTACAAAGTTAATATTAGTATTCTGTTATCATCCTTTTTTTTCCCTGTTTGCTAAGTTATCATGTAAGATGCCAACAGGGTCTGGCACTGTTTGGGGTCTGACATTACTCATAAATACACTGTGTGAATTAGGGGCAACTGCTGCACCCGGCTGAAAAATGCAAACTCTTCAGAGTTGTGACCAACCTGTATAAGATACCTTACTCCTGTCAAGTTCTCTGGTCAGAATAGTAGGAGATAGGATTATCAGAGCCTCCAGGTTCCCAATTTGATCCCATTCCTATCACTAAGATCTTCACAGACGCCTTTTATTTGTTTTTTAAAATATTTGTGTTTAGTAACAAAACATAGAATTTCACTACTGTGAAACTAGTTCAGGTTTTTTTTGCTTATTACTGCAATTTGAAAGGAACATTTCCTAAAATCCTGGGATTTTTCACATACGTACAATTTTGCCTCCTGGCCCTTTCAACAACCTCACTGGAGTCAGTGGAATTATAGCTCCCTTTCCCAGTTAAAACTGCTCTACGTTCATGGACAAATTCAAACCTTGTGTTAGGAAGCACAGTTCCAACCACATTTGTGGAGGTTTCAGAGTCTCAGGTTCCAGCCACTTTTCTGAAAGCATGTGGCAGGCAGAGGAGAGAAACCCTATTAATGCCACCAGTGAGAGATGGAGAGTAATGTGAGCTCAAATGTTGTTAGACACCAGAGAATCCACATGGAAGAGAGCCCAAATACATGCTCCAACCACCTGAAAAACTAAAGGACAAAGATCTATAAAACCTAACACGAGAATTTACAGGAAATCAGGCCTCTTTGGTCCCAGTGTTCTCTGAACTACTCATTTATAGGCTCAGTTTTCTACATACACCCTCAACAGCAGTAGCCAAGACAGCATCATTCTGTAGTCAAGGACGTGGGGGGACCACAAGCACTTTGTAGAGCATCTCTTGACAGCACTGTCCTTTGCCTTCGTGCTCTGCTGCACATAGTACTGCTTTGGAAATCAAGTGGTAAGGGTGAAAACCTATGCAACTGGAAAGAAAATCCTGCCATCAACACGCAGCTTCACAATTGCACCCCACACAAGTTCTTCTTACCCATTTGGAAGCATTTGTATTTGATTAGTCTGGTCAGCCATCTAGTGTTATCCATCAGGCAGTGGGAAGGGAATAAGCTGGTGGTGGCGAACGCCTGGCACTTGCCAAGTCTGAGCAAAGCTTCTTGTGCAATTTGGAGCAACTGCTTCTGGGGTCTGATTACTGCTATCCTTCCCCCACATTCAGGTTTCTGCACTGCAAGTAAAATTGGATGGTGGGAGGTTTGTGTTGGTGCATGTTTTTGCTCAGCACCTGGGACAAAGAAGCAGTAATATGGGTGAGAGACTCACACTGTTCTCCCTCGGAGCCCTGGGGCTACCAAGGGCTGATCCTGCCCCCAAAAGAAGCCTTGTAGGAAACAGTGCCAGCCCCTGGCAAGGGGAGGGAGGAAGCCTCACAGGACAGGGGAAGGGTGTCATTCCGCTTTATTCCAGCTTCAAAAGCTCATGGAGATGAAGCCTGGTGATATTTACGGAGTTCCCAATACTTCCAAATGAAAACAGAACAGGCTAGTGGTTTGAAGCTGCCTGGCTATAAACACAAAATCTACAGGAGTAAGTCAGTAAATGAGCAAAATATACGGAATATAAAGGATCATCAGGTCTTTATTTTCATTTTCTTACCCCTAAAATGCTTCTGTGGTTATTTTTATCCACTCAGTAAAACCTCTCAAAAATGTAATGATGTGCAAGCATTTGGAAGCTTTTTTTCTAGTTGTTTATTCATTATTTAGCGTAATCCCAGGCTGACTTTAAAGATCCAGCTTTTTAGAAAATATTCAATTACCTAATATATTTCCTTTAAAATTACAGGATAAAAACACATCTGCTATGTAAAAAAAAAAAAAAGGATGGCTTTCTCTTAGAAATACACTTTATATGTGAACATTAAACTCACAAAATCAATTCTTCAGATGAAATTATTGTACTGTAGGCATGTCAAAGACAGTGGGATAACCCATGGGATGGAATTTCAGGAACAGCTAATTATTTGCTCCTTAAAAAAATACCATTTCCTTTCTTTAATGAGCCAACTTTCAGGAAATGAGTACAGAGAAGGGAGAAGAGAGGAAGAAATACAGTATTCTGGAAACTAAATTCTTGTTGGTGTTCCTTCTGCAATTTTTGTGGCTAAGACACTGAATGGATTCCATAAGTCGGATTTTGTCAGTATGCCAAATCTACATGGTCTTCTATCTTTTAAAAAATGCCTTTGATTTTCACAGACTCCAGCCCAGCTTGGGACTTGCAGTTTTTAAAAAAAAAAGCATATCCTGCTGCTACAGGAAATATTTTTCTCAACACCAATGTATTTTATTTTTTTAAAATCATATTTAAAAAGAAACTTATAGAAATCCCAACAGTACTCTTACGCATAACACAGAAGAGTTCATTTCACCCATTTACAGGAGAAAAACTCACAGGATTAACACATTTGGAAATGATGTGAAAATGCAAAATGGATTTAAGTTTTTTCAAGATGTTCAAGTATTGAATATAGTAGGTTATGAAACTATGACTTTCTTTCACATTTGGAGAAAGACCATATGACATACTGAATAAAGGGATTGGTTTATTTTCCACTGGATTACAGAGAAACTTATTGACACTGGATAAGGCAATTACAGCAAGCTTGAGAATTCAGTATTGGGCCAAAACTAAATCTCCATGTTTGCTATAACCACACACTGACAACATTCAGGTCTGAGTAGTTTAATAATCTTTACTTCTTGTAGTGGGCCAAGTTCAGATTCAGAAAACTCTTTTTGCAGATGCAAACTTTTGAGCTAAGATCTCCAGTGAAAGGTTTGGGTTTCTTTTAATACATCATCCCTATTGGGTTACTTACAAGTCATCTGCAAGAAACTCAAGTTTGCTGTTATTAATAAAGGGGTTTTGAGAAAGTATTACCAGGCAACCATCATTACTGAAGTGTGCTGGACTACTGAAGTATGGGGCTGCAGCAATAGAAGGTTGTTACAGAAAACCACAGTGGTAATCATCTAGTGCAGTAGTTTGTAGGGAATGGTCTTAAATCAATGATGTAGTTCCATATAAAATGTGAAGAAAAAACCCTGGATTATTGGTATTTTTATTGGTGACATGTGACCTGTTTTATGCACTGTATATTTTCATCCTGTAATCCTTTGCTTCACCAGGTCCCGTGTCAGTAAATCACCCAAAACAGTCATTCACTGCACTGGCAGAAAGTTGCCAGCAAGAATGGCCATCGTTTAATCCTGGCAGCAAATTAAAACATCTCGCTTCTGATCTAGAGAAAAGCAGCTTCATTACATAAAGCCAGCCAGATTACCAACCCAGCCCTCCATAAGTAATTCAAATGGAAAAATGAGAGAAAAGAGGTACTAAGCAGCCAGCCCACATTGCCCCTTTGTTTACTGTAAGCTACAGAAACAGAGATGACTGGATGAACCTTTGGTTTTTGTTATCTATTCTCTAGGAAGTCCTTGTTTTCATGGGTCAAAATCTCTCCTGACAGGGTCCATTCAACTGATAATCATCAGTGTGGGCCTCAGTAAGCCATGGGGTATCTCAAACCCTAAAGGGATGCTTAGCATATTCTGAAAGGCTAAGCCATCAGGACACGTTTTTGGCAAATGTCACTCAGGTTTCTCGAGTATACCCAAACTGATCCTGGTTCTAAAAATCAGATATTTAAGAGATCCAAAGAAAAAATGCATATCCATTTCAAGTCAGGTTAATTTCATAAGGAAGAGATATTGCAGTTGGTGATTGATTTTGACAGAGCTGCTTTGAAATAAAACAGATTTTCCAAGACAAACTACATCTAATTTGTTCAGTCCTAATCAAACATTAGAGTATAAGAATTTGAGCATGGAGAGATCCAAGGCAGATTGTGACCTTGGAGAAAGATGCTAAGACTGTTACAACTGAGTAAGGTCATGTAAACTTGGTTAGATTCAAAGAACAATTTTTTGTGCCAAATTTTTCAAATTCCAATAAATTTAACTGTCTTGTTTGAAATTTTTATTCCCCTTGAACAAAACACCATCTGCTTTTACTGTATGAAATGCCAGAGTCCATTCCTGGCAAAAATTGAGTCTGTGGAAAAATAATGGAGAAATATATTTTTAAGAGTATCTGGTCAGCATATTTACTTTATTTTCCTTACTACCTTTTTAAATCATCATACCCTTAAGTTGATTTTAAGTGAAATCAGACAACAGATCTGTTTAAATTTGATGAAGTAACCCCTCATGGATGGTGAAATGACTTCCTAAGTACATTTTATGTTCTTTTGGTTCTCGAGCTTTTCATTTTCCACGAATGGAACAGATTTACATGAGCTCACATGACAGCTCTGGCTTGGTGAGAAGTGACCACGGCTGCCAAAGAGACTACTTAGTCTTTAGGTACCTCAGCAAGGTAGTACTGTATGTTTAATAGAACTAGGTGTAAAGTGATGGTCTTTTTTCACTGTTTATTGCTAAGCCAACCTACTATAAAACATTGATCTCTCAGATACAGGAGACACATGACTCCCATGCCACTAGGTCCAGTAGGCTTAACCTGCTGAACCCAAAGTGCTAAAAGGACTTAAAATGTAATCATTAGTAGATTTTTGCAAGCAGCTGGTAAAACAAGACTTCTAGGCAGTCAGGGTGCTTTAATTTATTTCTTAATCCTGCCAAATCAGCAGAAAAGTATTTTAACTTAGTTCCACTTGGCAGACAAAAGGTAGGATTCCAAGGGGACAGCACAAGAGAAAGCATCCATGCAGGTGGAAAACGATAAACTCTATGTAGTGGTGCCTATCAGCTCTGAGGTCCACATTTTTAATGTTTCTCTGGAGGCACAAGAAAAAAAAAAAAAGAAAAAAGAAAGAAAAAAAAAGTGGGAGAAATACCATATCTTGTTTTGGCTCAACGCTGATAGAAATAAACTATTACTTTTTTCAAAGCACCAGCAGTGTTCTGCTCAGTCTTTCCAGCCTCTATTAAATCCAGCACATTGTACTGAGACAAAAGAGATCAGGGAACTTCCCCTTCTTTCCTCCCCATCCAAGTCAGAGCTCGTTTGTCAGCAAGAGTTATTGCCCTAACAAGCAACTTACAAGTCACCCGTTTGTAGCAGTTCACTTTTCACATTAAGGGAAGACATGGCAATGGGCAGCCTTTACAACCAGTTTTCCTATTGTTTAAGCTTGACCCTGCCAGTGTTTGCACACAAGATGTCAGGGTAAATGATAAGGACTGCACCTTTGAAGGCAAACAAAAACCTTCCATCCATACAAATTTTTTCTTTTTTTTGGTTAGTACTTCCTTTACAGATTTTTGGGATACTGAAATACATGATGAACCTGATTTCTTGTCAGCTCATCCCTAAATGTACAGGAAAATCTGTGGTGCTTGCAAACTAGAGGTATTGACTAGGCTGCAGTGATTGCTGTACAAATACATGCCACACACTTATTTTCATTATCTCATTTAGATGACCTGCTTAATTGAATGCAATCTACAGACTTGATCTCTTGCCTGAAGTGCACACCGGAAATCTTGGAATAACATCCAAAGACTGCATTGGACTGAAAGTGAAAATCTTTAGTTTAACATGCTGCCAAACGTTTTAAAGAAGCAGAAACTCACAAAAAACCCCAAATCTTAGTGCCCCTGAGATCATGATGTGCAACTCTGGCTGACTGGACTGATATTCGAGTTAATTCTCATTAATTAAAAGCACTATTACTTGATTGACTGGCACTTAATATGAACCTAAAAAGTAACATGCCGTGACACTTAAAGAAAACATAAGGGGAGTAAGAGAAAGGACATGAGAATAAATATGTTGAAAGTATTCTCTAGGGAGGTTTTGTTATATGCCTCTATTAAAACATTACAAAAGATCTCCAAGCTATTTGCTTTCAACACTAAAAAAGCCCTGACCAAAATGCATGTCATGCTTTTAACATCCCCACTTGGAGTGGGATTTCACTGCCAAAATTTCCTGAGTGGCTACAGAATTCATGGATGCAGGTTCATTAAGTCTCATCTGTTACACCATACAATTTGCTCGGCTGGCAAACAGAGGTGTTTCTCAGTTTCAAATCCACAAAAATCTGGCACTCAAGTCAAGCCTTACCATCTCATGTGCCCAACAAGCACTCTGCAAACCAATGTGGTTTTTCAGATGTTGCTGAAGGCATATTCCAACCACAGCTGATGTTACAGAGATAGAGCTAGCAGTATAATTCGGCTCGTGTTATTTATGTTGTCAGAGATGATGCATAAAATAAAAAGAGCTCTGGAGGGCTTGGGAAGTTTTTAGCTTGGAAAACTGGAAGTTTTCAGCTGAAAAGTGGGTAAATGCAATAAGTATTCAGTGGGAAACAGTAAATACAGGCTCTGATATAGTGATTATTAGAGTCACATTTTAAGGATGGAATTGTTCCCTCATGTAGTGTCATCTCCAGCTACCAAAACCTACTCATAGGTCTGCATAAACGGCTTCATTTATGGATTCAAAGCCACAGGCCACCCAGTATTTGAAGAAAAGTTTCCATACTTGAAAAATGTATGCAACATAAGATTACTGCATGGGTTATCAGGATTTTAGATTTCACAAAAATTTGCTGCTGTTACCGGAATATAGTCTCATTATCTATCAGAACAATTACCTATTCAGTAAGAAGGAGATGCAAACAAAACCCAGAGTCTGCAGTGAAAGGGAATTTAAAAGGCTGTTTTTTCCATTCACACATAGAAATACTGAGTTCTAAACAGAAATATACTTGCTCAAAAAATTATACTTTTTTAGAAGTATATACTTCCAGTTCAGTCCTCTTTTTTAATTTTATAACAAGGAGCCACTCAGAATTGCTATCTTCTGTTTTAGTAAAAGCCATTAATTTTGGAGTGCATTTACATATAAGTCGCTCTGGTAAATTTTTGTAATTATGAGAGTAACTGCGAAGAGTGGAGCTGAAATATGGACAACTTCAGATACCTGATTTTGTTTTTTACACTACATTATCTGAGGACCCAGTTTACTTCGCAGCACTGAACATGTCCCTGGACTTTTGCTTCAGGCCCCTTCCCAGTCAGAAGGATCGTGATCCCAGGCTCAGGGGCAGATCACCTCCTTTGTGAATGGCAGAAGAAACCTCCAAGGTCCCCAAGACTGGACTGCAGATGTTTTCCTGGACAGTGCATCTACTGAAGCAGCTAGTCAGGTCAGCCCTGTTTTCAAGTTGTTTAATGTTCTATATTCTCACACCTGAAAATGTCTTTTAATTGATCAAGTGCTTGGGTTTATTTTTCTCTGTGTAAGAAAGAAGAGAGGAAAAACTGGAACAGGAGTTGTGAGTGATTTGAAGACAACCTGAGCTGAAGGACACGAGAAATATAGCAGAGATGGCAATAGACTAGTCCTGGTTTTGTCACCCAAAAAGGATATAAGAACTTAAATTTTATAATACAGGGTATACTAAATCTCATACCTTAGCCAACTGAAATTAACATCGCAACTGGAATTTGTTAGGAAGCATGAAATTGCATTTGAAACAAATGTCTGTAGGCACATACGTACAATTTATATATCCTAATACATATTTAATACAGAGACTGCTTTTTGCAGTTAGGATTATAAACAGTTCACTTAGAAGTGCCAGGATTTAGCAGCAGAGAGAAAGCAGGAACAGAGAACATGTAGGACTCCAGGATTAATACCTTCTAAACCAGACCTCACTGATGCTCTCAGGTCTGTATACATAATTCACATGCAGCACTTTTTTATGGGATGGGACATTCCTCAAGAATGTGAGAAAAATGAGGTAGTCAGCAGGCTGGACCAGAATTCTTTCATACAGAAATTAAACAAACTCAGCCCAACTCTGGCTACCTCCTTTGCAACTGGGCTACACGGTCATAATGACTGCACAAGAATTTGTGAGAAGGAAAATCAGACTGAAGCTCCACATAATAAAGTGGAGTTAAATGGCACAGGAAGCCTCAGGCAATGAATGTGTTAGAACAAAAATGATCATTTATTTAAAAATTGCTAAACTCTTTCTATTAGCACTACGTACGATTTTCTACCAGTACAGCAGAAATTTTGGCTACAAAATGAAATGTGAAACTCCTCCCGCCTGCCAGTTTTAATCAAATGTAGAGCTCAGCCTGATCCTACACAAGGCTGAAATGATGCTGATGGAAGTGAAACTGGCTGTCTCCCATTAAAGGCCTGCAGGCTTTTTTTTGTTAAGGTTGTATGAAGGCTTGGAGTCTTATCTGACTCCTTACTGGGTCTGGATGACTGGGCACCTTCCCAAAAATACCTTCTCACATCTTTAGCTTTACGGGGAGTTTCATCCCTTCCTCCTGCTGAGGCCACAATATCCTCTGCATTTGTTACCTGATGGCTGTGTTATTAACAGCCTCCTGCTTCCCAAGCCAAATGTGAGACAACGTGCCGGCTCCAGATGTGGCAGAAGGAGGCCGTCTGCCCTGTGCCTGCCTTAGATCACTGTAATCACTTCAGGCCAGTGCTCAGGTCCTTTTTTCAGCTCCAGGTAATTCCTGATGCCAGTTTACAGCCTTCGGAGAATGAAGCCCTGCTGCAGTTGCAAACCACTGAGGCTCACAACAAAGCCTCTGAGACCCAGGTTCAAAAAAATTTTTGAAGGCAATCCAGCATTGTAAAAACCTTTCTGTGAACATCAGCTGAATACAGAATTTGACCATCTTTAGAAAACAAAGGAAATCTTCCTCCTGGAGAATGCTTAGCATCAGAAGCACTGTTTGCTTCGAGTCTCAAACTCTTTAATTTGCCTTTTCAAAAAGCTGCTCAGGCCAAGTTTTGACCCTCAAAAAATTAAGGCAGAAATCCTAGATAGTGAAAAAAATTAGTAGTTCTTTCACTAGAACTGCAGACTTACACGCAGGGTAAATGATGAAGGCCAGAACTCACTAGCTGCAGGCCATGGTTCAATGGTACAAGTTCAGCTTTATATTTCTAACCTCTAACACCAAAGAGAGATGACAAAAATCATTAGTCTGGTGTAAACTCACTTCACCAATGCAACTTCTGACTAATTATCTTTGCAACAACAGGCTTCAAACTTAATCAGGTACCAACCTTCACCACACTGCCAGGCATAAAACTATCAGGAAAGCATACAGCCAGAGTAAACTCTGTATCATGTGCTCTGCCAGATTTGACAGAAAAGTGATCCTGTGCCCTGATTTTGGTCCAAATTTCACTGCTAGATAACAGCAGCGTGCACAGTTTCAACAGCAGTGCTTGTGGAACTACCACTTACCTTGCAATAATTTATTTTTTCATCATGATTTAACTTCTGCTTAAATCTTCTTGTTGCTACTGCCCAAGTGTTGTGCCCTGTATACATCAGTAAGAGAGTCTTCCCAGCCTTGTGTGGATTTATAGATACAAATGCACATATAGATGCCTGCATGTATTGTGCCCTATAAATTGGGGAACAAAGGTCATGCTTATACTTCCCTCTGTATCTGCTTAAAATTTTTCCTATGCAGTCACAGATCAAACCAAACATACCATCTCACAGATAAAATGGCTCATCAGACATCATTTGGAGGCTGCTGCCATTTCCCCAAGATCTCTCCTGCCAGTTGAAAGTCTTCATGCTTCTTTAAGACTTCTTTTCAAGCCAACTCCTTCATTTTCGCCAAAGTTTTCCTGTAGTTCGCCATGTACTGGTCAATCTGGCTGTTCTTCCCCAGTAACCCCACGGCCTGGGGACAGATAGTGGTCTTCCCCTGTAGCAACAGCGATCTGGGGCGAGGTCCCCCTCCTGAGAGCCATGTCCAGTGGATCCCCATGTGCTGTAGGTGCTCACAACCCCCTCAGTGTGTGGGGTAACCCCAGGGCAGGCTGAGCAGCACAGGCTGTGATTGCCATATGTCCCCCTCCCTGACAACCCTCCTGAGGCATTGAGGTTCAAGCCGAGCACTTGAGATCTTCAGATGAATGGAGTTTCAGGATGATGGCTATTTTTAGCATTTTTAAAATACTTACGGTACCAGTTCTGTGTAGCTGACTAATGTGGGCTTTGCAGTAGTGCCTGAAAATGGGTAGCAGTGAGCAGTACTCTGTCCAGACTGCCAGACAGCCAGAAATCCTGAAAAAGCACCAAAAGGAATCTGCAAATTTGTCCCAGAAAAAAATTCAGGTAGAAAAACAGGAAATGTCTGTGGAAAAACAGACATATGGGAGCTCTAGTTCTTCCATAATCTTCCAGTAGATGAAGTCCGGGCAAAGAATTCAACTTCTCATAGGGCGAAGTTTTATCAATTTATTATAAGAGTTTAATGATGTGTGAAATCTGGCCTGGTCTCACCTAGTCCTTCTCACCTAAAAGCTACTCATAGAACAGGCTCCCTTTGTATGTGCATAACAAAAAGATGGCTCATAGAAGAATGAGCAGAGAGCATTTATTTGTACCTGTGAATTCTTGATGTGAAGATACCATATAAATACACATGCATACAGGAGTGAAAATTGCCATGGGTTATGGGTTTCTCAAAAAAAAAAAATACAGCCAAAGAATACTTGTAGCCATAGGTTAATTCACATGGCTTTGCAAAAAAAAAAAAAAAAATCTATTATATGTTTGAAAAGATTCACTTCAACAGACAAAGTACTGGTTTAACTTCCAAGATCTGAATTATTATTTTAAAGCAGCTGTCTAGCAGAGCTGAAGTTACCTTAACAAAGGGGCTGACTGAAGATACAGCTCTCGCTCACCTTCCAAAGTACTGAAATAAATAAAATATTTAACAGAGAGGACTGCAAAACGGGCTATTTTACATTACTCACATTTTCAAGTGAGAGGCTGACAAAGCCTTTACCTTAGTGGCTAATTGATAATATCATTTTTGCTGGACTAAGATAGACATACACATTATAAAAGACTTCTAGCGGAGAGACCACGAGGTAGAACAGGTTATAGAGAAGGAAAAACAGAACAGCTTGGTTTATTGAACTTAGATTATGCCAGTTGTTCAGTATTTCTTAGTATTGTAGGTTCTTCTTCCTTCTGCAACAAGAGTCCAGAACCGTTCAAGAAGTAATTCAAAATGGCAAAAGTAACATTTTTCTTTACCTCTACCTGGCAAATTTTCAGAGAGATACATTTACTGGATGGAAACTTCCTGCCTGGATTGGCTGTTCCTTAGTATGAGTAATGAGCAATCCATTCATCATTAGGGTTAGCAAGTTTTCCATTTCATCCTCTTCCCTCTTTAAGTGCATGATTTAATTCACAGCACATAAACATTTATGCAGAAACCTTGTAAAAGCAAACCCATGCCCAATATTTTGGGCATATATATATGAGAAAACTCTAGGCAGGTGGAGAACCTCAGTTTAAAACAAACTCATATCCACTGTTCACAATATCTAATCCCTGTATTCTCTGTCCGTACAAAATTTACATTACTCTCCTTCCTTTTTTCTCTTTCACACATTGATATTTCACACTTGGCACTGCTTAGAGATAGAACTGCTACATACCTCAGAGGAAATTTGTTCCTGGGATAAATATGAGCTCTGGGAGAGGTTGCTTTATCAACTGGGTTGTAGGGCTAAAACTTGGTATGTTCCACCTTCAGGTCCCTGTGCTGCTTCCAGCCCTGACCCGCATCACTTCAGGGATGCTGAGCTGCAAGAGCTGAGTGGGTGTACGGGGAAGAAGTGGCTCGTGGTACTTGAACATCCAATATTTATCTCTATGCAGAAGCACCTGCCTTCCTGTTGGAGGATGCCTGAAACATTTTTAGCTTTCTTTAGCTTCTTTTCAATGAAGCTTTTGGGTTTCCTCTTGCTCCTTGGGGCTGAGGCTGTGGCATCTCACTGCAGGGCAGGTGTAAGACCTGGATGCTGAGATATGCAGGAGGGGCTTCAGATGGCAACACTGCAATGACTGCGTGGCCAGGTGCCTGCCCTTTCTGCACTGTGAGAAGCTACACATTTTACAGTTCAGAAGAGTGGGGCCCCTTTTTGCACCTTGGAGTGTGAGCTTTCAGCCACGTTTCCTGGGTTTTTCCTTTGCCTCCTCATAGGTTAGCAACCTCATTCTACAACCAGTGTTCTTGGGCCAGAGGTAGTCAATCTTACCCTGCAATTCCAGGATTTGGGGAGCTTTTCATGGGTTTTTAGTGACTGTCTTAATTTAGTCTGCAGCTAAACATGCAGCTGTCCTGAGTGAACAATTAAATGCTCTCTCCCAACCCTTAAAAAAATCAACCGTTCCTTGCCAAAAGTAAATGAGATTTCCTTTCCCATTCCCCAAAATCTACCCACAAGAATGATGCTTACTTGGTGCAAGCAGAGGGTAGTGGCAGCAAGAGCCCTGAGCTGCAGGCAGAGCTGCGAGGCAGAGCGAAGGAGTGCTTTTTCAATGAATACTCACTGAGCCAAGAATACTTTAAACACTCCTCCTCCATCACCTTTCCCTAAAATTGAGATTATTAATGAGTCACACTTACATTCATACTCTTCAGAGCACGGCTGCAGAGAGAAACAATAGCCAGGTCTCTCTCTCCTTCCTCCTGGGTGGGCAAGCAGCACAATACTAAAGCATTATCACATCAACTGCTGGGCTAAGAAGCTTGACCCAAAGCCCCGTGCCAGTGAATTATTTTCCCTTGACATATGGCTTAAGGCTGAAGGATTTGAACACTTAATTGGTGCATTTTCTGCAAGGCTTTAAAGGCTTGGCAAGGTGAGATTCGTGCTAATCAGTGATACAGCTGGGAAACAGCTCCTGCTGTGCATCACCAGCAGCCTCCACCTACACGGATTTATTGATCCCCTGGAGCTCAAGGGACTTGTATTATCTGAAGGTGTTAAATTCATTTCTAAGTGAAGCTGTCCAAAGATTGTGTTTCAAACATCCTTCATAAGTTACATTCACTGAGACATGTAACAGCATTGATCTGTTAATGTATGTGAAAAAGGACACCACGACCTTGTCTCTCACATTACCGTCGAGGTGGCTCTGTGTTAACTAAGAAAACAAAACAAATTCCCTATAAGTTTTTGCCTTTTCCTACGGAAGTTACCTCAGCCCCTCATTGCAAGGAAGCATTCACAAAATTAACATTTTTACATCACTTTTTTTTGTCATTGAAACTATCATCCTCCTTCCAAAAATATTTCCATTCTAAAGGTGGGTCATTTGATGAGAAATCTGGTAAATTAAATCATCCATTATTGACATTCCTGGAAAAGAGTTACTCAGAACATTAATTCCTCATTTTAATCCCATCATTTTGCTGTACTTTGGCCTCTGGCTTGCAAAACCATGGTTTCTGTAATAGTCCTTACATTTTTCCAGTATTTTACTTTCTCTGCAAAAACTTCTTTAAAGAAATTCCATTACTTCCATTCTTACTGATTTACCAGCTCTATCTCACCAGAAACCTTGTAAAACTACTCTTCACTAAGCTCCTGTGAGCTGGAAGGACTTCTGCACATGAAGGATTTGCTGGACAGACACATTATTGTTGTTATTCTGTTTTTCCAAGAAAAAATATTTTTCACAACGATGCAGCCAAAAATTGTATTTTTATGACACGACAGTGAAACTAAAGAGAGCAGTTACTGTTCCCATCAGGGAGAAGAGACTCTCCCTCGAAGACAACCGTATCCAACCACAAACTGGCAACTGTTCTTACTCACGAAAGATGTTGTTCTCATGGGGCACACCCCTGCAATCGCACTCACTAACACATACTTAGAAATAAAATGATACAGTCTTGAAGTATTAGGGCTGCTTTGGAAGGCATCCTGCGCATATTTGTTGTAGTTGAATGAAGTCAATCGAATTTAATTCTTTTAAACACATAAGCACAGAAGAAGGAAGCAAAGGTTGGAAATGTTCAAGGAATGCATATTGTGGGCCTTATTTCCAAAATCTAGGTATCAGTGTAAGTGCAATTTTAGTATTTTTGATGCATTTTGTTTTAATTCCATTAGCTCCTCTTCTCCTTTCCTCTGCTAAACACATGTCAAATATAGAAGGTGGCACAAAATTCCTCTGTCCACTTTCTTCACTTACCTCCACTGGACAGCAATTTTATTAAGTTTTATAGACTTCAAGCCTGCTTTTAGTCCTGGCATCACATAGAAGTCCTGTGAGAGCCGGAATAAGATGATCCTCATCCACAACAAAGACAGAGATAACACTGCTTCTCTTTTATTCTCTATTTACACCAGCATCACCCACGGCTTTGCAGCACCTCTCTCAAATTTGTAAGTGACAAAGACCTTCTAACAAAACCAGGCTCAGCTTCTTAAAATATCTTTGACAACTTAATTAACTTTGCATGCTGGCATCTCAGGACTGTCAATTGTAATGTAGTTCAAAGATCAATTAAAAGATCAGTTCCTTTTCTCTGCATATGGGAAAGTATTTTTACACTAGCAAATACCAATTTACACTCATTAAGCTCTGTGAATAAGCCTGCTGACACACCGGGGGTCCCATTGAAACACACTCTTCACAAATACAGTAGGTGTAGTGTTTACCCATTGCTTAACTGTGCTGAATAAGCTCTTTGACAAACAAAAGCTTTCTTGCTGGCCCCAGTTATCAGAAGGTGCATTACATGCACTCTGCTGCCATCATTCACCACCTTTTCTCATAGTCTAACCAAGCAATTTTTAATTAGCAAACTTTCCAAACCATTAGAACTAAATCCGTCTGTGCAGCAATGGAGTAAAACCACTGGCGTGAGTTGCTGTAGTTCACTGGCTTAGATTTTGTGTATCTATCATAATCCCAATGCATCTTGCATAACCCCAAAATCCCTCAGTTTGTATGATTTTCTGCTTTTACATCATGGGTAGTAAATGTTCAGGGTCTCATGTCAGGGCAGTGATGCAATCCGGCAGGGCAGCTGGCTTGGCAGAGCTGGGTGCTGCTGGGGCAGCCTCTGCAGCCAGCTCAGCCTCTCTCCCTGCCCCTGGAATAGTCAGATTCCTCCTGGGTAGGAGCCATTTGTGATAAGTGCACGTCCTTGTATTGGTAAGCTGTGCCTGGGAACTGTGTGGTTCCCTGCAAAGTGGTTCTCATGGCATATTGTGTGATATAACAGTCGTGTGTCCTCTCTTGGCAACGAGTTTGTCTCACTAAGGTTAATTTCTAACCCAAAGTGCAGCAACATCAAAAGGTATAACCTTTTATACCCTCCCATGATTTACACCATATTATGTTTATTAGTGCGTTTGGGTTTTGGAGAGCAAATGAGGACATCAGTGGTGACATTCCAGGGGTTCATGTGCTTAGACCTTTACTGTGGATGTGTAAAACATCTATGGTCCACCTGAGGGTTTAATTTTGCTTTTGTCACAGGCTCTGTGATGCACATCTCTGACATTTCAGTTTGCTACACTGTGCTAAGTCTTGCAGTCTCTTGACTTCTCACCCATCTCACACTCTGCCATAGGCTACAAAACTAGAACAAAGCTTGAACATGACAAACAAGTGGAGCTTGGGAGCCAGAAGAAAGAAGTCAGAAAGCAGATTTTTGCTGCAATACACTTGACTGCCCTTTTCCTGCAAGCCCTATAAATCTTTTTCGAACAGCTAAATTTGGACAAGATGGTCATCTTGTACTCTGCAGAGCTTTTATGTGCATCTGTCTAAAGGTATATAAACGAATGCATACACACATCTATCAACATACACGTGTGCGTCTGTGTGTGTATTGTGTGTACTCGCGTACATAAATAGAATGTGCGGACACAGGAGAATTTTATAGTGCTGGGATGGGATAAATGAGCCTGACACTGATGTGAAAACCTGGACTAAAATTAGACAGTGTTTGAATGAGCAAAAAATGAGATGTTGGCCCTTCCAAACAAGCCATGCATCTTCTTTACAACACAGAGATACGTACTCACTATCTTTCACTTAAGCAGTGGGAAAATTACTTGGAAGTATTTTAAGAAAAGGAGGAAGGGAGATTCAATTTTATTTGTTTATGTTTCTCTCTGTAAAACTCTAAATATCTTGAATCTAACTACATGAGGTCAGAAGAAAGCATAAAAACTTCTAACAATGATCTAAACCAGATTTTAATGTATATAAAAACATCAGCTACTAGAGACTTTTCCATGGTTAGATTTGAAGTTTATATATTTTGCTGGACACCTAACATAAAGCTCTTCAAAGCTGCAGGATTTCAGACTTTATTGTGGTAACACATGTAATGAAAAGGGAAGTGCTGCATAATAATTTCTTAGTAGTATTTGATAATGTGGTAGTTGGGATGTTTACTGCCTGAATGTATTGCTTTGGGTATTGGGTCTAGAAGGAAAAAAAATAGCGCAAGAGA
This sequence comes from Lycocorax pyrrhopterus obiensis, assembly GCA_014706295.1. Taxonomy (NCBI): domain Eukaryota; kingdom Metazoa; phylum Chordata; class Aves; order Passeriformes; family Paradisaeidae; genus Lycocorax; species Lycocorax pyrrhopterus. The sequence continues at coordinate 24,112,902 of JACSVZ010000004.1, forward strand.
GGCCTCTTGGGGGTGTCAAGAGAAGCCAGGCTGCACAAGTCATTGACGAAAGATAATACAACTTTACGAAGTCTACACACCTAAAACTTGTTTTTTCCCCTGTGAAGGCTTCATTCTTATTGATAAAAGAAACAGTTCTTTGAGTGTAGTAGGCTGTTGCTCTTTGTAAACCATTAGTCAAAACCTTCCAAAGGAAAGACCTGCAAGTTTTCAAGCTTTTTTCTGCTTCAAGCTTTCCAAGCCTTTCAAGGCTTGGTATGGTAAACATGCAAGATACAGGCCAAGGTAGCTTTCTGCCTAGGCTAGGGCCGCAGACACTGCCATTTCGGGTGCTCAAACCAACTAGAAAGAGTTCCTGTCATGACAGAGACACATTCAGATATTAAAAAGTTTTACTGTGGGTTTTATTGGGGTGGGGGTGTGTGCTTTGGTTGAAGGACTCTCTAGGTACACCTGTACTGTTCTCAGAAGCAGATTTGGCAGTAGCTATGATGAAGGCCACTTTCCTGCTCTGTCTGTCCCTGCTGTGGAGTCAGGCCATCGGGATCCCTGCCGAAGCATCCCCGGCTGAAACAGTCCCTGATGCCCCTTCCACAGCCAGATTGTCCTGAGCCCCACTTGGGCCACCCTGGTGAAAAATGACTGCAGGAAAACTTCTGTGTCTGCGGGTTTTATTACCTCTACTCAGGGAGGACAAATACATTCAATATTTAACATTTCCTATATGTTAAAACCAGCTCTGTTACAGCAGTACGAGAAGGGCAACTGACTGACCTCACAGCTGGCTTTAAAGACAAGAAGCCAGGCGGCTCTCTCTGCCCTACATGATAGCTTTCCTCTATTGCAGAGCAAAACAAGTCACCCAGTGTGCAGATGGGAGGAGTTCACCTGAGTTGAATTTTGGCTCTTTCTATCGCGAACAGGCTGTGCTTTGTGCAGGTTTCTGTTCAACAGCAGGAGAAAAATCTTTCTTCTTCAGAACATTTGACACACACAAAAAAACCCCAAACCAAAATAAGAAAGACTTTTCAACTGGTTGCCCTGTGAAAATGTCTCAGGACTGTACAAACAAAGAAAAAGTTGGGGAGGTTACTTTTTTTTTTGATATCATGCAAGTCCTGAGATATTATGAAGCTGGGTGTGCAGTGGAAACCTAGACAGACCAGACATTGGACATACAGTATTTTTTTTCTGAGTCTTTGTCCGCAGAGTTTCCTTGCAACTACTAAACAATGGTCTTGAGAAAACAGAACTGTCAAACAGCCACATTTTGTTCAGGAAAAATATAATTATTTAGATGGGGTTTTCTCTTTTGTTTTCTTTAAGCAATCCAGTCTAATCCTTTAAAGTGACACTTCAATAAAATATTATCAAAAGGAATTATATCTTTTAAAACTCTTTGTTGTCCGTAAAACAGAGTTCTGCCCATCACAGTGGGAGGCACACACGAGTCTCCTAGCTGTGTCTGACTGTCACTTATCACACAAGGATGCGATGGACTTCTGGAACAACCCAGAATGTCTGTATTGCAATAGCTCTAATTTTCACATCCTTGGCTGATTTTGTCATTTGTTCTGGATTATACGGCTTGCAAGCGTAGGTAGCTGCCATAGCAGAAGTCACATAAACATTGTTGTTCTACACTGCAGATACTGTCAAATACAGGCCCAGCTCCCTGTTTTGTCTTCAAAATAAAGTGTGGTATAATTTCCTTGCCCTTGGGGATAATCAGTCCCTCCTTTTTGCATACTGCAAAATGCAGTTTTCTATTAGTCTAACCACTGACAGCTGTGCTTACAAAGAAATAAACAAAAGTAGCACAAAGATGAATGAGACTGGTTGAAGATATATTGTAAATATTCCCCCCCAGGGGCTTTGTTTCTCTCCCTATGATGTTCTTTTCTACTGCTGCTGTGGAGCTTGCAGGTGAAGAGCATTTTCCAAAACAAAGCTTGTCAACAGAAGGAGGGCCCAGGAGAATCCCGAGTCTTTACTTCCCCCTGAGAAACAAGCCATAGCCCTCTTGACCGTAGTCATTGACCACTGGAATAATTTCTTTAGCTTTGAATTGAAATTAAAAAGTAGCATCTCAGTGCCATGAAAAGCAGGCCACTATTTCAATACACTTACACAATCAGATGGGTTGCACATACAGGTATGTGGGGATCATTGCAGCAGAGATCAGCTTGCTTTGTCCTTGAAAGGGAATATTTTTTGAGACGAAATGGATTAAGAACTGCCATTAATGGAAACACACACACACACAAATCCCTGGACTGCAAACAGTGCATCGGGGTTACATGTCTCTGTGTTTTATTTCAGTCAATTACTGATCAGGGAAGGTCTTGTGTTAAAGGAGTGAGGAGAACTCAGGCATTTGGTGTCTGGTGGGTGACACAGACTGCTCTGTGTTTCTGCTGCAGTGACTTTCGAACTTGCTGTGCTTGCGTTTGCTGGAGGTCATGCAGAGCAGGGGGTCTAACTCATGGATCATACTTGGAGTATGCTGATTAAATTTTTTCTGGTTTTTTGGTCCCTGTGTCTATCCCCATCAGTTTAATGTTACTTTTCTTCTCACAGGAGTGATGTGAGGCTATTGCCTCAATGCACTGACGCTTGTTATATTTGTCATAAAAGTAAAACAAAAGACAAACACAGAAAGACTAGAAAATAAGGCAAAAATAGAGTAGCCCAAATACACCAGTTCAAAATTGAATCCGAGAGTCAATAACTCTGGCATTTTATTTTAATTTCCCATCTGAATTTTAGTTGTATATATAGACGACTTGCAAGAGATCTATACTCTAATATTTCAAATTGCTGAGAAAAATCATCATTAACACCATGGAAGAAGATGATGGAAGACTTTTTGGGTTGTTTTTTTTTTTAATCCAGGGAAAACTGTTTCTCCTACTAGGCCTTTTTTTTCATGTACTGAATAGAAATCGTAGTCAACAGGTAGGTTTATCTGATGTCACTCTGAGTTAGAGCACAGAATTTTGCCGAAGACAGAAGATAAAATCGGCAGTGTACCTATGTCCAATTTTCTATGTGCTTTTCATTTATTTCAAAGAGAAAATAAGGGAGTTCCTTATATCTGCTTTTAAAGTGGACTGTCACCAGGGCAGTTCTGCTTTACCGTGCTTCTCTTCCAGCTTGTGCATTTATCTCTTTAGCTTTCTGAGGCATGTTGTCTCTCTTTGCACTGATAAGAATAATCCGCTGATCCTCCTTCCTCTCCCTGCAGTATTCATGCAGAGTCTGGCACAAACTGACATCCATATGGCATTCATCCCATTGAATGGCACTTGGAGCAATGTGGGGCTGTGGGAGGACAGGTCAGCTGGACGGCCCTTGTGGCAACCACGCTGACTCTTACCCCCAGAACTGCTGACTGCTGTCACAGCACAGTGTAAACACGCTTTACAGCATCATCCTTTAGACATTTTATGCTGGACACACTAAGCACTTTACACCTTCTCCTGGGCTACAATCCACCAGAGATTGTACATGTGCATTTTAACCTGATTTCCAGGCAAAAAAAATTCTGACCTGACTCATGAAACCTTTGGTGAGATGGGGGAGACTTCAAAAACAACAGAAGAAACTGGAAGAAGAAAAAATTGAGGTAGAAAGACCACTGAAGGTCTCAAAGGTGTTGGCATCTGTCTGATCATCCGTGCAGACAGACCCCATCTATAGGGGTCAGTCCTACTCTGTTGTAATGGTGGGAAAATGCTGAAATATTGTAGGGAAAGGCCGGCTTGATGCTCTGATTTCCTCTCTAGATTTGCTGACTTGCTGTCTGATATATTGTTCTATTTGAGTGTTTTGTGGAATTCCAGTTGGTATGGAAAGCACCATTTTAGAGTCTGGAAATCAGACCTGGTTGCAATTGTAGAGACTTCAGCAGTTCCCATTTAATGCATTCCTTAGGAAGACAAAGATTATTTTCTTTTTACCCTCCCTGCAGTAAGCATTTTCATCAGGGAGCTAAAGCAGTGAATTCAAATCTACAAGACTTCCTGTGTACCATGCTGTACTGGAGGATAGAATATTTTGAACTTTGTATGAAATTTAACTAGAATTAAAATAAGGAGAGAAACCTGAGGAAAAACATTAAAAAATCCCTGTCTCATAAGTATATTATGAGACTGTTATTCAGAAGATCCTAAAATAGAAAAAGTAGTAGTCCACTGCTATTTCTTAACTATTAAGAAAGCCTATAACATTTATTTCTACTGCCTTGCAAATCCTAAGAATTTTCACTGCTTAATGGCATTGTCAAATCACACTCAATTGCAGCATAGTGCTAGAATGTGCTTGCAAGCCATTGTTGTTTCCAGTCTTGATTTCAACATTCTGCTTACAAGCACTTCATTATGAAAAGATGTGGAGCACATAAAAAAGGAACGTTTTTATTTTTTCATAGGGGATGTGTGTTTTCTGTCTATCCTCATGCTCACAAAAGGGCAGGGGAATTTGCACAAGAGGAGAGAGAAAATCTCAGCAACAGATTGCTATAGGTCTGAACATTCTAAACTACCTGTTTACCCAGAAAGCCATTTTGTGCAACAGTTCCATTGCCTAATTTTTTTAGAAGTGGATGAACAAAGACAACCTGTTTTCACAATCAGCTGTCAAAAACTGATTTTAAAAGTTCAGAAACAGAAATTCTTTCAAAACTGGAATTTATCAAGAAATATTGTGAGTAGACCAAATCAGGCTCTGATCTTCAAAGTTAAAAATAATGAGATCACTCTTACACTTAAATTAAATAACTGGTAAATACTTAAAATTCTGGGATAAAACATCCCCAACAAACAACAAAACAGAAAACCCCACACCTTGTTTAACAGTGCAGAGGTATTTTACACCTCACTTGTAACTCTGCAGTTCTCATTTACAGTACCTGCATACCGTGGAGCTTTCCTTACATGACTCTTCAGCTAATCAGACTGTGCCCTAAACAGACTCCTACTCACAAATATAACCACCTTAAACCCCATTGGCTGTTAGTTTAAAAGATCCCCATTGTTTCTTCTCTTCTTTGTTACTTTCTAATGCTACTGCTGCACACATCCAGCACGTCCAAGGAAGATGCTTGTTTATGGCTCTGGCACCTGAATCTTGCTTTTCCATTCCCTCCATGCCCTAACCTCTGTCAGAAAAGGAGGAGAAAGGAGATAGCTGACTGAAGGATAAACCAAGCAAATGAGAAGGACAACAGCTGAATAAAAAAAAATAAGCACATGGGAAGTGCACAAGGTCGTAATTCAGGGATCGGTAATGACAGTGAAGGTGATTAACATGGAGACTGACATGGTTAAAATTATCTCTTCTTTGCTTCAGTGCCCTCAAGTTGGTATGCAAAGGGGATCAATCTCACTACGTATTTAGAACTTGCAGAGCCATGCTCTGGTAAGGAAAATGTACTGCTGCATCACTAATTTTGTCTGAGCGTGCCTTTAAGAACCTTCCTTTCAGGTTTGATGCAGTACAAGCAACACTACCCTCAAAACTGTGTAAGGGGATTGTGCTCAAGTAGAGCTTGTTCTTCCTATTACATCAAGACATATAACCCATTTTTTTGCTTCATATAAGTAAATAATGTGTCCATCAGTCCATGAAGTTTCTCCAGTCTGTCAAGTGATGCTCTTGTCAAGGTTTAAGTTTCTTCCCCATATGAAGATAGGTGACCATCCTTTTCAGTTAACTCTTTCAAAACTGCATCCAGTGTTTGTTTACAATAAGGCCTCTTATGCCCACTATATGATTTTCAGCTGCAAACTTTCTTCTTGGGTCATTTAAGTCCTTGATATCTTAGGGGAACATAACAGAGGAATGAGTAACACCTTCCAGCCCACATAACCCTCAGTGTGCAGTGATACAGCCTTTTGGGGAACGCAATAGAGTGAGATTTCAAGTTGCCAACAACATAAAGCCCCAATAAGGTGCATTCTTGTGGCTGAGACCCACTGATTGCAGAAGGGAATAAAGCTATCATCACCACAAAGCTGTGTGGGGTCATTCTCCACACTACGAGGTACTGGATTGTGACCAGTGACTATCAGGCAAACTGTGGTGGGTTGCCCAGCATATGGAGGCAGCTAGCTACAGCTTTAGCAAAACTGCTTGAATCTGAGAGTCCCATTGCCTTACTCCTTCCAGACAAAGCTGATTAAATAATCTGAAAGTGTCTACAGGCATGACAACAATGTGGAGGTCTTCAGCATCAGCATGACATTCAACACAATGTATCTCTATCTCGAAAGTTAATTGAAATCCCCATGGGTAAAAAAGCTTATGTAACATTTGCTTCACTCATGACTCACTGCGGGATACAGTGATGACTCCCAGCTCACTGTGATGGATAGCCTCAGAACAGCAGTGGTTGACATTTTCTGTGTCTTGGCCCTTTAATATGTTTTATGTTTGCACAGTTGCAATGAACATTCTCCACTGCCTTTAATCCTGGCTGATAAATGAAGCATGAGTCTCCCTCTAACCTTTAATACTCTCACAGCTGATGCTTGTTTGATATGATCTGCATTTTTCCATGGACTCTGTTGGAAATTGTCCAATTAGCTCTCTGCAGCTATTGAAGGAGCGTTGCCATTGATTGCTTAATGCTTTTCCTAAAAATTATTAGGCATGCTTGCTTTTTTTACCATTCATTAGTTATAGATATACATTAACTAGTTTCCTGGGTTGTAAAAATTCTATACAAAAAAGTCAAGAATTAGGCTGGAGATCCTACAGGAAAAAGCAATAAAAAATCCTTGGACAAATAAGGATTCTGTCTCCTTGACTGTAAATTTTAAATCTAAAGCCACACAGTCAATCTCTGTGTCTCAGTGAAGTATTTCTACATGGAAAAGCAGCCTAGTTCTGATGTCTTATCTGGAATGAGACGAGCATGAAAAAGAAAGTGATAATGACAGGAAAAATTCTTCCTCCTTTCTTTCTCATGTGTCAAAATTATACTTGAAGAGCACTTGTGATGTATGGTTCTCCATGCATCTTTCCCCTTCTAGTTATAACCTTTTCAAAGCACACACTTCCCTTATGGAAAAAAGCTGCAGATCAAAGCATGACAGTTGACACCACAAAAACAAAGAGACAAGGTTACTGGATCAAAACCAAGAAGCAAAACTGATGAAAAGCCTTCAAGTGCAGAGCAAACTGATGAAAATAAGTGTGCACTGCATGATTTGAGTAAAAAGGGGCTGAAATAGAAGAGGAAAGACTGATGAAAGCCAAGGGCTGAAGACTCATGAAGAAAGCATAAGAATCTCATGGCTCCAGACTTGTGTTTCATAAGCAGAAACTCTATAATGTGTTTAAAATTTAGTGGAGAAACTGCTGACTTTGACATCAAATCACAAGACAGAATTAGGAGGAAAGATACTGAAAAAATTCCTCTCAAGGGTATACTGAAAGTATTCAGAGAGGTGATAATGAAACATTTTTTTCACCATTGATGTGAGTGTATTTGAAAGCACACTGCTGTGACTTTGGCTCTATTTTGTGCTCTAAAAATGGCCAGACAGCTCACAAATTGTGTAAAATTAGCCAGTGTCTATAATGGGCTCTTATGTAAAACATGTATATTCAGCTTCTTTTGCTGAAGTTCCTACTAACTCCAGAAAGGCATATTAGAAGTTACACTCTTAGATTGTAACATACCCTTCAGTAAATCTTCTGTTATCATACGTAGGTAGGCAATACAATTGCATTCCCACACATATTGATTATAAATCTAATCAATATTGGCAGAAAGACATTTTTTTTCTTATAAATTTCACCACACAACTTCACAACTAGATAGAATTGGGATCCCAGAAATCCCAACTCTTATGCCATTAAAAAGCCACTTAAATATTGTCTTGCCCTTCCCCATCCAGCATGTGAAGAGTGGATGAATGAGCTTCTTAATACTACCTTCTAAAAGCAGGTCAATTTTAACCACAGAATCGTGCATTAAACATCTTTAAAGCACCATAAAAGCAGGAAACAAAGCAAGGAAGAATTGCTTGCTTTATGTTGCAGCTGCCTTGAATTCTTCTGTCATGTTCAGGTACTGTTGTACTATGCGTTCTTCTACCTTGTAGGCATCTGTCAGCCAGCACAGCAGATGACATGAATGACATGAAGATATTGCAATGAGAGTTTAAACAGATTTCTGTCTGAATGCTTATGTCACTTCTAAGTCATGACTTAAGACAGGGAAAGAAAATTTAAAACAGCAATTGAAAGAACTTGGCATATTGAAAAGATTGCAGAAGAGGAAAATTGGTTTGACATCAAACCACACTGTTTGTACCACAAACATCCAGCTAATAAAGGATGATTCAGTTAAAATCAGAATTCCTCCCCTGTGCAGTCATTCAGTCCTGTTCCAGTTTTACAAAGTGTCCAGTGATCTAGTTATACTTTTGATATTTACTCTTTCTTTTTTAACTAAATTTTTGGTAAATTCAAAACTTGCCAGAAATGGGAGTCAGATTCACTGAAGTTTCAGATAAGGTAATGACACATTCCCAGGCTGTGGAAAATCCCATTCCCTTTTCTGTCAAAAAGAATTTGACCCCATGTTATCCAGATTCACCAGAAGGAGCCCAAGGCACCATGCTGTTTCCTGAAGGTACCCGCTCTGCACACTGGGCTGTGGGTCCAAACCCCTTCCTCCTGCAGGCATTGTAAACCTGCCAGGGTGCTGATGAACACACTCTATCTTGAGGGATTTGCTGCTGGGGTGGGGGCAGAAAAGCTGGGGTGCTAACACACCCTTCCCTTTAGGTCTCACAGGAAAGCTGGTCAGGCCAATATGTACCCACCAGCCACATTTCAAGAGGACCCGATGGTGAATCTTGGGGGAAGACAACAAAAGAGCCGAAATTACAAATTTATGTTCAGGGAGATTTGATAATAACAGCCAGGGGTGGGGGAAGTGAACACTGGAGCACATGAGCTTCTGTATCTGCTTCCCAGTACAGGGTGTTGGTTTTTTGTATACCCTATTCCCCTGCTCCTGGAATTTATTGCTACTCTTCTCCACTCTCCCCCTACCTGGCACACACAGCACATTAACAGCCCACCACTAAATCTGAACACTGCAAATATCCTCCTGAGAAGAGTACAGGTCCAAAGTTTCTCCAGGCAACTACCTTTTACAGTAATTCCATAGAGATCTTAGCAAAAATATGTCATAAATTACTGTTTGTGAGATTAACACCACTCAAACAACTTCTATACATCAGGAATATGACTCATGATCCAGAATATTCCAGAATTTCAGTCAAATACTTTTTGGGACTTTAAAGTCTTGCCAGCCCCATATGAATGGGAGCAGAGTATATCGATACATTTGAAGGTGTCACCCAGATGGGTCCCTTGTTCCTGCAATGCTTCAAATGCCAGGTAGGCTTTAGGAGAAGGGGCAGCTGTCATCTTCTGTCAGCTGCCATTCAGCTGGGGCTTTGGAGCCCAACAGGTCAGCTCTGGACCCCAGACCACAATGTCAGCTCACATAAAGCATATTAAGCTATCAAAACTGGACCTCATTTGATGTGCCACCTGCACACTACATTGAAATGTGCCCTAAGAAAGGAAAATATTTTAAATGGTATTTGCACATTTTGATGTAATAAGCAAAGCCTCCTGACTATCATATGAACTCAGGCCTTACACAGATGTAAAGTGGCATCATATACTTGAACTGAAGAGAAGGATCCTTACGGTGCACCATGCTGTACATTCACTGGATCACATAAATTCAAATTCAGGGGTTTGTCAGGGTAGAAAAAAATTGCCTTTCCTCCAGGCTTTCTGTCTTCTGAGTAATAAATCAAGTTACTTCCTGGTACCATGCAGACAATAAAACCAAACCAAAACCACCACGTCAAAACCAACACACGAATATGTGAGAGTGAAGAGATATTATTTCTCTCCTGCTTCTTTACTGTTCTGAAATTCATTATTAGTTCCTGAGTAATGAAATGTCAATGACTTTTAGAAGCCACATGAATTACTTGCATGGAGTAACTTCTGTTTAAAAAATTACATTTTGTGTACTAGACACAGTGACATTTCTCATAAAGAGAAAAACAGAAGTACAGAATATGCAGCTAGGGAATTGTTTGGACAAATAGTGCAAGTTTTACTTTTGATCTGGCAATCTTAGGTGAAGGAGCACTGCATGTTGATAAAATTAATTAAAAATATACATTTTGTGAACAATTAGTATGCAAGATTAGGACTCCTGATACATAGGACCTGTCCTAATATAATTCTGTCACTGGAATATTCATGGGGCAGTGCGAGAAAAGTGCAATTAGGTGAAGTAAATGTGTCCAGAATCTAAGATGACTGGAGTAACACAAGTTTGCCACTACTGTTTCAGTGCTATTTGGATGGTCTGTGATTAAATTATATTTATACAGCATTGATATGCAAATTTAGGCAATAAAGAACACAAGTGCTACATGTTTATATTTGCAAACATCAATAATGGATCGGTGCTCTTGACGACCTTTAATTTAAAATAAAACTGCGAGAACATTTTTCATCATTATTGTTAATAATGCTGTATAAACCTCCTGAGATGAACAGATAAGGAATAAATGTTTTCTCTTAAATCCATGCTGATTTTGTAGTCTAAAAATGACTTTTTTTCATTTTTGTTTATATGTAAAATTAAGAATTATTTAGTTGGCTCCGTGTGAGATGGGCTGTATTGGCCCAGTGGATGCGAGTCAAGTCCTGCTGTTGGTGCCCAGACTTTACCTCTGAGAGGAAATACATCTGTATGGACATTTGTGCCTTACAGGCTCTGTCTGAAGACAAAATGGCAGCTCCTGCTGAAAAAGGGTATGGGAGCCCTTTGCTGTAAAGCAATTGTGAGCAAATAAGTCAGAACAAGAATGCTGGATCCACCGAGGCAGGGCTGAGCCTGGGAAACTGTGATCAGCGGCAGCTCCCGTTTCTCACACAACATCTGCTGCAGTGGGGATTTCTCAACACGCACAGTTAACATGCTGGCCCAGTACGATCCAGGAAGCATCTTCTCTGTTTCACTGGAGGAGCTCTGCTTCAAAGGGCAAACCTACTAGTCTCTCAGGAAATAAGAACCTGAAACTTGCAGAGAAAAGGATGTGGAGTAAACAGAGAGCTGGCAGATGTAGCTGCATGCCAGGGATGATCCCACCAGCCCATAAATATTGATGACTTTGCAGTCTCTGAATGCAGATTATTCAGGACGCTGAAGCCTGCAGCTGCACATTCACAGCTTGCTGCTCTCTGAAAGAGCATTCCTGAGAATGTGCATCCGCCTGTCTGAGAATCCCCCACTGCTCTTTTTAACTCTGCTGAAACAACACTCTTCTCCTTCTGGAATTTATATTTTATCATAATAATTCAAAAAGGCAAACAAAATATTTGTTTTGCTAAACCCATTTGCAAACAGCTATAACAGGTTGCTATAAAAACAGGTTGTTACCATAGAGGGGATAAAACTTTCCCCTTTTTTCCCTCTATTCCATATATGCCCTTCATACAGCTACTTTTGTCTAAGACTGTTTAACACAAATAAGCAGAAATAACTGGAGAGCACAGTGACAGTTCATTCACGGGTGTATCATGCATAACCTTAATGTATCTGGCAATAACATCAGCACTTCTTTTGGGTATGGATGCAGTTAAACTCTGGGACTCAGACATCCTTAAGAGAAATTAATTTAAGATTCATGCTGGATCCTTAATTCAATAAGCCAAAATTGGAGCTGACATTCTGAGGACAATAAAGAAACCTAGGAAAGTACTGAAGTCCAAACAAGGACAAGCCAAACCACAAAGGATTCAGCAGAGTATTTCAGCATTTCTGAGAAACAGTAAAGTATTAGGAGCTCAGAGGCCATCAGGGGTTGGCTCATGTTTAAGGATAAAAGTTAAAAGGCTGCTATTTTACTTTAATTCTATGAAAAAAGTAGCAACGCCTCAATATTTGCTTATCACTTTGAAATAACTAAATAGTTAATTTATTATTATCTATCACACAGGTATACATGTACTGATGTATGTATTTATAGCTGTAGATGCATATATATACACACACAAACTCTACTATCATTATTCAGTACATGGCTATCACAAATTCATGCTTAAGGCCTGATTGTACCACATTAAGTAAGGTCCTACTCCACAGGTATTTTTAATAACCTACCTGTGCTCTCTGTCTTCTGTGTTCCAACAGGGTCATGAACTCTCAATCAGCGTTCGTAAAAATACTCATAGGTATAACAGAGTTGCTTTAAGCACTCTGAACATCGCCCATGTGGAAAAAGAGGCTGGAGCTCAGGCTATTAAATCAGATCTATTCTGGACAACAATGACATGTGTTTTAAATTTTCACAGAACTTCAAACATGTATAAGGGCTTTCCTGAGAAGAGATGCTTCCCTTCACTGGGGTATAGCACAGAAAGTGCAAATTAAATTAGGAGTGAAATTGGTCGCAGGGGTGTAGTGTTACTGCATCTTGCAAGGAATCTTGTGCCTCAAACAGCATCAAAGAATTATCATTTCACCGTAGGCGTTTTTGCCGTGTGTCAGACACCACAGCTTCCTTGTTCATGAAAGGAGTTTGCTGCTGAAATTCCTGTTAAAAAGCTTGGACTTGACTTTCTGTTATAGATTACCACAAGCTTTAGAGGTTAATCAGTTAACTCGCAATTATTTTTGAATATTACTATCACCTTTAGCTCAAGTCCCACTTAAACAGACAAAAAATATTTTGTGCATGATGTTCTCAGCTCCTTCTGGAATCAAACTTCTTGTCCAAGTTCAGGACAGTCCCTTCTAATGCAGCTGCACTATAAGTGGTCTGTGCTTCTGTGTCCTGGTTTTGTTTCCAGCTAAATGGCAGCTCAAACTCAGAAATTCTGTTCTCAGAAGCAAACCTGTTGAGCATATACATGGAAATCTAAAACTGATAAAACAGTTTGAAGAAACTCTTCCACGGACTCCCACCAACGTGTGTCAAACTGACTCTTTCTCCTTTGCTTCTTTCTCTCTTTTTCTCCCTGTCTAAACAGTTTGCTTACTTACAGTAGGATCACCACTAATGCCTTCCAAAACTTTACCAGAGCTGGTAAAGTTTACTACAAGGAGTAACATCTCATGCTGAAAGCACATCCAAACACTGTATAAAATGTACAAAAATAAGATACCAGGTTTGAATCCAAATTTTTTAAAATCACCTCTTTTTTTCATTTGCCTCTCTTGTATCATTAAAGCAACCAGATAAAACACGTTTGAAAACTTGGGGCACAGTGATTGATTAGCCCCAGTCCTTTCTGTTATGGAAATCTCTGGGACTCCACACAAGCTGCAAGTGCTAACCACCTGTCCAGATAAAGCCTGGGGGACCCGAAACTCCAGCTCTTTTTCAAGAAAACCTGCTGGATTGGCACATGTTCTTTTGCAGCTTAGGCTTTGTCCTCTGGCTCTCTGTTGGCGTTCCTTTCTTTACAATATAGTACTTGCACACTTGCATTAATATTAATTCACTTTTATTTAACATTTTTATGTTATTTCTACATACTCCAGTGCCTCAAGTCAAGGTTTTCTGCAGCTAGACAAACCTTCAGTTTTGCTTGACCGCAAATGATTCATCTTTTCTTTAACAATAATATTTATTTCTACATTCACTTCATAAGGTCTCAGTCTGTTGACACCAGCATGGTACCGTTACCAATGGTATAAACAAAGAAAAATTATAACACTGAGACCGAATCAAACTTGTGCATAGTGTCTGTGGTTGGATTTTAAATGGATGCAGCTCCAGAGAGTTTATCCACATAAAAGTATTAATTAACATTCCTGAAGTAATAACTGCTCGGCCACATTTCAAACTGCTAGCTCAGACATTTGCATGCTTCCAGTATGAGCACGTTATGGTTCAGTCTTAAAGCTGCCAAAGCACAGTAGGTTACTCAGCATGCATAAAAAGAACTGACATTACATTCAGCAGGGACTTTATCTTGTTTGAATAATCCTCCCTACAAGATTATTTCAGCATGCAATGTGTTTCATTTGAGCGAAGTCAGAGAATGCAAAATAATGTGAAGTAATTATGCTATTAAATGTTGCTATTACTTTTTAAGCCCTCTGTCTCAAAGCATAAATAGTTTTCTCAAGGCTAAAAATTGTCAGCAGAAGATCAAATGCACCTCTTGAGTAACCTCATTAAAACCAATGAAGTTTCCTGAAGATTGAGATTGGTCTCTTACTCCACTACACTAAGAACTAGGAAAACCACAGGAGTATCAATATATTCTTCACTTCCAATTAGTATCGATTTGCATTTCTAGAACACTTCTATCTGAAATTCTCAACATATTTTACAATCCTGTATGGAATAGAATAGTTCTGTTTACCAGCATCTAGTAAATGGCTGGTGGTACCTCTCTGTGCTGAGACCCACAGCTGTAGCTGTGCCCTGGAGATAAGCACCTGCCCATGTCAGCAGAGCATCCACTGCGCTTGCAGTCTCACCAGGCTCTCTGTGTTAAACTCATCTGATCAGGGAACAGAAATGACACTTTCAGGTATATTTAAAGAGAAACAGATGTTTAATGTTTCCCAGTAATTTCTGTTTTGAAAATTCCCACAGTGGCAAACAAATCACAGTCCTGCAGTTTCGAGTTCATCCCTAGGGCCCAATCCAGGCATTACACTGTAGAGAGACTTCCTGAGAAGTGTGCACAACTGCAACCTCTTAGAGAAAAACATAATGAAGTACTGGGTTTAGAAGTGGCTGTGAGACATTCAGCCAGTAGACTGTGATTGCCTCTGATTACTATTTGATGATCAGCTATGCTCAACAGGAGTTTGTAATCCCCTCTTCTTACACCCTACAGAAGGCAGCAATGGAGAGTTACAGTGAATGAGGCAGCCATGGTCATTTTTATTGGAAGTACCAAAGAAGCCCCTTGTCCTTACAGTTTATTCCCAGCCAAGATCTAAGCATAATGGGGAAAACAAGGGAGAAGAAAGTCAGGATTGCTAATTGACAAAACATCGTCTTGCCACTCCCCACAAAGACATCCATAAAAACTGTGCTCACTTCTTAAAGTTTCATTACTATTTAACAGCTTAACTACAAACACTTTTTTTGCCTTCCTATGTTACTTTCTGTTTATTTTCCTGGCTTTTCCTTTTGCCTCAGCCCTCAACAAGAAGCATTCCTTGCAAGCATACTTTGTGTTGTTGCGACAATGTCACGTGGCTTATTGTAGGAAAGACTCGCTAGGATTTATAAGGTAGAGGGTTACTTACTAACCCAACGCATGAAAAATCCTATTTCAGACTTTGCAAATGAGTATATTATCCAGCTACTGCCATCTGAGCAGTTATGCAGAGCCAGTCTGCTTGTACCAGCTGATATGAGTGTGTCAATCTGGTAAAGCATTGATACTTGGATGTAAAGTCAAGCTCCTGAGCAACTACATACGATCTCAAGTGCTGTGCTGGACTGGAGCCACAGGACCTGAAGCAAAACTCGTGGAACTTGATCAGAGTATTTTAAATAACTTCAGTGGATTCTGGATCAGGTCCATGCTGTCTGCTAGAGGTATTGGCTACATTTTTCCAAATAAAAGAAGTTAGGAATAATATATCAAAACCTTTGATCCAGGACTAGCAGGCCCAGGAATTAAGACTCAGTCCCTTTATATGATGAATTTACAGATTTCCTGACTTAGGAAACATGAAAAACACTGACAAATACTTATGTTGACATACAAATAAGTACAGGAGACCAAAGGGTAGAAAAGGCATTTTAATCCTCTAAAAATATTGAACCATTCCAGAGCAGAGAGTCTAATGATTTCAGTCCCCAGTTGTTTATACAGCCCTAAACCCCGTATCCACGATGACATTTCATTTTACATCATTTGTTTCTTTAATCAGTTGTGTTTCATAAAAACAGTCTTTCAGCCAGGTCAGCAGGGAATGTGCTGACCGACCATGAGCAACAACTGGAGTCACTGATTTCATCTGCCTGCTTGCAGGCGGAGCATGTCCGTGTGATCACAACGCAGCTGCCTGGGGAGCGCTGTCTGAAGCTGCTGTGTATCCCAATACATTACCCTGCCCAGGCTTTCAGCAGTAGGACGTGTTTATTCATCACTAGCCATTGCTTTAGAGAACACTCTAAAATTGGGTTTGGCCCTTTTTGCTAACTATTTAATCCTTTTCAATGGGCCCAAGTCTTGCCTTCATAACTAAAATAACACAAATGTCTTCTCAATGTCTGTGGCACCCTTCGTCTCTGCTGAGAGTAGTTTTTGACCCTGTCCCATACTAATTGAATTCGTCCTTCCAGCATGGCAATTACTGTAGCCTTTGCATGCCTTCCAATACTCATTAAATAATGTGACTTCATATCCCCTAGGTGTCATTTCTTTTTTCATCTCCCCCCAGAGGAGGTATGTGCACAGTGGAGCACCTTGGACACGGTGTCTGTGGCTTGGTGCTGTATGTTTAGCCATTTTTTTCATGCAAGTTTCCCCTGGAATATGAATATAGTTTCCAGGCTCAAATGGGGCAAATGTCTCACAAGTTAGCCTGCTACACTGGAAACACTTCATTCATTAAAACTAATTACATTCACCAAAACAGACAAATGTATAAAAAACTCAACATAAGCATATAGATAAAAAGGAGTTCTTTTAAGAAAACACTTCTTTTGCAGAAACAAAAGAACCTAACATGCCCTTTAGATTTTTAACGGGTCAGCCACTGATCGGTATTTATAGCTGCTAAAACCTGTTTTCGGCATTGAACCAAACAATCCCCTGGCTCCAATTACTGTTATCCACAGAGTACCCAAGAAGGTAGCAGCCGCAAACAGAGGGGCCAGGCAGAAAAGAAGAAAAGTAATTTAGTGATTCTTCTGATCCCTCCTTGTCTCATTTTCGGACGGTTTGAGCAGAACCATCCCAGATTCTCCTGCCCTACTTGTGTTCATTCAGATTTCTCCAGCACAGCTCTTCTTAAAAAGAGCCAACAAAACACTAATCAATTAATTCACTTACCTTGGGGATTTTCAAGCAAAATTACCTCCAATCAAGCATTTCTTTTACCAGGGTGCATGCTTGCATCTACTGAGTAACTGTATGAAATTCCTTCCGTCTGCTGTCATTGCACCTGATTAAACATCACTTACATACCGTATTTCCAATATTTGTATTATTTTTATACTGATTACTTGCATGCTGGTACTAATCAAAGCGCTCCAGCTCTAACTGCAAGAACACTGAGCTTGTTGAAAATAACAGACAGAAAGATTCTGCTCCAAAGACTGTATCTGATTTAAATTGGACATGGACAAATGTTTCCATATTTCTCCTGCTGTTCTTCCCCAAGTGACCTCCAACATAGCTTTGGTGGCCTGAAGCTTCCCAAAATGTCCTACAATCTATCATGGTCCTTGTGACTATTTTGAGATACCTGAAGGTGATACAAGACCATGAAAAAAATCTTGCTACTGAGCCTATTAGTGAACTCCTCTTTCCACTAGAGATGGGCACAGGTTAGCACAGATATAGTTAATTTGACACGTCTAAGAATTTAATGTCAGTATTGGTTTCTTGTTTGATTTACAAGTGGAGACACAGAGCGAAAAGTTTTGTCATTTTGTGATTTTTGACATGATTGCCAAGTAAGGAGAGGAAATAGATTTCAGTCTTTTATCAGCAATATTGTGTGTTGCATCATCACACAACAGTCAGAGAACTAAAACTAACTAAATAAAATGCACCTCTGAGTACAAAACATATTTGTATGCTCACGATGTTGTCAGTCTCTTATAATGGCAACATAAATGCTAGGTTGAATTATCCAAGGACTTAATTCCCTTTTTGTTTTTTGCAAATATTTCCAACCTGCCTAGGGTTAAAAGGCAAGAATAGTACTCATGTTTTGTAGCTTAACAGCTAAGTTGGATACCTATCTTCCTTGAAAAAATATTACACTGAATCTATTGTGCTTGAGTTGAGAAAACAACTCAAAACTTACTCATTTATATGCTTCTTGAGTTGCATTTGCAGGTCCTAGTAACCAAGATGTCCTTATGGCTCCCAGTTCCTCTCAGCCCTGCAGAATCAGTAAGATGGTTTATATTATTTTTGCAAAAAATTAGAAGGAACTGTTTACTAGATTTCAGTTCATTAGACTGCGGAGCTTACACGGGTGTCAGAGGGCATTTTGTGGCCTGCAGGCACTTCATTGCTCTTAAAGACAACTGAGGGGATAGAACGCCACGCAACCTCAGTGACATGCATTTATCAAACAGGCAGCTAAGAGACTTCTATTTATAGCATTGCATGTAGATCTCTGGAAGATAACAATCATACAAACTCACAAGCTCATTTTTGTCTTTTTTTTTTTCTTTCAGAGCAAGGCTCTGCTCCAAGGCTAGAAAGTCTCTGAGACTCCACAGGAGTGTTACCATGGAGTTTCATGGGCTTGGGCTCAAGCCGTAAATATTTAAGTGGAAATAGTAAAATGAAAAACAAAAGATGGCCAGATGCCCAAATGAAACCATCTAGAGCCTGCATGAGTTGGAGATAAGGTTAATGTGACATTCAAGATAAAGTAAAGGCAACATTTTAATTAACAAATTTTCATCTCCTATCACAAAGCTGCACTTGCCTTCATAATGGAATCAACCTTTCTTTTAATATTAGCTTCCTCTCAACAAAAAGCCGCTTTCAACAAGCAGTTGGGGGGGGTGGGGAGGGGGAATCACATATTTTGCTTTAATAAAATGGAAAAAGCAAGGACATAAAAATATAAATTTTGAAAGCCGAGCCTTGGTTTCCCGGTGGGAGGAAGTTCAAGTGTGCCAATTTCCAATAGCTATGGGTTAGGATGCTGTGAGCATGCATGGTGTTTATTGACTTCCAAATTAAAGCAGTCAATCTCAAGGAAAAGCAGAGTAATGGAGGCCATTCTTTCATTTTCATACCATGTGTGTAAAATAGTAACAATCAGCAAAACTTTACTGAATGAACTGCCACCAGTGCAGCCATAAGTGCCACCCCTTCTTTGTTGTTCTACTTTTCAGCTTTTTTCTCTGCATCTCAGTCAATCCCATCCTTCTCCACAACTAACAAGTAACCCTACATGTCTCTTGGATTGATTTATATTTATTACTCACTGCAGTCATTCTCCTTCATTTGTTAACTTTTTCCAGATGACTGTTAGTAAAACTGTGTGAACAATTCACAATGAACAATTTACTCAGCAAATCTGTCGTCTTTTCGTATTTTGTTTTCCTCCAAAAAATTCTTTGTTTTGAAGTATTCACCTGCTATGGGCTGGCATTGCAGGTGAGTGCTCGTGTAGCTACTGTTAAGCAAGAAATGCTGCAAAGGTCCCAGCCTTATCCTTCAGACAAAGCTATTGCTCAACAATTATGAGCCAAACAAAATCAGTTGAGATGCCTGGAGTACAGCTCCCAGCCTTTTTTCCTACAACTTTTCTTCTTCTTCCTCTCAACGCCTGGTCCAGATCTTACAGGATCCTGTATCTTCCACTTGTCACGCTGTACTACCCAGTATCTAAGCTCCAATTAGTTTTGATTGTTCTTTTTCTGTGAAATTACCATATCTTAGAAACATACAGTTCCAGTTACAAAGCCAACATTTGCTTTCTGCAATAGTTCTGCAATTTCCCTGCTTCCATGACTGTTCCTACTAGGAAACTTTTTACTACATTGTTCCATCTCAGCAAATGCAAAACCCAGAGGGGAATGAACACAAATAATTTACCTAGTACCTCCATTAGCTTCCTCACCCTGATGTAACAGGAAGAAACACTGCCCTTCTGCGTGTTTGTAAAAACTCACACACCCTGGGACAATCTCACGGCGAGGATGCATCTCTTTTACCCTTAAAACTGCATTTTTATTTTCACAGAGTTCTCCTACAATCTTCAAATGTAAAATGTCTGCAGCTTATAGCTTCTTATCTTACACAGTTGATGCAGATATTTATATATGACTGAGTTAGATTATGTTAGCAAGGCAGGCACGTAGACACCACAGTGTTTGTGAAAGACTGTGTTTGGTAGAAGAGATGGGTTGATGCATCTACCACCCTAATACTTGCTGATGAAAAAGGTGAGACAAATCCTTTTGCTATCCAATTATTTATGACTTATTTATTTGGCAGAAAATACTGAAGAGAAAAGGAGGAGCATAGCTTCGTTTGGTCCAGTGGGCCATGGTTTACCTCTCTTGCTGCTGTATCAAGCAAGCCATCAATAATTCTTTTTAGCAGGACAGAATTCTGGCTCTGGTAACAGAGAAGATCCAGTGAAGGCAGTGGCACCATTTCATAACTACATGAAGGGAACTTCAAACATTCTTCTTTCTCTCTAGCTTTTAAATTTGATGTGCATTTCAGAAGTCCTTTTGCCTTTTTCACAGAAATTTTAAACAAAGTGTCGGACGTGTTATTTACACAAGTGTCCATAAACAGTACAGAGCCACTTGAAGAAGACGATCCTGCCATGTCTGGATGGGTAAAAGTCTAAAATATAAAAGGCAATATAAAAAGTTCTTCTGTGATGGACCAGATGCGAGTGCCCAGGCGCTGGCAGGGTGCTTAAGGGGCAGTCTCTGGGGAGCAGCCAGGGCTCTCCATGCCAAACACAGCCGGTTCCAGCAGCTCCAGCAGCTCCACTGCGCGGCACGGCTCAGTCCCATTGCGGAGCACGGCTCAGCCCCACAGCCCCGGGCGAGAGACTCAAGGAAAGGATATCAGAGAGGGCAAAAGACTGTGCGGCAGCCAGGGCTCAGGGAAACTGGTGAGAATCAGTCCTGCAGGCCCCGAGGGGCGAGGAAGAGGGGAGTTTTTTTATTGTATCATTTACCTCTTTTAGCACCTACTTTAGGAAATGAATCATGCCCCGAAAAACTGTTTCTTTCCCCTGGCTGAAGGCAGTCTGGCTTGGATGCAGTTACCTGCAATGTAGGCATCAGTGTGTTCTGATGGATCCCTCCCCAGACACAAATAGAACCAAACATGCTTTGCTGCTAGATAACAGCTGAACAGGCCCTTTTGAATTATAGTTTTGCACTTAGACGCTCGAGTTCTAAAAATATGTTTTTACCCCTTAAGGCTTTTCCTGGACTCTTGTCTTTGCTGACCTTGTTGATGAACACTGTTACATATGAATAAAATAGTATATCAAATATTACTGTGAAAGGTATGCATTTCATATAGAATAATTGTATGCTGTGTTTGCTAGAAATTTTGGAGCAATCTGATGCTTCTTTAGGAACCTGATAGAGGAATAATTTTTTTTTTTAATTTTTCCATTTTTATTGTGACTTAAAAAATATTGCTTAATTTGAAGTTCATCCACTGAGGGGATAGACACAAAGTTTAGAGTGGGAAAATGCCTGCTTTAAGATGATGCTGTGTTAGAATGGAAACCACTATACTACTTAGTAGTTAAGCATCTGAGCCTGCTTCCACATGAGTTAGACATTTCCAGAGGCCTTGGCAAAGCCCAGCTAAACACAATGCTTATTCAGTTAATAAAAAGCACTGCACTTTCTCTCCTGACAAATCTGACTCTAGAGTGCTTATTAATACATAGCATTGCAACAGCTTACCTTTCAGCTTCCTAACGCAAGCCAAAAATTCAGAATATCAATTTATTAAATTTTCTTCATTAAAAACCAACATTCAAAATGAAATGTCTCAAGACTCACACTTTTCAAGACAATTGATATATGGGCTTGCCAGACCTATCACTTTAGCACAGAGACCATTTTTGTCCTTTTAATGTCACAAGCATGTGAAACCCACAGCCATAAAATAAAATTCAAATAGGTCTAACAGGCAACTTGTCTAGAGATTTTTCCCCCATAGAAAAAGTATTCAGTGTCTTGCACAAAAGTTCCACTGAGATCTGAACTGTTGCATATCAACGGGCTGGTGAATTTCAAGGAAACACACAATTCTTTATTTTAATCATCTTTTCCTGTGCACTGCCTACCTTTATACACATTTTTGATTTGGAAGCACTCATAACTTTCATACCTTCATTAATCATTTGGAATGAACACTGGGGACCTTTTGGGAAATTTAGGCGGATGACATCATGATCAGGATTCTGAAAATAATAATTAAATGTGACAGGAGAGCACAGCTGGGAAATAAAGCTAAATTGATAACACATTTTGTCTGACTAATTACAACTTTTTAACCCACAATTCAATATGAAGTTGTTAAAATACTGTTGTGCAGTTGCTCCTTTATGAGTACAACATCAGTGTGAAAAAATATAGAAGATACAAATGCGATAGACAAAACGTTGGTAAGAAGAGATCTAGCTTGAAAACCTTAGTTCAGTGTCTTCCTGCCACAGATCACCCTGGGGAAGCAATTTCTACCTGTCTGGTTAATTGATGAAATGATCCACTGCTGCATGTGCATATCTTCTGCTGCCCCATAGGATGTAAAGACACTGCATGCCTTCTGCCCTGTCCTCATCATTAGTTGCACTGAATCTTACAGTCAAAGAATTCAGAGGGAATGAGACAAAAATTGTAAAGGAAAATGGAAAAAAGGTTTACTACTAGAAAGTGTCCTGGACACATACATGCAACAACTCATAGACATTGAACTGGCCTGTAAGCAATACAGTTGTTTAGCAAAATAAGTAGTTTATGCTCCTCTTACCAGGAATGACTTCATGAGCATTTCTAGAATTCTTAACTGAGTTCAGAACAGTTGATCCACACTACACAGAAATATAGCTGAAAAGTGTCCAAGTTTTTATTACTTTTCCAGAAGCATAATGTGTCCTGGTTTTTCCAGCTGCAGATTGGGCAAGTTCCATTTAGTGAATGTTTTTAAATCTCCCAAGTATTAATGTTAGAAGTAACACAAGATTCATTAGCTGAGCTTAAAGTAGTTTTTGGAGGTGCACTTGATGGAACACGAGCTCATCCATGATGCTCAGAGGACACGGCAGATTTCTCTCCATACAAAAAGGCAACTATTTGCTAACGTAGACATCAGGAAACCTTGGAGCCAGCCACTGAGATTCAGGACAAACTGTGTCTGATTGAACACTAAAGTTCATTAGCATTTTGACATTGCTCAAAATTTTCTTGGGTTTTCATCCAGAAAGCAGTGATTTAAAGACTACAGGCTCTGTTTAGCAAAAATGTTCCACTGCTTTTGCAGTGCTTAAGCCAAGAATGTCATGAAACAGCTTTTTGGCACCCAGACGAGCTATTAAGCAGCTGGGACCCCAAACCAGGTGCCTCCTGCAGAGAGCACTCAGGAGGTAGACTTTTCATGTTAACAGCTCTCTCCAGCCTTGCTCTCCTCCCAGACTTCATTCAGGACTGTGACCTCTCCTTCTGCAAAAGCAGTTCTCAGAAGTCAGTCCTTTCAAAGACAAACAGTCTTTCTCCTGAGCTCCATATTGTCAGCTGTGTGACCACAGTGGCTTCCCGTCCCGCGACTGAGATTGCTCGTGGTTCTTTACACATAGTAGGTAACAGCACATACTGAAATGAGCATGATTTCTGGATATAAGCTGAGTAGTGGTTAATCAGCAACTCCTCCAGCATCTTCTGAAAGTTTTCAGTGGGGCCCATCTGGTCTTTTCATCACAAGCCAAATTTTATGTGGTCATGAAGAGAGGAGGCAAATCAAAAAGGTCCTTATGGAAAAAAGGAAGATAAAAAAATAAAGGCTCAGTTTCACAACCATGATTAAATAAAACAAACACTTTTGCCATCTGATTAGAAGTGAAGGAATATTTCCAAAAATATTTTCTGAAAGTCACCTAAATATTTCAGCTGAGGGGGTGTTCGGGGAAAGGGTGTTGTGACGGATAACAAACCTGACTTTCTTGTGTTTTTGACCTTTTTTCATTTTCTGGAAATATATTGCAGCAGCACTTGCCAGAGTGGTATGCTGTAAATAAGTACCACAGGATATTTGCAGAACATCACATTCAGGACCACAAGCACTCAGATGTGAAACTACTCAGAGCAATCAAGTTTATCCACAAACCAGGAGATTTTAGGTGTTTGCTCAAAGCAACTTCAGTGCTGAGTGTTTTGCTGTTTGCCCTACAGATAAAACAACAAGCAGTTTCAGTGTAAAGCATTCGGAATAGGCTGGCAGGAACATTAACATCTTACTGAAAGTGTTTTCTGACTTCAATTCTCCTTAAGAGACCAGGACTCTCAGAATGAGACACCAAGAACAGTGAGGACCATCTGAATGCTCTCAGTGTCAATAAACAATCACACTGGTAAAATGTTATTGTATTTATTAAGTTTCAGCTCAGAAGAGGAATATTTGAGAAAAGTGGTCAACAGCCAAGGCGACAGGTGGCAGGCCTAATCTTTTGTCAAAAAGGCCATATTAGAAGGGGAAGCAATTTAATACTATGTCAGTGCCAATCAGTATTACTTTCATGGAAGACTGCAAACAGAGGACTCTCAGGCCCTTGCTAATTAATTCACATGGAGATATTGGTAACAGATGCTAAATACATGATTAGTCATGGAATCTTTGGTGTCCACTTCAACGTAACTATCACAAAAAGTAAAAGGATTGTACCACTAGAAGCAAGAATTGTGCATTTCTGAAATTACTTACATGTAATATATTCCTGCTCTCACCATGATAGTTCTGCCCTACAGAAATTAAAGTACCATGTTCATATTTTGTTCAGCAACTGTAACTTGTTCGGAGCAGAACAAAACTATGTACAAAAGTCTCTGCCTTTGGGAAAGCATGTCTTAGCTCCAATTTTTAATGTGAGACACATATAATTTTCTTCAGTTTTCTGCTGTGAATATCAATAATTTTTTTCTTCCATTTGGAAACGTTATGAAACAGACAGAAATATGTGTGAAACACATATTACTTTCTCAGTAATACTGCCCACCAGCCTGAGCTTCCTGTTCAAATCTTCCTTCCTTGCTGAGGAGAAAATACACACATGAACTCCAAAGAATCAAAGATTCTAATGTTAAAGTTATGTGCTGTTGCAAGCTAGGCCAGCTCCTAAAAAGCATGCAAAATCAGAGTAAATGGAGCCCAGTCTGGCAGCTGTGAAAACTTTCACTGCTGGTGCAGCCAAAGCAGATGCTTCAGCTCGGAGCAGCATTCAGCAAAGCAGCCGCCAAATCCTGGGCCGTATGGATGGAGGGTTGTCCAGGCTGGCACTCGGTGCCAGGGCTGCAGGATGTCCCATCCCCTCTGCTCACATTCAGACGTGTTGTGTTATTTACATAAAGTGACAGAACTGGAAAAGCGTGTGGGGGCAAGCCTGGCACGATCCTGAAGGAAGATATGCTCTTTTTTTTTTTAAAAGAAAGAGCATATAAGTAGATCTTAGCTCAAGTAATTCCAACCTTCAGGGAGCCTAAAAACTACACACCAAACCCTCACACAAAAAGTACAAAACACACCCCACACACCTCAGAGAGGATAGGAAGGGTTCACAGGTGGAAATAGCACTCAGGGGTTGTTCAGGAGTCCCTTAGTTCCAGCCTCGGAAGGTCTGGGCTCAGTGTGGATCCAGGAGCTAGGAAAACCTAGAGGACAACCCTGTGGCCTCTGTTTATCAACAGTAGGCCTTCAGATGCTCCAGCACATTTTATCTGAGCAGCATCTTGTTGCTGGTCTCTAACATGGCCCCAATATGTAAGTCTAAGTGGGAAAAGCTGTACATGTGTGCTTGGTATTTAGCGAGCCCTAATACACCTGGCCACACCTTTTATCCTCTTCTCAGGTAAAGAATAGAAGAAAAATCTAAAAGATGCAAAATTTTTGTGTGTTGAAGAAGTGAAAATGTTTTCTAAGACAGTCACTGTGTTCCTTATGAGACAGAGCCTGAATCCAGTGGGTGTTTGGCTGTCGGCTTCAGTGAAGCAGATTCGAGCCTGACACATCGCTAACACTAAATCTTCCCAAAAGCCTTGAGCAGGATGACTTTCCAGCCTGTAGGACAACCTGGGAGAGCAGGATGACAGTAATCACAGGAGTTAACAGGAGTACAGAACAGAGAGAGCACCTGGATGGGAACTTAAGCACAAGCTTTTAAAGTATGAACTCTGCTGGGTCTCATCTTTATCCAGAAAAAACAGAAATACGTGCATATTATTATGGAAATGGCAGGTCTATTTGTGAAAGGTGAAATCACAGGTGGGTTGGCCTAACCTGAGTCTAACTCCCTGAGTGAAAACAAAAGCATATACTGTCCCTGCATAGAACATTTTGTTGATAGTAGACTATAACAGGCTGTGTGGTGTGCTTTGCTTTTTCCACTGCTTTAACTGTGCATTTTGTCATATATTTTCAGGTGGTTTCCTGTGCAAGGTTCAAAGGAGTCTAAGAATTGCTGAATGAAGTTGTTTTTCCTGGGTGAAAAGATGGAATGTTTGAAATGCTTTGCAAAGTCATCTAATATAGAAAGACATTCTCATTAAAAAATTAAATTCCATTCCACAGAAACTGATTTCCCTATTATACGAGTAGGAAATAAATGAGGTATATAAGATAGCTGGTGTGTGTAGTGAGGAAAGGGCTGCCAATAAGGCATCCCTTTTGCTTTGCTAGGATTGTTGTCACTTTTTTATCAGGTAAGACAGAACAGCACAGAAGAGAATGGTAAATATAACATGAGCTTTTTCTTCCCCTGTGATCCCTGCTCTGCTAAGGTATTTCCACTGCTCGGGTTCTCTTACCTTGTCTACCCATGTTAGCTCCAGGTGTGGTTTAGTTTTTTCAAAGTTGTCTAGGAGAAAAAAAATCACAGACCACCTCTGAGAAGGAGAAGAGAGTTAATGTCCCTTTTGTGCCTCCTGGAACTGCACTGCCTTTCCCAGAGTATTTCCCAGGATGACCTGTTCTGTACCCTTCCAACATAAGCTCTGAGAGCCTTGACCAGGGATGCATCTCTGGACTCTTTGGAAGACCACAGTCATTCAGAAAATGCATTTTTCCTTTCATACAGAGCTTAAAAAAATAGCAGGTTTTTCTCAGAATGGAGCCAGATTTTTGTGCTTGTTTCTGGCTACCTACCTATATACACAGTCTGGCTTAGCTTATCCTCAAAACACAGGATTTAACTTGGGGATAGAATATTTGGCAGCTACATTTAAGATGCAATGAACAAATCAGTTTGTCATCAGTTTGTAATGGTACAAACATTTGGAGTATTGCAAGACAGCTTGAATAATATCGTGCTCTCCAAAGTAAAATGTTAGCATTTGGTTAGTGGCAACAGCGGGTAAAAATGAATTCTTGTTGCTGGAATGTTACAGTTCTGTGAGGTTAACCACACTTTGGCCAGCATCAAGCCAGAAATTAGCCTCTCAGCTGCTAAGACGGCAGCCTAAATGTGCAGATTCGATAAAGAAACCCTCCACAGTTCCAGCTGTTTGAGCCAATTCAGAGAAAGGATAAAGGAGTTTAGCATTAATTTAGATTCGGTTAAACTAGGTCTAAAATTGCCCCCTGCTATGTTATTGATAGAAAAATGTGGTGCATCTGCTCATTATGATTGCATACCCTAATAAGAGCCCAAATTCCTTCAATGAATTCACACAGCTCCGGAGAATGACAGCTGGAGTCAAGTTTGAGCGCAAGTGGTTACCATCAGCTCTACTCCTCAGGCAGAGCTTGCCCAACCAACAGGAGCTGGAGTTCCTGCATACCTCTCATTACAAGGATCAGTTTTTAAATATTTATGAATTTTCTAAATTTAAATCATTCAGGCAGAACAGCTTATTGTTGCAAAATTTGTTTCCACTTATACAGTTCATTAAAGCAACAGAGATTTGTGCACGAGTGTATATCTAAAAAAATCAGACCCTACTAATGACCCAGGCATGGTAACTAATTTTATGGTGAAGAAACATCTGTATTTTATCTGTTTCCTTTAAACATTTAAAGAATCTACAAGAACTTTTCCCCCCGTAACCAGTCACTACCAAGCCATGACGATACAAAAAATCTGCACATGCTTGACACAGTATTCCTGAAGTACCTTTGAGTCTTCAAAAGATGTTTTTGTTCTGATTGCTGAATTTAATTTTTTTAAGGGAAAACGGTTCTGCTTTCAGCAAAATGAATCATAGTAATAGTTTTGACAGAAATTTCTTTAACTTAAATGAGAAAAATGGCAGTTCATTTTTCACTGGCTTCTCAAAAAAAGGACATCCTTACAAGTATCTTAATGTTTGTCCCAAACAAATTCCCTTTTATCTGTGATTTCTATCCACCTATTTCAGGTCTGAATTATTTATGGGAACGCAGATGTGAGCATTGCCCCATATAAATTCTTAGTAAATTAGGAAACAGTACTGAGCCTTTTGATGCAAAGAGGAATCTGTGATTTGATTTGCTAGTTAAAATAAAGCTTAGCAAGCCTTAAAGTGCTAATATTGAGGAAAAAGTTTAAGAAGGTTGTCATTTGAACACACTGATGATTTTTTTGGATTGCACTCGTTTTAGCAAAATATAGATTTGGTAAGAGAACAAAAACTGTTTATTGATCGTGAAAACCAGTTAGAATGCATGAGACACTTTAATACATCATTAAATACGCCCTTCAAATGTAAAACTTTATACTCAAATAGTTCAGCATTATCTCAAGGAAGGAAGGAAGGAAGGAGAAAGAAAGAAAAGAAAGAAAAGAAAGAAAAAGAAAGGAAGAAAGAAAGAAAGAAAGGAAGGAAGGAAGAAAGAAAGAAAGGAAGAAAGGAAGAAAGGAAGAAAGGAAGAAAGGAAGAAAGGAAGAAAGAAAGAAAGAAAGAAAGAAAGAAAGAAAGAAAGAAAGAAAGAAAGAAAGAAAGAAAGAGAAAGGAACCTGTAGACTGTCTCACAGCATTTGCAAGGAAACAGCTACAAATATCTTGAGTATGGAAAATAATTGGAGAAGGGCATTTGTATTTAGCTTTTATACTTAAAAAATTCTACAGCATGCTTTTCTGCTAGGCTTTATGAACGATTTAAGTGGGTCACAGAGATAAAAAATGAAATATGAACTAAAAGTTTTATTTGAAAAATAAACAGCTAATTGGTAAACAAGGCAATTAGGTGTCCAGTGCACAGCAATGCTTTGTGAAATCAAAATTGCTTTTTATTTCATGGGAGTCAATGGAATGGAGGAAAATAAGTTACTGATTACAAAGCCCTTCAAAAATTCAGGGCAGTTCTTGCTCCAAGTTCATTGGAGCTTTGATTGTGTATCATTTTGCCCTTCATATGCAGCAAACAGGCAATATTCCACCTGATCTGTTCAGACAGCTGTATACATAGCAACAAAAGAATAACCTCCACATACAGACACTACTTACTGTCCACAACAGGATGCAAAATAAATTACCCAGAGCACAGAGACTGATCTGAAAATGTGAATCCCTGTCAGTAAGAGCAAAAGCCTTTATTCAAATACAGTTAACATTAGTGTAGGATACACTAAGAGACCCTGACTAAAAGATGCTCTTTCTCAATAATTTGGGCTTTATTTCTATAAGCAAGTTAAAAAGATTCCTGTTTTGTTTTCAGCTGGGCTAGATCAGATTTTCCTCACAGAGAACCTGCACCAACAGCTGCACTGGTGCAACCCAAATTGGGGACACTGCTTCCCTGTGCACAGGTGCCACTGGCAGCCAAGCGTGGAACAAGGGTGAAGAAGGAATGTTTTAAGCCAGTAACATCACTGAACATCATCACTGGTCAGGTGGTATTATTACACCAGGTCCTAGATATTCTGTGCTGTGCTGGGAGTTTGATATTAAGCAACTAATAGGATGTACATATTTTGAAAGAGGATTTTCGCAGTTTAAAACATAAGTTAAAAGAAGTAACTTCTACCTCTTACAACAAACTTGTAACATAAAGCCATCCCCCATTAATCTGGAATTGATAATAATCACAACTGTGTAAATAGCAATAGATTGTGAAAATCTTAGTTAAAAATGTTCACATTCTCATTTTAAAAAGCATCCATTTCTTGTTGGTGTGAAATGGAGTCATCCTTCTGCTCGTGGTTAGGAATCTACTCTGTGCCTTCCTGGACACTGGGATCATTTGTGCAGCAAACAAGTACCCAGTGTGGGAGCACTCTTCCTGGTTTTAACCATGTGTTAGTCAGGCTCTGAGAGAAATGAAGAATTATTATTTCCCCTCTGAAGTCCTTATTGTCACAGAATCTGGATATTTCATGAGCATGATTGAATCTGTCTTTCAGCATTTATCAACATATGGCAAAATGTTGTTTCTGTTTTAAAAATAGAAATAACCAGGAGTGGCTAAGTACCTAAAAGCAGACAACTTGGAACTGACTTTTTGGAGTACTTAACATTTTATAGCATGCTGTAGTTGTGCATTTTTACAGCACAACGTGTATTGACTCAGCTGCCTTTCTGAGAGCTCAGCATTTCTAAAAGTCAGATCTCAGGTATTTTGAACTGGGTTCTCAGGTCTGAGGGAAACACAGTCAGTGACCACCTGTGAAAGTGCTGGTGCATAATTTGCCCACCATTGCCAGCAGCTCACTAGCAGGGCAAGGGACCGAATTCAACTCACCAAAGTGGCAACTTGCGCTCTAAAGAACAAGATTTTCAATTTTTTTTCTAAATATCTGTCTTACCTTTGGCTTTATCAAGTTGTGGACAGGAGTATTTTGTCATAGATGACTTGCAAACATTGATGGTCACTTTTGCTAAACAGTAGAAATTCAGTGTAGCTTTTCGGAGTAGTATTAGATGGATACAATACCTTCTGCAAGATGCTGAGAGCTTTTTGCAAGACAGGGGACATTCACTTTCTATAGTGCCTGCCTTGTTGAGTACAGCCTCAGTTGTGCTGACTGCAACTTTGAAATTTTCCATGAAAATCCCATCCCTGCATTTTGCTTGGGCCAAGATTAAAGGAAGACATATGGAAAGGCAAAAATAAAAATAAGAAGTAGAATCATATCCTCTGTTACACACCATGATATTTGAGTATCATGGGAAGTCAGCCAGTGTTAAAATACTATACAAAATACTGACATGAAGTTGCAAAGCAGAGATAAAAGACAAATTCTGAAAATAGAGGTGACACAAACAGTATCCTACAGCTAAGCCCAAGGAAACTAGACTATAAATTCAAAAGCTACATTAGAAATAATTATGTGTTTTTCTTTTGAGAAAAAGAAACAAACACGTATGTGCAAACATATTATGAGAGAGTTCACAGTTTATCGTGTTTGTCACTTTCTTCTTTTTGGAAGATTTTATTTTATTTTATAGTATTGTATCAATAAAATAGCATTACTTCTATCATCCTTATCATTCAGACATCAATTATTACCCCATAAAGCCACCGCACTTATATGGTCATGCAATGCTTTTTAGAATCGCTTTTCATATATTAGAACTGACAATTCCTGTGTATAACCTGGTTCAAATAAACTCAATATTCACTTTTAAGCCACTCTGACCAAAGCCTACATTCTCTCCTATGGCGTAAAATCTCTGATCTTAGTAACACATGCACACACAAAGCTGTCCTGAGACACCAGGTCTATGCCACCAGTAAAAAACAATCTGCCCAGGTGGTTGGTTTGGTGCCTGTTTGCCTCCCTCCAGAATTCAACAAAGCCATGGCCAATATTGATATTACAGATTCTCTGCTTGAAAAGTGCTTTGTCCCCACCAGAGAGCTGTTGAGTTAATCCCTTGCCTGAACAAATGCAGATACTGCGAGATGAAAGCGCTGTGAGCTGGCTGCAAAGCAACCTGCTCCCACAGCAGGGAAGGGCAGGAATGCTGCCTTCGGTGATAGCCCACAGGCAGATGGGCTTAGCCAATTGTGAAACCACAGAGTAAGCCTCCCTTTCTTCACTCCTGGCTGGGCCCAGCCCAAAGCACAAAACCCCAAACTTTACTAACGATATATTATGGCTGGGAAATGGAGCATGCACAGAAGTGTGTGTTTACACAGATATTGGTATGTTCCCAGCTAGGAAATTCACACAAGCTGCTGAGGAAAAGCGTAGCTGCTGTCTCATAGCTATTCCTGCCACAGGAGAAGATTCTTCTTTCCATTCAGAATGAGTCATCACATGTGAGTTAATTTACTGTAAGAAAATGCAGAAAATGTTTTTAAAAGTTGAAAAAGTTGAATCTTCAAATGCTGTGAGTATGAAATGTTTCAGCATTTCTGATCATTTTTGCAAACATGCAGCTCAGCACTTCGTTTTATTTTTTAAAGTGAGTTGCATGTGGGACAAGATCCGTTGTTTTAACCTCAAAAATTACTGCAAGTTGAAAGGGAAGAAGAGAGGGTTTCCTACCCTGCTCTAGTCAGCCACTTTCCTGACTGAGCTCTCTCTTCTGTTCCCGGATTCGTGCAGCAAAGCCACACGGAGGCTCAGTGTCCCAGCAGGGTTTACCAGATCATTGCCATGGCATGCACGGGTACCCGCTGTTCCCTTGCACAAAATTCTCCTCTGGTGAAAGCCCAACTCTCTTCTGGTCTGCTACAACCACTTGTCATGGAAGGAAAGATCCTTTCTATATGAGCTTCACTGTGAAGAATTTATATCACTTTGTAACTATCAGTTCCTTTAGTTGCATTACAGCTCTGGAAATTGAACAGGATAATTTCTCAGAACAGAAAATTAAGTTATTCAGTTCTGGCCTGCCAAAAACTATTGCAATAGCCAGTGATGAAGCCCAGAATTCCCTGCTCCAAAATGTGAACTCATGCCCCACTCATGCTTCTTCCCCGTTTCAGCCAGTTGTTTTCTGCTTTCTTTAATATTTAAATGATGGATGATATCCTAAATTTAGGATGATATCCTAAAGTATATAAACCCCTGTCCGCTTGAATGTATGTCTCTCTTTCTATTACAACTGATAGTTGTAAATAAATACATTATTTACACTATTATGGCATTACCATTTAATCCTGAGTTTTATATCTGTCTAACCCTACTAAGCCTATGACAACACTGTTCAAATTATGCTAAAAATGCACCGAAACAAAAAAGATACGAACTTTTCTGCATTCTCTTCTTAGTCAGTGTTTCAGCTGTCTAGCTGAGTACTGGCAATGAGGAGACAACAAAGCCAGGAAGAACTGAAGTAATGAAAATGCCTTATGACAGACTGCATGTCAGTAGGAAATGTTTATGTTGTCATCAAGAAGAAAATATTTGGATATTTTTAATATTGAACAT
This sequence comes from Lycocorax pyrrhopterus obiensis, assembly GCA_014706295.1. Taxonomy (NCBI): domain Eukaryota; kingdom Metazoa; phylum Chordata; class Aves; order Passeriformes; family Paradisaeidae; genus Lycocorax; species Lycocorax pyrrhopterus. The sequence goes on from JACSVZ010000004.1 coordinate 24,146,194, forward strand.
ACTATGGTACATGAAGAGACAACAATCATAGCTGTTTTTATATACATGATCTAGCTAATACAAACACGCTCGTTATTTATGAAGCAGTAAAATAAACCTAACTCTTCCCTGAGGTGATATTTTATTTAAGAGGTAAACTTATAAAACCATTTAGGTAACCATATAATTACTTTATAAGAAACCCGAGGGCTCCTACTCTGCTGGAAGTTTTGTATGCAGCCTTTTCATATTCAAACCTTTGGTTTCTCCTCATACAAAGACAGGTCCTTTCCATCAGCGATAGCAAAAGAGCACCATGGGTCAGAGTGATGGCAAGAACTGATCTCTGAAGACTGTGAGACGCCTCCTATCTCCACTGGGGACAGAGGATGCTCAGCACCTTCTGAGTCAGCTCTGTCTCATAGGATGTCCCGTGTCTCATATCTCCTGTCCAATTTCTTAATCTAACTGGATTCTGTGAATAAAGTACTTATTCCACAGTGCCTTAGGTGACATTCAGATAACACTTCTGAGAACGGAGCAGTGTAAATTAAAGTTTTTTAAACTATAAAATCAGGAAAAAAAAGTGTTAAGCCTTCTTGTAAGTATAATTTGAAGTGTCTAAATGTAAAACTATGGGTCTTCTGTGCACATAGGTGAGAGGAAAAGGGAGTTTTCTCTTCAGACACAAAAGAGAGACAGAGGTATTTACTTACAACATTGCACAGCCTTGTCTGTGCCCAGTTTGTTACACTTATACCACAGGACACTTGACAGCATAATGATATAAAATTATATGAAATGTAAAGGAAAGCAAACACCTATTTTGAAGAAATACCCACTTAGCACTCAGTTCAAGCGCCTGCATCTCCAAGCTTAGCAATAACAAATTATTTTAGAACAAAGTATACATTCTGCTGGAAGGGTGGAAGGGCCATGATATATAATTCTATCACATTGCATGCCTACCATCATGAATCTTAATCTTCACATTAAAGTCACAAGGGCTACTATTGTTCATATCCATTCCCTTTTCATCCCCCATCTGAATATACTCTTCCATTTGAAAAAATAATTTAAAAAAGGCCTTGACACATGCCTGGGCACAGTGAATTTAAAAGAAAGAAGTTTCATTGCTATTCCTTCCAGTTGTGAAACAGGAATTGCTTTTGTATGAGGCTGGGTCTAACAGAGTGAGACTAAACATTTATAAAATCAAGTAGGGATTGAAATATAGCTTTGTGGTTACTAACATTTTGCAGCAGCATATCAAGTTTCACATTTCATCAGCTGAATAGAGTCTGTGTGCTGGGCTATTGTGGTTCAGTAGCTGACAGCAGTCAAGTAAGTGCTGCTCTCTTCCTGGCTTAATCATTTCTATTACACTCAGTGTCAAAACAATAATGTCAGTGAAATAGGCTTGCTGACATTATAGATTAGAATTGAGTGATTCTGAATGTCCTGTGACTGAATTGCATTTTATTTCTAGAAAATTACACATTACAATTGCAAATTAAAGAGCTTAGATCTCAACGGCCTGTATCAACAAATATGGAGCTGTGGACTCCATGCTGCTGGGGAGATGATCCATCATGAAATTCATGAGGTTTAATGTGTACTAACAAGAGAACAACTGCTGGAATACTCGGCCATGTGTTGGAGGGGATCTGAAGAAAAATCTATTTTGTTAGGAGGGATTAATTCAGCTACACAAGAGGTGAGAATCCCTGGGGTAATCTCAGAGATTTAAAGGACGTTCCAGAAAAAAAAAAAAAATCCTAGATTTTCTTTCTTCCATCTGTGAACCACCACAATTTATGAAGACACATCTCCTGAGATTCACTTAAGGAACACATTCAGAGTTTAGAGAGCAGCCATAGTAGCAGGCTGCAGAATTTCTGAGTGACTGACAGCTACCAAATGACAAGAAGTAGAGTTTAATGACTGCAGTCATCAGGACACTTACTGAGAAAGACCAGGGCATTTCTGCTTCAAGACCAGGGCATTTCTGTCATATGCCCTTTAGATGGCATGGACAGCAACTGTGTCCCATCGTACTCTCCTCCTCTAGTCTTATAATATCCAAGTGTAAAACACATTTGCCAGAATATGAGAAGCTTTGAAATACAAAACACAAATTCTCTCTTAGACTTTCCCTAGAAAATTGCAACTCTGAAATTACTCTGGAATTCATAAAATAGTCTGAGGTTGCTCACAAACAAGGAGTAAGACCAAACTCAGGAAAACTGCAGCAGTCAGTCACAAACACAGGTAGAAATAAATTGGCTATATGAGATTTTTTGATCAGAGCAATGGGTCACTTTTTTTCCTCTCAATACCTTGTAACCTTCCAAAAATATCCTTTGTGAACATATGGAGCTACTCAGATGACTAAAGATGGAAATTTCCAGTTATAGCAATTCTCTTATTCCACACTGTTTTGGTTTCTTCCTATAGTAAACTTTCTTTAACTATGCAGTCATAATTAGAAGATTAATTCCCAGGAGTTGATATTCTAGCAGCTAAGGCAAGACAAAATTAGATGGTTTGTGTGTTTGATTTTATATGTATTCTTCTAAATGGGGAAGTACATTAATCTTGTCTGGGCAGGAAGTGAAATTATTCACAGCCTACAGGAGTTCATATGAATTCAGTATATCATTTGCAAGTGCTGCCATACAAGGAGAAAATTAATCGTGTTGTTCATACATGGGAGTGTTTACCTCCAGAAACCAAAGTAATAGCTCATCACTTTCAAGGCTTTCTGAAAGTCCATTTAATCATTTACCAGAAATAATACAACTAAACAAGTAATGAACAACAGATTCTCAAAGCAAAAACTAAGGAACACTTCACAAGTAAGAAAAAATGAGTAGGAAATATATGATCTGAATGCAGTTCATAAATTGCTAAAAAAATCTACCAGATACTCATGTGCCGGTGTCTTGTGAGTAATGTGCAAACAGAGAAGACATCAAGTCTGTGGAATAAACAGTTCTCATCAATATAATGACAAAATAACATTTATGAAGAGCAATGAAAGAGAGCTGGGGAAAGAGCAAGGCTCCATGAATTGACGTAATCCATCATATTATGAAAATAACATTAAAAGTGACTCATCTGTGTTGCATGATGGAGCTTATTTAAGTTTTCAGTAAATTCTCAGTGCTGTTATTTTGAACTGGGTTTCAAAAGGCATTAGTCAGTCAGCAAAAAACATGAGTTTATTTTTAAAAATGGTCATGCTTTTAGATCCTCTTAATTTACTTGATACTTTTTGAGCAAAGAGTCCAGAGTGGTGTATTTTCAATATTTTCTCTTCAATTGGTCATACAGGCTAGGTATTTATTTTTTAAAAAATCTGAGTTTAGGTTAATCTACTAATACAAGGTAAGATTTTTTTTAATTAAATTCCTGACGTGACTGGGAGAACAAGGAACTCTAGTTTTCCTCTGAAGATGTCAGCTTCAGTCCCATGTACATAAGGAAATATATTAGTTACAGAAGGTGTGGACACATTTACCAACTGTGTTTTGACATGATTTTTGCCAAAGCTTCATTACTTTTGCTCCATGGATGATTACTGAGAAGCCACAGCTTTACCCAGTTATGTGACTGACAACCTTCTTTTTGTAACTGAATGAGAAAGCTATTCCTAATTTCATAGTCAGCAGAAGCCAGTCATGCACGAAAAAAAAGGTATAAGTTTTAGGAACCAATAAGGAGTGCCAGGAATACAACTATTTATTATGGATAATCCCAGAACATCTGTTGCTCCCTCCCCATGGGTGGTCCAGCTCCAAAATATCCCCAGCTTTAGCCCCTTTTGCTGTGCAGCCTAGATAAAGTAGTGTTGTACAGTATCTTGGTTAGTGCTGCTTGCTGTTTCCCACAGTCTAATACTGCTTTTCTGGGGGAACCATAAATTCTGGGTGAATCACAGAAACAAGTTTAAGTTAAAAATAGAAGCTGTAAGAGTACATGTGAATAAAAATACAGAACTTATGCTTCACAGCGAGTTTTGATTAATTTATGTTTACAGTTACAAATATGCTCTCTGCTTTTATCTGTCAGTGTTTTCCCAGTGCTTTGTCCATGGAGCAATTCCTTTCTTCCTACTCCTACCCAGAGTGATGGTGGTTCCTTGGGTCACAGTTAAACTGTTTGACTCCACAAGAGTGAGTGCAATACAATCTTTCAAATGGCCACTTACAGCGTTTTAGCATCACCTCTGCCTTTCGTCTGCGTCTGTCTTTTTCCTCCCCTTGTTTCCCCCCGCCCCTCTCTTCCACATTCACAGGCTAGGAGGGGACTCTTCTCACACAGCAGAGCACTAAAGCTCTCTCCAGATGCTCCAATTACATCACAACCTGTGATTATCACTCCAGAAATGTGATGGAAGGACATTTCTTTGTAAGGAATGTTCCCAATATTAAGCTTTTATTAATGTGAGGTGGTTCTTTTCAAGTGCCTACAGCAAACTCAGTATTAGGAATGAGAACAGAAAGTGAACTAATAAGCTAACCTTGTTTGTGGACTATAAAACCCCTTGTTTGTGGACTATAGACTGGAATGCTATTCTCTTATGGGAATGGGCAACAAGAGAGGCCTCTTGGATCTCTCAAAATCTAAAATGCCTGGTTGCAGATGTGCAGAGTGACTGATTATGCACTTATTTTCAGCAAAGATCTACCAAACCCTCAAGCACTCCTCAAACATGTCTTTGCCCCTGTGGTCACTTTTACCTTCTTCCGACCCTCAAAGGTCAGTCAGTCCCTTCCTCCTGTCTGTCTCCATTTTCATCACTTTTCCCACAAAGAACAGACACAATAAATCATGTGGGCACATCAGGTAACTTTTGCAGTAGAGCAGGTTACCTGCCAGGTAGAGAAGCCAGAGAGTAGTAGAGATGCTGAGAACAAATTAAGGGACTTGGCTTTACCAGAGTTTGGCACACCCAGAGGAAATGCAGAGGGCAGCTTTGATTTCCTCCGCCTCCTGCCCTGTCCCTGCCCAGGACAGGCTCTTTTCATTTCAGTGGAGTGGGATGTACGGCTTGGGCGGGGTGCAGCTTCCTGACCACTCCTCAGACAGCCCGATAGCTATCGCTCACTGCCCAGCCCACCCCTGACCCCGCACTGCCCAGGAGCGCTCACCAAAATGGCCAGACAGCCCCACACGGCACAGAGGTCACCACCATGTCCCCGTGGCTTCCTGGTGTCCCACTGTGCCATGGCTTGGGTCACAAGGTCCCTCTGAGCAAGTGGTTTTATGCCAGGACAGTTACCTTGGGACTGCGGCCCTGGGAATGTCACCTTGGGGGCAAGAACGTCTCCAAGGTCACCGGATGTCAAAACAAGCTGGAAAAACACATTCAGGAAAAAAAATTGCATTTTAAAGAGAAGGGTTTTTTACACTACAATAGAGCTTCTACTCTCCCATAAAGCATAGATCCATAAGCTAATCAACAGCTAGGCTTTAAACAAGAATCCTGGGAAATCTATACATTTTCCAGTCATTTCTGCAGAAATAAAAAATTAATAATCAGACTTAATTTTCTGATAAAATAGTATGACTAAGCTTGTTTCTTTTTAACTTGGAATAAAAAGAGCAATGCTCTCTCTGAAAAGTGCTAATTAAGCCTGGGTACGTGATCTAGGAAATACAGAGCTGTGTAACCTGATGGAAACAATCATTTTCAATTGTCAGGACACTTCTGCTTCTTTTCACCCCAGTTTCAAGTACATCTGGCTTCCACCTGCTCTATGTAAAATCGGTTCCTCCCTCTTTCAAATGTGAGTATCATGCTCTCTGGTTTTGGCTGTGACTGTCCAGTGGCATTTAACTGAAAAAAAGTCAGCTCCACCTGGAATATGGATGCAGCAAGATGGGAAGGAGATGGGTGCTACAGGAAATTTATTCTATTCATGAAGGAACATTATAAACTTCAAAAGGGGCTGTTTAGTTGGCACATGAATATACCAAGTCCCTCTGGTTCAAAACGTAAACTGATTCAGTTTTAAGAAGTGGATTTATATTTTGACTATTGTCCTCTAAAAATTTGTTTTGGTTGGTGTCCTTAAACTTTCACATTCTCTGCACAAGTTTTGCAATCTGTCTGACAGCATACATCCCATGTGATAGAAGATTTTCCAGGACAAAGAATGCTTTCTGTCTCCATGACTATCTTCTAGAGGATCTTCCATTTTCCACCAGCAGTGGCATTTATTGAAGATGATTGTGGTTTTGAGATGCAGTATGTAAAGACATTAATTTTAGTTTAATTAGGCCTCATAAAAACTCAAACCATATCAATTTTAAATTCAGAACTGAATTCAGAACTGCGGCTGGAACATGAAAATTTCTCCTCAGATGTAAGGAAAAGATTATCTACCATTAGGATCATTGGACACTGGGAAAAGAGTTGAGAGAGGCTGTGGCCTCCATCCTTACTGATACATGAAACTCAGTGTGAGACAAAGTGCTCAGCACCCTAAACTTTACGTAGGAGTAGAGAACTACAGGCTTCTAGAAGTCCCTTCCCACCTACATGTTTTTGTGGTGTGATTTCCAGCATGGCTTTTGTTCTATTAAGCAAAAATGTAACTACTGGGCAGACTGTGGTATGAAGATATAAAAGTCAAGAGATTTTGCTTGGTCCTTTTCTTCGACCTGTAGCAGAAAGACCTGCCCAGAGCCTGCAAAAGCCCCAGGTGGACAGGCACAGCACTTTAAAATATCAACCTGTAGATCCATCAATGTACTTCAGCAACGAGACATTCAGTGTTGTAAGGTTCAAGAAATAAGACAGACACCTATCACATTCAGGACAACTCCTTGGCCCTGTCCTAGAAATGAAGCTTTAATATCAGGCTCTTTCAGGGGAAAACAGGATGTAATTGTAACACTAAGGAGGAAGCAGCTGTCCTCTGAGTATCATCTGGTACTGTAGAAGTCCCTGGAAAGAATCTTTTTCTGCTTTGTATCGTATGATTGGGCTGATTAGGGAAATCAGTGTTTTCCCAAGGCAGCTGTGCTGATGCAACCACTGAAGTGGGCAAATTCCTGCTGTTTTCAAAATATAGCTTAATCCCTTATTCCCTGAAGTACAGGATAGTCCTAGAAAAATAGTCCATATAACAGAGGTGTGTGATGCAGCTTTACAGTGTTACAAACACAGATAAAGTGCTGCTACATCTTTGTGCAGATTGCACTCCAGGTGCTTTTACAAATCTCGGCTTTGATGATGACACATTGAGGAATTTTTTTAATGGACACTTCCCCATTTTATTTTTACTGTTCAGAGCATGATCTGTGCACACTAGTCAGAGTCTGGCTTGAATAAAAATCATTTTCAAGGCTGTCCATGCAGGCCCAACACCAGGCAAACTGGAATGAATTCAGTTTCACAGAACCTGATGCAGTTATGAAGACAGCAATGTCTGCAGCTGCAGCGCAGCTCTGGCTGAGGAAGCGGCTGATACCATGAGGACACCCGTCACCCAGCCACCCTCCCAGTCCTCACATTAGCCACACAGAGAGGGTACCAGGAGCCAGCCATAACTGACATGTCCAAGGCCAGGCAGGATGTCTGAAAAGAAAACTGGACCCAGATACTTCAATTTTTAATCCAGTATTGGACATATGTTTCCATTTCCTCAGACTCTCTGCTCTTTAGCCATTGTGCACATTTGGCACATTTGGGACATGTGGTACTGCCATAGAGTGAATGAGACAGTGCTTTTTCCTGGAAGAGAAAAACACCTCATGATCCCTTCAGTAAAAAACTGTATTGTAAAGGTGTTGGATAAAAGGGTAGTGCAGTTAACTTGCAGGCTGAACAAAGACAATTTCCAGTATTGGAGTGATAAACCTACCAAAATTCAAGTTTCCACCACCTTTTGCAGAGGTGCTAGAACAATTTAAAAAATCTTTAAACCTCTTACATAATGTAAAAGCAAAATATCACTTTTTCCTAAGCTATAAGTTATTCAACCTTCCCTAACTTAAATATGGAGAGATATGGATGTTGAAAAAGGTCCAGCAAAGAATTTCTTCAGCTCTCTGCAGCATTTTGTGAGAGTTCTGTCTTTCCCATGCAAGTAACTCAAAACAATGTTACAGTTTTGTAAACTTCTTGCAGCTGCAGATTGTTTTGCAGAATTGTTAGGGTTCTAACTAGAAAAACATTCAGAGATGGGTGTCTTAGAGCTTGACCAATCCCCTCAAGGGGTGGATGGCAAAAAACCAATTACCTTATGCCACTTAATACACTTTGCGAACGAACATATAAAAGCCTTCCGAGAGTTCATTAAAGCGCTTCCATTTATCCCTGAGCCTGGACTTCGTGTCGTTTCTCTACTCAGCTGTGGGGAAAACAGCAACAGAGAGAAAGTTGCACTTTATCTAGAAGCAGACATGCAGCTGTGCAGGCAAAGCTTGGAGAAGAATTTGAAGTAATGATAAATGATTTAAAGTAATTGAATGATAGCAACAATTCATTGCATATTAAGCAAATGACCCAGATAGAACACCTCAGAATGTTACAAATGTTTTCAAAGACCCACATCATGGGCATGAGCTGGTACCTCTACATTAGTATTTTACTTCTAGTCGGGACTATTTTTGAGAGGAGAGTGGCTCCCAGTCACTGTACTTTTGTTCACACCTTAGAATAGTCTTAGCATGTATGAACTGGGTTTCTTGAACATGTTCTTGAAGACGTGCTGTAGGAGTGCACCTAATTTACTACAGCCAAGATCTGTCTTTAGGTCAATGGGAGCAGGCTGGAGTTAAAGTGAAATTAAGGAGCTTGCAACATGGATAGCTTGGATATCATCAAGCTCTTGGCATCCGTTATTTCACTCTACACGTCTGCTTCTATCGGTCCTTACTTCTCGCTAGTTAGAAATAGAGAATACTTCTAATAGGTAACAAATGCATGGTTATTGCTGATAAAGCTGTATACAGCACTATGGTATTATTTAAAAGTTGTGTTTGGTACTATTTAAACAAACCCAAACAACCGAGTTCCCATTGTAGCAATGCTCCAAGTGGATGCACAGGAATGATGAATTTTCAATGAAGGAGGCAGGAATAAGATGTGCCTGATTTGGTCATCCTCTGATGACCTGGTGCAAGCAGTCAGATTCTGAAGTCATCACTTATGGAAGACAGTTTACTATGTAATTAGGCTGCTTCAAAGCATAGGAAATCTCTCAACAAGAGTAAGAACCACAAACCAACTCTTCATGATCGTAATTTGAAAGCAAGAGCAGACAGAAAGTGTTGTCTAGAGACTTTGAACACAGCCTTCAGGATGCTCCCACCAGCATTTTCTGGCTGGAGTTCCACAACTGCTGATGCTGGATATGGGGCAGTATTCAATCACAGAACAACAGATGTGACTGACATTGGAAACAGGCAAACGATCACATTTCTCTTGAAGTAATGAGGGTGAAAGTTTATGCATAAAGCCAGTTTTATGCCTTTATTCAGGCTGCACAAGGACATGGAATCTCTTTTCTGTGTAGTCCACTGTTGCAAAGTTAACTCATCAAAAGTTGCTGAACAGATTTGAAACAGCAAGTGAGTTTACACGGGATCAGCAATTTGCACTGTATGGCTGTGGTATCTTTGTTCCAGTGCTATAAGTAATGGATTTATTACACCATGACTCTTTGGAGAATTCAGACTATTCAGAAAAATGTGCTCTCCACTAAACCAGCGGAAATCTCTGATTCACATCTGCTGCAGCAAGTGGTTACCTATTTTATGGCATTATCGCTTTTCCTGCTGCCACCCATGTTCCAGTTCCTCCACTGTCTGCTCCATTTTCTGCCAAGAGCAGACACTGGTGGCACAGACAGCAGAAGAGGAGGTGCTGCACCTCAGCCTCTCCCTCCCTGAGGCTGCATCTCCCTGTGAGGCTTGGTGTGGTGGCAAAGACTCCCACGAGAGAGCTGAGGAGAGGCTGGGGGCAGCCAGGCACGCACAAGGAGGAATTGCAGATGTACCACACTGCCACAGCTGTAGGGAGCCACAGCCAGCCAGCCAGAGGGAGGACTGAAAAACAGATATATCCTGAAAAACCACAGGCTTTCTATGGACAATTCCCTCATGGACACACAGTGAAGAACGCCGAGTAAATCACTGCAAATTATTGGTTCACTCAGATTTATGCCATCTCTGAAGCAGGAGACAGGAAGGAGTATGGGACATTTTTGTTTTCTCCTTACATCAGATTTCAGGGTAGAGGAAGAGAAACTTGCTGACAAGATTTTGTGTTTATTTGGTGAGAAGTAAATTGAAAGCACACTTAAAAACCTAGGAAAAACAGCAAAAACAAAAATAAGGCAAAGTCGATCCAGCAGTTGCAACAGTATTTTTAGTCTGGAAAAACACGTCCTGATACGCGCCAAGACTTTCATTGTTTCCACGGCTTTTCTATAAGTACACACACAAAAGAAAGACCCAACACTCTAAATAATGGGCCACCACCTAATATATGAGAATAATTGTTCCCTCATCCTGAGATTTGCTCAGAATTAGCTGAGTCTTGTAATTCACCATCATCTGGAAGGATGCCAGTCCTCTACCTGGCCCAGTCAAGGGCTGTCTCCGCTCAGCACGGCTCTGTGAGCATCTCTTCAGTCCTGAGATGCATGAGTGGTACCTTTTTTTTGGGTCATAATGACTCTTCTGGTCAGTTAACAACTGCTGTTATAAAAAGAACAGTTTTATTTCCATTGTTATGGCAATCTCATATCAATAATTAATTGCAGGAGGAACTATATGTTAATGACTCCATAAAAGCCATTCCATAGTATGGCAGCAAGGCAAATTTTATGAAAGGCTGCTGAAATGTTGTGGAATACATTCAAAGAAGTACTTTAATTTACTAGGGAATGCAAGTGCCATTTTAAATGCAGAGAAAATGCTTAACTGAATGCTTATTATTAATTAGAATAGACCTAATGATTAACTTTTATAAAGTTATTAAATTGCTCAGAGGCAAGCAGTATTACTTATAAATTCTCAAATGCCCTTTCCTCTTGCCCTCCTTGCTGTGACTGAAACTAAATATTTACATCACATTTGGGGCCTCTTCTTGGCCCAGTCTGTTATTTCTGTCATTGTTATGTTTCTCTTTTGGGGTGGGTCAGCTGGTGCTACAGAAGATAGCTGGTAGATCCAAAATCCAGGTGGTGAAGTCAAATATCACACACAAAGAATCGAAGCTAACCCAAGCAATGAAATTAGCTGAAATACATAGCCAGTTCCTGATGATTAAAGTGGGATTTATACCATCAGCTCTCTGCTTGGCCTCCTCGGGTCTGAGAAAATGTTAAAAGAGGAAGGACTGAAGGTGTAACACTATGTAATAAAAATTGTCGTAAAAGCATTTCCTCCACAGGAAGCCCTGAATTTCTGTGTCAACAGAAGTAAGCAAATACATATTGTGCAATCACTTAATTCTGCAATTTGGCACTTGTGTTTGATGATTTAAAAGATCTTGTGAGATCAGGTGAATAATTTACCCTTTTCCAAGTGGAAGGGCTGTGGGTAATAATTTCAAAAATATCTCATTGCTTCAGAAAATCTTAGAAATTATAAACAATGCTTGCAAACATGAACTGAGTTTTACTTGGGAGCAGCAAAACATCTCTGAGCATTAAGGGAATGACATTAAAGCATAGCCTTGAAACAAGTATGGGAATGGGGGAAAACATTGAAAAGAGAAGATGATAATGACCCAGCAACACTGAAAGTGAGGATGATGAATAAATTATACAATATATGTATTCAAATACAATTCCTTAGCACTGAAAATGAGGAACTTCTGACAAAATTATGCTCACTGTTTTCAGGGGTCAAAGGGGAAAGCAGTAGCCACAATGGGAAAAAACTGTTAATAATAAAGCCTAGGCTTAAACTGCTTATTCACTGTACACATCTGCATATCTTACTACTGGAAACTAAGATATTGTGAGGGGAAGAAGAGGGGCAAGAGCTGATCTCTTCTCTGTGGTGACCAGATACATGACCTGAAGGAGTGACCTGAAATTGTGTCAGGGCAGGTTTAGGTTGGATATCAGGAAAAGGTTCTTCCTCCAGAGGATGGTCGGGCACTGAACAGGCTCCCCAGGGAAGTGGTCACAGCACCAAGACTGGCAGAGCTCAAGATGCATTTGGACAATGCTCTCAGGCACATGGTGTGATTCTTGGGCCAGCGTGTTCAGGGCCAGGAGCTGGACTTTGAAGATCATTATGGGGCCCTTCTAAGTCAGAATATTCTGTAATTCTGCAATTTTGAAGAACCAGAGCAGCTGACATTGGAAACTCAAACTTGGTTGCAAGTTTAATCTGCAAATCTTGACCTTTCCTTGAGAAATGTTTTTTTCAAGAGCTGCTTAAGTTGCTGGCACGGAGAAGACCCAATCCACTCTGGAGGTTATGGCACATTTGTGCCTTCAAGACCAGGCTGAGAAGTGTCCCCTGAGACTGATGTTGGAGTAGCTGATCTGACAATCAGAATGGAAGGAGAATAACTAAGATGTATTCATGTCTCTCCAACTGGATTTTCTCAATGCTACTTAGTGGTTTTAATTTGAAGTCATGTAAGTAAAAAAACAACCAAAAAAACCCCTCCCAAAGCATCTAATGTAACATTTCATGACCTCCACTACTTGATGAGTGAAATATTCATAATTGATACCTCAAAGCTGTTAGTTTTTGTTGCTTCCACGTGTTGAAAACTTGCTTCATATTGCAACAAAGTTCAAATGATATGTTTTCCACTAAAGGAAAAACCCAGTTTTTGCCTGTTTCAGAGGGAAGTGCGGAGCTGTTGGCCGCCCCCCGTGTTTTGCTGCGGGCTATTCCGTGGAACGGAGGGGGCAGGCGCTGGGACACAGCCTCAAGGAAGAGGGGCTCGCCAGCTCCCCGCTCCCAAACGAGAAAGAAGATGCGGGCCCGGGATGGGAAATGGTGTTTTCCATCGCTCTGCCGCAGCCGGTTTAGCCGGGCAGCTGTTGCCATCTAATGGTGGAGGGCCGGCAGCAGCGCATCAGGAGGGGATGGAAATCAAAGCGCTCCCGGGCAGGGCTGAACCCCTGGGGCAGCCCGCGGACATTCCGCCCTGCTTCTTTACGGAATACGACCTGGAAGCCACGCAAGGACCTGGGAGACCTTCATTAGTTTCAGACAATATATTTTAACAGAGCAACTCTCCCCTGCATGTGGTTGTACCAGTCAGATTGGACGACCTTATAACAAGCCCACCACGTATGCCGTGGGCAGTGACAGGCTCCAGGAAAGGCTGCAGGAATGCGGTGGTTTAGGGACTAAACTCACACTTAGAGGTGGCATCCGGCAAACTCTATCAGGCCTCTGGTGAGGACAAAGTGCTTCTAAAATTACACTAACTAGTGTAACTAGCTCTATGCGGTTTTTCGTGGGGGATTTTTATTTCCACCTAAGCTCCTCTTGAAAAACCAAAGCAAACCAAACCAAACCAAACCAACCAAAGAAAAGACCCCAAAACCCTCCTACAAAACCCAAAAAAACAAATAACAGAATACAGTAACAAAAGACGCCTACAAAATCCGAAAGTCTGACTCTTGGTCATTCTCTGGGAAGTGACAAAGATCACGTTAAAAATATTGTTATTTAAAGCTCAGAAGGGTCATTAAATCCATCAGAAGTCGAAGAACTTCAAACTCTGATAAGAATATTAGATGAGATCAATTCTCAAGACCGATATGCTAAACAGAAGACAAAGACATCCATTTGCTGTTTGGCATTTCTTCTAGAAACCAAAATCCACTCTGGGTCTCGTCAGGCAAAACACAGAACTGTGTCAAAACTGTAAGGGGAGAGGTTAGAAAAACAACATAAACATGCAGACTCACCAGCATATTTGCTCCAGATTTATATCTTGATTTATAGATTTATATCTATTTATAGAGTTATATCTAGTATCTTTTAATTTTTTTCTTATTGCAGCAGTTATCCTGGGAGTCAGATTAAGAACAGTCTCCCAAGCATGGATGAGCTGGGAATGACCCAGCCTGTCACTACAAACCCCCTACGTGTGCATGCAGTGAATGCAGCCTCTCTGCATGGCAGGTACAGAGTCTGTGCAGCTTGTTGCTACAGAAGGCCATGCTGGTAGATGTGGTTGCTATCTAAAGACCATTAAATCTCCTGCAGGCCCAAGAGCTGATGTCTCTTGTCCCCTGGGTCACGGCCAGGACCCCCAGCCAGACCACCTGGCCACGTGTGCCTTGGTGCCTGCATGCTGGCCGGATTAGGTGAACATGCAGAACTTGGATCTGGTGAGTGTGAGGGTGACAGAGTGCGAGTGAGTGAAAACAGTTTGGGTTTAGGTCAGATTCCCCTTCCCAGTTGCAAAGTCTCATGGCTCAGCTTTCCTATTGCTACTGTAATCCTGCAATATTAATTCCTACCGGGTTAGCATAACTCAGCCCATGGCCTGAATGGTAAGAAGGAAAGTTTCTTTGATACTTCTCATCTTTAGGTGCTACTCATGGGTGAGAGACCTGCTCACTATGAAAGCAGCACAATAAAAAGTATTGAGTAACAATTAGCCAAGAATGAGACCTTAGCCCAGATGTTATTCCAGAGAGGGGTGAAGCTCTGGAAACAGGTAATAATTGGATTGCTTTCTGTCCAACCAGCTTGCTGGGCCTTTGGCTATCAATAAAAGCATCTCTGTCCAAACATATGCAAACACACAAGAAAAAAGGATCTGTTGCTTCCAGGAAGTCAACTACTCCTTGATTTAAATTTAAAATTCTAGGTAAATTTCAAGGCAAAATTGTAGGTAATGCAAACTTACATGGAAGAACTGCCAGATGATTTACAGAGAACCAAAGCTGAATATAAAAGAAAATGGTAAAGTTTCCAGAAAATTCTTAAATGCCCTGTAGGTTTCCACAGTAACACTGGAATTTGTTAGGATTATGCAAGACACTGGCAGACTGTGGCATGCAGCATTTTCATTGGGTAACTCTAACCTTAGGGTGCCGAGCCCTCGGCGTATGATCCTGAGCAATGAGTGCCAAGTCACGCCAGCCAGTGGCTCCAGCAAGGCATTGCCAGGGTTATGCTGCCCCACACATCCTACGGGACCTTGAAAAGCGCAAACACGGGGGAAAACTCCAGGGCTCTGTTATTATGTTGTGATTATCAATACAGCCATATTCCAAGAAAAACCCTTTCTTTTGGATTTCAGGTTGGAGGCCTTCTCTCTCTGAGATTGACAGGTCCAGAGAAAGCTGCAGCTGGACTGTGCATCCGCCCTCAGCCTGTGGCCACCAGGAACCAACTTTGGAAATGTAGTAGTATAGGGTGATGGCAGGGCAGAAGCAGTAGGGAAGAGCATGGCACAGTGCTTGTGCAGTCACCCTCCCTGGCCTGTGTGCACCACTGGCAGGGATGCAGTGAGAGAAGCTGCCCAGGAATGGTGACTCGGTGACCTCCCTGGGGTCAACAAAGCCCAAAAATCCCTTAAAAACCTGGATGCTGGAAATCTGTACTAGGATCCTTCCACTGTTCATTTCAAAAGCCAGTACATCGACAGGTAACAATCTGTACTTTCATCTGTGTTTTTTCTATAAGTCTTTGAGGGAAAGCTGTATCAGCAAACCCACATAACAGTGCTATACATACCTATATATAAACTGTAAGATGTCTGCATGTTTTGTTTCTGGCTTTTTGCAAATCAGGAATCCTATGAAACCACCTCAGCTTGCTTGAGATCATAGACTTATTGTGACAAATATGTCCTCTGAGTGACCCGGGATGTTTGTTTTGGTTGGCTAGATGACAACACATGGGAGACAGGGAATACTAACCACATTGTATGATTTGGTCCAACTATAAAGTTCTCTTTTCTTTCTCTTCAGGAGAAGCAGAAAAGGTTTTTCGAACTTTCACTTTATGGCAAAGACCTGCTGAGTTCAAACAGAAAAGGCAACATAAATTCAGTGAGATGACTCTCTTTTATCCAGACCACTGGTATACTTGAAATAGTGTAGAGGGAATAAAATATGTAAAGAACATATAGTGTTTTGAAGAAAATTATCTTTTAGCCAACTTAAAAACATTTTTCATTAAATGTCATCATGTTGGGGTTTTTGTTTGGTTTTTTTTGTGGTTCTTCCCTATCTTGAATTACACCTTTGATAATAACCCCTGCTGGGTATAGCTCTTTCTCGTGCAATAACCTAAGATGGAATTTATTCTAAAATGACATCCATGGATGTTATATCCCCATTGCTATTATTTCATAATTTACTCTTATCTAATCTGAAAGGTATCAAAAATTAATCTTGCTGAAGCCCATTCAGTTGTGCTCAATAGATATTCTTTTGTACTCTAAACAGCATTCCACTTGCATACAAAGCACTGTGTCTGTTTCTCATCTTTATCTGTTTGTCTGGTTCACTTCTATATGTTGAGACATTTACTGAATCTTTCTTGTGACAACTTCTAGCTCTAGACAATGTGATCTGCCCGTGGGACTATTTTTATATTACAAAAGCAGTCAAAATATGCTAGGTATTTCTCCAAACGGGTTACAGTGATGATTTCTGTCCCCAAAGCCTACAAGTTTGGGAAAGTTAATTTAATGTCCAAAATGCAAGGTGCACTTGGCAAACGGGACATACCCATCACATAAGGGGATCTCCTTGCATTTACAACTTCAGGACCATCTTATCCCCTCCTGTCAGCAGACTAATCTGATAGTAATCAGAAATCCAAACCCAAACCCTAACCCCAAATCCTCATCAAATATATTTTAAGCTGAACGCATGAAGTGGAGGTGGTAGGCAGAAGTCAGAGAATTTCAGACAGAAGCTTTGTAGGATCAAACAGAGACCATTTGCTGATTTGGTAGCTCTGTGACCTTCTGGGCTACATCAAACCATGTTCTCCACAGGATAACACTGTAGCAGCTTTCCTTAAAACATGGCTTAAAAATACTTCTTTTGTTCTGAATGACGTGAGAAAGCAGACAGGGAGAGGGGAGATAACACAACCTGAGGCAGAACTACTTTTTCTGCCCAGAGTGTAGTGAGTGATCCCTACTTTCAGGATGGTGAAAAAGGGATAAAAAGTGATACATCAGAATTGTTCTCCTGACAGACTCTTCTTCACTTTGACAGAAAGATGGCACGTTGCATTACAAATACGTTCCAAAATACCATTACCATTCCCCTTCCCCTTCCCTTCCAGAGAATGATTGGAATAACATAATGTATTACCCCAGTGATTTGCAGGTTAATAACTGTAATAATTTTTCATCCATGCTAATAAATAGTCCGCCTGTATTTAAGTTAACAAAGTACATGCAGTAATAGCTTTGATTTAACAATGTTATTTCTTAGGAGCATGAACCTTAACTTTAAAGCTTTTAAAATTTTGCCTTGCAAATGATGCATCTGTCCAGGGAAAGAAATAAATTGATTTTTAGCTGTCCACAAAAAAATCACAGAATAAATCTGTCCTTAGAATAGCTTTTGATGCTGCATTAAATAAATTCAAATAGATTATAGGGAAATTGTTATATCGGAAGTGAGTAGATGAGTGAAATCCTACTCTTAAATAGGAATCAGCCATTTTTCACTCTTAAAAATATAGAAATGCACCAGCATCTACCCAAGTCCAGTTTTCTACAAAAGTTATTGTTTGGGACAAAGGATTGCAGTGTTATAATCTGAAAGGTGTCACAAGCCCTTTTGAAGGACTAAATTAGAATTCAAAGCCTCTTGACAAGTGGGCAAAATAGTCTAAAATCTGAAGGCAACTCGTGGTGGGTTACGGATTAAACGTGAGTCAGCAATGTGAGGCTACTGCAAGCTGAGAAAAGTTGTATGCAACATATGGAACGTGATTATTGTAGTGTCCTCTCTGCTGGTTAGACCTGAGCTGCTGCTTTTGGCACTCCAATAGAAAGAGCTGGAAATAACTTTCCATCTTGGGTGGTTTTTAGGGGAGCTTACCCCTGTTTGGGGTAAGGACCCCAAGGAGAACAGCAATATAGGGAGGGTTTAATGTGCACATAAATGAGATGGAAAAGCTGACGGCTCCCTACCATGTCTCTTCTAAAAGAGGAAATCCAAAGGTTGTAAACTGACAACTTTCCAATGAGGAATACAACATGCCCAGCTGTTTCTCTTGACCACAGTGAGGGGAAAAAAAAAATCTTAATTTAATCAAAATCCATTCAAATTAGCCATTAGAAAAAGCTTGTCTGTCTGCAAAAATACTGGAGAGCATGGGAGGGCATGGATTTTCGCACTTTAAAATGTTTTCAATAGATATTAAACTATCACTGACAGATCTCTGCCCTTGTAAGTTTGAATTCATCCTTCTGCAGAAGTATAGACCAGATGACCTCTAGAGGTCCCTTCCAGTTCTTTGTCTCTATGAAGCTATGGGGAGCTCTGAGCTAGCAGGCAAAGGAAACTGCAAAAGCTACTGAGTAACAGCTCATTTGGTTGAGATTTTTTTCATCCGTGTCACTGGCACACATCCATATTTTGAATTTATTTGATGCTGAATTGCATCCAAATAAGTGTCTACACATAGCTACAAATAAGTCCTGCAAGCCAAAATAATTGTTTCTTTTAATATGAATCATCTTGAAGAGCATTTTATTATTATAAATGAGAAAGTTTCTAAAAATAAATTATGCCCTATTTGGCATGGTATTATAAAAATACCATTGTATTAGGTTTGAAAATGTTCCCTCCTTGCCGACTCTTACCCAAGTTGACTGGTGTATCTGAGGGCAGAATTTGGCCTACTGTAATTAAATCCAAATGGTGCATCAGAGTTTAACTAGTACAAGACTTCGCTTTTTGGTGTAAAGACAGTGGAAATTTTTATAGTCTTTTTTTTTTCAGTGTCTGTGGACTGCAACAGGCCTTCCATAGGTTTTAATCATGTGATGAACACCATTCAAAGAAACATGTCTGCCCAGCATGAAAGAATAATCATGGGTTAGTGGGATTAGAAAGGTAGACTTTATAGCTAGAAGTGAGCTTTCCCTTTCCATTTCCTGCTCTCTGTGTTTATAAGGAGCAGACCCTGATGGCAGCTGATAGAGAAATACACCTGAAATGTATTGATAATGCCTAATATGAATTCTGAATCTACCAGTACTTAGACATGTCTGTCACTCTAAAGGAAACTTCTGACTTTAAAGTAGCCCACTGTCAGTGGAACACATAGGTCTGGATTCTCCATCTGTTGAATTAATTTTGTGAGTCTTACAGAATGAAAATGGAATTTTCTGTGGGAAGTTTATCCCTTGCTGTTGTAAGCCTTACTGGTGCAACACTGGCAGAAGGCTGGCATGGGATATCACTCCATCTTAGTCAGAATGACACTTTTAAAATCAGAATTACAAGAAAGGAGATACGTGGAGTAAGAAAACGAGGACAGGGAAGAGATAAAGATATGTGAAGGTAATGATAGGTAGGCATGATAGGTAACAAAAAGAAAATTTGAAAGAGTGAAGCTCCACTGTGTTACATTTCCCACTTTCAACTAGTTTGAAATGCCACAAATCTCTGCCATTCTAAGTTAAAGCATAACACAGTAATTTAGAATAAGGGATGTCTTTCCCCTTAAATGTCTTTGTGCCTCAAAAGGAGCTTCTTCTTAGGGATTTAATAGGGCAAACTTGAACTGAGTACAAAGAAGAGGGCAGACCCCTTCCACTGTATTGTATTTGCTTGTTCCATCAGTAGGGTTGAATCTGATGAGTGAATGAGGAAGTGATCCCTAGGGACCATAAGTCTTCTCATCAGAAACTCTATTTGCACATCTGCTTGGCATAGTTTGCCATGGGGCTTTGTTATTGCCCTTACTGGGGAGTTTTCCACAACCCTGTGGAGAATAAGAACAGGCTTGGTTCTGGTTGCCTAAAAGTACACGCCCAGCAATGCCGTGGTTTGGGCTTGGCTAAAAAGAATATGTTTTAATGGACCTGACTTTTGAGAACTGCATGTTTATGGCTGGAAAAGTATATCTGGAGGCATTACTTTTTTTCATGGGGTACAGCTGTTGGAAGCCATCTGGCCCAGGACAGAGCTCTCTTTTGTTGGCTTACAAAACCACTTTCCTCACTTTCCAGGATGGCTGGAACATCAGGTAGAAGACTGTGAGATAAAAGCTATAAAAATTATACCACCTTGTCCACTGTGATCTGGAATTTTATGGAGAAATATTATAGGAATTGTTATTTAAGCTAAAAATTAGATTCTGCTTTCAAAATAGGTGTCAATTTAGCATTCAAGTGAGAAGCAAAATCATTGTGAATATACTGTAACTGTGAAGACAACTGAAGTTACATGCTAAATGATAGAGACTATCTACAAAATTTGCTATGCTACATGCCACTTTTCAAAACTGATCTATAACTTTATCATAATTTGATTTCATATCTTGGGAAAAAAAAGGCTTCACAAATTAATTAGTATGTTATTCACCTTGTATACTGCCCAAAATGTTAACCTGGTCATAGCTAGAATGGAGTGGAATGGAATTAGAATAGAATAGAATAGAATAGAATAGAATAGAACAGAACAGAATATTTCAGCTGGAAGGAACTTAAAATGATCATGAGTACCACTGCAAAATATGAGCAAATCCAAAGGCAGCTGTTCAAAATGCTTGCCTTTTCACAGATCACCTCTATGTTTCAGAAACAGCCCAGATCATAAAAATTAATTAAAATTTTGCCTGTTTTGATCACTCTTGTATTCAAAATATTTAAATAGACATAGCAGAACTAAGATAGCTGGCCTGGGATATTATTAGATGTACCCATTCATAATGGAATGAAGTAGAAAATTTAAATTACATTTATGTTTCTATTTGTATGATTTATGAAAAGATCAAGTCCTCAGTCAAAAAAATTCTTCCAAAAGAACTGATGGGTAAAACTTGACAGGTAAAAAAATGGTTGTGTGGGAAAGAAATGAGCCACTCACACTAACAGACTATTAAATCCTTAAAGATAAACAGAGACTGATATCAGAAACTGATAAGAGACTCTGACAAATATAGCAGCACTCAAGAAATTCAAAAGAATTCCTGAATTCCCTGGATATATGTAAAAGGATATGCTAGGCGATGTAGGGAGTCCATATCCCATACATTGAATTAGGAGTGCTACAAGAGGGAAGGGGAGAGGAAGTGGAGGAGGATGAGAAGGTTCAGCAATAGATTATATTAAGACTTGGAAAGATGCCTCTTCTAAGCCATATTAAATACAGAAAAGGTCAACATTTTTGGCATTCAGGCCAAATCTAAATGAGAAGGGTTCAGCACTGCACAACCCCTGTAATATGCTGTCAGCTCTTTAGCAGCTAGAAAAGATGTTATCAGTAGAGGCAAGAATGCAGAGGAATGTTCTTGGAGGCTTAAGGCAGATAAAAGAAAGGAATATCACTTTATATTTTTCTTTTCTGAGGTCAAAAAGATCTATCAAATACACAAATTTTATATAATAGGTGCCTGAACAGAAGATTTTATTCTGAAAGGAATGAAAAACAAAAGATATCCCTTGAAATAGCTCATCAATCCATCAAAGCTATTTCTCTCTTGACCTTTTAGTCAGGATGCCAGTGATGTGCAGCATTAGTTGGTATAAATACAAGACTGGCCATGTGATATTCAGATATGATAGTCTAGTCATAGTAAACGGAGAAGTGGAAAGAACACACAGAAGAGTAGGACAGAAGTAACCAAGCCCCACAGACTTACCTTTCTGTGTATCCTTAAATGAAAATCTTATCTTTAAATGGCTCCCTTTTGTAAGTCTGGAGATATAAGGCAAAGGTAACGAACCCTTTAGCAGGGCATGTGGAAATGTCTTGTTTCAAAATAACTAGCTAAGGCTCACAGAAAGAAGCAGCAACAATTAGATGTGCCTTATTAATATAATAATCATCCTAACTAGAGGGGAAAAAAAGTATTTTTATATTTTCTAGTTAACACAAAAGTGGCCCAGAGTCTGGAATTATATTTCAGCCACTGCCCTTAATGGACTGCATAGTAGGTTACAACAGCTAAACCTTTACTTCTATTTTATTGCCTCAGTCACAAGGTTTTAAGCTCTATTTATACAAGTGGTTTGAGTTATAAAACACACATTATTACTTAGAAGTAATTGAAAATAGCCTCCCAGACAAACAGAGATCTGGCCACCTGAACTGTAAGTTTGCCTAGGAAAACTATAATTTGATAGGTGTGCGACAAATGGTAGATATCCGGCACTAATTCTTCTGCATGTCATTCGATACAAAGATGTAAGGAAAACAGTAGCAGAAGTATACACAGTTATTTCGAGTTTAAGTCACTAGGAAAATTATTGTGAAATTGCAAATGTCTCCCATTAACTTTTTAACTTTATTAGTATGTTTTCAATTTAGCTGACAAGCTCCTCCTTTGCAGGTCCTCCAGGAATGTGTAGAAAAATAAGGTACTTGATAAAATGTTTCCATGCAGAATTTGGTTTCAGCTATGCAGTAAAATGTACACACTTAGGATTTTTCCTCTTTAGGCTGGGGGAAACTGGAAACGCTAGAGAAAAGGTGCTTTGCTTGTCGCAAGATAGGCTTTTTAGTAATGCACCTTACATGTCTAAAGAGAAGCAAGTATGGAAACTAAAAGGTGCAAGAAGAAAGAAAAATAATCATATTAAAAGAGGTAAAGAAATTTCTGAGTCTTCTACTGACAAAAGACTCAGGATGTAATCCTACTGTGGTTGAAGTCAAAGTAAATTATTTAAATCAAATTGGACCTCCTTCTAACACAGGAATAGGGCAAGTACATCTGGAGTTACTCGAAAAAAAGCTATTGGAAAAGGAATTTTCTGTGGCTACAGAGGATCATGGCCAATTTTAAGTTGTTTCTGGTAAGCCTGGGTAAAACTTTCAAAATCAAATGAGTGTCCTTGAAGTCTCACTCCTTGAAGAGACTTAGGCACTTCAGAAACTTTTACTCCATGCCTCTTTCCAAACCACTTCTGGGTGTTTGCCTCCAACATATGCCCTTTAAATTGATGCCATGAGTGCACTTTGTACTGGAATGCAGCTGACAGTATAAATAGCTGCTCTGCTTAATTACAAAAGGAACATTGTTTTCTTCTAGAGTCCTTGCATCATCAGTATAAAAATCTTGTTTCATTAAATTTCAAATTCTGAACTTTAACTGCTCATTTAAATACTTCCAGATATGTATTCTAGCAGAAGTAGAATGAGTTTAGGATAAACATCAAAAACCCAGTATTTGTGCTTTGTTTGCTGAAGGAAGTGGCTTTCTGTAAAAACTGAGATAATAGATCTAAATCCCCATAACCAGCACAGTTGCATGTTGTGCTAGCAATCGTTTTAAGTGGAACTTCCCTTCAACTCCAAAGAAAAAGCCTGCTTTCAGATTTTAGTCACTGTATTGCCCTCCCCAGTTAATATTGAAGACTGTAAGTACTGCAAGCTGTGCTATAGAAGGCGACCAGCAGCTTAGAGCAGCTTGGAAGGGAAATGCAGTTGCTGCTACTTTACAGAGGGATGAAGAGAGTCAGAGAACGAGGCATATCCTTTTATGCTCTCCATCAGATCATTCTGAACACCACAGAGTTGATTTTTCTTATTTCCTTAACTCATTCTCTGCATAATAGAATTTTGGGTGTATGTGCACACAGCCCACAAGCCCCTACAACCTAATTAAGACGCTTTCACTGATAAAAATAAACATTTTAGGTTTTGACCATTCTAAGCATTTCTTAGTCTACAGGATGAGTGAAATTTGAGCAGGGTTTGGCTAAGCAACTACAGTTGGCACTAACATGAACTTTATTCTGCCCTGCGGAAGGAGATTAACACAGTATCCTCATCCCAGTAAGATCAAGTGAATCTGGGAATGACAGCCTGTTGCACAGAGCTTTTCCTGGGTTGAAGCATGTCCTGTTTGGAAGTGTTCAGGCATGGCTCCAGCTGGCTAAAGTGACAGCGTTGCCTGAGTCAGGGCTGCCAGAGTGTCCCTGTTCGTGGGACTGTAGCCACCAGCCCTTGCCAGCCTGTGCCCGCAGCAGGCAAATGCCTGTGGTCTTCAGGACCACCAAGGGGGCCTTGGCAACAACGGCACTGTTGCAACACGTGCCACACGCCGCTTTTAATTAGTCACAGGCAGACTTCTTCAAACAGAATGGGGTGAAAGTTTCCCTCTTGGAAAAAATGCTGAAAAGTTTAACATTTCAAAAACTCTTTGGAGCCTCACTGAACTTCGGCAGATCAGACGTTTAAAAGGTGTGGTTTTCCTTCAGCATTGCAAACGTCTGAGACAAGGAGGCACTGAAGTTTGATTTCCAGACCAATTATTTCCCAATAAGGATCTGAATGTGCTATTTGAACAAACTTTTTTAGGTTTTTAAAGTTTTCCCACCATCCCTCAGCAGCTCTACTCTTCAAAGCTCCGTGGTTATTTAATCCAGTGGCATTCTGAAATCATGCTGGCAAAGCAGGACAGTATGGATTAGTCGCCACATGGTGACCAAAACCATACTGAGCATGAAGGAACACACACCAGAATCACATTATCTGTTTGGGGCATTCTGTTTCTGAAATCCAAACGTGTCATGGTGCTCAGTCTCCTACCATCAGTACCTAATTTTTAAGAAGACTGAAATGGTCTGGACAGCTCTGAGCAGCAGCGTTGGATTCACACCATATTATGCAACCAGCATCTGGGGACAAGGGCAGCCAGGGCGAGTGCAACTGCAGCTCTGGAGCTGAAGGTCTTCAGCAAGTTCTAGGTCTTCTTCACTGCTGAAAAAAGACCACAAGATCCTCTGGAGATTAGGACTCGTCAGATGTTATATCTGAGATATCAATATGGGTTCACTTTGTAGTCAGTAGAGAAAAAGATTTACTTTATACTACTACTTCATGGGGGTATTAAGTATGCCCTCAGAGTGCCCCTTCTTCTATATTGCCTAGGAAGTCCATGATTAGTTCACATGCTGACAAGAAAACCGTTTTCTTTCAGAAATAATATTTTTCTAAAAGCGATTTGGTTTGGTTTTTTTTTTAGAATGGACTAGAAGAAGAAATAGGAAGCAGTAATGTGAAGTTATGAGTGAGGAATATGCCCTTTATGAGTGATCTATTGAGAATGCCCCATTGAGCGGGCTGGGATGACTAGCTCAGATATTGACACTCATAGTGAAGACATTATATTTAGCTAGATTAGTCTGTTCCATTTTGGCCACATTCACCACTTTTCCTCATCAACCACCATCCTCAGAGCTCCTCCTTCCAGCTTTTTTCACCAGCTCAAAACTCCGCCTCCTGCTTAGGAAGCACAGATAACATATGCACATTACACACCGGCTATTGTTGTCAAAACCTCTTCCTCTCCTCCTCTGTCAGATTTATGTCTCTGATGATCTCTGAATTTCACAAAAGCTCTCCAAGACTTCATCTTTTGTCAGTCTCTTCCCCATGGGAAGAATTGCATCACGCTCAGGAAACTTTCAAAAGAAATAAAGTTTCACAACTGATGACATTTGCAAGGATGAGGAAGAGAAAGAAATAATACTGGCCTTTTTATATTCTGTACCCAGTTTGGGCTGTCATTGCTGGTCATTTTCAGCTGTTCAAAATCTTACTCACACACTCACTGGGGCAATTCACTTCTGTCTATTTTTTTATCAGCTCTCAAAGTATTGAACCATAGTTGCACCCAAACTGATGCTTTTGCAAGGCTGCCAACAAGAATTGCACCATGTAAGTCTTGGTGCCTATGGAAGGATATTCAGATAGGAAAAAAATCTAATTTCTAGGCTTATGACTAGAGGCAGTTTTGTTGCTATCTGTAGTGCCTGGAGTTAGAAGAGATGTATTTGAGCCTTTGAGTCCTCCTAGGTTAAATGTTCTATGCATAAATATACAATAGGACAGGAAAAAATGAGCTCTGATGAAAAAATAAAAGTAAAATAAAAGAAGTCTCATTCTTTTTGTTAACAGACAAGTATTCATTTTCATTCATGGTTCCTCTCAGGTCAGGAAATGGACACAATCAGGTAGGAAAGAGGAGCAGAAAGGGCACTTTGGGTACCATTGTCTGTCTCAGGATGAGTCACAGAGCTCACAGTATGGGTCTCAGACCCTACCACAGCAGTTTCAGGATGCACTTTTTCTTTAAGGAAAGGTACGGCTTTTCGTGGGGTGAGGGGGATAACTGACTCCTCCCCCAAAACAAAAATAGAAGGTCGATGACCAGAGCTGATACAGCTTTTTTGTCTGTAAGGTACCTCTCAAAATAGAGAAATAAGGAATGATGCTGCTTATATTTGTGCCATTGTGTCAAACGACTTCTCAAACCCCCCTCATATGATGCACTACAAAAGGGTGCTGAGTAGCTTTTCACAAACAATACACTATAGAGGAAGTTACAATGACTACAATAAAACCAGGAAAGATTTCTATTGAGAAAGGTGAAGTAGCCATAAATAATAAATAAAGATAAAATAAAATCATGCTTACAGTGAGAGCTGGAACTTGGAAATAAGAGGTTGGGACACCTTCAATTAGAACATCAAGCCAAAGTATTTCAGACATTTTAGAAAGCCCAGATAACACAATTACACTTACTTCTTTGCCTTATTTGCATTTTAAAATTCTGGGGTGTGCAGGAAGTGAGAAAATACCACAAAAGAGCTTATGTCTTAATTTTTCTGGCTGTCTGTGACTGGGGAATTACCAGAAATATCAAAGGACCTTTTTCTTACATTTGCAAGTAAAAAAATTAAAAGGTAAAAAAAAAAAACAGCTTAACTTCTGCAGCTAGTGCTGAGTTAATACCCGTGGTCTGAGGTTTCTTAAGAATTGAGTAGACAATTTCCTGATATTATTAATAAAGCGAATCAGGATGAGAGACGGAAGATCTAACAGAAAAATGCCACGAACTATAAAACGGAAAGTCTGGGCTACTCTTCTTTTCCATCATTGTCTCTCTCTGTGACCTTGGGAAAGGGCATGTTCCCTCTTCAGTTGGCTTTCCCCTTGTGAAACAGGGACAATAACATTCTCCCATTCCACAAAGTGAGAATCATTGTGTGTAATGTGCATTCTTTTCATCAATTATGAGGATATTTGCAAATATTTTGATGAGTAAAAAATAATTCATCTTGACACAGCCCTTGGGTCATCTTATTTGATTTGATGGCATTTTTAATGTAAGAAATACTTCTTTTCAAGTCTAACAGTTTTGGTCATCCTATATGTTAACTGCCTCTGTAGCTGCTTAACCCTGAATTTAATTATTGATGCTGTCTAAAACACAAAATTTTACCAATGTCTGATGAAAAGTATGAAACAAGAACCGATTTTAACCTACATTATCTAAATCTATGTATTTTTAATACAAGAATGTCTTAGCTAGAATTCCTCAATGTATGAAATGTGTATTCAGAGAACCTGGAGTCCCAGAGCCAAAATACCCCTGGTGTGAGATGTGGCAGTCTGAGCTCATCACTCCGATGAACAGCCACAAGGTGGAGATGTTACGAGCTCTTACTGGCAAATACGAAGCATAGCACCTAATAGCGATTTTTCTAGTTTTTGTCTAGGGAAATAGGATCATATTTTAAATTAAAATTGTCTCCAGTTAACAATTACAGTGCAATAAAAGTAAAGGAAGTCTGTAATAGCAAAATAATTAAAAGGAAGGCCATTTGTATCTTGACCTTGAAATTAGTTCCTTATATTTTATAAAATTTAATGACACTAACTTGATTATTTCTCTCCATAAAGGAACATGATTTATGTTCATGAAATAAATGGTGTATTTTATAATTATATATCTAGACTGCAAGTCAGCTTTGCACAGTCATCCCCATATCCCTTAAAGCCTTTGCACAGCCATGCAGAAACTCTTTAACTGTAGGAGGGAGAGTAGCAGAGAGAGCACAAGCTGGAATGTGTTGTATTTTAGCTCTGATGTACACATCTGTATGAGAGAATGCCACCAGCTCTTGCCCTGTCCTCACCAGAGGAACTGCGGGTAAGAATTGCATCACTCTCAGGAAACTTTCAAAAGAAATAAAGTTTCACAACTGATGACATTTGCAAGGATAAGGAAGAGAAAGAAATAACACTGGCCTTTTTATATTCTGTACCCAGTAGTCAGAACGCTGTGCAGGCAAGGAAAACATGCATTCAACTCCTTTCCTTAAATCTTAAAAGTAGAAATTTGACTACAACATCCTGACCATCCAACCACTTAGGAAACATCCTTATAAAATGAAATCTACAGATACCAAATCCTGCTCTGAACAGAAGAGCAAGATGGTCTAATTATTCTACTGCAATTCGTGTAACCTTCTCCTGACCCACATGAATTTTAATTGGTCTTGTGCATCTATATCCCAACTTTTATATGATTCACAGACTCACTTTCAAAAACACTGATCTTTCATTGCCCACATTTTTGGCAGGACAAATATCAGAAGAGGTTTGTAAGATTGCTCTAAT
The DNA here is from genome assembly GCA_014706295.1 of Lycocorax pyrrhopterus obiensis. Taxonomy (NCBI): domain Eukaryota; kingdom Metazoa; phylum Chordata; class Aves; order Passeriformes; family Paradisaeidae; genus Lycocorax; species Lycocorax pyrrhopterus. Next base: position 24,174,750 of record JACSVZ010000004.1, read on the forward strand.
ACACTAGAGCTTCTAGAAATTACCAATTTCTTTCCCCTTTTGGTCCATTTTCTAAATCCCTGCTTTTTGCATAGGCTATGGAGATATGTCCTGCAGGACTTTCCAAGATGCAACATACTACTGTTGCAAGGTAGTTGCAACAATCTCAAGGCTTGTGAATGCAATAAATGCTTTCTACGGAAGTGGAACTTAATCTGACTTGGAAAAAGTATCACCTATCATCCTGAACAGTTTTTACATCACTATCTTGAGACAATTAAGTCATTCAAGGTATTTTGAGACATGAAGAACATCTTTGGGGAGTAGTACTGGTGTTATCTACATCTGTTAAATTTATAACTTCAGAATCATTTAAACTTAGGCATAAGTCATCCGTTCTTTTCCTGGAGATACAATCTGATACAAAAGGAACTAAAAAGTTCAAGAATCATAACAGCTTTATGTCTCCATAAAATATGTTACAATTCTATATAACTGTTGGCTAGAAGTTGTGTGTATGTTACATATTCATTGCTGAGAGCTGTATATTTATGTATAGCTGTAATTTCTGGAACCAACTTCTATCAAGTGCATCCTTCAAACCAGTAAAAATTACCCCTTTGGAGTTCTCATATTACAGAAATATTACAGCTGTGTTATGGGAAGTAAAAAATGGGTATTAAAAGAAATTTGCCCCTGTGTTTCACATTTACTATTTGTGTACCTCCACGTTCTTCCTCTGTAGTAATTATGTTATTCAGAATCAGGAAAACATGGATGTGGTTCATATTTTATGTATATCATTATCTATATAAAAAGTTATTTCCCCGATTCATTTTTCAATACATCTTTATCATTCCCAGGATGTAAGAATCTTTATCTTGCAAGCATGTTGTACAGCTTGCTGCTACCCTAGCAGCAGTAGAATGTTACCATTGCTAGTATTAAAGCTTAGAAATTCCCCCCTCACTCACTGATGTCCAGTTTAAAATGCCAGAGTCCTATTAGTCTTTATGATCTTACTGTAGACGTTGGTTTGGCTTTAAAAACTGGATAATGAAGACAGAAGAACTGCATAATACCAAAACCAGACTCTAAAATATTAACTTCAGGTGAAACATCCTCCCTTGCAAAACCCGGAAGATGACTGCTGCAGCTGGCACTCCACACAAATTCTCCATCAAGCCCCGGAATGAAGTACTTAAGGCTGATCCAGACAAGTAAGGGATGGAAATATGAAGAGCCTTACTGTGGGAGGAAGAGGCATATTTGCTTTATTTTCTGTATTGTTTATTCAGTTGGTCTCCATATCCAGAGCATTTGCAAACACAAAGGCCCTAGTGGCGTCAATTTTTTCTTATTATCAGTACATAAACCCACAATTACACATGCATTATGAGTCACTACACACTTCTGCATGAACAAATGTAGTTAGACATTGTTCTCTGAAAGGGGAAAAATTCACCCACAGCTATTTCTTGCCCAGTTAAGGAGGCCCACTGAATAAATGTCTATGTGTGTTTAGATCAGCAAAGACCCTTACAAGGCAGAAAATCCTTAAAATCAACAAAAGTGTGAGCTGGTAGCTACTGTAATTGCAAGCAGTGAGTCATGTTAACTGAGAAATGGTGAAATATGGCCTGTTTTATTATTATTATGAGGGGCTATAGCTAGATTCAACTGAAGAATATAGGACTCATGGGAAGCCTCATAAACACTGACATAATCAAGTATTGGTTTTAATACAAATTCATAAATTTTTATAGGTGTCGAGTTGTCAGGCAGATAATATATGACCAAAATCTGAATAAAGTATATGGAAAAAAAGCATTCCAGAAGGACTGCAAATAAAACATGATACAGTGCAATGCCACTGAGGACTGCAGCTTTGTTGGGACGAGAGCTGTGAGCAAAGGGGTACACAAAACATTCCAGGCACTGCCATTAAGGGGCTGGCCTGCCCCCTGGAAGTCTTCTGTCTTCAGAGAAGGCGTCCTTGAAATGGTTAACAAAAGCTAGCAGAGGAACATGAGCCATAAACATACTGAGTGTATTTTTCACAAGATTTCTTCCTTTCCCCTCAAAGAAGTAAGGATTATTAGGTTGGAAGATTTGCCGAAGGAAGAGATGGGGCCTTTCTCCAGTAAGTCAGAAAGCTGGACTTTGTCCAGAGAAGCAGTGTTTTGTGTGCAGCTATTGCCTGTGTTTCCCCAGTCACCAGCAAAGCATCCCACACTGTGCATGGAACAGCCCTCGTAAAAGACGGCAGCAGAAGGAGCACAGATCATCTAACTCTCAGCTTTAGGAGTGCCTCTCTAGCTCCACAGTGTTGTCATGAGCAGGCTGAGGAAGATTCAAACAGTGGCAGCTCACGCTGGATAACTATTGGGGGAAAAAAAGCCTGAATGACCCCTGCAGCAGCCAGTTTTACATTGCAGATTACATAAAGGAAGCACCTAGGAGTACAGATGGCTGCAGCTTCTTCCTGACTCTCACACAGAAGAATGCAAGGCAGGGGCCCCTTTCCTTCTCTGCTCCGTTGCTGCTCTGCTTCCCTTGTAACCCCTCCTTGATACTGCAGGGTGTTGGCCCTGAGCCACTCGCTGCTTCCCCACAGGCAACTACAACTGCAGTTGCAGGATGAAGGGTGTCTTGCCAATTGTGAAATATTATATTCTGACTTTATGCAACATTTCCATGTAAAATAAAAATGCATGCAATCAGCAAGCAGAATGGCTAATAAAATGAGAAGAAGCAGAGGGAGTCTAAGGAGAGAGAAATTCTAGCCTTGTTGAGATCAATGGCAGAATTCCCACTCTTTTCAGGGAGCCAAAATTTCACCCTAGGTATTCATAACCCTTTTTAGCTACATTTTAGATAGCTAATTTGGCAAATTCTACCGCACTTCATGCCATGCGTATAACTTCAAGATTTTTATTCAATTGATTATGTTTGAGCCCTTTTACTTTGGTCACATATCAATTCCAGTCTAAAAATTATTAGTGCACAGGACAAATTACAGTTTTTCCCATGAAGTACTATTTCCTTGGTGCTTGGAAGAGGTGACATAGATTTTAGGATGGTTCCAAAGGATCTCAGATGTTGGTACCCCACAGTCATCACGAACTTTACACAACCAAGGACTTCTGTCTGGTCTCATGGAGTCGGTTGCCCTTTGCCTGTCCCAGAGTAACCACTGGTTGTGTGCATGTAGCAGGTCCCTGACACACCGAGATCCCATTTGCTACACGGCAGCTCCACTCCAGTTTTCAGCCTTTGTTGCCTCCTTCTGAAGACACTGTAAAGACCCATCAAAGCTCAGAAGTGATGCTGCAACTTCCCTCTGACAAAAGATTTTTCTACTTTGATCAATGTCAAATATAGACCTGACACAGTGATCTGTCCAAGCATAAAGCTTGTCATGCACCATGACAGTTTGGTGCATCTCCTGTATGGAGCTCTGCTGGTGCTCAAGGACATCAAGAGATAAGTTTCAGGACAGAAGAGAGAGAGAAAGACAGGGATTTCTGGAAGTTATCTGGACTTATACAAATTCCACGGTGTATTTATTAAGTCAAAAGGAACCCAACTTTGACAGAAAATGATGCTTCCTAGCCTCAGAAAGCTCGGCTGGAAACAGCATCAAGGAGAAAAACTGAGTCAAGTTACCTGATCCATTCTGCAATCCATCACGTGCCGTGGTGCTTGTCTTCAGTACAAAATTACCCTTCATCTCAGACTGGGAATGGTTAGCAGCCTTTGTTCAAACTGAGCAGGAGCAAATAACTCATACACAAGTTTGTGTTCTTTTAATAACTGGGTTTGTTTGATGAATTTGTCTACTTTGGACAGTGCTTTGATCATTTTTCACTTCAGACTCTCTCTGAAACAACCTTATACATTATACTCTTAAGGAGAGACAACCTTATAATTTTTACCAGTTAAATATATATTACAGTACCTTATAGCTAACATAAGCCTTTTGTTTTCCCTCAGAACACTGCAGCAAGCCATATTATGAATCAATAAAATCTGCTGCCTTTTCCCCTTGTTCAACTGCATACATTTGGGGCCTGGGGCAGTGCCAAAAAAAATCAACACGTACCAATGGGGGTCATAAAGAAAAAAATCTTGACATCTTCTCCTGCCACTCATTTTAACATAGCTAGTCTGGCTGGACACATAATTTACTTTTTCAGATAATGTGCTAGTTGATTACTGTTGCTCACCTCTTACCAGATATTTTGGTCAAATTTCCCAATTCTCTGAGCCAATGCTTCTATTGTATGAATGCTTGTTGGGCTACAAAATATCTGTAATTAAAAAGGGCATTTTTTCTTTACTTAATTTGTCTGGAATGAGAATTAGGCACTCTGAAGCTCATTCTTCAGAGAAAATGGAGAGGGAAAAAGACAGCAATCAGTACAAAGTTTTAACCCTGTGGGAATTTCTCATTGAAAGTCCACAAGAAATAGCATCATTTAATTTAAGACTAAAGGAAAATCACTCACACAAAACATATGTTCCTTGCCTAAACCACAGCATTTATTAAATGTTGCCAACCACAGTTCATAGTGTATGTGCTTACTTTTATGGCACATCACTTCTCCACACAAGGCTGTGTTTTTGTAAGCAGACTGTCAACACAAAAAGAATATTCACTTCTGAATTTCATTTTCCAGACTTCATACTACAACTACTCAGAAATTAACCAACTCTGTTCATGTTGGAGATGGTAGCAAACCTCGTATTTTTGACAGAAGCTGTTCAAAGGCTTAGCCAAGGATGAAAAACAGTCAAGAGGACTGGGTCTGATCTGGGACTGATTCCTGCATTTCAACACTTCACAAAAAAATACTGAAATTTCAGTGTTTGGCCAAAGCGACTGATTTAACATCCCCTGAAGTCAGAGTCTCACACTTGAACTCAACAGTGTTGGACACAGCCCATATGCCCTAATTTGTGACTGCATCTCTAATTAGAAAAAAACCACATTGAAAACTAAGTCTAAATAACATGCTGGAAAGGCAGGCACTAAAGTACATCTTCTAAATGCTCCTTTGTATCATGGCTATGATAAGAAACCATAAGAAGAACCACAGGAAACATGATGATAACTCTAAATAAATATGATAATAACTCTAAAATAATGTATTCTGCAATTTTACAGTTTGGTGAAATAACGCACAACCATTTTAAGTGTTGTAAATTATCAAATCCAGAAAGTTCAAAAAACTCTTCTCCCAGCAATGACCTAACAGTACACTATATTTATAATGTCTGGTTTATAGATCTGATTCTGCAGCAGAGCTACTGCACAGCTGCCCACATCATGGAGTGGTTACAAATGACCTTACTAAGCACAGTTCCCCTGTCAACTTGCCAGTGCTTGCTGTATTTTCCCGTGGGTCCAGACCCGTCCTGTCACTGTGATACTCCTCCCATTTACTTTAACAGTGTTGGAACAGATCCATGCTCACAGAAAAAGTTCAAGCAGAAGCAGGCCTTATGTTTGCAATACATTTCATTAATATTTCCTTTAAAAAACAAACCCCCATGGAAACGCAGAAAAAGTTCTTTTGATATGGTCTGAATGTCAATAGAATAACTTCATCGCTTCCTTTTGTAAATGTGGTTTGGTGAGTTTTTTAGACTGTGCTTACACAAACAATCATGGTAGAGGGGAGTGAGCAGTTTGTTATAATATTTTCCTGGGTTTACTTTCCTTCCCACTTTCCTTTTGTTAATATCCCAGTTGTTCCCATTACTCTGAAGGAGTTGTAAATGGTGCATCCCTCTGCTTCTTTTGGAACTGGACTCAAGCCGTTGCAGTGCAAAGCAATATGGACACAGAAAGCCCTGAGCGCACAAATAAACTGTTTCCTGACCAACTGATAGTTGCTCCCTTTGACAATTCTAGAGGCCATTTTGAGTGCTTTGTATTTTTTCTCTTTGCATTTTGTACCACTTGTACACAAGAACATATGGGAAGCCACAGGTGTGGTGCAGTCCTTTTCCAGCCAAGCAGCAGGGACCACTCAAAGGGATGCCTTCACCACACCAGACATAAGAGGTGACATCCCCAAGGTGAGGAATACAGCTCCCTTGTCACAACGCAGCCTCTATGAGACTGACAACCTGTTCCAAGAAGGCTCTTCCGTGATTAAAGTCTGCAAAACCAATACCATTGGGAGAGGGGGTAAATGGCTTCCTTTTCGTCCAGAAGAGCAGAGTGTAAAGCAAAACCACAGGTTTTTAGCAGCTAGAGCAACTGCTGTTGGTCTGTATAATCACGTGAAGGGCGCCACACTGTTTTGCAAGACCACCTTGAATTAATCTATACCTCAGGACATTGCTCATGGCACTGTGATTACTTTGGAGGGGGCACCACACTACTCAATTCACACACACTTATCTTGGAGCATTCATTGACTGCTCCTCAGACCATGCAGACCAAACTCCCTTGATGATATTGCTGCCTCCATAGAAGACATCTGCTAGGAGGGCAGTGGAAGGTATGAACCAGGCCAGGGTTCTTCTGTGCCAAGAACGCCTGCAGATGCCAAAAGCGTCTTGGGTTGTTCTAATAAACCAGGACCTAAATGATTGCACAAGATAATTTTCTAATTATACCGAATTTTTGTTGCAGATAGAAATGACTTCCACTGAACAGAAAGCACAATGTACACATGGCTATTGAATTGCAATTGAGCCCAATCTTGCTTCTCTAAATAAATCATGATTTTCCCATTAACTAGCCAGTGTAGGCTTTTGAATAACAAGTCTCTACATGCATTTGCCATTCTAAATTTGCTGCACTTCATTAAAAATATTGAAGAAGCATAGCCCTCTTTTTCCTCTCCCAATTTTCTCTCCAATTGCTGTCAATCCCTACAGATTCTTGGCAGTTGGCTCCTATCCATACAAGTACCAAGTACAGTTAAACTAACTGAAACATTGCTTTCAAATGAGAGAACAGAGGAAATCATAAAAAAACCTATTTTGACTTTTCTGTGTTTCAGAGCTTTGGCTTAGTTTGAAAGAGACATAAATTCTTGGTTTATTTTAAAAGTAACAATGTTTTAATCTGTTTTTCTCCCAAGCATGTGCCAAACAAATACTACTAGTCCCACCAGGATCCCCATGACTGTTCCTCAAACTGAGGCATATTTGGTGCAATCCTTCATGAGGGGGATCTCACGACTTTTGTACCCCGAGATCTTCCTATGGCTTTATTGCTATAGGTAGCAATGAGAAAAGTTAACCTGATCCAAGGATCGGTTTTGTGCAATGTCCTTCTGAAAGCTGCCATTGCTGAAGGAAGCCAAGGACAGTCCTGGTGAAGAGAAGATCACTCTGGGCTGCACCAGCATGTGCAGACCTCCAACTGCCCACCATTTCCTCTTTTCCTCTCTGCCTCCAAGTCCCCAGGAGCACTGCTACTTCCCATCTCTGCTCTCAGCCTGGTGTGCTGCTTCTTGCTGTGTTTCTGCAACTGCTGCATTTTGGGGCTGCTGCAAAAGTCCAAGGGGACTTAAAGCCTGATATCAGTAAAATTTTGCTGCCTATCTGATGGGCAGTTTGCCACATATCTTCAAAACATTTCCATCTGTCAGATATCCAGAGGTCATTGGTACTAGGAGAGCATTGGTGTGTCTGTCCTCAGGCAGGCAGGTGAAAATTGTCTAATCAACATTACCCTGCTTCCTTGCTGGTCTAGCAGCAGCCAGAGAAGACTCTGCAGAAGTTACTCGCTGTGTGATCCTCTGCACTTTGAAGAATATTTGGATATTGCCTTTTGCTATGTGGAAAAACTGGAACATTCAACCTTATTAGTCATTCTGTAAAATAAACTTCTAGTGCCAGAAGGCCTTATGGTGGATAGCAAAGAATTCATATTGAATAAAATTGAGATGTCTCTAAGAAGAATGGAAACACAGTTTCAAACAGGACAAAAAGTGTTTGGACTGGATGAGACCTAGCATGATATTTTTTTACTCACCCTAGCAAATAATTCAGTGCAAACCACGGAGAGAACTCTTTAAATGCATGTGCAACTTTTATTCCACTGTAACTAAATGGCACACCAGAAGACAGAATTTCTTGGTGCAGGATATCATTGTGATAGAAAATAAACTCTGTTTTTCACTACTAATCAGGGTAGGATATTTTGGGCCATATTTCAATTATTCATTCTCCCTGGACACTACCATTATGGTTAATCTTTTTACCCAATTTCTCTTTTTTCCTTGAATTCTCCTGTATTGTAAAATAAGAGTTATGCACCAGATTTTGACACTGATTGTTTATAGGATTGGATTAATTGTGGAAGAACAAATTCTTTACTTAAAATGCCAACATTTGAAGAAGGCCCTGGAGATAAATGAGCTGCTGCTATTCCTCTGGAGCAATATGGACCTTTCCTTTCCCAGTTGTTTTCTCGCTGTTTTCAGTAAGGGTGCAACTTGGGCAATGCTTAGCACCACCTTGTCGCAGCAGATCCCTGAGGAAGAGGACTGTTATGGCATGTGGCTGAAAGGATGTGCTTGCTGGATCCTGGTGGACAGAGGTTCGGACATCTGCAGGCTGGAAATTGCCTTGGTCTTCAGCTGCTCTGATGTTATCTGAACTGCAAAAGGAGAGATCCTGCCTTGCTCTCATGTGTCAGAACAAGTACACACACAAACAGAGATGGGAATTTGACTGTAACATTTCAGAAATCCTTAACAGTGGTTGATCTTTCATTTTCTCATCTAGTGCAATAATTGTTCTTGAACATACAGACCAGTCCTACTGCAAATGTTAACTCTTAAAAAACGACCATTTTACTTCAGCAAATTCTTTGTATAGACAGCTTATTGTAATAATACTTGTGCTATTCTTTTAAATTGACTATGGCCACACACCCTGCACAAAACATTGTGGTACTGTTTTCATAAGCTCTCCTTTTCACAGCCAGAAACATTGGCCCTGGTTTGCACTCATAGTTACGTAGGGCAGAGCGAAGAAAAACCCTGCCAGGAATCTGCCTGTATTAGCTCCAAATTTATTTTTATGCCTTGTAAAGCTAAGGATAATTTGAAGACTATCTCCAAACTCTCAGGAGAGAGGAAAGTGCCTGGCGGCCTGTAAATACAACTTTAGTAAAAAGATGGGAGGGTTTTTTTTGTACTCTGTAAACACATGTACATTGTGCTCAGTTTGCAGACATGCAGCTGCATACTCTCTGGTTTTTTGAACAGTGGTATTGGTTTAGATGGGAATAAATCTAAGCAAAATTTTCTGTGTGGGCTAAAGGTTCTCACAGAATCTGCTTTAAACCACATGATACAATTCTAGTGTGTCTGGAAGAATGATAGGGGCCTTGTTGGCTGCAATAGTGAGAATAGGAAAAAATTAATTCAAGACCATCCTGATGACAGCAAGGATAAAGCTTTGTAACAATAACCATAAGAGCCACTGGATAAAGTGTAACTGGATGTAACCTCAACCCATGTCACATTACTATGGCCAGAAAATAATTTTGTTCCCAGTTCTTCTGTGTGTCATAACATTATTAAAGACACATAGCCTTTCTTTGAAAGCACAGGACCCCTAAAAACTGAGCAAAAGTCAAGTCTTTTACAGCAGGATATTTCCCACTCACATCAGAATTGTTTCTGCCTTCCAGGGGAAAGCTCTGGGGCAGAGATGTCCTCACCAGGCAATCACAGAACAATTGCTTTAGGGACTAAATACTTGCATTAAAAAAATTCTTGTCCTACAGCAATCTCGTTGCTCATAAACCCCATATTCTGCCAGCATAATTGGAGCTAACACAAAAGCCAACTCTGTGTCTCAGGAAAGCTTTTTGGACAAAGTGCTGCATGTGTCCTGTGCCCAGTTTGTTCAATTGAAGAATGGACAAGCCTCATGCCTTGAAAACCTCAATGCTGAATAAGATTCTTTCTCTGGACAAACTGTTTTTCTGAACAAGCAAGCTTTTTCTATTAGATTTTCACCACCCTGCCCTTCTACTGCCATGGTAGCTCCTAGGTCAGAGGCAGTAATGTCACCAGGAACAAGCTCTCCTGGAGAACACCTGGAGAGATTTATTTCCTTCCCACTCTCTGCAGGATTACATCACATTAACTGCATCAGAAAACTAAGCTTCTTTAAAAACCTGCACCAACTACATGCACAATGGCCTTCCTAAGCTGCTTTATGTTTCTCCTGTAGGGATATTACTATATTGCTATAGAAGGAAATCTCCAAACTCTGCATCTGTCATTTTGCTATAAGTAGGACACATTGATACCCCCAGTTAAGATAACTTCTAATCCTAATGGGACAGATAGCTTGGATTTGTGAGTGCCAGCATTCCTACTTCATTCATGCCCTCTTATCAGTACACGTCATTGTGTTTTGCTTGGCACTTGAGAAGCTCTAAAGAGCAGATTCAGAGTTGACTCTTATTAACCTATTCTTGTATACCTTCTTCCTCTCTCTGAACTGCCAAAATGGAGATCTGGAAAGTGAATTGTTATTTCTCTGCATTTAAAAACAAAGCACACACAGGAAACAATTTCTGGGGAATTGGTAATAGGCAAAAAGTATCTGAAAGAACGCACTGGAGCCCCTCCTGTTTTAAATTTTTCCAGACACTCGCCAGGTGTCCTTACCCATACATCGCTGAGTGGAATAAAGCTCAATCCTGCATACTAGATAGTAAATCACTTGCAGATATCCTTTATTTCATGCAGTGCTTCAACATCCACCTGGACGTTCCTCCCCGGAATATATCTGAGTGCTGTTCAATTAAAGTCCCCACCAGGTCCTCACCCTTTTGTCTTTCATCACTTTGCCTTTTCTTTTAGAAAAATTCATGAAAATTGTGACGGATTTTCCAAATGTGCATTTTCATTTCTCTTTCTCCCCCCTCCTCCAGAAGTTATTTCTTCTGTCTTCAGAGAAGATTCAAATTGGAAGAAACGGGAGGAAAAAATTCTGCCAACATCTTCAGAAGTGGAATTTGCCTCACTAGCATTGGAAATGGCATGAGGATAAAGCAGAACAGAGCAATGCTGTACAGAAGCCAAGGCTTCCTTGCTCTTCTGCCTTTTGCCATCGTTGTCAGCACCTACACTGGGAGCACAGCAGCTCCAGGAAGAGAAATGGGGCATTTGCAGGGAGTGTCTCAACACCTTGTGGTGGTCTCTGCTTTTAGAGTTTGTTTCTTTACTTGTTCCAATCTGTCCAACAGCAGATGATTATACATAGGCATCAAACCAACTTCACCGGAGCTCACCCATCACCACCAGGTCACTGCTTATCTTTGTCCCTTGCCTTGAATTTGGCTGCTTGCTGTAGCCACTGTTCCACCTGGTTGAGTCAGAGTGCTGCTGAAACCTCCTTAATGTCTGTTTGATTTCACGTCTCTCACATTCACAAAAACTGTTGCCTTGTCTATTTTATCTCCAGGTTTGAAATAGCTGATGCACCACTTGCTGTTCAGTAACTTCTGCAAGTATCCTAGAGCAGAATGCATATAGCTGAAACAAAATTGGAGGACAAAAAGATCAAAAATCTTTCATGGCTGCAATTTTAGCTTTTGCCAAAACTTGGGTGGCAAGCTGTGAAAAGGGGCTTTTCTTCCTAAGAAGAGAATACATATTCAGACAGCCTAGAAAGGAATTGCTTCCAATGAATTCAGGTTAATTGGGGAAAAGTGGAACATAATTGCTGATGAACAGCTAAGGACAAAACCAGAGAAGAATTGAGTTAAAGAGCATTTTTTTAATGACTTGAGCATAAAGACAAAATACCATGAAAAATCTGGAATTTGCTGTGTTTTTCACAGATAGGCCACACACCTATGAAACACATGAATTTCTGTTTTGGCCATCATTATGATGAAACTCTCATAATGAAACTCTCTTTTCAGGTGGGTTCTTTCACCTGTATAATCATTTCCAGGTCATTACAGGGTAAAGTGTGGGTGCTCTACGATGTGTTCTAAGAAATACATGACAATTGCTTTGGTTTCATTTGCAAGACAAAAAAGAGTGCAAAAGTCTCTGTTCACTGAAGTTAAAATCCAGAAAATTATTGATTTCTTCATGCACAAAGAACCATTGTGTGCTTTTACTCTAAATGACTTATTTTAGGTAAAATGGAAGCATGTGAGAAAGAACAAATATCAGAGGCCCCAAGAGGGAGTTCGTTTCACACGTTTCTTTTGGAACAGGCTATCTCAGCTCTTTCCACAGCACACGGAACAGGCAGACTCCATATTTCATTAAAAGGCTCAATGTAGACAAAGCAAAAGATGAGCAATGATGAACAAGGCCCCACTGTGTAAGGTATATCATACATACTGAAGGAGATAAGAGACATTGCCCTAGAGAGGTCACAGTCACAAAAGACGTATAGCTACAGAAGTCTCCTTGCAGCATAAGGCATCAGGTGCTTTTCCAACAAAAATAAACATTTTTTCTCCAAAAACATCCTGTCTACCCAGATATGGTGTTAAAAAAAAAGCAAAAAGGAATGTAATCCGGATCCTGGGATCTTGTGGAAGAAAATTGCGTACGGTGTTCATCAGGCAAAAAAAAATTCCATTACAGCAGAGTTCTGGTGTCTGTACATCATCTCTGGCATGTTATCCTCCTCGTTCTTCACGTTGATTCTGCAGTAATGCCCTTATTCTGTCATTTTGTGAGATATGTTATTCTTTTTAAAGCTTTGAGCAATATGTTCTCATATGAAATGTTCTTATGGCTATACTGAATAGGCCATGAAATATCTAAGTATTCTCTTCTCAGATCAAGTGTTTGCACACTTGACTTAGCAATCATGAGAGAGAGAGAGAGAGAGAGATAGGTAGATAGATGCAGGAACATGATCTTTATAGATATCACTAAAAAAGCAATGTTAAAACACTAACTTCAAAGTGGAGAGATGAAAAGCTAAGGCTTGGAGAGATCATAATTTAATCTGTGTTTTTCATTATTATTTTATTCTCTAATGCTCTGGGACTGTAGGGACATATTTCGAGGGACTCCTCAATACAGAAGCATTAATTCAAAATGTCACCATAGAAGAACGCTGCAAAAGTCACATTTTATTCTCTGGATTAGAATTCAAAGGAAATACCTAATATCTGTAGATTGCAGAGGCATTGGCTAAGGCCTGAGCCCTCTCAAGCAAGGTAAAACAGCTTGCTTAAAAAAAAGTATTTGGCACGAGTTTAGACTTTATAAAAATATCCATCCAATATTTAATGCAAGAATTCCACATTCAGGTATCTGAAAATGAGTTCTATGTACAACATGGCCTTAGCAGTCCCAAAATGGCCTATATTTCCATAGAGTTTTACATCCTGGAAGAGTCCAAAATAATTTTTGAAATTATGAGACATTCTTGACTCTATGTCCTGAGGACCACTCTGCCAGTGTTATTGAGAATTTAATTTAGCCTGACTAAAGGAATCCCAGGTGAAGCCTGCCCATTCGTGGGGTGACACACATAGGAAAACTCCTCAAGATAACACAAAAATATCTCATCTTGTTGATAACTAGGAAGAATACAATACTCAGAATACAACAGCCCATATGGAAATTTGGATGCTGCAATGGAATTTCTTCTTTAAATTAAATTAAATTAAATTGATCGAAATGGATGAAACCTGGAAGTGTTGGTACTCCTTTTGCTGAGTGTGCAGGCTGGAAGTCGAATTTGATACTGTTGAGGCAGCTTTTAGGTCCCTCTCCAACATTTCAAAGCCTTGGTAGAGTAGTTTATTCAAGTCAGCTAAAAAACAACACCCAAAGAAGCTGTCAATCAGAACAAATAGTTCAAACTGTGGTACAGCCAGCTGCAAATGCTGGATGCAGAGCTTCTGTGTAGGACCATTAACTAAGAAGTTTACATTATTTTCATTAAGCTAGAAAAAAAAATATTTACTTTGATTTTCTGAAAACATTTCTTGGAGAAGTTGATGTTTTAAGCATAGTTTTGAGATGACCAGACCATGGAAATTACTTTGAATGACAGCAGTACTACATCCACCAGTATCATGATGAAAAAGCAGTCAACAATTGCATTGGTCACAAAACAGTTCACTCCAGAAATCAACCAAAGCACAACCTGAATCTAATTAAATTTTAAAATGTAGAACATCAATTTGAAATTTTGCACAACAGCAGATGTGATTACCCTTAGATGACTTTTGACCGCAGAACCCGATGGAAAGCCTGTTCTCCCGTATTCTCAAACAAGAATACTTGGGGGCGGGGGGGGGGGGGGGAAGTCAAAACATGTTCTCAGCTGGGGGTTTGGTTTTCCAATTTAAGAATTTTCTGGAGTAGGATTACCAAGGCTAGCGCCAGCCATTCTGAATCATAGCCTCAAGCCTATGGCTGTGTTAGGTTCCGGCTAAAAAATATCTTGGAAACTGCTTCTCTTTAACATCGAGTAGACACAGTACCATGAAGGCCAGACCTCCTTCCCCCTCATAACCCTCTTTTCTGTTTCTTTCTGACCCTACTCATTAGAGAATTTATGTGTTTAACCATCTGATGAATCATAGCTTTTGTCCACTATCAGATCCAGAGGTTAGTGGGATCCTGCCTGCAACTAATGACTAAAAGGGGATTTTCTAAAACTGAAGAGGGCCTCATGTGGCAGAGTCGCAGTCTGGAGCATTTGCAGGTACTGGAATACGAGGGCTATCTTTTGCTCTATAAAAGGTTCTGGCTCATGCATATGCACACCAGTACTATAGATATTTTGTTGCTTTCCCTTTCTTTGGGAAACTCCTTTCACTTTACAGCCATGCAAGCTGCGACAAAGCTCTGCTCACATAATAATCCAGCTGCATCCCACTATGACAGTAATCCAAAAATCTAAGACCTCAAAACTTCAAGAGCCCTTGCCAGATTTTCCCTCGCCCTTCCTGGGTTAGCACGGCAGCCAGTTAAAACCACACTGAAATTACCTTTTAAATATGCCCTTAGGCAAAGAGCTACAGCAAAGGTTTGGCAAAGCTCACCCTGTTCTTAATGCTCTAATGCCATATTATTACTACTCACTGAAAAGCTTAATGCATTTAAACTCAGCCCTCGTGCCAAAATACACTGACGCTATTTAAGAGTTTGCCATATAATTTGAACTGATTGCATATTTATTGTTGCAGCAGTCTCAGACCGTAAAGCCTCCTGGTTTCCTCAGAAGCACTTATCCCTCTCATGCTTTGATAGTCTCTTCCGACACAATTGTTATTCACAGCAGACTTCAGGGAATTCTTTATTTAATAGAGAATGTTTATATTTCTTCTGCCTTCCATCACTAAAGTTTTAAATCTAGGGTTCAGAAATTTTCTGCTAAAAAAAGTAACAACGATACACTGCAGCAAAAGATCTCAGATTCTCCTGTGTCAACACACTTCACCCCTGGTGTGCCCTGAGGAGCAAAAGTCCCTGTACAACTGCATTTTGGATGTGTCTATACATGCACTGTGAAAAGATGATCGCCTTTCCTTGTGGAAGCTGTTAAACCAGTGTGAGCTGCAACAAATACGTTCTAGGGATACTTCTTTAATTCCTGATGCCATTTTAAATTTGAAAGATAGATACTGAGAAATTGTGTAACTGTCAATGGCCAGCCATTCTTTAAAAAAGAAATCCACAACCCAGACATCTGAAATAGGAGGGTGCATACTCAAGAACATACAACAGAAGTCTCGGTATCTGTGTGAATAATTTTTTTTTACCGTATCACTTAAATTCCTCCTTGCCCTCATTTTGATACACTCTTTTTACTTCTGAGGCAAATTCACAGTTGGTAGCAGAGTGCATTCACAGAAGGATACACTTCTTGCAGAAATTATAATACATTAAATGCCAAAAAATACCAGCTATACCCTCAAATTACACTTGGGTAATTTGTCCAGTGACAGTAGATCCCGCCAAACCACTCAGTAGCATCTTGCCAGTTGACCCAATCTCACAAAAGTGCTCCTCTCTTCTCCCTTAGTTTTTCCTTTTACTTTCTGATATTCCTGCATATACTCCACAACATCCAAGAATTGCTAACTACTGGATGTCTTTTCCCCATCTACTTTCAGCAAATGCTTCCTTTCACTAAATTACTCTATGAGCTCATCTGCTTGAAATACCCCAAAGTAACCTGACTTGAAATAACATCGAAACACACAAGTGCCTTTTATCATGGAGATGAAAATAACTCTACAATGGCACAGACAGACCTGTTCAATACTAGACCTTCTCTGCCTGCTCAGAAAAGCCCCCTTTGGCAGTGTGTTGAGGGAGAGAGATACAGGCTGCAGTCCGCGAGAACAGAGCAGGTCCCAAGTGCCCCCAGTGAGTTCCTGCAGAGGTAACTGGCAGCAGGGAGAAGTGTGCTTTGCTACACTACCGCTCTCCAGCTGGCCTCCCTGCAGGGAGACCAAAAGAAGCATTTGACCCTCTGTGTATTTAACAGGATTTGTGCCAGGAAAAGACGAAAAGAGCCCACACACAGTCCGCAAATTTATCAAGGAAGTATCTTTCAAGAAGTTAGAAACATTGAGTCTTTCTTGGGTGACAACTGTGCCTATGTTGCAAATCATCTGTTCCACAACTAAAGACGGTACAGAATTTGCATTTCTTTTTATTTTTCCTTTCAGGCTTGTAGTTCTGTACCCTGCAAATGGCCAGTTCACAAGCAGCTGCAAAGTCACCAAATCAGGCTTTGCTAACTAAGATTATTTTTCTATAACATTATCCATCAAGCAGCCCATGATGTCCCCTGTGAAAAAGTGAGATTATGAAAGAGTTAAACACTGAGGCCTTTTCTTTCTCTGAATATCCCACTGACGGCAAAGTAAAACACATCTGCAGTCTAAATGGGAGGCACTTTTATATTTAAAGAGGATAGTGCTACTGAGGATATGGGAGGCATGAAAAGAAACAAGACAGAAACCAAAACATACTGAATCATGCTGGTTAATTAAAGACTACAGCACCGTCCCCCAAATGGAGGGCAGCAGGAATCCACAAAACTCTCAGCTTTCACCACATCCAAACAGGCATATTTCACAATGAAGGCTTCTGTAGGGATCTGCAGTGAATCTGAAGCCACCCATGTATCAAGTATTTTGTTTGTTTTAAAATGACACGCTCTTTTCCTGGACTGATAAATGAACGGGAGATGGAAGTGAAAGGGAATAAATAAATCTCACATGTAGAAATAAGCACATTTTTTGTCTTCATAACATCAGGAAAAGAGTTCTTGCCAACTCCAAAAAGTAGGATGGCGACTGTGTGTCATTTTATCATCTGAAGCTCATGGAGATGACTTTCATTGGAAAAATAAATCAACTTTGTCACAAAGTCTCTTTCAACTTGATTTCTTGGCACTATACTGGCCAATACAAATTCACTTATGGTATCAATGCTCGAAAGTCAAAGTCCAAGAGCTACAAAAACAGCCAAGAGATAGTATTTCTTTAACATTTGGAACTAAGGGAGTACAAATTTTCTTAAATGGCTTTTCTCAAACAGAACTGTGAAGAGGGACTTGTGTCCCTCTTTTCACCCAGACACCCCACTCTGCTGAATGCCTCTAGCGTTGTGTAGCTTTGTAATCTGCTTCTTCAGATGCTGGGAATCTCAGCATTGTCACTGCCTGGAAATTTTTACTAACTCCTTAGTAAGGCAGCTCTGAGCATGGTAGAAAGATGCCATCCAAACAGCAACAGCACTCTGTGGATGAATCCTCACACATGGGAACAACAGCCCATCTCCCTGGATCTTACAGCAGGAGCTGCTGTTGCCTGGCCTAACTAACTCAGCCTGGGTAGATGTTTTGCTGTGAGCTCAAGAAATTCAGTATTTTTCTTAAAAGAGAGAGAAAACTACATTGAACAAGTATGTTAATACATTTGACTATAAATGGTTCAGGACAAGGTCTGAAGAAATGACTCTGGAATTGGTCCATTTTCATGATATTGTGATGATGACCTTATCATCACTCTGTTTACCAGTCCGTTTTCTGCACTCAATGTCATTAATAAATTCCTCCCTTAGTGATTACCAATTCAGATCCTATTTTTCAAGTTTCTTTTTCCTTTGACAGATTTTTCATGAAAAGCAAGTCATACCAACCTTTCCCTGAGGAAATTTTCATTCCTATTTCTTTACCTCCAGACCGCTCCATACAGTGTTTTGAGTTTCAGTGAATCATAAGAAAAGGAAGGGTGGGGTCTGCCATCTGGAAATGATTATGAAAACCTATTGTACTGAATAAATATGCTTCTTTTTTCCCTGCTAATTCTAACACAAAGCAGTGATATTGAAACAGATGCCAGACTAAACAGTGGAGAAAACAATGCAAACATGAACTTTGCCACCAGCAACTTAAGAATTCAGCTTGATCATAAAGGAAAGCACAGGTTGGAGGGCACGAATATTCTGAAGTTGGTGAAATGGTCTGCTAGGGAAAGTAAAGAGAAGTTTAGGTAGGGTTTTGGGGTTTTTTTTTGCTAACATCAGCAAAATTTGATATCATTGAGAACCAGCCGGACTAAAGCTGCTGAAGTGCGAAATCACAGCAGAAAGGTTTAATTTCTCAAAAAGCTCTAGGAAAACATGCATCTCTAGCACAGAGGAAGTCAGAAGGAAATCAGCTACAAAGAATGTCTGCTCTATTTCCTCTGAGACAAAGGTATTTCTATCTCCAGAAAAGGCGAAACAATCACAGCTTGCCTTGGGCCCCAGCTCCCGCAGCCAGCTCTTTTTTGGGTTTTGTAATATATTTGTTGTTGTTGTTGGGATTTGAGTGATCTGGCACTACTATCAGTCTCCTTTTAAAAGGATTTATTTTTTGTTTAAAATATCACTGATTCTACATTCAGCTGGGAATATGGCATTGGATTGCTTGACCTTACTGAAGAATTCTTTTATGTCCTGCAAATTCAAATAACATTTTGCGTATATTTATCTGGCTCATTTATTCTTGATTCAATCAAAACCAAGTTATCAAAACTATCAGCAGCCTTTTAAAGCTGATGACACAGCAGCCCAAAGCACAGATCAGGGGTCACAGTGTTCAGTACAAAGAGGTGCCCACCTTGAAGACTTTATAGTCATTGTATGCAGGTGGGAGTGCAAGGAGAGGGTGGGGAGAGAAAAGCTAAAGATCTGCTCTGGGTACAATCAGTTCAGCAGGCAAGCAGTTAAAAGCACAAGACTTTTAAATACTCCTTCCATTTGACATCTGATTTTTGTTCACACTAAGTAAACCTTCACCTTGCTGTTTCTCTTACAGGTACAGAGGTGATCTTACTCGTACAGAGGTGTAGGCACAGCTGGCAGGCAGAAGGCTGGATCTGCACTTCTGATTTTCCCTTCAGCCTTCTCCATCTCCAGACTCCTGCCACTGCCCTTACCCGCCTGTTACCCTGTTACCGCATGGGACTTGATGCTGCCCTAAAAGTGTGGTGAGCCCTAGTAAAATAAGTTTACCATTATTTGTTAATTGGGTCTGTGCCTCTAGCTGTGGCACAGCTCATTTGTAATGCTGGCACACTTCCATCACAGCACCTTTTTTTTCCTTAGTGACAAAGCAGGGCAAAAAGAGCAAGACCAAGCAACAGGCTCCTGTCCTGTTCCCATATTCGATCCCCAGTGTCAGGACGCAATCACTGTAAGCAGCAAACACAAGACCCTCTCCTACTCACCTCTGCATGGCTGCTACACAGCAGCCCTCTATAATCTCTTCTGCCTGCCCCATGGAAAAGCCCACATACACAAGATCTTTAGATTTTGTCCATGATTTTTACATAATCAATTCTATTCATTATACTTACTTTTATGGAGAGACTGAGGAGATATTAGTGATGGGTAGGCAAAGAGTACTATCAGTCAGCTGACATAAGAGCAATCTACAGATCATATGTATTAGGGTATAGGCTATCTGGATATTCAAATATTGATGTTAATCACATGCACATGACATACATCAGGTGGCTGCTGACCTTATAAATCACAAAAGTTATGCCTCAGGTTATTTATCATCTGAAATACCTAGGATGGTGACGTTATTAAATTTGATCTTCTATGTTTCACTGAAATGTCAGAATGAGAGAATTCTCTGAAATGGTATAAAAAATAACAATAATGAAAGCATAAGAAGGCTATGAAAGTACAACTTTTCTGTTGTGCTCCACTGATTTTTTCAGTGCAGAAGGAAGCATTTAAAGTTCGGAAATTCTTATGGAAAGAGATAACTGTGTTACGTAGACAAGAAACAGCTCAGGAAATTGGTTAGCTGGGATCGGCCACACACTGAAGTTGCACAAGTCATATCCCAGAGTGTCTTTGTTAGCCGTGGCCAAATGTGGCCTCAAATCACCGGTCCAAACTGCCCGGAGGTCCGAGTGCTTGGCAGGGCACGGTTCAGAGTCAAGCTCATCCCCATGTGGGGTTTGATTTTTCCTGCCTGAGAAAACACAGTTGATTTGCCTGCGGCCAAGCCGAAACATGAGCCAATAACAGGAAGTGAGGATGGTGGGAGAGCCTGGACTCAAGCCATGAACCTACGCGCAATTAGGCACAAATAGCATCACATCAGAAAGCACTGCTGAAACCAACAAGTCAGCTCTGGCTGGAACCACCAGCCAGTTAGGTGTTATCAGGCAGTTATCTAGGCAGGTATTTAACTGGAATCACATTATCATCTGATTTTTATGCTGGACAAGGGAGGGCGTTGATTCCTCTTCTTTTGCAAATCTTTGGGTATGACTGAGTAAGACTCAGAAATTAGCAGATTCTCAAACGTTTTGCCCTTAACATATAGACCCAAACCAGCAGGAACAGCTTGGAGACAAATCACTCCATCTAGTCAGTCAAATATCCCAAGTGCTGCTTTCATTGATCTGATCACAGAGAGGAGTTCAAGTGGGAATTTTCAATAGCAGAGTGGTCAAAAATTATGTTTTGAAATTGCTAATCAGCCTCTTAAGATTTTCAGCAAAGTCCTGCAACAAGTCAACTGCCCAAACTTTTGCACACATGGCTTTCGATTCCTGATGGCTTGTGGATGTCAATTCTGCTATTGACATCCAGGTGCCTGAATGGCCCCCTGTCTGGTTAATATCTTGGAGCTATTGAATATCTGGAGCTTCTGCCTCAAAGAAATGAGCAAACTTCCAAACAAGAGCAAGCTAAGTACATGACCTTGAGTAAGAAGGACAAATAGGCTTGAATAGACATCTAAGGCTCAGCCAAGTAAGTGCCACAGCTGAATGGGAAACAGGTTGGTGAGGAGAAAGAACAACATACACTGAAGAATGTGTGAAACAAGAGGAATGCACATGGGTGAGTAAGGAGGGCAAAAACCAGAAAGCACAACATACAGAAGGAAATTAAATCAGGACAAGAGATGGCCAATATGTTCCCAGAACACCACTAACAAGACAAGACCTAACTCCAGGGAGGGCAGGGCAAATCTGGAGGAAAAGGTTGTTCAGCAGGAGTGGGGTAAAACAAGCAAATTGAAACTTTAAAGCTTATACAGCAAACTGTAGTCTTCTATTCCTATGAACTGTAAGACAAACCTTGTACCTGAATGCTCCGGGCACTTGAATACCATCCCACAAAACCAAACAGAGCAGCTCCCCTAGATCAGACAGCAATGGAAATCTCCTGACTCTGAGACCACAGTTTGCTGGTTCTGTTTAGTCCTAAAAAGCCCTTGCTGACCATATCAAACATCTGCATTGAGCTGTTTCAGGCACTGAAGTGTAGTCCAAAGTCTATGGTCCCTTAGGAACAGCTCTTTGCGAGCCTCTCGATTCAGACACCTGCAGGGCTCTCTGACATAGCAGTCCAAGCCTAGGCAGGAAGTTTTATCCTACATATTGGCTTTTAAACATGCAAGATTTATAACTCAAGGCCAAAAAACTGCTACAAGCCTAGTCGTAGCCAACGCTACTACAAAGTGCAACATCTGGTAAACAAATTCCAGCTTCTTAATGGTATTTGATAACTCTAGTGGCACCACACATTCCTCTCTGTATACTCACTGCTTAGCAGAGTAATTCCAAAAGCATGTTGATAAATTGGAGAGGCTGCAAATGTGATTTGAGTGCTGGAGAAAGCACAATACAGTGAGAGCTGGCAAGTTCAATCTGTGCATGTTATCAAAAAAGTGAAAGATGTGTTGATTGTCACATAAAAACTTTCAGAAAAGACAAAAACAGGGATTCAAGGGCTCTTCACTTTAAGGACAGAATGATTGAGACCTGTACGCAGCCACAGGAGCCAGACAAAAAATCAAATTATATTGCAGGAGCACATTTTAATTGTGACAGTGACAAACCACTGTGGCAAAACTTCAAAGGATATGGTGACTTCCCCAACCCTTGCTACTTGTCATATCAAGGGTAGATGCTTTCCTGGGGAAGATGATTTCAGTAAGCAAATTAGAAGCTCAGTGCAGATCTGAGCCAAACTCTGCAGCCTTTGCTGTGCCAAAAAATGAGGCAAGATTGTCTGGTGGTCCCTTTTGGCCTCAAAAATCTGCCTGTGGATTAGTGAACCCCTTTGCTCAGCTCGACGCGCGGACAGGGCTCTGGGTAAAATACGTGGTAAATACACACGTAAACACCCTCGAAGTGACCTCGAATACACGGCCACGGGGCCCAGCCCGCGGGGAGGTGGCCGTGCGCTCCGGTCCCTGGCCCTTCCCGGCGCTCCAAGAGGGGACTTTGCCCCGGAGCTCCCTCACGCCAGCGCCGGGCCCAGGGCGCCAAGGGGCCGCGCGGCCGCCAGGGGGCAGCGCCGCGCCGCGCTCCGCGCCCGCGCCCCCTCAGGCACCGGCGCGGCGGAGGCGCCGAAAGCCGGGGCTTTTCACCCAGAGCAGGAGCAGCGCGGGGCACCGGGGCAAGAGAACGCAAGGAGGTGGCTCCGGTCAAGCGCCTCCGGTGGCATTTGGAAGAGATGCCATGAAGCTGATGGAGCATTTGTCGTTGCCCTGTCTTTGCGCGCAGAGGAGAGGGAAGTCTCCCACGAGGGGAGCAGCTGTGACGCACGCCCGCATTTATGTTCGCAGGGAATATCCGTGGGGAAACAGAAGTTGTAAATGTCTAATTCTTCGGCTTAGTAACTGGTATGTTTTAGGAATTTACTGTCCTTGTAAACTTGGAGGATTTGGAGCTTTCATAAAACAACTGTGCGGTGAGCCAGACCTGCTGTCTGTGTCACGCCGAATTTATGTGCTAAGCGTCATTTCTGATCCCATAAATGCCAGCTCCAAAGTGCTTGCAGAACTTGCTACACAACAGCGGTTTTTCTCCGCTCACTCTGAACCCAGAAAATGTGCTATTTTATTATAGAATGAAATTTGGCCTTTATGTTTAGCACACGCTGATAATTATGGCAGAAATAGTGTGGCAATGGAAGTTTGCAGCAGAAATAGCCATCACCTTCCAAAGCACTCAGCAGATTTCCAGAATTTGTACTTGATATATGGCAACACTTTAAGACACAGTGGCATGACACAGTAGGGGTGGAAATATCCTAATTGCTCAGAAGATGAATTTTGGCCTATCACTCTTTCTTTTCCCCCATGCTGTGATTTTTGTATTTATTAAGAACAAACTACCAGGAAATTAATTTTAAATTTAAAATCACTGTGCACTCAATTCCTATTACAGCAAAGCCCAAACATTAGGACTTCTCACTGTTCCCAGTTAGCCAGAGTGAGCTCTCTTTGCCATTGCCACTTTTCCTGAGCAGTCATATCCACATCTTCCTCCCTAAATCCTGCCTGGCTCTTTTTCCTTCACTGATAAAAAGCAGCAGGAGAATTGACTCAATTCTTTTATCTTAAGGTCCCTTACTTTCTTCAAATACATCTTTTTCACAAAATATGGACCCAGGTCTTGAGGGGGTAAGGGTCAAGAAGAGGTTTTGCTTCTTACTTCATTTTGTTGTATTATATCACTAAAGTTTAGTATCTTTTCTTGCAAGTTTATAATCCTCAAAATAGTTCCTTTTAATGAATAGTTACGTTCCCTGTGCTTGAAAGGGAAATAACAACAAATAATTACTTTTAGAAGATAAATCAATTCAACAGGAAAGAGCTATACTTTAGCATCATGTGTAATTTTTTTTTAGATTTGTTGGTTGTTATTTCCTGTGACTGCAGTTTATCTGGAATGAAGGGCTACCTGCAATCTTTTCTAAATGAGAGTCTTCATTAGTTTTTCTGGTATTGTTTGTAGGTCTAATGTCACAAATGAGCAAATCAAAAAACCCACTCATTTCAAACAATCGGAAGGGTCCTTCAGACTCCATCTATTGCTGCTACCTACTTACTGCCCCTTTGGTACTGAAACAGTTAAAAATGTCTGCAATTCCTTGACTGCGCCAAATTTCTCCCTGGTGCAATTCCATAGAGTATATCAGGGGTGAATTTAGCACTGTTTCGTCAGCATTATAAAAGCTGTATTCGGTCATTAGCCAGCTGATAAATTATTCAGGAGATTTTCTTCCATGTGGCTCATTAGGGATAAAGAAAATCCTTTTCCAATCAGTCATTGTCTCGTCTTTATTTTTGGTAGTAGTTTAAGCAAATGCACCACATTAGCAAGTGATTGATGACATTGGCAGGCAGTGGCCAATGGACCACGGCTCCTGTGTGTCCATGAGTAGGTGCAGCTGGAGCCCGTCCCACTCCGAGCACAAGCAGCTTGGGGCTGGCAGTGGCAGCCTGGTGTGTGCCCCTGCTCCCAGGAAAGTTTCATCCCACATCAGCCACGGGGTAGCCCCACGGTGCCCAGCTGCAAGTGCCTCTGGCTGCTCGCTCTGCACCGGCGTCCTCTGTGGAGCTGCCAAAGTGCTGATTAATGCTGCTCCTGATGGGGAGCTCTGGTGAGCGCACAGGTCTGCAGCAGCAAATCCTCACATGCCAAAAGAGATAACTTTCTGTCACTACCGACAGAGCCCAAGGCTAAAGCTGTGCAATGAAAACAAAAATGAAGCTTTTTTTTTCTGTTACAGAGTTTGGGAGGTGGACATTGAGCACAGCACATCCGATTTTGTTAATGGTGAGGAGTGTGTGTCATTGCCACAAACAGGTGGCTTTGAGTTCAGGTGCCAAAGCCCCACAGTGCTGATTCTCCTGCTTCCCAAACCCTACAAATACCCATATTCTCTCAGCATCAGCTTCTGGCTGTAGTGTCCAACACAAGCACACAAGACCTGCTCGTTGAAACATCCAAATGCTTTGCAGCTTTCACAGCTGGATGATTATGCCCATTTCCTTGCTATTCATGTTCTAACGATAGTGAACACAGAGAGAGAAGTAGTGTGTTTTCCCCATTGCTCCCTCTCCATCCAGCCATCAGCTCTTGAATGACTGCAACGACCAGCTAAATAGTGGGACATCTCAGCTAAAATCTCTCTCCCACCAGCTCTTTAAGAGCAGGACATCGAACTTCAATCTCGCCTCTCATTCTTGTCATCAAGTCTGTGATGAACCGGTGTTAGATTGTATGCTGAACTTTTTGTTTGTTTGTTTGTTTGTTTGAGTTTTTGTTTGTTTGTTTTGTTTGTTTGTTTGTAGAAATTTTTAAGATACAAACCAGAGAATGGGGAGGGATTGAGGTCTCCCAGCTGAATGTCCTGGATATGGGGCTATGGGCTCATTGTCCTTCAATGTAAGTAGTTAATTGTGCTGAGGATCTACCATCACACACTACCATGAGCATCTGAGATACGTAAGCAGCCAAGAGGGACTGAATTTTTCATCATAGCCCAAGAACAATGGAATTAAGGTGATTAAAGGTATTTTTCAATTTAATGTTAAAAAAAGCCCCAGACGAACAGAACCACACTTAACTGTAGACACAGAGTTTTATTGGGATCATTTAAAAGCAGGTCTGCCATTAATTTTAATGCTGAATTTGTAAAATACAATAATACAATTTATCTTTTTCTTAGTTCTATTGCTTCATGGTGTCTAAAAAGGAATGGAAAGTTTTCCATCTGCCTAGCAAGAATGTCGAGAAACTGATCCACAGAAAATGGAAAAAAAATTAAAACTATTTCTGAGTTCAGAAGTGCAGCAACTTGTAGGTGAAACATTCACATCCACCTGATACTTCAGAACTGTTATAATATGTGGGGAGGAATTACAGAAGTTTCTAGCAGGCATAGAGGGAATTATGAACTATGCTAAAATTGTCTCTATGAAATGGCACTAGTTTTATCCCTACTTGAATTGTGTAATTCTTTTCATATAGTCACACCATGACATAAATGGCTGGCCCCTTCTCTCTTCTAGGGGAAGAACAAGCAAACCCATCAGTCAGGATATGTCTGTCATACCAGTTTGGGCTCATTGCACTAGGGCCCAAAAGATAATGCCCAGCTCTGCAGCACAATACTCACTGCTCTGTCACGAGGGTGAAATTAATTCACATTAGGAGATAGAGTTGCACACTCATAAAGCCAACAACCATGCCAAAGCTTTGATGCATTATACAAAAAGTCAGTATCAGTTTTCATTCCCCTTCACTTCTGCCTCACTTAAAAAATTCCCCACTCAGATCTGTTATTTCCAATCCAATCCAACACAAATTCTTTGCAATATAAGCACAGAGCTCAGTCCTCTCGAAAACCAGATGATATTTAAATTAGCTTCATCTATTTGCTTATTTAAAGCAGCATGACAGCAGGGATAGCTGAGCTCCACCTTGATGGTATAATAAACTTGAACTCAGTGTTATGTGCAGGGGATTGATTTATGCTGTTGACAGATTCTAGGCTTCAACAATGAATGTGTTAGATGGGATGTAAATGCAAATGGCCACATGGTTTCCTGAAGACATGAGCCCTCCTCATGGTCTTATACTAATCACTTCCACATTTAGCTCTTATTTTTCTCTCTATAAGCTCCCTGTTTTTCCCAGGAAGGTTATGACCATCCACACTGAATGCATTTATTCACCAAATCAAAGGTTTTGGAGTAATAGCCATTGATACTAAAAAAACCAAACACACGAACCAAAAAAACCCAAAAAAACAACAACAAAAAAAGAATTTCACTTTCAGAAGTATCCCTTGAAGGTACCTTTTAATATGTGTGAGACCACAAACCTGACTAAATGAAAACTGACATAGGGTAAAAACCAGTATAAGAAATGTCAACCTGCATTTCCTATGTTGATATAGATAAATTTATACTCTTTTTTTCACCATCTCCAAAAACTTCAATCAGAAACACACATCTGTGATGACAGCCTCCATTTTTCCAAAAGGTAGTGTTGGTTTTCCCTGGTTTTAGCAGCCTTTGTCTCGCTCCCATTCTTGAGAACGATGGAGCAGCCTTTAGTGCGAGCTCTCAGACTGACTTTCAGCGTGTGGGTGTTTTGCCGGTGGCATGCAGTGAGACAAAAAGTCCCTGAGATGTTGTTACCTTTCCCCAGAATTTTTGCCTTGCTCAAATCAAAACATAAATTTTGAGCTATAGAAAACCTGCTAAAAGTGGGAAAAGGAGAAACCCTGATGTCTTAGCACTATAACTGCCCGTTGAAAAATGACTCAGTTCTTATCAAGATAATGCAGCTATGGCCATGCTGCCAGCATGGCAGGAAACACTCTGCACCTCGAGCTCCTGAGCAGAGCCTATACAGCCCTGTCCCAGAGCACTGCCCACCAGAGCACCCAGCTCCTTCCCAAAGCCCATCTGCTGCATGCAGGCGTTGATGTGCTCGGCCTTTTGAGGAAGGAAATGACCTTGCCTCAAAGGGGGCATGGTCACAGCCAAAACCGCAGCTGCAGTTTTGCAGAGGAACTACCAAAATCTCAGCTGCTGTTACCTTTTCTCTTCCTGATTCTTGCACTAAAGGAAACAGAAGCCACACAAATTTAGAGGAATATCTTGACTGGCAATGAAGTAATTCTTTGAGTTCAAGCCTCTGACACAGATCCCAATGACCTAAATAAAATTATAAACACAAAGGACTTGACCTTGTATGAAACCGGTGTATTGCTTTGTGAGGAAAAGAAGTAATGGAAGGACAGACAGAGCTGACAGACAGAGCTGTCCATCCAACTCCCGCCTGGCAGGCAACAAGTACACACACCTGGTAGCTGACACCAGCCAGCAAGAGGTGCCCACAGTTTCCAGCATAAACTTATTTCCTTGGTTGTTTGTATAGTGGCAACCTAACAGTTCAACCCATCCTCTTGTACTCTGAAGGAAGCAAATGCAGGTGAAAGATTTCTCCCAGTTTCTCTTGGAATCAATGGTCAAATCAGTATTACAAACTCATGGTTTGTCCAGGCTCTGCTGAGTAGCATTTTGTCAAAGTATGAACATCCTGGGCTCTGTTTGCCCTTGATCTTGAAACTGTTGGTCTTATTTTCATTTTTAAAGAGATTTACTGCCAGAATTCAAAAAAATGGAGCCTTAAGCTAAAACCAAAAAGGTCACAATGTTCACAATACCCTTGATAACACTGAGAGTGCTGCATATCTTGCAACAGCCTTGCAGTCTCTGCTGACTTATCGTGTAAAGACTCACAGAAGAAAAGATTTGGTTTAGCAACACCCAGATTACAAAAAGCCAACCTTTCAAAGCAAAACAGGAAGCCGGATCTCTGTGCCAGCTACCTGACTCATGGCAATGGAACCATTGGTAAAGTGCTGTTCAATACCCAGTCGGTGAAGGGCTGCTCACAAAAAAAAAAGAATTGATGACCCAAAAGATCACTGCTACTTTTTAAATTCTTTTTGCATTGTATCTTGTTTTTATTATTTGGGACAGATTTGCTTTCAAAGACTTTTATATGCTATGGGGAAGTCTATTAAATCATTACACTGCACTTCCTTGTTCTTATGTTTAACCTTTCATAAATTTGAAATCTCATGGTGTTCTCAAAGCAGGCTTTATCTCTCTGTTTTAGAGAAAGGGAAGGAAATCAGGTCACTATAGTCAAGGCCAGGAGTTGATGTCTGAGTCATGATTAGGACTGTGGACTTCATTCGACCCTAGTCAGGGATGGTCTGTGGTGGACAGGGGTCCATCGTGGCAGGGCAACGTTTTGAGCTTCAGCCTGAGGTTGCAGGGAAAGTGCAAAGTTCTCTACACAATTTGCAGAAGGGTTTTAGAAAACCAACAGTTAAAGTCAAGTCAAAGTTATAGCTGAAACAGAGAGTAAAATTGCAGTTTCATTATTCTCAGCTGTTTCCAAAAAACAACATACACCTGGTGCTGGTGTATAACACAAGTTTAATCACCTTAATAACGCCCAAAGAATTCATAGCTTGGCCAGCTTTAGAATTTAAGGGACTGTTGTTTGTGCAAACTCTGCTCAGAAGTGTTTTGCTGTCAAAAGTTGGAAAACATCCCACAGACCAAAAGCTCAGACACTGTGTTCATTTGCCCAGAGCACAGTCTTGGATACTCTTTGTGTGACCCATCTTTTTGAAGCAGCATATGCATCATTCTGCCTGGAAAGCAAAGCAGAGTCGGAGAGGGCTCAGAGCTGGACGGTATCAGAAGGGCAAGAAGTCAGTATCTGAACAGTTGAATCACACTCACTGTACTGGGGTAATTAGGTTGAAATAGCCAGTGGTGCTGCTCAGACAAGAGAGATGAACGAAATACTTAGCTCTATATTTCTTTTAGCTCTAGCATTGCCTATTGCAACAACCTGATCAACACTCAAAACTGTGCCTTCAGCTATTGTCACTGCTCCAAAGTATCTCAAAGTAGTGAATGCTTTGTATTGAGACATTTTGCACAGTCTAATAACTCTTTGGCTAGAAAAGAGATAAACCTCTATTTCTAGTATACTGTATTCAGCTTAAATCGCATTCCTCTGCACTGTCTTTCTCTGCATTGTAGCGTAATGGTAGAAAAGGCTGTAAAGCACCTCTCGCTATTTCAACTTCTTACCATCCTTGCTGCAAATTTCCACGTAGACAGCCTGGATGCCAGCACACTGACTACTGTGTTTTAAAAAATATCATGTAAGCTCATGGAAGAAGTTGCATATGCTCTTGAAGAAAGAAATTTGTTGAATCCTCATGCCTACAGGACAATCACTTTCTAAACTTTTTAGGTTTGTATATAGCAATATCACCCAGCTTCAGCAGTTAATTACCTTGCTTAGTATTGCTGCGGCTTAGTAAATGTTCTTTTGTGTTTTGATCACGGGGTAGAAACCTGAAACAGGTACCCTGGGGGAGACCAAGATTCCTGTCCTTAACTGTAGGTGGCATTCTTCATCTGTTCATCTGAGTTATTGCTGAAGGAATTTCAATATTGCTGAGACAAATGAATTATCTTCATGTTCCCTTGATTAATGTTATCAGTCTTCTCCTATATTTAATTAAATAGTACTTTTTTGGAAGGAATGCAGGTTCATAAAATCTAAAGTTGCATAACTTTGTTACTTGGGAAGATTAAAACAACTTTCTGCTGTTCTTGCCCTAGAAGCTGAGGAAATGACATGTCTTTGAGTGATCTGGAGTGTTTCCAGATAAATTCTTCCACCGTGTGCTATGAAGAAGAAAAAGCTGTAAGGCCTAAAGGCCTGGAGACCATTTTCAATTACCTTGCAGCAATAGTCAGTAAATCCAACCACATTTTGAATTTTCAGTGTTATCTCTAGAGAAATCTCAAATAATTTCCTCTAGTAGGTGGATTTTGGCTTGCCTGGAATTTCTCATGTGTACCTGGTTATCTGAGACAATTCTGCACTCTTCTAGCAGCTTTAGAAAGGTTACAAGGGAAAAAAAAGAATTTTTTTTTTCTCAAATTTAGCAAAAAATGTAGCGAGATTAAAAAAAAGAACTAATCATGTTTGGCTAGAACCAGACTGAACTACAAGGAAGCACGTTATCTATGAGTATCCCATGCAGCTCTGAGTACATTTTACTCTCTAAGCTTTTCCAGCCCTGATCCTTCTTCTGATGTAATTCCATCAGTGGTATCAGATTATGTACATCATTCATGATGCAGGCAAACATCCACAGAGGAGTAGACTTAAGGACACAGAGTTCATATGCTCTTGTGACCTGGGAGAGTAGACAGCTTCTAATCCTGGGAATAAATCTTCCTAATAGAAATGCAATTCAATTAAATTATTCATTTCCCTTCTCAGCTTAATCAAAGATTAAGCTACGAGAAATATGTACTTGTGCCAGATAACTGAAAACAGATGGCTGAAATTTGTTTAGTTCACCAGAGAAATTGGTAGGTCAAAGACATCAAGTCCCTTATATAGTAGGATTTATTTTATAAAAAAGAACTTAGTTTGGAGGTAACTCTCTTGATATTTACATTTTTATTTCTGTTGCGACAGCGAGATGCAGTCAAAATTGTTAAATGATTTTTTTTATCCACATGGATGAGAGGATTACAGGAAACATTTCACAGAGATGTATTAATTTTTTCACTTTTTTTTCCTGTGTGAATAGTGTTATCAAAATATTGATTTCAGCCTTCTTTATGACCGAGTCAAAACCAAGTATTTTAGTCTTATTGAAGGGGAAACATTCAGATAAAGCCTAAATAAAATATTTTGGAAAGTTCAATTTTTTTGATGACAGTTTGGGGCCCAATGCAAACAAAATAAAACACTGAATTCAGCTACAGAACTAATATTAGTTTTGATCAGTTCTAAATATTATCACTTTCTATTTCTACAGCACTTGCCAGCAGCAAACTTGAAAGAATATGAATTCTTTGGCTCTTACAGAAGTTCATCTGGATGGTAGTGCTGTTGAATTTCTTTTGTACAAAAATTAGTGATTGAAAGATGAAAATGATTTAGCAAAGCCCTTTCTAGGAGTTGTGCCTAGACTTCACTTTGCCTTGTATGGATTTTCTGAAGACAGTGAAGGGAGACGGAGTAAACCGTACTTATCTCTTTCCTCTGTCTCCATTTTCACAGCTTGGGTCAATGTGCCTTCACTGATAAGGGACAGCGAAGAAGTTGTGATGAGTCTTGTCTCTCCCATTCACAGTGTTGCTGGGTTCAGCCTTTAGCTGATAGGAGCAGAAATACAGATCAGTTACCATGAGAAAACTGGGAAAATCCTGTATTATTCCTAAATAGAACACTTAGATATACATTCTTCTTCATAACTGAAAAGGTACTAGTGTTTTTGTTTATGGTTTATTATTATTAGACATGCACAGAATGGTGCATTAGAATTGAGGAAAAGGGCATTAATTAATTGGGTTTTGTGTTGGTTCATCTGCTAAGTAACTATATGAAAACTTAAGATATCTGCCCATCAGGGTCCAGCCTCAAAGGATGTCACAAAAAGAACCACATCCACTGGCACCAGGTGAAGGGCTGGACTGCGGCCTGTGGGAACTTCTGTGGGAGTGCAATGTAAGTGTAATGACTAATGAAGGCAGGCTTAGATTTGCTGCTGATTATCACAAAATGGCTAAATATTTCACAGAGTTCACGGATATCAACAGGATTTTAGAACATTTAGCTCTGATTGGTGGATAGAAATTACATTACTAAAGTTGGTTCTGTACACTGGAGAATCCATTACAGCGCAAAATCCTGACAACGTTCAAAGCTCCAAACTGCAACATGGTCCCTGAAGAAGTGAAACATAAAATAGAATTGTGTAGCCCAATCTGTCTAAGCTCATGGATGATTTAAATCTCAGTCTTTCTTATCTGGGTTTTGTAAAGGGTCATCAAAACAAGTTCTTGAGTTAGGGGCTTTTCTTTTTCAAATTGGACCAATGTAAATGAGGTCTTTGGCAACATGGCTGATGAAAATGAACAGCCATGTTCTGTGAGGAAACAGACCAAGGTTATATAAAGTCATCCTCTTGTATGTTTTTCAGTTCCCTGTATGTTCTCAGATCTGGAAAATAGGCTTCACAGTGACAGTTTAACTAGAGTATTGTGAGCTGAAGCAAGCAACAGGTTTCTAAGTTTCATTTCAAGCAGAGAAAAAAAAACAGGTTTGGTTTTTGTAAACATGAGCCATTTTGGTATTGGCTCAATCCTACAACTCAGTCTGTTTCAGATAGCTGTGGCTTTGCACAGATCTCTAGAGTCAAGCAGCATGTCAGTGACTCCCTCAGCAGCACACCACCATGCAGAGACAGCACATTTAAAATATGCATTCATAAAGTCACATTCTATAGTGCAATATTTTTATCATTTCAGTGAGTATACACCTGATGTGGTGCACCAGATGATGTCATCTACATTACAATTCTACAGCAAAGCTGAGGTTAGCATCATTGCAATCATGTTGGCTGCCTGGGATCATAAGCATGAGTATCTTTAATTAATAGACAGCTTTGCAGCTATTTGGAGTCTACTTTGATGTATTTAAGACTGCACCAGTGTCTTTCCTGTGAACTGCTACAAGGGCAAACATGAACAAGACCAAGGCAAAATCCATCCTTACTGGGTATAGTTAAATCCCACCTCAGTCATATCCCTTGGCTGTAGTGATAGATTCCCCAGGCTAATCAAATGGTTGTAAAACCTCTCCATTTTGCACTTGGTAAAATGAAGAAGAGATGGTCATGGATCCTCTATAACAGCCCAGGGACTGAGCCAACACATCAGGGCAGCACAGAACCTCATGCTCTGTGCCATCAGATGTGATCCTTACAGGTGACTGTCGGAATTAGTTCACAAATCCCTTTTCTCAAGTTTAGTAAAGGGATTTGGCTAAAGTAAAGATCACCATATAATCTGGAGACAAACATACAGAGGAGTAATGGTCGTCACATTGTGAATTCAATAATGCGAAGTTTCAGGTGACCCACTTTGACCACATCTTTGCAAATCCATGCAGCGATTTTTCCACATCAGATACAGTCAGTGTTTTGAAAGAGTGCCTTGGAAAGGGAAGTTTATGATTCTTCTTGTATCATGTGAACTCTGTGTAGGCAAATTTTCTAATACCATAAGAACAGATAGTGCATTTTCCCACTCGCCTAGAAACTGAGTTAATGCAGAATGACTAATGTATCTATTTGGACTGTCAAAATACTCATTGTAAACTTGATGCATAATTTAGCCTAAGTACATCACAGCAAAGGATACAGTCCAAGGAACACAGTTTCTTTTCCCTTGATTAATAAAGGCTTGGAAATCAGGCTTAAGAGCATTCTGTGCTCCATCAAGGTCAAGAAAAAGATGCAATACTTAGAAGTATTTAATTTTGAGGCATTAATCAGTACTTTAGCTCACCCCACATTGCTCAATAATTTACTTAAAAAGCTTCTCTGTGGCTTCATCTACCCTTCCCCTCTCTGTACAATGTTTTTTTTCCCTATCAGGGTGGACAGTGCAGACCCCAGGGCTGCCCAGGGAGTCTTCGTGCCACGGTCAGTGGTAGTTTGACAGAGCTCTTGGAACAAAGCGTGCACTTCAGTCTTCTATAGTGTCTGCTTCATGGGAAATATTGTGCAGACCCCTGACAGAGACTAGAGCAAACCCCCAAATTTATTTGCCTTTTATGTATGATTTCTTGAGTTTGGAATTTTCCACCAGATAATGCAAGCTGACTTTATAAGGGTGATGTAAAACATAGGGGAAGGTCAGGTTTTGCAGGACCTACAGGGTCAGGTTTTTTAAGAGCTATGTGCAGCATCAGCAAACATTTTCCTTACAGCCTTCTTCCCAGCAATTTATTTCCAAAATAAACTGCAGTGATTGTGCCAGTACTAAAACAATCATTCCCCTGACTCACCAGTGCTAATAAACTTTCTGACACACAAAGAACAGGGGATGTTCGGACAACACCAGGTCTTTTTCTGTCATAACACTGATGAATAACAGTAAAGAGAAAGAAAATATTTGTGAAGAAAGATTGCCAAACCAACGAGCATCACATGGGACCAACCCAACTGATGTGGGAGAAAAAAGCTGGATGGAGAACAGTATGTATGGCTCATGGGGGACACAGTGCTGTACCCAACAGCCCTGGCTGGAAGGTGAAAGCCCACTTGGCACCCTTGAAAACTTACCACTGTGACACAGCTCAGTGCTGAACAGGACACTTGCAAAATTCAGGATTTTATACCTTCCTAATGCTGTTTAAGGTTTTTAGCCATTCTACAGAAAAACAGTGATAACATGGTTCAACAAGGTCTCCTGTATGTTTGTTTTGTATAGCATCTTATATAAAATTTATTAGTAAGTCTGAAGAACTTGGCTATAAATAATTTAAAATTGTTTCTTCAAATGACAACACACTGAAAGTGTATTTTCTCTCCTGTTGAAAAAAAAAGTCTTTGAACGGCTTCTATAGTATGCAGCACTGAATGCCTTGATTAATGAAACCCCAAGGGTTATAGAATAGAGCATATATCAGAGGAAAAATTGGAATGCCCAGAAGCCTATTATTTTGTAATAATTACTATGGAATTACAAGCATTCATTGCAGCCTGTTCATCAGGAGCATTTCTATTTTATCATCACTGAAATACTCTAATATCTGCTAGTCAGCTGAGAGTTGAGAGATTGCTACAGGAAGGAAACTGTACTTTTAAAGCATGGAAGGTGCTCATTGATCTATCTCAGAAGCCAGTTGGAACATATCAGGATAATATTGCTGTTTAGAAAGGAAGAAGCTTGGACCCCAACGAAAAACATGAATGTCAGCTTCAGGTTTGTCAATGTGGCATCATAAAATCAAGTATTTCAAGTGCTCTCAATGACCTGTGTATTTCAGATGCCTTCTGTTCATCAATAAAAGGATAAAAAAGCTAAAAATACAGGAATTGTTTTCACTGAGTTTGTGAATTTGAAATACCAACTGACAACAGCTCCAGCGTCTTTTTACTGCTCCTTCAGGATTTATCAATCAGCTTAAAAAGAAATGATAGCCACAGTTTTGTGGTTAGAAAAACAAAGAACTCTAACTAAGAAATAGTGAGAAAAAGAAACATCAATTAATACATTAATTTCACATTGTAACACTTCACTCTTATTTCCAAAATTCCTCTATTCAATTCCATAGTTATCTAATTATATACAATAAAACAAAAAATAAGATAGAGGCAGATAATCATTATGTGAACAAAAGATATAGCTTATTTTGTGAAAAAAAATATAAGGATTGACAACAGCAAAATACTATGACCAAGGTAAGAAGAGCAAACTAAAATGCTCAAAAGTAAATAAAGCTTTAGTGAAAGTATGCAGTGGAAAAGAAAATGGGAAAGAAAAGTTCAGGAAAAATGCAGTAAAGGGATATGGATAAAACAAATGGGAAAGAAAAAATAAACAAGGAAAATGCTGTTTAAAAAAACCAGAGCTTGAAATATCATATTCCCCCTTCATTGAAAACAAATCTAATGTCTACTTCTTTTATGTGCAGAAGGGTAAACACTGTCTGAAGCACGCTGGCTTCCAAAAGCATTGCCAACATAAACACTGCCAGGAAACACAAGCTGTCCCTTGCATTTGCCCTGCAGTTAATTCTGTTGTTCTGACTTCCACAGGCACAAAACTCTGTGCAGGTTGTTGGTTAATGCTACACCTGAACAACAGGCATTAACCCAAACGCCACTGGGGCAGGCTCAGGGCGTGTGCAGGGCTGCTCAGCAAAGAGAGGGGTATGTGAGCTGTGGGGTCTCCGTGGTGCCCTGTGGGACAGCAGCCACAAGCCCACAGGCTCCCTCGTCTGCTCGTTAAGCTGTTCTAATAGAGTATCTTACAAACTTGGCATTTCACCTCAGAAATGCAGAACACCTACAACTGCATCATGTTTTACACCAGTGTCTCCACAGCTAAGGAGAATCTTATAGCTGCATACTCAAGTGCTGGAAGCTGCTCTCAAATCTTCATTAGCTGCCTGCCTTGTTTCCCCAGAATTCATCCATCCACACGTGGCTAAAACAAATTGTCTGTAACCAAGCTTCCCTACTGGTAAATATGTGAAAAAATACTAGAGTATGAGAAACACTGGAAAATTTGAGGACTTTAAGCAGATCTTTCTCAGGTCAGTTAGAAGGGACAGGGTTGCCAGATGTAGTAGACTACATGGAAAACCTGCCCATGGGGGCACAGCTGCCAGCATCTGCTGAGGGTGGACATGGAATCATAGAATCATTAAGGCTGGAAAAGACCTTTAAGACCATTGAGTCCAGCCCTTAATCCAGCACTGCCAAGTCCATCACTAAACCATGTCCCTAAGTGCCACATGTACATGTCATTTCAATACCTCCAGGGATGGTTACTCAATGGTTACCCGTGAGCAGCCTGTTCCAAAGCCTCACTGCCCTTTTGGTGAAGAATTTTTTCTTGATACCCAATATAAACTTCCCTTAGTGCAACTTGAGTCTGTTTCCTCTTGTCTTGTTGCTTGTCACTCGGGACAAGAGACCATGTCAACCTTTCTGAAGGCTTTTCTGGATCTATCAATATCCTTTTGTTTGGTGACTTCAGTTCCTTGCTAAGGGAGAAGGCAGGGTAGTGAACAAGCAGTTCTTACGGTTCAGAGATTCTGCATAGGGTCCACAACATATGCCTGGCATTTCATATACCTGTTCTTCCCAGAGCCAGAATTATTTGTTGCTGACATCAGTTTATTTGCCCTCACCTTGATGTATGAGTGGGATCATGGCTTTGTAGCCGAAGAAGGTCCAGACTGAGATGGTTCTTAAGCAAACCATCCTGAGGCTGCGATGTGCCTAGTGTCAACAATCTGTCCAGCAGCACCCGTGAGCCAGTCTATGGTTATGAATACTATTGGGACAAAATTAAGCAAATACAAAGTTGTTTTAAGTTTAGAATATTGCTGAGCCTGGATAAAAGCCACATTCCTTTTCCTTGTCTGAAGAATTGCTATGGGTCCTTTATACCCTCAAGACACTCAGAATTATAGTTATTTGGGGAGGAAAATATGAAATGCTTTTATATCATCTCCCCATTCATTTAAAGAAAACTTTACATGTCATGGTTTTGCCTTGAATATTCTTTCTTTGATGTAGGAAAGAAAGGTAACATCAGACTTGCAATCTTTTCATGGATGAATGTAACATATACTGAATCTGTGTCAGGAACAAATATTTCTCCCCTTCTTTCTTGCCTCACCAATTAATTTTGCATGAAATGACAACATTTGCCTTATTAAAATTTCTGTGCTTGTGGCACAACTAAAAGTGTGAGTGACTTGTACAACTGAAAGTGTGAGCTAAAAATAAACAAATCTTGACTTGGTTGCTGTCTCCCATATATTTGAAAAGGTAATGTACGAAGGTAGTCAGTGAACCAAAAATATGCAATGATCCATGAATCACTCAAAACTATTTTTCCCATAGTCGAGAATCTGGAAATTAGTCCAAACTAGGAAACACTTAGATACAGCACGTACATAGGTAGCAAGCAGAACTCTGTAATGACCTGTTAAGGTTCACACACTGCTCAGTATTTTCTTACTCAAGAAGCAATGTTCAGCCATCTCGGCTCTTGAAATAAGGTAGCTAATTTCTGTTGACAACTATGAATGCACTTGCCCCTGAAGTACAAGTCTTGACTCCACAAGACTGATTTCCTATGTCACCAGTAAGTCAAGTCATTATTTGATGTTAAATGTATAAAGGCAAAATGCAAAAAATGCAATTAAATAGCATTAAATGTATCAATAAAACCAGAAAACCTATCTCAGGAGAGGACTGGCCAGGCTACTACTAAGCAAAAACATTGACAGTGTTTCCCAGAGTGGTAGAATCACTTTATTGTTTTTCTCATGTCCTAGCTTGAGAATGAAAAACAGGCAGAAAGGATGACATTTTTAAAACTATCCAGTGCTAATATTTGGAACATACCAAACTTTCTGAATGTTCAAATTAAAATGCATGCACGCATTACATACATATATGTTTTAAGTGTAAAAATAGATTGCACAATTAATGTGTGACACACTCTGCAACCTCTGGGCCATTTTAGAAGGGAAATCAAGATCTCTGATGTTTTTCCATTTTTTCTAAAACATACAGACAAGATTTCATGAAATTTTGTTCTGTTTACTTGTTTATGATTGTTTTATTACTTTTGTTTTCTTTTACTACATTGTCAGTTCATTTGTTAATAGGTAAGCATTCTACATTTCTTTCCTTTTTTTTTAAAGCTAGGCACGATCATCATAAAAATAAGACTTAGTGGAAAAGAAATACAGGCTGGTTTCAGTCAGAAACTCAAGAAAGAGTAATGGTCTCCAGGTAGCAAATTCAAAATCTTTCTGCCTGCCCCCTGTTAAAAGTTAGTTGCTGCTTCTTTCTGCTTTCCAAGCAGCCTGACAATAAGAACTTACAACAGTGAAAATGCAGTGTAAATACTCCTGAGAGTGCTTGACAAAAAAAACCCCAAGCTGTGTGTCGAATGGAAAGCTTAAAAAGATATTATTTAATGGGAGAGATTTTGCAAAAAAAAAGTTTGCTCTTATAAGCCAATGATTCAGTAGCATTTTTGAGATCAGGAAATCCTTTCTCTACAATGGATACTTTGTCATGCCAAAAGACGGATCTAAAATTGCATTGTGACTCATTCATAAGGCATTCAAATATTTTTATTTTCTTCAAATGTCTGGAGTTTGAATCATCCAAATCTCCATTTAAAAAAAAAAAAGGCAGCAAGCAAGCACTCTCTGCTTTCAGATGGGATGTTTTGAGGAGAGGCTATGCCTTTCTCCAGCCAGTGTGGCCACATGTGGCACTCAAAGTTTGGTAGCAGCACTCAGTGGTGTTTGCAGTATCCCGGGGGCTAAGGGACTGCTCACCAACTTGTCTCTACAGATTTTTACCTCTAATAGAGCTTTTCAAAGAACAAAAGTGCTTTGGCTGTGGTAAGGTATGTGTACATCATTATGTCTTTGTACAAGCTATGTACCGTTTAAATTAATCTGTTTAGACAAGTTCCTCGTCTGATTCACAGCTTAAGTAACATACCCTGAAAAAATTTTCGTGGGGTTTTATTAATTTCCTGTTTTGCTTTTATTCAAGTATTGCTGATGTAAAATTTTTTAGATTATCACAGGCACAGCAAAGATCTTAATCACTGACATTCATGAAACTCCACAAATTGCTCTCAAAAGAGATTTTATTCTCTGGTATGCTATGTATTCATGAAAGCCCCAATAATGATGTCACAGGAAGAATAAGTGCACAGATATTTTAAGTCAATGTTCACTTGTGAAATGTGAGTGGTAATCTGTGAGAATTTTTGTTTTAATTCCTGAGAAAACCTATCATGGTTGTTTTGTTCCTCCTTTGGTTGTCTGCTGCACTGTTCACTGCTAGCAGTTTTCACTTGTGAGAAGTAGAAAATGGAGGCATACATGGAGAAAGTTCATTTTGTTATCTTTTATGTTTTTCTTCTGTCTGGGAGTGATTAGGTTTTGATCATAAATTTAAGAATTACTGGATAAAATTAATTTAAAATTTATATGAGAAGTACTACACAGTGTAGACGATCAAAAATCTTGTTTTCTCAACCAAGTGCAAACCATACTATGCCATTTGTTGATCAAGAACAAGAGCATCACATCACCTGGAACAACTAGTCAGCTCACACATTTTAAACCAAATCAGTATTAAAATGGTTGGCAGAGTTACTAATGGCCCAGAGTTAACCAGTGATCACTAATTCAGAATCAATATCCTGTTAATACAACAGATATACCCCAGTATCAGGAATTTATGAAAATTTAATAAACACCTAAATATTTCTAAACACATTTCTAGCACAGTTATTGTTACTGCTGTTTCCATCTCAAGGTCTTACCACCAGATGCAAATCTTCATGCTTCTTAGACCATCTACCTCCCCCAAAACTTATCGTAACTATTAGTAACAAAGAACTGTGAAATATCAAGGTACTTGCTTACCAGCCAAGCAAATTAAGTTCTTACAATTTATCCACTTAGGTGTCACTGAAATGAAACAAAACACCTCACATTTAAGACACTGATCTTACAGACTCCTACAAACCCCTGTAGGACTGCCTAACTTTACCACAAGGAGCAGTTCTATTTTGGCACAGACACACAGAGAGTAATGAGAATAAAGCAAACTTATGCATGCTTGCTAGATTGGTACTCCATGTCTTAAAAGTTGCTATATTGGAAGAAAGGTGTTCAGTAGTTTATTTAAACATATTGATTACCTTGACTATATTTTAATGACAGTTCAATTTTTAGTCTTTTCATTGCAACAGTGATTCAGCAGCTGCTTGCTACAAGCCTTACAAACTATTTAAAAGTATCTAGAATTACACCATGAGGTTTTATTTTTATTTTTCAAAAAATAGTGTGAATATTTGATTAGTCAGTTCATAAATTTTAAGTAATATACACACAAAGTTTAATTTGTAATGAGGGAATCTAAGAAAAACCCAGCTGCTTGCACAGCTTGGGATCTAGTATATTCAAACTCTTCAGAGGCACAAAAAGGCATACCTGAGATTCCAAGGCTTGGCTTTACAAGATTTCCAAGCACTCAACCTTAAAAAGCCTTATGAATAGAAAGTACAGGCTCTCCACATCCTCAATACCTGCTCCTGGCTCTTGCAAAGCAGACACTCAAATGCTGGGAAGATTGGCATGCACAATTGTTGGTTAATTGAAGAGATATGCCATGGCCCCTATACCATGCACCTGTCTGCATTTCCACAAATGTATCTGTCTGCAGCACACTTTTGGAGGTGTTAAATATGTAATTCCATATTTTCCAATCTAAAATTAGAAATAATTTTTTTCCAATTTCTGTCAATTATAATGGGCCTTAAAATTTTTAATTTCTACAGAGCAGTTCTACTGCATTCACCATCACCTAGAATTTTACAGAAAAACATCGTATTTTTTTCTACATCAGGCTATTAACCCAGCAGAATTACCTTTTCAGATTTAGAGATATATGTGCAATATACTATTTCCAGTCTTAGTTCACCTCTGTTCGGAGCTGGAACAAATCTATATAAGAATTGCCAACTGGAAAAATACTGGTAGGGCAACAGATTTGCCGAGCGCTGGATTACACCATGTGACCATAAAAACCCTAGGAGCATGTTTCAGCCACTCTTTCCAGAATAATTTGTCCTTGTCTACTGTGGCAAGTCATATTAAATATAGAGCTAGTTCAGTGGCAGCCTTTACTGACACTCACCAGCAGCAGCAAGTGACATTTTAAGGTAGAT
The DNA here is from genome assembly GCA_014706295.1 of Lycocorax pyrrhopterus obiensis. Classification (NCBI taxonomy): domain Eukaryota; kingdom Metazoa; phylum Chordata; class Aves; order Passeriformes; family Paradisaeidae; genus Lycocorax; species Lycocorax pyrrhopterus. The sequence continues at coordinate 24,216,924 of JACSVZ010000004.1, forward strand.
CATGATTGTGGGCAAAATCCTGATCTCAGTCTCTCTCTCTGGAATGCCATTGACTCCAGTGGACAGGGGTTGAAAGATGGTTAGAATTGAACAGCCTTTTTTGGGAAAATAATTACATTTCAGAATAGTAAATGGCAACATAGATTGTCACTTTTGACAGGTAGCATTTTAACTTTCAAAGGAAAGTTACAGCCAGTGAAAATCATTCCTACCTGCCACTAATTTGCAGAGAGAACTGGCCATTTACACAGTATTATGTATTCAGCTACCATTAGATTAGGTGGCTGTTTTCCTTGTGGGGCTTTTGCAGTCCATACTGTTATGGAAACTCACGCAATAGTGGATTGAAGCTTGACTCATTGAATTGAACTGTAAAACACAAACTTGCCTGGAACAGAATATCCATGAATACACCAATCCATCTTAGACAGCTTATGAATAGTTGTCATGGCACAATAAAATTGCTTCGAATAAAAACCAATTAACTTCCAAACACCACTCCAGCTGAAGCTAACCATGAAGTCCACACAATAGTAGAGCCAACAAATAGAACCTACTGGGAAGGAGCTTAGGCTATCACAGCAAGCCATGCCACATATTTTCCTCTCTATAAGCCTTGTGGATCCATGAAAAAGAAACAAAATGTGATTAATTCCCCTTTGCAGTCTACCAGTCTTTAGGTACCGGATTGTCTGTCTGTGCCTGTTGGTTGCTAGCACAGGCTGGAACAGAAGTCCGGATTATCTCAGCTGTAACAAAAGAAAAAGAACAATCCCACTTGAGGAAGGAAAGCTACAGCCTGTGCTATCTCTGCTCATCCTCCCATGGCCCTGCCAACTTAGCCAAGAAAAGTTCAGTACTAACAGATTATGCAACGCAGAGGAATAATTTTGCATTTGAAGTAAAACATGCGATGAATATACCCACAAATAGTTTAAGACTAACAAAGAGCCCAGGAGTATTAGTGCTAAAATGCTCCTCCAAAGGGAGGCACATGGCATTCTGCTGTTCTGAAACGAGTTACACAAGGACCCCCATGGTATTGACCAGGAGGCTAAGTAAGAAACTCACCCTTCCAGCTCTTTGTGCTGTAGGAAATATTTAGTGCAACATGTTTACATTTATTGTTCTGCTGCTAACAAGAGTGATCTCTCTCCTGGAAGAAGGCACTGTCAATTTCCTTGGCCAAAAGACATATAGCAGGAATTTCCCTCAAGTACTGCAGACGGCACCATGACCCCCACGGACCTACCAATCTTCCCAGTTATAGTGTTACCCCAAACAGGCTTCTCTGGGGATGACAGGGGGTGAGTGTCTTTCCAGATGCAGAACAAAGCATGCCTTCTGAGCTCTGATACCAGCACAGGTGACTGGCAAGAGGAGTCTTGGTCTAGAAGGAGTAAGAAGACAACCAGAGAACAATGAAAAATTACAAGCAATTACTCGTAAATGTGTATTTAGTCATTTATGGAATGAGATCATAACGGAAAAGTTACCTTTTACTGTACTCTGGTCATGCATTTTGACCAGACTTTTATTTAAGAAGTCCTGTTAGACCATTTCAGAAGTAGACACGGCATGAAGAGCAGCTCTGGCTCCTACCACCCCCCGTGCACTCTGCCTGTATAATTCAGTGGTGTTAGAAAGATCCGAAGGCTGCTGACATCTTTGTACCTGCACACACACAACAATCAGGAGTGTTTTCCTTTAAGGAAAGCAAAAAATACTCAGGTGAACACGCTCAAGCCAGGAGAGAGAAAGTGAAATATTTCAAGCCTCAGTTACTTTCCAGGTGACCACTGCTTCTTCCTGGGGACTTCGGGTCATCCCAAACCAACACAGTTTCGAATGGAGTCATCTCATTCTCAGATGAAAGGCAACCGGTTAACAAGGCACATATGAAGAGCAGTGATGGCAGTTCTTCAGGAACAGCCTTACTTAGAAAAAACCATGTTTTTTCACTCATTCTTTCTTTGCACCTTATTGTGAGTGCTAAAACCCTCTGTACTGTGGCCATCAATAATTGCAAAGCAAACATGCCATGCAATCTTACTCTACAGCTCTGTTTCCTTAATGAATCTCAAAACACTGTAGAAAGGAAGGGAAATACTGCTACTCCTATTTAAAGTGGATGGTTCCTATTTCACAGATGTAGTTACCACAGCACAGGTTCCCCTCAGACAGCAGAAATGCTTCCTCAGTGCAGCTCTAACTATAAAGAGAATCAGCCCAGTGATGCATTTGGACCAAGACATGCAAGGCAGATGAATACATGGCTTGAGGCATTTTATTTCAAAGTCTGTATCTCTAGAGGATATGTGAAGATTAGTGAAGATCTTTCTCACAGACACAAAAGTGCAAACACCTGTATGTTCTTTGGGCTTTATTGTATATAATGACTTTTTTTCTATTCTGTTTAACCAGAACATCTTCCCTACAACCGGAAATTGTTAGAAAACAGCAGGAAAGTGGGTTTGGGAGGGAAGCAGGGGGAAAAGGGAATATTTATATGCTGCTTGAAATAATTTCCAGATTTGAGGTTTCAAGGTGGGGGGAGAAAGAGGAGGGGCCTGTTTTTCTAAAAACATGTGACTTCAAAAATCAAAATCTTTCAATTTCTAAATGCCAAAATTCAGTGGTGTTAAGTCAAAACAGATGTTTTATTTCAGTTTTGCATTTTTTAAATGGACCTAAGTTTGAATATTGTCATGCCATAACAAGGATTTCTGTTTAAAAAGTGCTATAAAGAACTTAATTTTCCTTTTTCTGGAGTAGGTTTTTTTTTGAAGGAGATGTCCCCAGGGAGGTCCTAGTAGAAATAAAGAAGGGGCTTTCTGATCTCCTCTACTTCCAAGCCTGACTTTAATCTGCAATGGAAACAGCTCGTCTCATAATCTTTATTATGCTGTGCTCAGAAAAAGAGGACCCAAGAAGGTGTTAGAATATTCCCCATTGGAAACTATATGATGATAAAATGTATTACGGGCACTGCAGACAGTACCTTTTATCGCTTATAATTTATGGAGAAACTATAGGATATAGTAGGATAAAGTAGGATATAAAAGTGAAGAAGAGGAGAGTATGTTTTTCATTTTGCAATATAGAAATGTGTATTTCTTACAAATTTATAGGTCTGGGTTGACTTTATTTTTATTCATTTTCCTGATGCAATTGTCATAATATTTAATAAACTTTTAATTATCAATACTTGACATTTGGCATCTTAGTTGCAATTTTTTGAAGATGGTATTATACTCACTTGAAAGAATATTAGGGCAGACCATGCAAACACACATATGCAAAAGTACATGCCTCTGTATTTTCATTTTTAATCAATTTTAATACAGCATGCTGTAATAAAAAGGGTGGAAAAGCATTCTAAAGGCAGATTTTCTTAACTGTTTGCTATATTGAAAAAGCTGCTTTGTGAATGATCTAATTGCCATATTTGCATGGAAATGCAAAATCTTTTTAAATTTTGAAACTAAGCACCTGGCTTCTGCAATCTAATTCCTTTGAAAGGACTCCTGCACCACCACAGTGATATTTATGCAAATATGCCCTCTGAGATGAGCTGGAAAGACTGGGAAGCAGTTAAAGGAATTTTTTGTACAATGGATAAGAATAATCTGAGAGGAAGAAAAATGCAGTTTCAAACCACAGAGTTAATGGCGTGGATCCTGTGCAGAGAGAGGGAGCAGGGAGGGAGAGAAGGGAATATGTGTCTCAAGATTCAAGCTAAGAAATACTAGAATTGTTTTGTGAAAGGCAGAAATAGCTCTTGTGTCTATTTTTGTCTTTTGCAAAGTAAGTCTAAATAGCACAGAAGAGCCCGGGGTCAGATTTTTTAAAACACAAAGGATGTAGATAAGACAATTTGGGTGCAGAGAGGAGAAGTGTGTTATCTGTCATCCAACTCCCTTTGTGAATCACGAGGTGAGCAACCCATTTTAACTTTAAAAATCAACCCTCACCTCCATGTGCAAAATAATATGAGTGAGTAGCATTTCCTCATTAACATGCTTTTCCATAACCATTCAAGCAGTGATCATGTCCAAGAGCCATTTGGCAGAGAGTAGAGTGCAGTAGGGGCACCACAGTACAGCAGGATGTCACTTCTTTTCACTATTAAATCTGCACTCTCAGCTGTTCCTTTAGAATACAGTGCAAGAAAATACCTCCATTATGTCGGGTTCCTGCATAGCTGGGCTGAGCCTGTGATTTCATGGCAAGAGGAAAGCCTGCAGTTTTCTGAAAGAGTAATTTTTGCTCCCTGTGTCTGGACCTCAGCCCCATGCTGTCTGCAGGGCTGGGGCAATCTCATTTTCACCCACGAATTACCAAAAACCAGACTTCAGCTTCTGGTGGGGTTCATTTGCCCATGACAGCATTTCCTGGGGGTGACAAGGTGGCTCTGGGAGTGGCTGAGCTGTGACACCCATCTCCTCTAAGGAGCCAACGCTTGCTCTTTGGTCCCGGATAAGCAGGGATGTGTCACCCATGGCGGGGAGGGGGACATAGGGTGTGTGGGAGCTCCCTGTGCTCCCAGGCTGTCAGTGTGGAGACTCACCACAGAACAACAATACGTTTACAATTAAATGTTTTAGCATCACTGTCCCTGTGGTGACTCTTGATTCAGCTTGCTGTCTGTGCGGCAAATAAATCCCATTTTACTTTGGGAGCATACATTAATGTGGGTGAGGTGGCTTTTGGTCTGAGACAAAGCAAAGCACTTCTGTGCTTGGAAAAAGGTCAAAGCACAACAGCAGCTCTGGCCCAAAAAGCTCTCTCCTCCTGTTTCTATTGGGATATTTTCTGTTCTCATGCAATTTTCAGAGTAATCAAAACCAAATGATTCCAAGCAGCAGCTAAATGAAGTTAAGGAAGAGGTTAATATAAACTACGTGGAAAGATACACACTTGAGTTTTCAGTGTAAGCAGATGAGAAGGGTGAGACTGTGAGACAAAGGAGAGCACGTACCTCATTCAGCAGGGAGCTGGTGGGAGTGGTACAGCTTTCTGAAGTGAAACTGGAATGTCACTCATTTCCCTAGCTATAAACCCATGTGTCACAGTCCCCCGTGCCACTCTTCAGTGGCTCAGGAATGAGTCTTCAGTTCACAATTCAGTTTGCAATTTTTCAACTTAGTTTTTACTGTTTGGGTCAAACTTCCCCCTCCTTAAGTGTGTGTTAAGATAGGTATTTCTGATTCATTAAACAAAATATGTTCATATGTGCACTGTGTGCTACAGAGCTGAAGCCTTATTTCAGTGTTTACTAATATTTACAGAACACTATTTACACATCTCTTGATAATCACGAAACTGTTGTTACTCAGAATGTTCCTTTTTCCCTCAGAATCATCATTCTGAGTTCTTTTGTTTCTTTCTTCCGGGCTTGTTTGCATTCCCTTTACTTTCCAAACCCATCCTATTTCCTCTCAGGTGATTTACAAAGAAAGTCAGTGACCTTCCACTGTTCAACTCTTGTATAAACTGTCTTGACAGAATTGTGGGCTTTAAGGAAGGGGGTAGGTGGAGGAGTCTGGCTCCTTGGCTGAGGGTGCAGCTTCCCCAGAGCTTCGGTTTGGACTGTACATTGTTTGCAGAGCTAAGTGACATCCTTACACACCATTAGCTGCCCAAAAATTAAGCTGGCTTTGTCACTAAATTCTTGTCAATCCCTTTGTTTTGACGTTAGCCCCTATTTTACTGTAACTGGGTGATTGAAATATTTCTTGTATCGTTTCATCATTACTCAGAGCCAAACAAGTGTGGCCAATGACTAATGGCACATTCGTTGTGGGTCATGGATACCTGGTGATCTGCATGGGTGCACTTATTTCCCAACATGCACTACATTCAGAAAACATTGTGCAGAATGGGGCCTTTGTAATACAGATTTTAAAAAACTCTTCTCTGAGGTTTTTAAGCATGTTTGCTTGCAGTGTGTTTTCAATAATCATATCTATTATTCCTGTACTAGTCCAGAGCTGTGTCTTGGCATCTGCTCACAGACATTGTATAAATATATATATATAAATCAGATTTTAAAGCTGCTCAGGACTGGACTAACTGTTGCTTCCTGGCATTATCTTAGCAAGCAAATTTATTGGCACACATAGTCATTGATTAAAACAAGTCAGAAGTGGCTCTAATAGAAGTCTATTTTAAATTGGTGTAATGCAAAATCTCAGTAGAAGCCCAGTTCCCTGAGGTACAGACATCTGATCAAGGAATGTGCTAGAACACTTGCATCCAGTAAACACAAACTCAGCTTCACATGTTTGTTTGACATTGAATAATTGCAGAGAATTGATATTTTGTAGTGCCACTCCCCATCCTAAAATTCCTTGTGCTCCTGCTACAACACTGTCCCTAGTGGGCTTTCCATCAGCAAACAGAAGAAAACCTCTCCCCCAAAACATCCCACAAGGAGAAGGGATGCTGCTGTCTCTGTTGCTGGAGTTGTCCAGAGAGGAACTGATGGATTGTAGCCCCAACAAAGCAGCTTCTCCCCATCCCTGCAGGGTGAGCAGACTCAGCCACAGTCTGCTCCACATCTGGTTGTCTGCTCCAGCTTTTGGCACTGAGTCTGCATGGATATTTGCAGTCTGTTGAGGGCGTGATGAACATGTCAATATGATGGTCAAGCATGTCAGTTTTCATTTCATGTTGCATTGCCAAAGTATGTTTTTATTTAAAGCAAGGCTATTTTGAAACTCCCTTTCATTCTTCCGTGATGTCTCACAGATTATTGAAACTCATTTTGGTAAGGCTGAAGTGGCCTTGAGAGCTTAACCTCCATTTTTCATGGGCTGCTCAGGGAATTTGCCACTCTTCCCCATGCTGAACTCTACAACAGGCAGATAGAATGGCTTTCAATGTTAAGCTTTGCACATGCAAAAAAAAATTTCCTGCAATGTTCACATTTTGCAATGTTTATATGTAATTGCAGAACAGGCTTTCTCCCTGTTGGAAGGGGCTGGATCTGAATAGCGTAAGATCTGTCCCACAACAGGGGAGTATGTTTCAAGTGAAGACAGTAAATAGCAAGGAAGGAAATATGTACAAATGAGGACACCCAGGAAAGTTAATTCTTATTTTTCTTTAAAGTGGATTGGTTAAATTAAATTAAAATCTCACATAGATGCTTTTTCTTTTCCAAAGGGATTAAGTACTGGCAGCCACAGAGGTGTGTTTAACAGTATTCACAGGACAGTTCAATTCAATTTAATTAATTAATTTCAGAATTCACTCTTTAATTAAATTCAAGCTCACTTTTAAAATATATTATTTGTTGACAAGCCCTAAATGAATAGTCTCCTAACAAGGTTGTTTTTTGCTAACTTGAAAATGGGAAAATAATTCTAGAACACTGGTGTTGCTTAAGGGGAAGGAGCATTACAAGGAGCTGGTACAAGAGAGTGCCTGGCTTTGTTTTAAATTGCAAGCCTTTCTCTGACTTTTCCTTTAATTTTTCAATTCCTGCCCCAAGTTTCTCTGGAAGAGTTCAAGATGCAATTAAACGATAAGAAAGTCTCATGGTTTGGTGAGGAATCATTCCGTTTCAGTAGATCTGTTATGACTTGAAACTTATCAAAAACAAGACCAAGCACATTCTCTTAGAGAAACATGTTTCAAATGGAGCCTGCTCTTCCAAGGTTCCATTTCAGGTACCAAGAATGGGCAGAAAGTATTACATTCATTTTTACACAAAGAAACGCCTGTACTTTTGGTTCAGTGAGCTGAAAATTCAATGAGATCCAAATTCTGTTGGACAACTGGATGACTACAGCTTCTACGAAAAAGAAAAACAAACTGGTAAGACAGAGTGACTAATGACTAGTTCATTTATGGTGCAGTTGCTTATGGTTTGAACCCCCAACCTGTGGTATTTCCAGGATGCATGAAAACATTGGGGCATAGCAGCCTTCCAAACTTGCTAAAATGCAGGTGTTGAATGGAAATCTTCACTTTCTTGAATTGCTGTTTATTATCTGAGAAACTTTGGGCAGCTAAAATATGATTCCCCAAGGGATTATTAGACATTATCCTGACCCAATGCAGCACTTTAGCACCAAGCTTAAGAGCTCTACTGCATCTTTAAGCCAGAGGGCTCTCCAGCACCTTGGTTATGACATCCCATGTGAAATCTGCTGGGTAAGGAACAGGAAAGTAAAGTAATTCCAGTACTCTAAGAGTTAAAAGCACAGCTGCAGCATTCCAGTAACAACATCCCGGAAACATCAGCTCCCATAAGAACACATTGACCACAAAAGTCTGTCAAGCTTAAACACAGCAAATTGATTACTGCTACTTTTTAAAAAAGCCCTGTCTAGTGACAACATATTTATGAAGCAGATTTGTAGCTGCAGTTATGGCAAGTATCAAGTGGATTTCCTCTCTGCAAGGAGAGAAGGATAGCAGAAGACACTGTCCTCCAAAGGTCTTGTTCAGCCTTTTCTTTTGAGTCCGCAGCAAGAGGGAAGGTAGGCATCAGCGGCCATCACCTTCCGCAGGGATCCCAGCTTTGTTTCATGATCACCTCCACACCACTCAGCCAGTTTTCCAGCTGGTTTACCAACCTAGCAGCACTGTAACTGTGTCACATTCAACACCCAAGCACGAGCTAAGACACTGAATGAGGTGGAATGGCCCTTACAGCCAAAGTTTACATGACGCCTGATCCAGGCTAATAACGAAACATAAACGGGTAGATCAGAGCCCAATTTACTTTTAAGCATCAGACCACCAAACTCCACCATCTCAGACAATACTGTAGCACTTGCAGCCTAATGAGAAATTCCTTTTTATCCTCCAGGACTATTACTTGGGTTGGTTGTCCTCAGCAGGAGGTGACTTGTGTGCCAGTGCAGAGACGTGCAGGAGAGAACTTGACCTGCCTCAGTAGGTATCTGTGAGATGAGAAACTGCCTCTTTCTGGGTGGTATTGATTTCAGTATCTTGCCTTACTGATTATTCCATGGCACCTTGACAAAAGTCAGATTTATCCAGATTCTGTCTGGCATTAAAAAAACCACACATATTAAAAACACAGACATATGCCAAGACCAGCCTGAGAAAAACTGTGTGTGATCTGAAGAACACATTATTTTTCCTACTTTTGACATAGCTTATCTCTATGCTTATCTCCTATTTTCAACAATTACAGCATCAAAAGGCCATGATGTGAACAGAGCACAGAATGTGGTATTTAGAGAGCAGCAATTATGCAGCAGTTGAGACAAGGTCTATAAGCAGAAGAAATACATTTTATTAGTCTTGCTGCTGCTACAGGAAGAAACAAATTCTGGCCTTGTGTGCACTGAACATCTTCTAAACATCTTTTGTTTGCCTTCTCTACAAACCATGCCCTTCTTACATCTTATGTAATAGAGGAAGGTTAAACAAACAACAGGCAAAAATGAGAGGACAAAGTTGGTTCCATCAAAAATAAAACATATATATATATGTATGTATATATGTATACCATTTTTTCAAATGTTAAGATGTTAAGTAAGAACCTGGATTCAAGCATGGTCTGTTTACTCCACCTTAGGTCTTAACATCTGAAGTATGGCCCAGTCCATACTTCTGACTTATCACTTTGATTTTTTTCAAAACCAAGTAGCCCAGAAGCTGCTTGCCAGCCCTTCTATTTGTGCCAGACATGGAGAAAGCACATCCTTTTCTGCTAGTTCTATTTTTCCCCAACACATCTTATGCTACTGTTTAAATCTTGGTAAAGATCTATTCTCCAAAGCATTATAACTGTAGAAAATCAGAATTGCCATCACAAATGTGAAATATTTAGATTCTTGATTTGGAGCAATCTGTAAGCCTAGATGATTTCTCAAATTCTTTTTCTGAAATACATGCAAGCAGAGATGTAAAAGGAAAGAAACTGTTCCAAGATACCAAAACTCCCTGGTGACGGACTCTCACATTATTTCTTTCAACTTTGGCCAAAACCTTTGCTTCTGCTAATACTAAGGAAACTTAAAGGATGCAGCAAAATAATAGAAGGAAATTCTTGCCTGGCAATTGTTTGTTTAAAACCCAGTTCAGCCATAACCTGTGATAAGTGAAGAAGGCACAGCCTTACTCTTGAAAGGGCAGCTGAAGGCACTAAATACAAATACAATGATCACTGAACTGTAATTTACAGCTTGATCTGAAACTCTCCACAAGCAAAACCACTGTGGGTGAATCAGAGTTTCCACCAGGGTACCAGCATTGCCACCCCTGTTTGGGCAGGGAAATGCCTAAACCTGGCAGGGGGCCAGGGCCTCACGCCTCTCTGGCACCAGGGACACTGACATGGAAAAGGTGTCCACCTGGTGACCCAGATCCTGGTCTCTCTGCTCAGAGGTGGGCAAGCTTTGGGCCACCACTGAATGAAAGATGGAGCCACCAGCAATGCCTCCAGACTTTCTGGAGATAAGATTGAGGGCTGACTCAGGGGGAAATGTGCCACCTACTTATTCTTGCAGCACCCGGGATTTTCCCTGAAAACTCCCATTAAAAAATTCACACAGAGCTTCACCAATTTACGGGTAAGGAATCAAGCAAGACAAGCGTCATCACACAGAATGAGAAATGGGATCTTCTTACTGGACTTTCTGTCTTTGATTTAGACTTTAGTTTTTACTCAGCTAAGCTACTGTACGTGTCAAAGAAAATTTTGCCTATGAATCATCTGGTGCTGCTCTGAAGTACTTTGCAAACCAATCTGCGATTTTTCACTGAAATAATCTTAGTCTGAGGTTTATGGGGTCGTCGTGCTAACAGCCATTGCCACAAATAGAGCCTCTGTGATACGTATCCATTGGCCTCAGTAGACTTCTTCCCCAGAATTGTAGTTGTCTAGATTCAGCTTCCTTCCATACATACTATAGAAGCTTTACATCACTAAATAGCCATTAGTGATGAATAGTGGAAGTGTTCTAAAAACTTTTTTATTAATGATGCCGTTCTTTTACATCTTTGTCTGCAGAGGTAAACTACTATGTTTCTTTTTTTGTGCCTGATTCTGCTTTTGTTTACATTAGTGTTAATTTTTAAAAGCTCTGTTTACTTTGTTTATCTGTATTAGTATTTTATTGCTCACAGCAGAAACTGGAAGCTTTTTTTTGACAGCTGGTGAGCCAAAATGTACTTTGTTATGTGACTGTGCACCAAAAATGAACCCTTGCATTAATTCATTGCATTTTGCAGATTCTCTTTTACAATTCTCTCACAATTTTCATTAGTGATTCCAAAGTCTTATTTCCTTTTGCATGAGACAACAAATCTTATTTTGATCAACTTGAAAGAGCCTTTCCTTGAGAAGATAAAGTGTCAGAGCCCTTGCACACATTTGCAAGCTAGTAAAACTGCACTGTGGCACCATGCTTTCTGAAGCTGAGTGAAAGAGCTGAGTGTGGCTCCAAATATTTTCTAGGTGTTTTTGGGACTGTTTCATTACAAATTCAAATTTTATATTGCAGAAGACTGAAACAAATAGATATCTGGGTAAAAGGTTTTGCATGTGTTGCCTGGCCTGGCTTTCTAACAAGATACCAACTATTTTTTCCACAAACAGACATGAACACTCAGAGTAGAACTCTGTGCAAGCCCCTGCTGTGAAGAAGGTGAGTGCACTGGATTTAGATTTAATCACATTCTGGTGCATGCTCACTCATGTAGCAATTTGTCTTTTTGCATTAGGAATAAAATATACAGGTTGTCAGTTTAAAACATGCATTTTCCCTTCTGCTTCTGTTACTCTTTCACTGGCAGGCCGAGAAGTCCATATTCTGAAATGAATTCTAAGAGTTAGGGTATGTTTTCTTTCGGCAGATGAGATTTTAAGGCTTTTCTCCTAAACATGTGAGATCCGAGGTTAGCTAAGCCTCATTCCCTTAAAAATGGGGCTACAAAGGGGGCATAAGGAAGACAGAAGTTGTTTTCCAGAAGAAAGGGGTCAAGTACCCAGAAAGGGCATGGTATCTATTGAAAAGCGTTTTCATGCTATCACATATTCAGAGCCTATTTTTAGTTGCAAAAACGATCAGCAGTAACATGGGTTTTGTTGTCAGAAGCAAAATGTCTTTCACCTTCCTTTTTCTTGCAGGTATTTCTGACTGTCTTCTGCCAAACCCAAGAGAAGTCAAGTGGTCAGAAAGATCACTTGCTGCTGATGTAGGGTTTGGCAGTGCCAAGATCCTTGGTATTCACAGCAAGTTTCATGGCTACTCCTCTTCTGGAAGGGATGAGCACACTGAAGGACAGGACAGCATGGGGGAACTGGTGTAGTTTATCTTTCTTCCAGCTTCTGAGGGGATGTGCTCCATCCTCAGCCTACTCACTGACCCTTCACTGGACATGAAAAGGCTGAAGGTTTGTGAAGCTGAATTTGGAGAATCATCACAGACACAGAGGAGATGAGGTGGAGGACAAGACCACCCTCTGAGTAATTCATTGACTCCCGATAACACCCAGCATCTCCATCACGCAATGCAGTCTCTCACTCTGTAATTCTTCACTCCTGTTCTTTTGGACTGTGTCCCATCGGTGCCACATGCTCCTGCTCCAGCAATCTGGAGTTGCCTCCCCCCACAGCCTATTGAATGGCTCCAGCCTATTGAACAACTTAGAAAAACTAACACCACTTCTAGCTGCACTGAAAGCTGCTAAATTAATTCTTCAAACATCTGCCAGAGCATGAGGTTACTTCCCATTTTTGTCAGCATTCAGCCTTCTGGTCGTATTCTCAGCTGCTCAGTCTCCAGCCTTCTCCCTCAAGCCTGCTTTTCATTTCCTGCCACTCAAATCCAGTCTCTCCAGCCCCCTTTCTGAGAAGAAAAAAGAGAAAATAAAACTATCAGAATATCCTTTCACAAATTTACAAAGAATAAACTTATCTACCAAGTGTCAGGCACCAAAACTACTCACATCTAAGACATGCTTTTACTTGCACACTGAGCAGCAATGTATAATATCTCAGAAAAATTCCGAAAGAAGGGAACTTTTTGCAACATCTGCATTTCCAGCTATATACTATATACTTTCTTTTGTTCCCTGCATGGAAATTTGTATACAAGGATAATTTTAATATGTTTTTATTAAAACAATTTATAAATATATATAAATTTATCTATATAAAATAATGTGATTCTTCTTTGATCTACAACCATATCCATACTTAAGCAGACGAAAAGAATACTCCTAATAGCCACAGGGAAATGAAAAAAAGGATTGTATGTTAAACAGCACCAGTGTTGATGAAAATAGACTCTAGTAACCTGATGTTCACATTGTCTGCACCACTTGACCAAAAATATTTTCTTGGGGCTGAAATGCAACCTGGCAACTGAAGCAAAAAAAGCAAATGACAGGTGAAAAGGTAGCAAGGCATTAGTCAGTGTAGAGTTTCCCTCACAAACCCATGAGCCCATGCAAACTAAAAGCAAGAGAGAAGTCTCCTGTGGCAACGAGGTGCTCTTAGTAACAGACACCCAAATAATGCCACAATACTCATTGCAAGAGTGTCTCTCTATAGCAGACGGTTATCACTGTGGTTTTGAGGAAGACAAGGCTTCTAGGGGAAGCCAAATCATTTTACTAGACTAATTGGTGTACTTGGAAGAAGTGAACAAGCTTTGAGGAACACAAACTCTTCTTCAAGGCACAATCTGAAACCACTTTCAGCCAGTTCTTACCCGAGCCACTTCTCACTCCTCAGGACAGGCTCCCAGCTGGGCTATTACCACACAAGTGTCCCCAACCATGGGCAGCTGGGACTGTGGCCTTTCTGTAGCAGTGAGCAACCTGGAGGCTGCAGCAGGAGTGGAGAACCCATGGAGACAGGAGATGGGCGATGCTGGCATGACAAGGGGGTTCCCTGGCTCAGGAGCCCACAGGAAAGCCACGTCCTGTGGGTTTCCCCTGCTGTTACCTTCAGGACTTTCTCTTGGGCTCCTGGGGGACAGTTGTGCATAGCGGTCAAGCACAGTGGGGAGTTTCCTGTGTGCCTCCCACTCGCAGCCCTTCAAAGCAGAGGCAGAGGGAGCACCATCCTCCTCTTAGCTCCCAGGGAAACCCACCCCTGACCCTCTCCTAGTCCTAAGAGACTGTCCCCTCCTCAGCACGCCATAACTCTCACCAGGTTCAAGTCCTTCAGGGCCCTGTAGGCAGAACTTCAAGTCCCCACCACATATCTGAAGTGGGGAATTTTTCTGTTCAGCTGCAGGGGAATCCCACATCGCAGGAAAGCCAGGTGGGCTGTGCTGGCTCGAGCCGTGCCACAGCCGTGGTGAGGAAAAGTGCTTCCTTAAGGATAAAACCCCCACCGCTTCTAGCAGTGGAAGAGCTCCTGTCACTGCAGCAATGCACATGCCTTGTTCTTCAGGAGAGGAGAGGAGTGGAGGACGTGTGTGAGGATGGCTGTGGGCGACAGACAGCCTGGGGCAGGTGCCACAGTGCCAGTGCCTCACTCCCAGCCTGGCTCCCAGGGAGGCATGCAGCTCCCAGGGAACAAAGCTGCTGCTTTCCCAGTGTGCTGGGGAAGAGGCCACTCTGGTGAGATTTCATACCACTGTCTATGGGAGATTTTCTCATTGGGGAGCTGGCTGCTGCTTCCAGCAGCCCATGCGCTGCTCTGCCTATGCCTTTGACAATCCTTACCTTCTCTTAAACACCTCCTTGGCTGAGATACCAGGCTTGTGTTGCAACTACCTCCCAAAGCCTTTCAGGTGCTCTTTTCCTGTGTGCTGAATCTTCCCAAGCGAAGCCTGTCCCAGCTTGCACACATCCTTCTCACTGTGCTTCCCAATCCTGAGGTCTGACCTTACAGATAAGTTACATAACGCATAATGTTATCAGAAACTCGTGCAGTTTGTCATTTTCCCAAGATCCCAGCTCTTGGCACACAGCAAGGTTTTGGCTTTCTGTTTTATTAAGTATAGTTGTAGGCCTCATGGAAGTAGGATGATTGAAAAAGAAAAGCTGTCAGTCCGGAAAATAAAGGGCAACCAAAACCAGAATCCATAGTTATTATTATAAAAAAATACACGGTGTCAGATGGTCTCAAGATTTCTAAAGGCTTGGGGTTGGCAATAAAAAAAACCAACTTGCCTCTCATTCCTTGCATCTGGAGAGAGATGTATCTGCACTGCCAAAGCACAGCAATAGAGATTTCATTCTCATCCTGTTATCATCCATCATCACTCTGCCAGGCACAGACACACACAATTTCAAGCAGTCTGGGCCACATCCTTATTTAGAAAATTGTCTCAGCTTCCTTGTACTTTTGCTCGGTGCCCGCTTATGCCATGCAGCACATTAACATAACAGCTGACAGAATTAATCAGCAGTAATAAAAGCACTTGCATGACTTGACCCATATAATCTATTTGAGGACATCTCTCCCTTGCCTGTTCTTTCACCCACCCTCTGTGTTTATGTCTAGTTCACTTATTCTTACCTGTCATCTGCAGATCAATTTAAACGTGCTGCAGCACTTGGGTGATTACTGAGCTGCATAGCAGAAGTTACTTTTGGCAGTGGCTACACAAAGCAGGTAGAAGATAGCTGCAAAGCTGGTTTTAGGCAGCCTTTTTTTGTTTTTCTTTCTCTTAATGAAGACCTGTATTGGAAAAATGTCACCAAAAAATGTCCTCCCCTCCCCCAAAAAATCCAATTTAGTTAAAAAAAAAATTAAGAGGCAAAGCAAAAAAACACCCCACCCAAACTTCAAAACAAAACAATAAAAAAAAAACCAAAGAAGGGAAGGAAAAACTACTTGGAAATGAGCACAAGATTTATTATGGGATGATGTGATGGGAGTGATGGGAGATATCACTCTTATGTCCTGGTGTGTTATTGTTGTTAATGAAGTATATTTAATACAATCAAGGGACACAAAAGGGAAATGTTCAGACTAGGGCAATGAAATTTTTTACAGATCTGTGGGCCTTCCTTATGAAAAGAAATGAAAATGCCTGATTTTATTTCATGTGCAATGAAGTAAATGATGAGGACATGAATAATTCTGTAAAGGACCATTCAGGAAGAAGGAAGGCAACAATTACCATTTTAGCCATAATGCAGGTAGAAAGATGGCTTTCTGCCTGGACTGGTGGTAGAGACGAGGCAAGTCAAGCCCCAGGAAATTCCTTCTCTTGAAGCTACACATATGCATGTTTTACCCTGGGAATACTGGTTCATGTTACTTCCTGAGGGCTTACCCCAGGAGACTTGTATTGGTGGGATCATCTGAGGAGAGGTACTGCACGGCATCTCTGCTGACAAGCTGTGAGAGCAGACCTCCGGCACTGGTCTGGCCCTTCCTGCTCCCCTGGGTGCAGGTGACCTCCAGGATGTGCTGGGAGAATCTGATATTGTAACTGACATGGAAAAGGATTCCTTTCTGCCCCTATCTTCTCATGCACATGGTCTGACAATCTAACCTTTCTCAAGAAAGTTAAAGTACAGGCAGATGTGATTCTCTGTGCAACTTTTAAATTTGGAAGCATGAAAACACACATGCAAGCAAGGCATGGGCCAGGAGACCTGGGCTGCTGCCAGGGTAACGCTGCATATTTGAGGGGTTCCTCAAGCAGGCAATTACATAACTGGTCCCCTGAAATAGCCTGATGATTATAAGATACATTGTCCACCTGAGTCAGAAATGTACTTCCCTTCCTTCTCTCCACATTGTTGTGTTGACAGATGCCACTTGCATAATTTGTGCCTATAAAGGCATTGCAGGTGAAGATGAATAGCCCTAGCTTATTGAATACACTTCCTATTTGTTTTGCCTACATACTATCCATTTCCAGATGCCAGTTTTTCCAACGGTGTTTTATTGATAAATTTGCTCAGTACATCTCCTATTTCGTACTTGGTGCCATGCCTGTGGAGCTGCCCAGATAGAGTTGTGTGGGGCACTGCAGAGTTTCTGTTTGCTGGCTCTAGGATATGATCAAGCTTCAAAAGAAGATGAACATTGTTAGGTCAGGTTCTAGAAACAAGCTCCGTCCTTCAAAAAGTGTACATCTTAACACTGGTAAATCTTCACTGCTAGAGTGTTGCAAAGAGCAAATCTGAAAACAGAATTTCTTGCCTTTTTTCTTTTTTTGAGTGCAAATAATGGGAAAGGATTTTTGGTACAGATAAACAAATTTGGAATGGACGAGAAACGGTTGGGTTTACTTTTGATTTTTCTTGTGTACCATCTCCTGGCAGACAATTCTCATCTGAGACTAAAGCTATTGATCCTAATTAGATTTGTTAGAAATATCAGCTTTTTGGATAGGCACTCTGGTGTCTCATTTAATGGTTGAACCAAACCATTAACCAATTAAAGAATTTCTGCAGGTATTTTGATTTTCTCTAAATTTCCCTAATGGCTTCTACAGTCAGTCACACAGTGGCCAGTAACAGTGCTTTTGGCCTGCCATATTTTCTTTCCTGCAGCCAGTTCTGTTGGTTCTGCTGACTCTGCTGAGCCTGGATCCACTGGAAAGCTCCAGCTATCTGAGACTAACAGAGAAACTGAAGGGGTCTTGAACAAACATATTCAGAGAGCACCACTTGCTTCAGTTCAATGTGAAAACAGCTGGGAGGCTCAATCATTTACATCTACTACATGGAAGAGGATAAGCCAACTTTTCATAGGGTTGAAGGCAGAAAATAGCGAGCAAGCCATGATCATGAACGGGAAAAGAACTGAGTAAAATTCTGCATAGCTGGAAGCCTCCAGTAGCATCAGTAGCACAGAGTATGTAGAAAGAAGCCTTGACATTTTAAAAACAACAAGTGCAAGAAAAAAGAAAGTTTCTTATTAAAATATGCATAAAAAATTCATCATTGTAAAAGCTTGAAAAGAGGAGCAAAAACATTAGGGCCAGCAGAGATAAGAACAGTGAGAAGAGATCTTTAATAGACTAGGATTAAAACAACTAAGTCAGTGCATATGTTGGAACAAATGGTCAGCTTTGAGAAAATGGCCAAGTTTTTGACACTAATGAACAAGGAAGAATGTCTGATATTAGTGGGAAAGTTGGACAATTTCTGTTAAAGAATTTTACAAGAACTGGCTGAGAACTTTTCTGAACTCCCTCCTTGAGTCACTTTTGGTTCTGGATTTTTGTTTTTCTTCAGCAGCTGTTGGAATGTAGGGGAAAACCTGGGAGGAAAGATAAAAATCTTTTAGGATTGTGCCAATATTTAAAACAGGTAGGTAAGGTGAAAGTTATTACATGGGCGCTTGTCTCTGAATCTAAAAGAACATATCCATATATCTCTCACCAGTCTAAAGAGAGTGTATCTGTATTGCACAGTGCAGCTCTTGGCTGAGATAGTATCTCAGTTTCAGGAACAATACAGCTGTATCAGTGCAGCCTCTGCCCTATTTTAATTAGCCTGGGCATACCACTGTGCTGATGCAGCTGAACTGTTCCCAGTTCTGGAGCTGGTTCAGTTGGAGTTATGTCAGGTATTGTAGCATATTTTGGTATTGCACCATGAAGAAAGAAAGGATAGAATCCATATATCTGGCCATGCAGTTTAGTGCTCACAGAAGGGGTCATACTTGCACCAGTGAAGCAAACTTCCAGTTAGAACAGGCAACAACACAATAAAAGTCTCACTATCCGTCCAGCAGGGTAATTTGTAATTGTCTTCAGCAATCGTGCACTTGCAATGTTACAAACAATGATATATGAGCATTCATGTGAAATATGGTTCAGATGTTGCCACTATATCGTACTACTTTGCACAAGATTTCTTAGTGCAGATGAAGTCAGCAAGACAGTGCCAGCCTCAATGACTTATACACACAGAACAAAAAGGGGGAGGGGGGGGGGAAGGTGAGAGAAAACACTTGATTAGAAAGAGAAAGAAAAACAAGGAAGACATAAAAAATCACCACATAATCTGGAGCATGGTCTGTTGAAGAATAGAGGATGGGATCTCTAATCTGTGTACCATTTTGTTTTTCCTTTCTGTAGCTGAGTCTCTTGGAGTCTTATGGTATTTCTTCCACAGTTACTGCCATGGAAGCTATTATCCTAATTGAACAGATAACTTGTGCAACCCACAGACTAATACTTGGACTTGGCTTTCCCCACTGCCAACTTTTCTTTTTCTCCCAACAGATTTTCTTCCTTGTTTAGTGCCACACTCCTCATCTTTCTCTTTTCCTCCCTGCTGAGAAAGTATGTTTCTTTCCTGCTCTCTCTAAAGCTCTTCTTGCCTGAGGAGAAGATCTGGGGTCCTGCAGAAGCATCCACAGGCTGCTCATAAAGGGGAAAACAGCATCTGCAGGTTCTGCTGGCTGCCTGGGGCTGTACCCTCCCAATTTATCCCAGCAAAGCCCTGCTAGCTGAGAAGCATCGCTGGTTATTCCTGTAGGAGTGGATATATGGCTATCTACTCCTCAAAGGCAGCACTTCCTGCTCCAGTGTACCCTTGTGATGCCCGGTAGATCAGCTCACTGTGTCGAGGCTCAGGCTCTGGCATCACTGGTGCAGCTACATCTGTGTTGTGCTCAGGTGTCTGCTGGCACAGGGGAACCCCCTGGCTCTGCATGTGCATGGTCCCTTCATTTCAAAGAGCATCAGTGCCCTGACTTGAGTTTTTTAAATTGCTTTTGTCACTAAAATGACAAGCAGATAAAATTCATGGGAGCATAGACTAGAGGTAAACCCATCTGGGCACAACAACTGATCCTCCCTCCAAAACAGATTGAGATTACAGACTCGTATCATCTCCTCAATATTCAAGAACTTTCACCCCTAGTTACAAAACATACCTTCAACATCCCTGAATGTGCATGTAAAATGTTAAGAACAAAGCAGTGGGAAGAAAGAACGAGAAAGAAAAAATATTGTCTGTATCTATGACTCCTGCAATGAAAGGGGAAGAGGGAGGTAAAGGAGTAAAGGAAGCCCATGACTATTTCATGGTGGCAGCAAGGCTTTCTTTCCCAAGCTAACACCCAATCTGCTTTACCACAAGATTAAGGAAGAAAGAAATACAATCTGCATGATTAGTTCCAGAATTTGCAGAGAGATGCTTAGCTCTGTTCTCATAGAAATGCTTTTGTGTGTTTGCCTATGCTTTTTTAAGTCTTTGGCAACCTCCCATCACTACAGTATATTCACTGCACACATACGTGTCATGTTAGTAACTTATATTGTCCTTTACCTTCCCTCATCATGTCAGCAGTATCAGCTTCTGGAACTAATTTGATGTCCTCTTTCTCCATTCTTATTGTAATAAACCAATCCTTCTCAGCTATTTTTGTCATATTTTGGGTGTAATATTTCTAACTCTGACCATTTGAAAGTTCGGTGTTTTGTTGGTTTGGGTTTGGGTTTTTTTTCTTTTTTTTTTTTTTTAATTCTGGTTTCTAGAGTTCTGTAGGTTTCATTTGAAAATTAATTTGCCCCCAGGCTTACAGAGAAAAGTGGAAGCAGAAGTGAAAACTTCCAACAATCCATAGCAAATGGAAAGAATTGCATAGCTGATATTTTTCTATCTTGTGATTTTTAGACCTGCCTAATGATTTTTGGACTTTTGAATGCATAGGGCTGGTGCCTGAGCTTCAGTCCCTGTTGTACTGAGGGGACAAGCTCTTCACATGCTGAAATTCCGGCACTTCCTAGGGAAGAAATCTTTTCTCCAGACGTAACTCTGCCTGTAGTTCAGGATGCTGCCCATGTAAAGAAAGGAACAAATGCTGGGCAACAGAAGATCCAGCTGAAGGAAGGTAAGTGTTCTCTTTTCCCCCAATAATTGTAGATGGATTTTTGTTTATCAATTTTCTGCCTGTGGTTTTTTGCTCCCTCAACCATTACCTCCCTGCCTTTGCACTGCAAAAAGCTTACACAGAGCAGACATGAGTTTTCACTTATTAGACAGGGATAGTCCATTCCTGCAGTTTAGATTTTAACCTCACTGGATCAAAAAAGAACTTACTCCTGATTTAAATCTTTACGAAGTAGGAACCAATTGGGTTTATGACAGCCTATGTTTCTCCTGAGTTTTTTTTTTGATGTGTAAGGTCTTGTTACAGCTCTGTAGGCAGAGCCCAGGGTCTGTCAGCACAAACTGCTGGTTTATCTGTGCTGTGGACATTCCTGCACTGCCAAGTCTCAGCTCTAAGCCAGTTCCCAATACACACACTGTACTATGCAGCCCAGGACAAATGCACAGTTGAAGTAAAATAACTTTTCCTGCATTCTCTGCACGTATTGTGTATCTCTCTTTCGTACAGCTCTGGTAGAAGTTATTCCAAAAATGAAGGTGCTAAAAATATCAAGACTTCAGAACTGAAATAGCATCCACATACTACAGCGGTTTTTTTCCCACGAGGTATATGTCCTCCCTATCAAGAAATGTTAATAAGACTTTGTACACACCCACATTACAAACACAACGGTATCACAATTCTTTTTATAACATATTTTTGAACAGCGTGTACGCAGACACTTGGCTAATAACCATTGGAAGACATAGCACAACACTACCCCAGTTCTCGCATTTAGAACCAAAAAGAGTCTTTCTTCCTTTCTTCTTTCGTAAATTAGATACACAATGTGCCCCTTTTGGAAAGTGCACACCACATTTCCAACATTTAGTCATAATGAAAACCAGAAGGCCATAGTCTGGCTGCTCTGGAGTGTGTGTGCACTGCAGAGAGGAGGAATAAAGTCCATTTCCTCTGTGTGTCTCTTGTGACTGAAATGATGTCTCTGCAAAATGGTGGCATCAAGAGGCTGCAGGGTCCATGTCCTGAGATTCAGCCCTGCAAGCCTGAGACTGTGCAGGGTCTCTGCTCATGCTTCAATTCTGATGGACATCAGGGCTGGGGGGAAGAAAAAAACAGGAAAAATCCCCACTTTTGTATGAGCAAAATCAGATTCTAAAAGCTCTGGGTTGGAGAAGTAGGATGTGTCTCTCTCACCTCACGTATATGTTGGTGTCAGGATCATCAGGAGCACATTTTGGCACCAGAGCCAAGTGCTCCAGAGGCAATGGGCATGGTGGAGACAGTGCTGGCAGAGATCTGGGACAGCCTCACCACAGCTGAGCAGTGAGTGGGCTGCCAGGGAAGTTCAGGGGAGCCCCTGGCACTGTAGGGTCTCAGGCAGAGGGGAAGTTGCGGCACCATGGGCTCCCCACCAACCTCCCATCTTCCCAGGTGCCTGGGGACCCCTGATGCCAGCACACTTCCATGGGCAGCTACGGGAATGTGGATCTCCTGCCTGCAGCATAACTCACCCATGAAACAGCAAGGGAGTTGCCGTTATGGTCCACAGAAAATTGGAAAGGAATATAGCACACTCTTAGCTAAAATACCTAAAAGTCTGCTGAAGGCATTGGAGGCAGCCAAATACTTTTCTCCCTCTGTAAATACATATGATTTCCCTCTGTCTGTGCACGACACCGCTGGATAAGAACAGCCACACACTGTACCAAGATGTACTTTCCAAACAGTAATCGAATTTGCCTCCTTTATATTCACATGCTTTTTAGATCTTCCTTCTGAAAAAAATCCATCTTAAAAGTTCCTTTTTGAGACTGCTCGTCTTGAAAGAAAAATGTTGTAGAAATTCATAAAGGGACGATGTGGGGGTTTGTAACCGAAGATTTGCAGAGAATAAGGGGTAGGCTACGACAAAAGTGTCCCAGGCAGGGATTGCTGGGCCAGGAGCTGGGTGCCAGGCTGGCATTACCAAAAAGATACAAGGAACTGGTGCTCGGGTGTCCCTCTTTCACTCGGGGTCTGCCTGGGCAGGAATCCACCTCCTGCACCTGCAGTGAACTGACAGCATGACTGTGTGGAAAAGGAAGAGTGGCTGAGCCATAAATAAACTCTGCTGCCTCTCAGGGAGACCAACAGCCCTTTTAGGCTACAAGTAACACCATTAAAGAACGTGACTGACAAGGGCAGAATCTCATGGTGAGGGAAGGATTTGTTGCTTCCTCCATGTAACAAATGGAAAACTATAAGGAGGAGAGCACTAAACTACAAATGCAATCTGCTTGGAGACTTGGAAAGTCAAAGGTAATGTGCAGTTGACAAGCAGAACACAGGAAAAAGAAAACCCTCTGTTGTGCTAAACACATTACACAGCTCTCCAAGGGCTCGCAGGAGGGAACACTGAAGACTCCAAAGGATGCCAGCATGAAGTGAGCAGGACTGGAGTTTATTTTTTAGGAAGTTCCTCAAATTCAAACATTAGACTTTACAAAATAATAAAAGGACAATTAAAAGACCACTAAAAGAAAGAAATAATTCCAGTAATTTTATCCATTTAATCAGAAAACACAAATTAATGGTGTGACTGGTTCATCCAGATCTAAACTCCAGATCGCATTGTTTAAATAACAACTGTGGTTACTCTGCTAGCATAGAAATAGTTCTTGCAAAATATTTTCTTCACCGATAAATAGAACAATCCATACATTCACAGTCTATGAGGGAAATGAGAATTACATTGGGAGTACAAATAAACACATAGCTTTGGTTTGGCACTATGTGCTGCTGAAATGCTCTCCGGTTTGTATGCACCAGAGGTGGATCCAGATTCCGGTAATTTTTAATGCTACTTGAAGCTAACTGGCGAGGCAGATCTTATGGTGTTGTTCCCATCTATTTACCCATTTGGAGAAAGCACAAGGGATCTATTGTTCAGCCATACTTCCTGCAGTGGATTAGGAATAAAGCCCAGGTTGCTGTCTGGGTGGCTGTTGCAAGGAATCCATTGACATGATTAAGGCATTACAATGGCAAAAGAGGAAAAGAGATTTTAATCTACCCATTATCTCCCCAGCTTTTTCTGCCAGGTAACATTTTTTTCTGCCAGGTAACATTTTTTTGTATGCCAGGTAACATTATCTGTTTCTCTCTTTACAGCTCCATAGCACCATTTTAATCATAGATAGACCTGCCTTAATGTGAGACAAAGGATTTATTTAGGAGGCTTTGGAAGTAATTATATTTAAAAAAAAACTTTGGGAATGGGAGCTTTAGGAAAATGTTAAATAGTTAAGATGTGGCCAAGCAAATAGTTGTTATTACATTTAGGCAGAAGACTTTGCAATGAAAAATGTTTATGGAGATTTCATACTTGTAGCCTGGCTACAAAGGGAAGATATGGACAGTAATGGAGCACGTGAATTTACAGAGCACCAATTATCCAGCACTAGCTCTCGGCCCAGACACCCCTAATGCATAATGGATATGACATACCTTATTCCACTTTTTAAAGTAAAAGTGGTAGCTTTCCTGTGAATACATAAATCCAAGACTTTGCCCTCCATGACAGAGTGATGGGTGGGGAGGAGGGAAGAGACAGTTTGCAGAGAAATGCCTGTTTCTAAACTGTTCTCGCACCCTTGTCCTAGATGAAAGCAAGTGGTCACAGCAGGTCCTGAGGAGGTTTCAGTATGACACAGTGAAGAGAAAGGACTGGGTAATGTGAACTGGTGGGAACACAGAGCTTTAAGATATGAAAGGGGGTAATTTTTCCAGAGAGTAGTAAAACTTCAAAACTCCTTAATTCAGTGCAGAATTAGCCCAGAAACAGTTTTCAGCAATCATATACGTCTTCTTCATGCAAACCCTATTCTAATTCAACCCTATTCCAAATAAAAATAGTCCCACTAAAACCAAATTCTATGTCATTTAAAAATACATCTTATAGTTCTTGGTGAGGAATAAATTCCTCTTTTGAAAGAAGATAGGAAAACCTGACTTGACAGCCAACACAGAAAGAAGAGCATTCTTCCTCCCAAAATATTAACACCCAAAGGACTGCGGGGATTACTGTGAATATTAATATAAACAAACAGGCACTGGAATTTTATACCTGGCATTTATTTGTGAGTTCAGTCATGACCCCAAGGAAGGAAGGAAGGAAGGAAGGAAGGACAAGAATCTTTAAAATTCATGGTATCATTTTAAACCTATACTACTTATCCTACCAACTACAGGTAGAACTGTAATGATAAATAGAAGTTTGGAAGTGTGAAGAGAGCGAAGAAATGTATCCTACCAAGTAATTTATTCAAACAATGAAAGGGCACAGGCTGAGTCACGGTGGTTTTTCAGTAGAGGTAAACATCTAGAGAAATAAATTAAACTAACACAGGTTAGGAGGTGGATGTCAAAATCTTTCTCTGATATTTTTTCTCATGTTCACAAAACTCAGTGCCTGGAATGTGAAACTTCGTCTTTACTAAGACTCAGATTCAGATCATCTTGACAATTGATGGCCATCGCAGCATTGTCTTGGCAGACTGAGAAAAAGAAAAAGAATCTGTTTTAGACAATAATAGGGAAATATTAGTCATTTCATACAAAAGGATATAATTATATAAATTTAATTAAATTCCATTTCTTTGCAATCATCAGCATTAACACTTACATAAAACTGAAGTTTTGTTATTAACTTCAAAGAAATAAGGATTTCATCCTTAATTATATTTTTCAAGTGCAATTTTAGGGCCTAATGCAGAACCTTCTGAAGGTAACAACAAAAGACTCTGGTTGATGTCAGCGGATTTAGTGGGAGTAGGTGGTAATTTAACAATGCATAAAGGAGCTACTGAAAATACACAAGAATATTTTCCAAATCTTCTAGAATGTCTGCTTCAAATAGTATATTGGTCATTGAGACACATATCAGTAAGTGTGAGTGAAATGAAAGGAGTTTTTTAAAGTTCGAGACTTCTGCTTCTGGAGTAAGTGAAGATTTGCCTCCCATTTTTATTGGAAGCAGTCCTAGGTCTTTTATAAAGCAGCAAAGCAGAGAAAATAATGAAGTATTTCATGTAGTATTTCATATTCCATATCATGTATTCCATATTTGGAATTCCATATCAGTATTTCATATTTCATATCATGAAGTATTTCATATTCCAAGCCATATGGAACTGTATTGCTAAGGCAAGTTTTTTCATGAAAACTATTCATGTGTGCTAGACACAGTCCTTGCTTCTTTTTTATGTAGTTTATTGCAGAATATGCTTATTTCAAACAATTACTGATAAACAATTTAAGCCACATTCCATCAAATGCTCAGCTGTCAGTTTTAATTGGCTCAAGAGAGGCTGGAAAAACACACTCATGGTTGGAGGGTGCGGTACCAGACATTGGTGTCCTTGTTTTTCTTCCTCTTACTATGCAAATCTGTCCTTCTTTTCAAAGAGGTGATGAAGAGCCACATGTATTTATTCCAAATAAGATCCAAACTCAAGGGCTACACTCCTGCAGCCAGCCAGTGGGCCTTTCTCACACCAGATGTCCCTGACTTCCCTGGGAGTCCCTCAGGCAAGGCCATGGATGGTGTCCATATCAATCACAGCCAATTCTTCCTCATAAGGCAATGTTGGTATGGTGCAACTGATAAATAACAGGTGGTCAGTGCAAAGGAATGTAGGCACATGACAAAGGCTGTATAGGGTTAAAACATTGGGATTTTGCCTGCAGCTGTCCACAATAAATATGCATAAGTTCATTTTTTGCTTAGTTATGGATTCATCCACCTGTTTTCCTAAGAGTGCCAGACATTTTGAACTCTAATTATTACCAGGTCCTATCTAAAGTCCATTTCAGTTAACACAAAGGAAGTTGTCAGTGATCTCAGGGAGCAGGGATCAAGCCA
Organism: Lycocorax pyrrhopterus obiensis; assembly: GCA_014706295.1. Lineage (NCBI taxonomy): Eukaryota > Metazoa > Chordata > Aves > Passeriformes > Paradisaeidae > Lycocorax > Lycocorax pyrrhopterus. Next base: position 24,243,590 of record JACSVZ010000004.1, read on the forward strand.
TATGGAACAGTTTCACGACCATATTTATATTACAGATTCTCATTTTTGACCTTACATTTGGTCTTTCTGCAAAGGACTTAAAAATTCTGTGCTGTTCTTATTTCCAGTTAGTTTTTGAAAATAAACTTGTGCTCCTGTTAAATTATTCCAACAGATATTGTTGGAATAAAGTCAGTGGAGGGTTCAGAGCTGCGGCACCAGTGAGCAGAGATGGATGTTGCTCTGCTGATTGCTCCCATCTCAATTCATCCTCCAGACCTTCCCAGGTCAGCTTTCACACTCTCTCCAGAGCTGATTCAGCTGCAGCACAACATTGCCCATAAAGCAGATGAAGTGTTGCTGCCACAGAAATGAGCACACTTCCTTCTCCAGACCACCTCTCCGCTCCCCAGTAACACTCCTGATGCTTCTTGCTTCCTACCTGTTCTCTTTGTCTATGATCTTACCAGTTTATTCCTGATAACTTTATCTCTGTTGCCTTGGTTCCCAGGTAAGGCCATAGGGTGTCCTGCAGGTATAGTTCGTCAGTAAATCCACAGTTAGAATCACAGCCTTCGGAAATATAACCTTATCAGGGAAATACCTGTAATCTGTGAATGCCCCAGAAAACTTCACATTGTGATTTAACAAACTAAAAAACAAACCAAAAAACCAGTGACGGCAAAGGAATACCTAAATTCTCATGGGCATAACTGAACAGCTCTGTAAATAATCAGATGTACAAGCTATCAAGCATTACCAGTTTCCAGTGAGTTTTGGGATCCATTTTATAAATCTAGAACTGCATTAAATAATATACTATTATTTAATAATACATTAATTATGTAAGCCACTATATTGTGCAACCTGGCCTTCTCTGTGCTCCATTTCCTCTCTTACTGAAACAATCAGTGAAGGAATTTCTTGAACATGGCTACTCTGAATCATTATGCCTTATTTTATAACAAAACCTCTAGTTAATCAACATCAGACTTATCTCTTTTTATTACTGTTTATTACATTGAAGATGTTGGCTAGTCCTGAAACTGAGGCAGTAGAAATGTGGTTTGCATTCTCACTGACACCTCTCTGCACAATTATTTTCTGGTGTGGGTCACCTGGGATGTAGATGTATGTCAGCCAGGTTTTGGGAGGTTCATGGACATGATTAGGTGACGCTGTCCCAAGTGGCTAGTGCACAAAAACCAAAAAGAAATTAGTCTTCCAGTCTTGGCAAGTAAATAGAGGAAGAGCTGGCCTAGACTTCTCTCTTTAATACACCTTTAGTTGTTAATTAAATTTCTTCATTACTACTTTATACTCACGTTAGCAGACTAAGCTAAAATATCATGAATAGTTTTCCTTTCTTCAATATTTTAATTTACATTAGTTGTCAGTTAGACCTACTTAGGTGACCTGTCAGTTAACAGTCAATGGCTTGGAAATGGAAAAAAAAAACCCAAAACCACTCAGGAAGATTATTCCCACAAATCGGTTTGCTTTTTAAAGGCTGGAACACAAAGTTTGAAATATCTGCTCTTAAAAACACACTGGTGAGCCACGATATATTTCCTTGCTGCAGACCACTATTCATGCAGCACTGCCATGGTTATTTGAAGAAGAGATGGAAACCCCCCATTGGATCTGGGTGGGGGAAGTCAGGCTGCTTGCTCAGGGTGCCCCAGGAGAGGCTGAGGAGAGCTGAGCTCTTGGTGGTCCAGGTTGGTGTTCACTTAACTGATCCCTGCTCTCTCTTTCTAAGTGCTCTGCAACCAACTCTTAGATCAGATCTATTGTCTTGATGGATGTATTTTTTAAAAATAGAAAGTGCACTAATTTCAGCATAAAAACACCAGGTGGCAATTTCAGCTTCTGAAAGTTGCTGCACTTCTGTGGATGTCTAATTATCTACTCACTTTTTTTTTGAGACATCAGCATTTTAGAAAAGACTATATATCCTAGTTAGAGATTTTTATTGGAATATATTGTATTAAAAGACCATGCATGTAATAGAGTATTAAATATTAGAACACAAGGCTCAATGCATTTTATATACAATAATATAATTATTCTTGCTATAAACTATTAATACTGTAAAATTGTTTACTAAATTATAAGTATTTTCCAAAGTCCTGAAAATAAGACATCAGATTACAAAAGAGTTCCATGTAGCAGTTAAAGCAATGTCCATATCCCCAGGTGTAAAGAAAGCTCAAAACCCAAAGTTGAATGCAAACTGAACAGACCAAAAGAGAATAAAAATACATGCTGTTAAGGGCTGCTGCAAGCTGATTTCATTCTGTGAGTAGAAGCCTGGAAGTAGTCGATGAGCACCTGATTGAAAATAAGAATTGCTAGCAAGCAAAAACTGAAATAAATCTTTGCACAAGTACGGATGCTGTTACTGAACCCTGGGCCCAAATGCCTTTCAGCTTTTTCTGGTATGGCTGAGAAATTTTAAGAGCCACATTTTCCTTTTAAACTAATACTCAAAATAAAAATACAATAGGATGTCAGAAAAGAATCTCCTGGGAGTTGAATAGTACTTTTCATTGGAGTTTGCTGCAGCAAGTCAGACTGCACTTGCTACTGCTGAGAATTAAAAAGGTAATTAACAAAAACCAGGCAGAGATGCTGAACTGGATTGCGTCTGTACAGCTCATATGCAATCCAAAAAGACTGCCAAGACAAGATGAAGACAGACTTAAGACTTTGCTTTGTATTTTCCTTGGATATACAAATACAGGCACACAAGATTAAAGCTACCTTTTTAATGAAGTCCTATAGCTATAATACCTGATGCAAAATTGCACTCGACTTTAGGAGCCTGGCCCGCATCATAAACTTTATGGATGAGAAGTTAGTAATTGATTTGGCTCTGTATTGAAGACAAAGCCTTATTTCTCAGAAGCATCAGCATAAGCTGTAAAGGGACTTGTAGTTTATGGGAAAAACATGCATTGCAGAAGCATACTGATTTTACCATAAGTGATCTGCTTCAGGAAAAAAGTTCTGCAAAGAAATATCCCCTGAACTCAATAAAAATATAAAGCATTTATTCCTTGTAAGCCTGAAGGTTTTTTTTGGGGATTATCCCATGCAATAAATTTGGAAAGAATCACCCTTAAAAATTAACTGGTCTTACTAAGCATCACTAATAATTGATTTTAAAATCTAACACATATATGCAAAGAGAGCTTAACTTGGCAAGCAAATTGTGAATTTTGAAGCAAATTATTTTCCTTGCAGATGAGCATCTGGAATAATTTCAGTGTAAATAGGTATCAATAAAAAAACCTCCAAGGGTACTAAGCAAGAATTTATCCTTGTTTTTCATATTTCAGAAGTAACGATCTTAAGAACCTGTAACAGAATAAACTACATAGTACTAATGCTAGCAAAACTAGTTCTGTTTTATCTAGTTTATGGTAGTAACGTTGCTGCTAATGTGGATGCCAGTATTTTAATGATACATATCTTAGATATGTATCAATAAATTATATTTACATTATAAATTTTACAGTTTAAGAATTCTTTTAATAGTATCTTCAAAGAGCTTTAAATAATTTGAATAAAATGGGGTAAATCTAGTTTAACTGAAAATCTTGACTCTTTTAGTATTGTTGTGTGTTTGATATTTCTGCTTGTCCTGAAATATTATGAAAATATTTTAATATTCAGAACATGAAGTAAATCATTATGTATAAGTTTTCTAGCAGATGAATTAATTGTTCACTGGTGTTGATACTTCATTGTTTTGCGTCTGGTGTAGTCATTTAGAGATGTGCAGAGTCAGCGCAAAACATTACAAAATTAGAATCAGGATTTTCCAAATCCCTTTATGAAGGTGCTCAAAATGTAAGGCAGGAAACTGGAGAGTCAATTCTAGTGTCTTGTGGATCTCCTCTGCATACTGGGCTGGATTCTAATTTTATTCAAGTAAATTCTTCAGATCTGATGCTTTTTATTGTTAATTCACGGTCAAGGAGGAGATACATGGACCTGAACTGAGGAGTTCAGCCATGTACAACATGGTTTCTTTGAGAAAAAGGTAACCAGACTCTCAATTATTCTTTGTGGGATTTTTTTTTTAGGCATTTGCTGGAATTCTTACAAGAAGAGCCTGGTCTGTGTGCTTTGCTGGACAGAATACGCACAAAAATATTTTCAAACCAAATGCAGCTGGTTCTAATCCTCTGATAATTCAATCTACATGCATCTCTAGCTTTAACATGAACCAAGCCATCTGTAAAATGTTAGTTACATTAGAAGACACAAATCTAGTTTTTGACCAGATCTGAGCCAATCAATATGTCTTTCTTTCTTTGATCTTTGTATTTTCTGGAATAATGGCAAGAAACCAAACCAAAGTCACCACAAAATCAATCCAAGCCTTAATACACTCTTAAAACTACTAGGAACAGTTTTTGATGAGGGGCTTCACTGCTGGTAGAGTTTTTCTCCTTGAGACATGCATTCCAGTGGTGATTTAAATTTTTCTGCTGAAATGAGAGGATAAACTGTACTTGCAATTATATAGCAAGCAGCAGGAATCTTAAAAAGGTAATTTTATTTTAAAAGGCATATATGGCTCTCCTTGGCTTATTTCAGATGAAATCCAGACCAAATTTGTTTAAATAACTAATAAAGACAATACAGGAACTAAATGCAGGAAGAATGCTGAGAAAAAATAAGCCCCAGCCAATTCCAAGTACACAGAAAGAATTTTATCCATACTGTATACTCACATTACAGTCAATAAGCACATTCATGTGCTTATTCCATACTCTCACACTCCAGCTATAATGTCTTTCCAGTAACATTTACAGATAACAGTTTGTGTTTAAAAAGCCCAAGGTTGTTTGATTAAAAGGTAATGAATTTGCATGAGAAATGCCATTCTTTTTGTGAAAGTCCCTTTATGCATCACGTAGTTTTCCTCCATTTGTGAGACACATACTATTGAGCAGGATTTTCACTACCCCACATTTATATAAGTGAGACATAGTTGAGTAGGAATGAGCACAAAGCACTGCTGCTGGAGTAGGGCAGTGTTTTGATTTTTCTTGGTGCAATTGTCCATGCAAGGGAGAGATGAGCAGAGTATGAAACTGGTGTCTGCCCACCAACTCCTCTCTGGACCTTGAGGAAAGACAGTAACACTCAAAATGCCCTCAGGTTATTTTTTTGGCTACATACAAAGATGATTCAAATGCAGCTCTTCACTTTCTGCTGAAAACTTTCTGCTGTTTTCAGCAGAATTCCTCCTATGTACATAAACCCAGAAGGCACAGAAATCAAGAAAAAGATTACTAACTCGGCTCCATGTTGGTTAAAGAGAGGCTGCTCTATTCCTCTAGTTGTCAGGCATAATTAATAAGTTTTCCTCCACTTTTTTTTTCTCCCTGTTCCTGCAGTCCTGTACTTTTCTTGCCATCTTATTAATGCTTATTAGCTTTACAACACAGTTTTTGCAGTCCTCAAAATCAATAACTTTTTTACTGACATGGAACCAGCTGGAATAATTTAAAAGCTCTTCCAAACACCTGCCATCACAATCAAACTTCTACTGCTTCATTTACCTGAAACCCTTATAGTCTGTGTAGCGGTATTTTCATGTGAACTATTAACTAAGGTCTACTAGTGCCTGATGCTTTTTGCCTTTTCCACTTATCTGGTACCTTTACAGTCTCCTCTTGAACCAGAGGACTGGATGCTCAGCCCCTTCTTCCATGTTGGTAGAAGATTTGGGCAGACTGTTGTTTCATCCACTCTACTGGTGTGGTGTGTCACGGAAATGGGTTTTTTTTTTCCAGTTTTATGGTCAGTGCAGGTAACTGGTACTCCCTGCTCTGAAGGATTCTGGAAGGCTGACATAGGTAGGGAGGGACATGACAAAAAGAACATTCAGTTCTGATCTCCTGGGCTTCAGAACATTACCCAAAGTACAAAATACAGTCGCAATCATACTGAAATCAGAAAAAAATGAGAGATGAGCCAATTCCACCTTTCCCATGCTGCCACCTGTCCTCTCCCAGCAGGATTCTGGTTTGACAGACTTTGTAGAAAGAATACTTAAAGGAGATTTTGATCTTCATAAATTGTAACAGCTGGAACAGCTCACAATGGTTTTCCACATGAAAAAAATGCTGGCGACATGTCTAAATCCTTCGATTTGGCAGAGGAAAATAGTATGTATAGCCAACATAATTTGTCTGGTGCATCTTTTATTCAAAACCAAAATACCATTTGGTGTCATGCATACTTCAGCCAAAGCATGCAGAGATACAGAATAAGGGAGGAAACTTTAAAAGCCTTACACAGAAACGGAGAGCACTGGAACTATGAAGTCACTATGAAGCCATTAGATTTTTTTCTGTTTTAATTTGAAACAAAGGACCTTCAGAATATCCCTGTGAGTTGTGAAGTGGGACTGGAACAGGCAGTCAACATGGCAGAGCCGTCTGAGCCAAACAACCTCTTATATCTCATTGTAAAAATGATGATTTTGAAAGGATTAGCACAGTACAGAGGAAAACAAACCATTTAGAAACATTTAGAAATGTCCCCTGAAGAGGACTGAGTTGCCTGTTCTGAAATATGATAAAGGAGAGTACAGCACATGAAACACCATCCATAATCTTACAGAAACATTTGACTTGAGACATTTTTGTCAAATTTGACTCCTTACTGTCCATGTTTTCCTCACCTATGAAGTCCTAAAGGAAACTTGCCCTTCATAGTGCAAGCTTTATTTCCTTAAAACATATTACACCTCTGAAAATATGGAGCTGCAGAACCCAATGCCAATGCCCTGAACTACATGTGGAAATCTTACCTGCCCTGGTTGCTGTTCAAAGGATGAATTTATGAGCACCTGGATATTAAATGAAACTTTTGACTTCAATGCCGGTCTCACAACTTCAATACTCCTAGTTTTTGAATGGCATTTTTCTTCCTCTTTTGAGAAGTATTGCCTTTGCCTGTGACACCATTTATGCATCACATGATGCTCAGGAAGCGATTTTCTCATACCTTGTCTTCAGTCTGTACATTCTCTGTATGCAGAGTACACCCTGGGAGCTGTGGCCCTGACACATTAAGGATTTTGTCAGAGCAGCACGTTTTTGAGGGACAAATGTCCTTATTCACCAATATTATATTTAAAACAAAATAAAAAGACCAAGTTGCTCTGGGCACTCACCTTTGCCTCAAGCATAATTTCCCAAGCATTACAAACCACATGAAAGGACAAATGATACTTCAGTGCCAGTCCAGAGAGACCTGAGCCAAAAAATACCTTTCCAGGTTGAAGATCACAGATTTGAAGATCATATGCCTGAAAGAAGGTAGAATTTTTGACTTTCTTATGTTTTCAGGACCAACTTGAAGAGATGTTAGCCAAGAACTGATTCAAAGCCTACCCACCCAAGTGAGGAAGGCAAACCCCGGATTTGGATGCACAGTCAGTGTTGCTGCCATCTGCTGTTTTCACGTGGAAACATGGAAAATTTCAAATCAGTTTTTACCCCCACCACATTTTTACAATTTTTAAATGCAGTCATACAAGCATGATTAGAGGGAAAGCTTTCTTTTTTGAAATTCTTTATTTAAGAATGCTAATTTACTAACTTGACCTGAGAAATTTTCCTTTAATTTACTTCTGCTGCCTATTTCAGGGCTGGGTTTGGGGTTTTTTGGTTGTTTTTTTTAACATTAATTCCCGTTTGAGCTAAAGGAAAAGGTTGCCCACTTCTGCAGAAAAGCAAAGAAAGCAGATTAATAGGGGAAATAATGTATTCATTTGGGTGTATTATATACTTTCTATGAGTAAATTTTAATTGGATGACTTGCATAAATGGAATGTAAATGTGTCTAGAGCACAGCATGGGTTTGGTGCTTTAGAAGCCAAAGTTCAACTCCTGATGTCATTAATTAGGATCTATAATTAGTAAATGTAGGGTAGGTAAAGGAAATTGAAACAAATGGGCTTCATTAACTATTCTTCAGGCACAGGTAAATGAGTTCATTCACTGCAACTGTGCACTGCATGCCTGAGACAGCCTAATTAGGAATAAAGTAATAATCTACTGCCTTTGACTACAGAATATCTAACTCCCCTGGTTACATTTGTTAGGGATCCATGGCTAGGAATCACGGTGCAAGGCAGGTTGGAAGTTTCCCCTTTGAGCTTTTACAATTTTGGCCCACAGAAAGATCAATTATCACTGCCCCTGTTTCACTGTGAGCCTGAATGACCTTGGAGGCCTTCTCAAAGCAGGAGATAGTAAGCTGTATTGTTTTGATGACCATTAAGAAACCATTAAATTAGAATTTTATTTTCTTGATTAATTGTGATGATCCTAATATTATTCATTCACAAAGACACAATCAGTTGCCTCATCAGTCTTTGCAAGTGATACACCATTTCTGCATGACCCATCTGAACGGTGTGTGTCCCTGAGCTGGGCAGAAGCTCCTTCCTGGAGTTACATCTTCTCCTGGGGCAGTAAAGTAAATGTCTGATACTGCAGATATGGAAGATACCAACGCCTAAAAGCTCAGTTGTACATTGTTGGTATCCAGAGAGCAGCCTTGCCCTCAATCAAAGTTATCTATAGATAGATACTACTGCAAAATTATTATCTTTTAATAGCAATAGTTTTTTTCCACTTTATTTCAGTTTAGCCCATGCTGACCTGTTTTTGGTCTTTATTCTCCAGCCTATGTCTTACACTACCACTTATCTTGTTGGTGCTCTCAGCCTGGAGAACAGAGGATGATCGCTGTGATGCTCACTGAATTAGGGTGCTAACATTAACCTTTCCAAAGGAAAACATCCCACACCTGCTGTGATGGCTAGTAAGCAGGCAATAGGATGGCTGTCACAGCTTAAAAAGGTAGAAATGGAAACGGGAAAGAATCCCAAGCTCCCAGAGGGGACAAGGCAAAACATAAGAGATAAATCCATTGCTGAGTACGGCATAGCTGAAAGACAATAAAAGATTCCTTAAACTGGGCAGAACAACAGGACAAAAGAAAAACAAAACCTCGTAAACAACGTCTGTTCATTTTTTATTATGGGGTGGGCTGCAGACTGCCAGCCTGTTTTAAAATCAACACTTCACAGCAAGAAACTACACAGTAATGTATCACTTCTCTGCAGGCACTTCCTTCCCCTGACAAATGGTTCAGGCGCAGTAATCGCTTAACCAGAACTGCACCGAGGGGCGACCAGCACTGAGGGAGAAGGATCTATAGGAAATAAATCTGTATTTATTTACAGACACATACACAGGCACACAGCTTATTGTGCAGAGCAGCTTCTTATTGTGGAAAATGAGCTGTATAAAATGCAAAGCTACGGGGGATGTTTTAACACTCAGGGGAAAAAAACAATAAATTCCACATGTTACGCTAATTTATTCTGTCCCCGAGGGGGATGTCCACAAACTTCTCAGTTGAAAATCAGCTCCTCTTCCAGCAGTTTTAAGACTTACTAGTTAGCACTCCTTGTTAACATCACTAACGTGCTAGCCTTACATTTTCCTAATTTTTCTAAGAAAGGAGAACAGAAAAGGGATTGTTCCAGAGATCATCATAGTGCTCCGGAGTACAAGCTGAAGCACATTTTTTCCTGAGGCAGAGAATAAACTGCACCCTAATGTAAATGGCTGATACAAAGCCAATACACCAATTTATGCCTCAGCTAAATCCTTAACTTAGCACTTATGTAAGACATCAGACTTTTATAGCACTTGGACCAAGGTAGGAATTCATGAGGAGCTCACTAATTTGAGAAAACAACTTGTGTGCTTTTCAGTATGACAAACCAGACCACTTATCCAATTAGGGGGAGATGAAGGAAGATAAATTCTATTTTTCCAGCTTTCTGAAATGTTTTTCAGATTTGCTCATTTAATACAAGCTTGATACAAAGCCGCAGAATAAAATTTTTAAGCTGCTCTCTAGTTAAAATGCTAAGCCTTTCCCCTCATGAGAAAAAAAGTATTATGCATGCAGGGTTTTAACTATCTCTGCTCGAATTCTGCCAATTTTTAAATGCTTAGGAATCACACTGAATCTGCTCATTCCCCACCAGGGCTGGTGAACGAATTAGCACTAGAGCTCTGCTATTTTTCTCTCACTCAGTAGTCACATTTGTAGGAGACTACTATTTTTTTAACACATTAATGTAATGATGGGAAATTTAGCATAAGCTAACAGAGATTTGTAGGTTCTACACCTGAACCAAAATGTGCATTTAACGAGGACCCCAGGAAATGATACGGTCTTTGCCAAAGTGTCATTAATGGCTTGGAACTGAAATTTTGGGATAATCGACACAAAGAAGCAACCTGTAAGCTGGATTTTCCAGGATATGGATGCTTAGCACATCCTCGAAATGAAACCATTTCTATTGAGTGTCCATTACGGAGACCCTCACAAATCATAAGTACCTTTAAAAAGTTTTTGCTTTTTTGACTGACAGTAAATTGTATTTGTGCTATTAAACGAAGACACCTCCGAACATTTGGGAACAACTTTGCAAACCATGATGAAAATCTATTTGCAATAAACTGAGAAACTAGATGTGCAGAAGTGAAACAAAGATAGCTCTACATAGCTACAAAAGTCAGCCTCTATGAGTTTTTATGTTAATCAGCAATGAAGTGGTAGCACTGTAGAGATAAGACTATGATCCATCCTCCTACTACTACAAAAAAGTCTGCCTAAACAGAACTCCGCCACTGGAAAGCTTTTGGCAAAGTCTGGTATTTTTGTTTTGGAAGACAATTTCTGTTCTTGTTTTTTAAGACAATGGGAGAAGACCAGGGGATTCTTAGGCATGCTTTAACATCAAACCTCTAGGAATAGTCTATAAAAACTGAGTGAAGCATGTACACAGCAATATCAAAAAGACTGGCTTCTAAAATGCATTCTACAGGAGCAGCTTGTATTTAACAAATGAATGAGGATAGACACAGCACTTAATTCATCCCCATTTCAAAAATCCTAGGTCATACTTTTGTTAAACACATAATTAGAAGCCTTAATGGAAGTTCTCAGTTCTCAAGTCCCTGACAAGACTCTCAGCGCCTTCCAGCCCATTCAGTGTTACAGGTGCTGATTCACGCCCCTGGGTAATTTAGAGGGACTGAACCTTACGCTGCTTATTGGGGGAGGCAAAATCCCAGCCCAGAAAGAAAAACTGAAGAGATTCTGTGTTGGAGGTAAGAGAAGTAACCTCTATAAATCAGGAAGGAGTAATTTAATTTTCCTCTAGGTCAGGCATCAAATCTTTTCCCTTACGTCAGTGACTCCTGGGTACCTGAGACTCACTCGGGAGAATTAACGATATCCAATGCCTTATGGCAAGCCAAAAAAGTTGTTCTCAACGTTGATCTTCAAAACAAGGCATCATAAAGAAGCCCACCTATCTGCAAAGGACAACATCTCAAATGAGCATGGGGAGAAATCCTACACCGATTACACCATCAGCTGTGGGGCACAGCTGGTTACAAATAGCATCACGTCTTCTCCTTTTCCCAGGTCTGCAGGTAGATCAGGAGAGAGGCAGGATCAGACTTCAGGCTTTCTGACTGCTCGTTGCCATCTGGGCTCTTGCTACTGACCCTGAAGAGGTGCATCAGAAAAGCTGCAGGAAGGAGAAGATGAGTCCTGTGGGAAGCACATTTCTCTTTCTAACCAGTAAGGTGAAGTGGCTCAGGTTCAGACTCCCAACTTCATGCACAAGAATCTCAGCAATTTCATTTTCAGTTGTTAATAATTTTTATGTTTCCTCAGTGGAAAAATGCTTAAATGTAATTTACATTCAAACCACCAAAAGGTTATAAACAATTCCCAGGCTGAAGGCTGCCAAACTATGTCAATTCAAAAAACCACCAAGACAAACACAGGTATTCTTTCAAGAAGTACTTTTCAAAAACCTGCAGTCCAAGGAAAATGTGCCAGAGAAACGAAACAATGGGGAAAAAACAGCCTATTTCCTTCAAGGGCTGTGTAAATATATCTGGAATGTGTGTAGCCTCCACTGTGTATTTCAGGGTGACCTCCTCCTGGGGTTTGCATTTTCCATAACTTCCCTGTGGTAAGAGGGAGACTCTGTGTGTACGTCCAGGTCTCCAGCTAGGGTCTGTCAGCCGTGCCTGCTGCAGTCAGCACCACCAAACTGATTTAGTGCAGCTGAGGCACTGGCTCATTGCTCACCAGTTATTCTGAGAAGCAGAGCTCAGGCTTTGCCTGCCCCAGCATCGGTCCAGCTGCCTCCCGAGCCAGTGGGAGTCACAACGGGTCGGGCTGCAATGCAGGGAGAGGAAAAGCTGCAGGAAGGAATTTAGATCTCCCAAGCTGTGAATCTGTCAAACTGATGTAAAATTCCTGCCCTGTGGTATCACATTTATCTTCCTCTATTTGCTATCTATATGTGCAATAAAGCACTGGATATTTAGCTGATTTGAAAGTTGAGATGGGATATTCCAAGTTTACTCCAATCTTGAATAGTGTTATCTTTCCTTAGCATCAAAACATAAACTATACAGAGACAATCACTGAGCTTGTTAAAACTTTGTAACAACTCTCTGGGTCATGTTTTTGAATCACTGTCAACAAAGAAACAGAAGTTAAACCCCTTAAAGCACTATACAATTCCTCCCTCCTCCAAGTCAAACATCAGTACTATACTGGAGGTAAGAAATCACCCTTTCCTGAGGGTTTGCACCTGGAACAGTCATACTGTTAATCAGTTTACAGCTATGTTAAATAATTTGCCAGTACCTGTCTGAAACCTACATAAATGACTATTTTTTCTGTAATTGTAAGTTCTTCTGCTCATCAGCTAAGTAAAATTAAGATTATATACATATGGCCATATATGTATTTACTAGAGATTTTTCTTTTGCTGAAATTCTGCTTGTGTCTTATCTATACTGCAATTACATCTGTTGTGTACACCACAAAGAAAATCAATAAATAAATTAATGCTTCAGTCAAAACCCCACCTAAATTTACACAGCATGCAGAACTTGGCTTAGACTGAAGAATTTAACATAAGAATTTAAAAGCTGGAGTTTGTCCTATTTTTTAAGTTCTGCATAATGTTCGCTCTTCAGACATTCCTATAACAAGTCACATTGAGATAAACTTCCTTTCCAAATTCCTCAGTTTTGTTCAGTTCCTTCACTCTGCAGTGATACAGCTTTACTTTTGAAATACTGGAACCAAATCTTGGGCTTTCAACAGTACTCCAGTACCATACTCATGCTCAATATAAGATTTTGGAGAACTGGTTTTCTTTGCAGCTCTTTAACCTTTTTGTATACTTCTGTGCAAGCTCTGCACAACACAGCTAATCAAAGGTATTCATTCAGGCTCCTAACCTTAAACATCTAGATAAGGATCTATGATGCCATCTTCAGTTCTGAGCCTCCATTCCCAGTCTATAAAAAGAGGCAACACTTACAAACTGAAGGACCTTTGCAAAACCTCAGTTACAGGTGTATCTCAATGATGGTTTTGAAGAGCTAAAGAAGGCAGCTGGGCTTGCTTTGTTTGGTTGGGTTTTTTGTTTAACAGAACAGCACACCTGATGCACACAAGTCCCACGTGAAGAATTTACATAAGGCTCTGCCTCCAGGGAAGGGACTTTTTTTCTGAAGAAAATTGTGCACAGGTTCTGAATTCTCAGGGCGCTTTTCCTTTTCCAGCTTTAGGAGATTTCTCTCTGTGTACTCCCAACGCTCTGAGCATCTTGGAAACCTGCCCTGAGGCAAGCAATACATGGGGGGTGGGGAGATAGGACTGGAGCTGTAGTGCCTGGTTCTCCTTGCTTTTGTTTGTAGAATGAAGCATTTTAAAGGGAATTTTGACTGGACTATACTAACTGCAGGACTCATTTCTCATGGCTAAAAGACCACGAAAGTAGCCTATATAGAGCCAACCTACAACATACTCCGTGTGCAGGTAGGAACTCTTAACACCTGTTAGTAATTAAGACCAAAACTTAGAAGCTAATGGTGGCTCATTTATAGCAGATCGACTGGAGGGCATCTTTTTTGACAAGACTACAGGATGTATGATGCTGGATTATTAATGTAGTTTTGCAGGCAGCTGCACTCAAATTCATTGCTTTGGCAGCTGTTCAGTAAAATTTGCTGGAAAATCCAGTGGAGATTAGGTTTTGATGAAAAATTTCAAGGCGCTTTTCTCTAATGTGAGCAGGCATAAACCTCCTGGGTTTATCTAATATTGCAGATCAGCAAGATAACGATGCTTTTGCCTAAGCGGATGGAAGGTGCTGGGAAATGTGGGCTGCTCCCAGCAGGTCTGCGCTGCTCTCCAGCTCCGCGTTCTCCCCAGTCCTGTTCAACAACATCCACAGCCTGTCATTAGAGGGCCCAGCTGCAAATGCCAGGGACGTGCTCGTGAGGCAATCACCCACGTCTTTGTGTAACTGCGGCACTAGCCTTGAGTGCATTACAGGGAAATACTTATAGCAAAACAGGATGTTGCGATAGGTACGGAGCTTTTCCTGACCAAGGAGAAAGTGCGTCATGCAACTTGACGATGTTGTTTAACACATGAAATCACCTTGGCTAGGAGATTAGATAGTATGCAGCATGGCTGACTTGAATTTCTGGTCCTACTTTCTCTTTTCCCTCGGCATCAAGCACATGGCGGGAAGTTAGACGAGACGGTCAGGAACCCGGCTGGCTGGAAGCGGCGGGAGTGACTGCTTTTGCCCGGCTGCCAGAAATGCGAGGGTACAGAAGTGACAGTTTCTCTGGCTTAATCAGTGAGGAAAAACTTCCTCGAACTAGTATGAGCGAGCGTTTTGAGATTCATCTAAGAAAATCTGTTTTGGTTGCTGGGGTGAATACATTAAGTAGCCCAACTAACCCTCCCGACAGCCCGCCCGATAGATAGCACAAGCTTTTGAAGGTAAACCGAGGTGCTGCTCCTGGCCGGCCCACACCGGAGAAGGCGCGCTGGCCTCGGCACTGCCGCTGCCCCGGCCGCGCCCCGCAGCCCGTCCCGTCCCCTCCGCGCAGCCCCGCGCCGGCCGCGCTCGGGGGCAGCGGCCGCAGCTCTCGCGGGAGCCGCAGCCCGAGGCGCTGGGCGCTGCCCGCCCGCCGGCGGGGACTGCGCGGCCGGCCCGCCCGCCCGCAGGGGAAGCGGCGGCTGCCAGGGCGGGCGGAGTCGGAAGCACGACAGCACGGGGCGCTGGGGCGGCGCTGGCGGCGGGGGCGGGAGCAGCTCGGCACTCGCTGCCGTGCTGGGGTCGCGGCGCAGGGACGGAGCTGGGCAGCGCCGGCCCCACGGCAGCACCAGAAGCAGCAGCAGCGGCAGGAGGAGGAGGAGGAGCAGCCGCCGGAGCCGCCTCCCGCCGCCGAGCGCGGGGAGCCGCCGGAGCCGCTGCCCCGGGCGGCTTGCGAGCGCCGGGCTGCGGCGCCGCCGCTGCCTGCTGCCGCTGCGCGGGTGAATGAACCTGTCCTGGCCGACCACGACGGCGGCTTCGCCTCGGGCTCCGGCACCAGCCTCCCCCCGCACAAGATGGACGGTTTCGCCGGGAGTTTGGGTGAGTGGCGGCGGGACGGGACGGGACGGGACGGGACGGGGCGAGGTGCGGGCAGCCCGTGGTGCGGCGGGGCTCGGGGCGCGCACCTGCGGCCGGCGGGGATGCCGGACCCGCGGGCTGGGACTGCCCGGGGCTGGCCGGGCCGGTGCGTGCGAACACCGCCCGCGGCGGGAGGGGAGGGGATGCCAGCGCGAAATCTGGTCAGCTTCAAACCATCTGTTGCGAGAGCTCCGGCTGCACTTGCCTTCTTTGTTCTTCCCTCGCCGTGGGTTTGCGCTTCCCCCAGCTAGTTTCTTGGCTTTGGGCTGACGGCTCGGCTTAGGTTGTTAGGGTTTTTTTTAAATGTTACTTTGTTTTATGTCTCTCCCTTTTGCTCCGGGGCGGGAGGGACGCGTCGGTCCGGGCGCAGCGGGCCCGGTGTCGCAGCGAGAGCCCCGAAGCGCCCCGGGAGCCGCGGACAGCTCTGCCTTGTCCCGGCTCGGGGCGGCTCCAGGGGAATCGCAGCACCCCTGGAAACTTGGGGGCGCTGGCGGCATCCGCGGGAATGTTAACGGGGTAGTCGGCGCCTTCCCGGTGTCCGAGCATCCGTCCGTGCGTCCCAGGAGCCCTCCTGCCTGCCTGGGCGGCAGGTTCCTCTGCCGGGAGCCGTGGCGTGATCGAAAATATTTACGGCTTGCTCATGTAAATGTTGCCAGAAAACTGGTAGGCTGCGCTCCCTTCAGTTTTGTGAAGACTGCGGCAAATTCTCATCAGTTTCTTGAAGCAAAAATACTCCAGCAGCCCAGTTTTTGACTTGTTTGGGGGACAGATTGTATGTACTACCAGGTTGTCCTGATTACAAGTGTGAACTGAAAATGTATCCAAATGTAAGAGTTGTAAACCATGTAAGTTTCCAGTTCTGCAGATTATAAGACCACTGGCTTTGCAGTGCTGCCTACCTGCTGCTCTCATCGTATTTAGTGCCGCTGCATCTATTGCAGGTATTTCGTGATCAAACTCCCTCCATCTTTTGTAGAATAATAAATCTGTGCCTCTTAAAAATAAGATTAATTTATTTTTACGTCATTCCCATAAAATCTGTAGTAACAGTGAATAGTTCTCAATTTTCTGGAAAAATTGACTCATTTAAATACTTCTGAGTGTGATCCTAACCTTTCAGGTTTTTGAAATGTCAACTCCAGCATTTTGGGCATCTGTCCAAACCAAACTGGTGCACCATAATTAACAGTATGCTTTGGTAGTTTGGCTCGTTGCCAGATATACTGTCCTTGCTCAAGTAACTGCCATGGCCATTTTAGATCTGGCGATCAGAAAGCGACACATGGAGGAATTGCACGGGTTCTGTTCCCAGTTTTCTGAGGGAAGATTGTGCCTGTGGGTGACATATGCAAATGTGGCATGGTTAATATTTATGAACCTCTTAACCCAGCAGAGGAGCTGATCACCATATCAAAGCACACAGATACTGCTTTTAACTCATGCAGTATTGGCCCCGTGAGGTCGATATTTAGAAATAACTGTTTTCTGTTGGAAGTAGGAAAAGCTCAATTATTATGAAATAATAAAGCTTTCCTTTCTCGCGTGGGGTTTGCTCGCTGAGCAGTGGCACGGAGTCGTCGGGTGGCCCAGCACCTTGTGCTGGAGCTGTGATGGGCTCTTTGGGGCATCCCATGTGTCTTATTAAGGGGGGGGCTCCATCTGGACCTTTAATTTGTTTCACTGTTTGTTCAGGAAGACACTGTGATTTTATTAGAATTTAATGAGGATTAAGCTCAGCTCAACCTTTTAAAGTGTGTATTATGATGCTCACTGCTAGTTGGCCTTTGATTTTGCTTTTGTGGCAAGCACTGATGCGCAGAAGTTTTCTGGACTTGGGCTGAGGAGAGGGCATTCCCAGAATCTTTAGCTTTGAAGTATGAAACTTTACGTGACTTTTTTGTTTCCAGGTTTGAATTATGCTGCTTAGTCCTCTTCTGTATTTATAATCACTTGTTGGCTGTTCTAGCTGCTAATGAGCACATAGTGTTCACAAAGATGTGTGAATTGTTCTGAGACCTTTTTTTTTAAACATCTCTAATTAAAATCTAATGGCTTGAATTTAATTGGCTGTCTGCTAAATGTCTTTTAGGAAGGCCATAAATTCATGTAATTTAGAATGAAATGTAAAAATTAATTAAAATTATTGTTGGCAAAACTGTGCTATCTATGTGCATGCTCAACCAGTCAAGCGAGCTTATTTGAGAGCGAGTTGTCCTTTTAATGCCTCTTGTCATTATCTGGAAGGCAAAATGTTATTACAGATTGTGCCCTCTAGCACGGGCAGAAATACCTTCTTGCATGTCTCTTGCAGTTGAAAATACTTTACGCAGCTGTTTTCTTTTGGCTTCCACACTGAAATTTTTATGAGAATAAACAGATGAAAGAAACCATTTTATATGTAATTTAAAAAATTGTTTTGGTTATTGGCTTAGTAAGTGCTTATGTAGCACTCTACTTAAGAGTATACAATTACTGTATACAGTATAAAAAATCCATATGTTATGAGTTAACTTGCACAGTTGAAATAGGTATTGATTATTTTGATAAAGCACTGAGTTATTTCCCGTTTGCTGTGACTTCAATACCTTTAGAATATCCCAGTGATAATTGAATCCCATTTATTGTCTCAAGTAGGGCAGTTGTATCTTACATTTGACATTTCCAACATGACGGTTGTCAGAGGTCTCAGTGGATTCTGGCCATCTGCTTTTTCCAATGTATCCCTCGAAGTCAAAGAATGTGCTTCTGAATGGGAACAAGAAGTCTGTGAACTTGGACTGGGCGCCTGGGCTCTTGCCTTGTGCCCTGGCTGAGACAGGAGCACAGCATGGGTGTCTGGCTCTGACGCTGCCAAGTTCCCTTGCCTCTCAGGGTCCTCATCAAAACAGCCTGAAGATATGCATCAGGGCAGAGAAAGCACTGCTGATTCTGCCAAAAGAGTCAAGCAGAGAGTTCTAGCAAGAGGGGGAAAAAAAAGGGCAAATAAACAAAAAAGCCCATGTGGGAAATAGTGCAGCTAAGGCTGTCAATAAGTGTTATCCTGCTTCATCCCTCGCTCCTGTCTGTTCTGCACTGCTGCCCTGTGTCTCTTCCACTCTCGCACCGGTGCCTGCGAGCCCGGGGTGAGCTGGTTCACACATGCCCTTCAGAGGGCTGCAGGACTGCAGAAGGCTGACAGTTTTGCCGACAGTAATTTTGATTTTTAGGTGTCATCACGGATGATATTACTTTACTGCCTTGCTGCTTGCCCCTGCTGTTTTGGTGGGTTTCTGCCTAAATTTGTTCGGGAGTAGGAGAGGCATGGCAGGTGGTGGGAGGGAAGCAGTGGGAGCCGTCGGCTGAGGTAGGTGGGACCAGGTGGTGCCGTGCGTAGCTGTCAGCTCTTAGGGTGGCTTTGCTGTGCCGTGTCTAAAGTGGGAGAGCTGCTGGATTTAGACTTAGGAGGGGCCAGCCGTGACAGGCTGCCTGGGGCTGCTGAGGTGTGCTCTTGGTGGACAGTTTTCCATAGCTTTTAGCAGCTGCGTTGTTCTCCCTCCTGAGAAAGCTTCTGCTACTTGAACTCTGTAACAATAACTCGTGGTAAACAAAGATATGGAAGCATTCATCGGATTATATTAAAAAAAATCACTACAGCCTTTTCCAAGTTTGTCACCAGTGTATGGTAACAACATGGAAGAAAGCATTTCAAAAGGACTCTCTCCATTATTGATTGAGGTCTGTGGCAGAATAGTAACTCATAAAAAAAATGGAGAAGTCTCAACTTCTGATTTCAGACTGTGGTTTCTGTGCAGCTGTGCAGGATGCCCTGAAGGTTAGAAGGAGTCTTTACTGAAGGTTTCTCTATGGTTGAAGATATTTTCATAGAGAAATTAAAATCACTCTTGTCTTGAAATCTTAGGCAAGCAGAACAATTTAGAATTTTTTTTTAAAGATTATTTGAGCCGTTGCATTTTGTTTTCAGAGAAATAGAAAATAAAGGAGAGCTGGGGTTACTAAGTGGAGACCAACGCTTTGCTCTGCTGTTGTTGTTACTGGACAAAGAACTAGAGACACAATAAAAGAAATTATTTTTTTATAATTTTTATGTAGTATCTACATTTTGTTCTGTCGCTATGTATTGCTATTGACTGTGGTATATATGCTAACCACTTACTGAAGGGGTGACATGGAGGTAAGTTCATACCATTTTCCCCCGTTTCTTTTGCTTTATTGTGCAGAAGCTGTCTGTGTTGGGTAGGTTCTGAGGCAATGTTACAAGTGTGTGCTGCTCCTCAGCCCTGGAAGAACCAGCAGTGTCTGTTGAACCTGTGGCTGTGCTAAAACCCGGTAAGGCTTCTCCAAAGCACCCGGTGTGTGGGGGCAGAGCTGCTACAGGGCTCAGGGCAGCTCGGGCAGAGAGGATCTTGTGGTTGCTGGTGCTGTGAGCCTGGAAAGCGTGTGTGCATCATGATTCATCTCTGGCTGGGCTTACTACCGAGAAAAATGAGTGTGTGGGGTATTTGTCATTTATTTGGGCTAGAATATTAAGTTTTATCGTTGCCCGTCTAGACTGCAGAAGTGGCCGTGGTGCTGCAGTGCAATTGCTCAGAGCAACAGCGAGCTCAGCCTAATTCACAGGGCTCTGCTCGTGGGATTGCTCTGTGCTATTGTCACTGTGCTGGTCTTCTTAAAAATAAAAACTTTGGCAGGACATCATTCTCCCCTGCCTGAAAAGGATGGCCTTGGCTGGTGCCAGGGGAGATTAAACTCCAGCAGCAAGAAGGGAACAGGCTGTTTGCTTTAGAAACTTGGTGGTGGCGGCTCACCTTTTGCTGAAGAGGTCTTTAGTTCATGTGCAGTGAGAAGGAACCCTTTGCTCTCTAGCCAGCTGAAAAGCAAAGGATTTTGTATTTAAAAAAGCAATCCTATTTTTGCACAGAGCAATTGGCAGTATTTGCCTTCCTTGTGAGTAACACTCTCACTTTTACAAACAACAAAAAAAAAGAAACAGTATCTCAAACACAGGAGTCTGTTAGAGCTCCTCTCTTAGAACTTCTCTTTCCTTTAGAAAGGCTTTTCATGCTTGGGATCCTAAGAATAATTTCTGGCCTTACAGTGTGTTTTTCATACTCTTCAACTGAATACTTTTGGTATGGCAGTAGAGTTGTCTGACAGGATTGTCTCTTTCCTGAAGAACCTACTCTGAAAGGATTTTTTCCTTCTATGCTTTATATCATAAAGTATGTAAGAGGGAAAAAATTGGTCAAGAACAGTGTTTCTAGAAATTCTCTGAAGCAGCATTTTCTTTTGTAAGCATTTTTATTATTAATCATGTTGTTAATAAGTGCAGGGTGATCTGCATGTCACTCCTTGCTCTTCAGAGCTGCTTCCCTTCCTGGTGTGGTTTGTATCAATTACTGAGGTTTATTTTTCCCTTCTCTCTTTAGGTTCTTGCTAAGCCTAATCCTTAATGAATGTGATTGTAAGGCCAAGAATGTTGTTCCTGTTTTACCCACACATAATGTAATGGGAAGGGTGTTAGAGGATAATTAATTTTATAGCACATGGCACATATGATGACAGTGCAAGTCTCTCTGCTCTGGCTGGTGTTGAGTATTTGTAGTAAGGACATTCTTCTGTTTAGGAGATGAAAATCACCTGATAAACAACTTTTCCTAAGCTTCACTAACTTCCTTTTCAGGGAATCTTCCTGCAGTTGCTTATGAGCTCAGGTAGAAGCACTGCTCACCTCGTTTTCCTCTCTGTTAACAAGTGAGCACCAGCAGTTTAAAGAGGAATTACTTGCCTCTTTTTCTTCATCTGTTTGTTTAAATTGATGCAGAATTCTAGTTTTCTGGACTTTTCTTTCATTGAATGCTGAAGGGTGGATAACTGGACGCCACATGGTGATGTGCAATTTTTTCTGGGAGTTTGAGTGCTCTTTAGGAATTACACATGTGGGCATTCAGATTGCAAAAGCTTGTGTCTATGGAGCAGATCATTCAGTCAATGAAAGTAGATGGATGGTGCTGATGGAAGGGTGGGATGTGGAAAGCAAAACCATAATCATTAAAAGCCTAAGTTTATTGCTAAATCTTGGAACATACGAAAAGTTTTTTCTCTTCTTGTTTTGCCTTTTTCTTTTCTTGCTCTGTCCTGCTCCCGTTCTTATTTTTATTTAACTTTTTTTTTTTTGCTCTGTGATATAAGTATTCACGCTACAAACCATCAGTGAGTGCTACAATGTTCTTAAGCTTTCTGCCCTGAGACTTTTTTCTGGGTTGAATGAACTAGGGTTTTCTTAATTAGTTTTTTGATTGTTTTGCCTCTCAGTGGGTTGCCTCTTTTGCTCATCCTCAACAGTTTCAGCCTAACTTGTTTACTAAATATAGCTGTGTCTTGTTGTTCTTTAACTGCTGGTTTCTTGACCCCTTTCCTGACTCTTTAATGGCTGCGCTGCTCTACTCTGCATGACAGTGCTGTTCGTTGGGAAGGACAACTGTCTTTTAGCAAGTGCTTGGAGAATCCAGTTTCTTTCTTTGGTTGGTAGTGTACGCTGCCTTTCTGCCCCATCTGGTGATGTGGATTGCACGCTGTTGTAGCTTTTTAAGCAAGATATTTTTGAGTGCAAATCTGTCTTATTGTAGAAGTAGGCTTTCTTTTTGTATTTAAATACCTCTTCTGAACTTTCTGGAGCTGCTTGTACTTGTGGGTGACTCTTACGCATAATAGAAATGCAGCGTGAGGGGCAAGAGAGGGAACAACAGCTATGTGCTGTAAATGGGTATGATATATTTTGGATATTATATATTTTGTACAATTACATGGAATTTCCAATGTTGTATTAAATTGAAGAAAAATACTCACTGTTGTCTGTCACCTGGTTCTCTTGTTCCACTGAAGCGCCACTCGTAGCTGTAAATGCAGTGCTCCAGCCTGGAGTTGGTTCCCATTTCTCTGGCCAGTTTCTCTAGGCTTAAAAAATGCAGCAGGGGAAGGCTGAAACCAGACTGGTTTATGTTTGATTGTATTTTGGATTTGTGTAAACAGTTTTAATGCATCAAGCTAAATTGGCAGGCTTTCATAATCCTCTGGGAAAATTGGGAGTTTGAAACCCAGCGGATAAATGAAAAAAAAATGGTTCTAAGCCCCAGATTTGGCTCTGTAAAGGGATGCTGTAAATTAGTTAGATCTAGAAATATGGTTTAGTTAAAGTAAATGAAAATGTGTTTTCGTGGGAACCTTATAATTTTAAAGACAAAAGAGTTGGATTTCTTTATTCTGAGTTGAGACACAAAAGCGAGAAAATGGCTGTTGACAAGAAATTTATATTTGCTGTCCAAACAAAGAGGTAATGATTTCACCACTTTTTATGGTTTTTAATGAAATGATGACATAAGGGTACTAGAAATTGTTTTAAAATGCTTAAAGTCAGTCAGTGGCTGAGGTAAGCAAGCCTGCACATGCATAACTAATTTAACAATCCCAAACATACATAAGATGAATGGTAGAACTTTTTGTTTCCTTACAGTTTACTATATGGTATTTTTTTTCTCTTTTAAGAACAAAAGAAAAATGTTGCTTTTACATCAGGATTCTGACGAGCTTTGTGCTCATCACTGTAGAAAAGAACAGCAGTAGGGTGGACTTGAGTTTGCTTCCTTCCCCCTTATTCTTGGTCACAAGCAGACCATGCCATTTTCTTAAGACATTTCCTGCTGTGTGCATTGTGTGGATCTTTCCTTCATTAGAGCTCAAGATTTGCATTGGCAAGCTCTGTTTAAACATGGCAGAGTAGAGCCCAGTTTTACAAGTTCAGTTTTTGAGGAAGGATGTCACCTCCCCAAAGTAACTTTTTTTTTAGTCTTTATTATATACCTTACAGCACCTCTCGCTTCTGTAACCAATTGGCAAACTTTGGAGTGGCTTTGAATTGTGGATGTAATCCTTCAGGCAGGGCACAAGTGACCGAATTCCTTTCCAGGAGCAGCAAGTGTTGGAGACCTGGCGACATGGAATGGAAGGAAAAGGGTCACTGTTAAAGGTTGTCTCGCACATCTCTGCTTTGGTATAGCTGTGGTGAAATCACTCTTGGAGTGGGAGCAGTTCCGAGGTGATTGCTACACACATCGATCTGGGCTTCTCTGGGAGCACAGTCCACTTCAGATACCTGAAAGTGCATTGCAACTGGTACGGTTTGGGAGTTGTTTGGATGCAATTTGATTGAATGGAATTTCAGAAGAACATTTCTAAAAATGTACTTTTCGGTATTTCCAAAGCAAGGTGTGGAAAGGAGGAACCTCCACCAGTAGGAACCATAAATTAAACTCTTTCAGCTGCAAGATTCAGAGATGTGGCAATACTCATGTCTGCATAGTATCACGTAGCTTCTTTAAACACGAGCTCTAACAAGGAGGTAATTACAACTTTGTTTAACTATGAAATTCTGCATCGAACTGCTCTCTCCTCCTCTCCCAGCATGTGCTGTGCAAATGCCATCAGAGAGACCTGGCAGGAAATCAGTGGTTCGTGTGTCTGTGGTGCTTGCTTTCTGAATTCTAAACATGTCCATTAAAGCCATGAGGCAAGAGGGACAATAACAGGCAGTACAAACTCTGGGGGTTTTTAAAATAATTTTATTTTATTTTTTATATTCTTTCATAGGATAAGCACAAAGCAGCACTGAGTCCATCTGCATGTCTAAGCATTTAATGATGGCATTTTTCCGTGAAAATTATATGACATATTTAAGAAAGATAACATGTTGGCAGTGCTGATCTCCAGATCTGGGTTTTTTTCTGTATTTTCTGTAATATGTGACTGTAGTATTTGCTGAAAGATGCTTGGAGGGATGAAGCGTTGGTTATAAACAAAGAGTTGGGTGATTTGAAATATTTTCAAAGGAGCTTTAAAAATATAAATTGCTTCTCTTCCTCTTAAACATAGAGAAAAATGGGTATTAGGCATAGTTGTAGAAAACAGTAAACAATTCAGATTCTTGGAAAACACTTTTTTTTCCTGAACACTTTATTGTGCTTGCTAGTTGTTCATTAGAAGTGATATTCCAGTATGACACTATTCCTGTGCTGTTTGCTAGAATAACTAATCTGAATTAGGAAGAAACAATTGCTGGCCCCCAGGTGCTGCAGAACTTTGGGTGGTGCATTTCCAAAGTCTACCCAGCATATTAGTCACTAGTGGTATTATGAACCGATACACATTTTTGATTCAATTGGAAAATTGTCAAAGTGTGGAGATAATTCCTGTGTGAAATTAACGTCACACTGCAAGCTTTTCCATGCTAGCTGGTTTAGTTCAAAGAAAACAGATAGAAGCTGGCAATCTTCAAATTTGTAAACTCTGAAATTTAGAACCACCCCAGCCAAGAACTGAAGAACAATCTCACTTTATTCATGATGTGGACAAATATAGACTAGAAGTTATTGCTCAATCACAGAATGGTTTGGCTTGGAAGGGACCTTAAAGATCATCTAGTTCCAACCCCCTGCCATGGGCATGGACACCTTCCATTAGACCAGGTGGCTCAAAGCCTCATCGGATGACAAATTGAATTCTGAAATAGAATTCCATTTTTCATTTTTAGATGCCAAATCTTTAGACGTTAATAGTTGTTATTTATTTAAACTTTGGAGGAATTCAAGCTGTGGGCATCGGACTGGTGGTTGTTACCAATCTCTGATCTTAGTGGACTGCAGAATGGCTTATTATGGGTAAAATATTATGATGTGCATTAGCAAATACAGAAAATATTTGTTTGGAGGAAACTGATTTTGCTTTTTCATTGGGATGATTTGTCAGTGAGCTGGTGTGGTATTGTTTGGGACTCTAATCTGGCATCCTGCTTACTGAACTGGAGATGGGAGACCAGTTTTTCTTTATACTAAGTCATCTGAGTTTTGAACAGATTTTTGATCATTCGTTTTGTGTGCGTGTGCCAAGCTTGTGGCTCTGCTACAGGAATATTTGTATGTGTGTATAGTGTTCTAGTTGTAGATGAATATGAATTTGGGAGAGCATTTAATTTGGCTTTTAGTTGTCAAATGCTAACGTGGTCATCCACCTCAGAAACGAATAAGCTGTTTACTACAGGGTTAAGGTATTTGAAGCATTGTCAGAGCGGAGATTTTACCTTGTTTCCCTCTCTGCCTATCAGTTCAGTTATTGCCTAGCTAAATAATACAGGTTTGCCTGTAGAGGTTCTTGCTAACATGCTTTTAATTATCTGCATTTACTTAATTATTATTTGCATTAGAAATTTCAATTTCCTGCTCCTATAGCTGCAGCAGCTTGACCAGCAAAAGGGCTCTAACTTGGCTGCTGTTTTTTTGGCAACACTTGGTGTTTGTTTTCTACAGACCACAAAGGGATGTTTTTTTCAAAGCTATAGATAAAATGTCAGGGAATTGCAGGAAAGTGAAAGAGAATTGACAAGAAAACTTGCACAGAGTATTTGCAGCTCCAGTTGTATTTGTCAGTTTGTGCAGATTTGTGTTTTGATAAGATCACTTACATGTGCCTTTCAGCCTTTAATTGAAGTTAATTTAAACAGATAAAATTTGAATAGTCCTTATTTTAGTTTCCAGAACTAATTGGGAAGTTTCCAGACTCTGGTGTCTGTGTATATATATACATATATGAATGTATATATATGTATGGATATATATATATATATATAGTAATACACGCACTGACATCCCCCCCACCCCCTCCCCCAGTTTTATTTAAAGGAATCAAAGTCTGGCCTTTTTTAGTCCATAACTGAACATGTCAGAGATTGCCATTACAGCTTGTGCTGGAACTGGTGGTATATTACATTTTCAGCAGCATCTGCAACAGGTTTTTGACTTCTTCAAACACTGCATAAAATCATTACATTGTGCTCCTGTAATCTCATTAAAGTGTAGAGGCATTCTTCAGTTGAAATGTTGTTATTATAGAATCACAGAATTGTTAAGGTTGGAAAAGAAAGACCTCTAGGGTCATTGAGTCCCATTGTTGACCCACCACTAAACGGTGTCCCCAGGTGCCATTTCTAGGTGGTTTTTGAACACTTCCAGGGATGTTGACTCCACCACTTCCCTGGGCAGTTGATTCCAATGCCTGCCAGCTTTTTCAGTGAAGAAACTTTTCCCAATATCAAATCCAAACCTGTCCTGATGCAATTTCCTCTGTTATATCACTTGTTTCCCTGGAGACTGACCCCCACCTTGTATATAACATATCTGTTATGTAATATAGCCCTATGTGGACTTACTTTTTGTATGTGATTAATGCACATTTTAGTTTCCTGTCAGTATTGCTGGATCTTGATTATCATAGGCATTGCAATATGTATTTTGGGTTTGCAAAGCTTTAAGCTACCTTTGAAGTAGCTTTTTTTTGGTCTTTGCCATATTGCTATTTACAGTCTTTTGCATACAGGGTATGGGTTAAAACACAAAATACCTTCAAAGTTAAACTAATGAGCAGGCAGAAGAAGGTAGAAATCTTTACTAGAAAGTAGTGACTTGCCTAAGATGAACAAGAAGCTGCATTTTGGCAAACAGCTCTTCTGTACTATCATACGATCTTTGGGTATGTATTTTTAGAAGAAAGATGGGTAGGGTTGATGTCATCTAAGAGTTGCCTGTTGACTCTTAACTCAAGTTTTCTTCATCAGCTTAATTACTCTGGGATGTTACGAGCCCTTGAGTTGCAATATTGGCTTAACAGCCTCAGGTACCGGCTCCTGCCTTTGCTCTGCATCTTTCTTTGCTGAGAAATAGGGGTGCAGGAACAGCCATTTCATAGTGAGTCTCATCTTCCTCATTAGCTTTGATGTGTATGTATTAACGTCCCCCCTTCTGTGTTGTGCACAGTTCGTGTTGTATCCTGCGTTCTCCAAGCTCCACGAAGAGCAGCTGCTTGGTGGCCGTGAGCCACGTGCTGCCCGTGGGCGCTGCCACTCTGGGGAGCAGAGCCGGATCCCCACGGGGATTTGGGGTAATCCCTCTGGGGCAAGACCCTGGAGACAGAAACCATCTCTGCTTCTCTTTGCTAATTGCCCTGTAGATGTGGCCCTAAGTGATGTGGAGGGAAGCTGGGTGGTGTGACAGCAGAGACTTCCATGTGGTTGCACAGATTAGGGCTAATGTTAACAATTACATATCACGTATAGTTCTGACTTTCTGTGGACAAGCAGTTTTGTAGCAGGGAAGGGAAAGGAAAATGTCTGCCCCTGGAAGAAAGGCCTCTAATTGGAGGCTGCAGGAGCCACCCTGGTGAACGCCCTGTGAGGTTTCACAGGGATGCTGACAAGCTGCAGCTGCTGGAGGGGTGCTCTGCAGAGCAGATGGTGTTTCTGTTGTGTTAGGCTGCTGTGACGTGTGCTCCTCACTATGAATACCTGGATTGTCCAACACGATGTGATTTTGTAGAATTTACCATTGCCTCTCCAGTATCTCTGTGGATGACTTCTTGTGATTATTTGGGTTTTTAAAAAACTTTTATCCTGTGTTGAATATTATTTTCTGTTTTTCACTTTAAGTTTTTGCTGGAAAACTCTTGAGGTGGTGTACAATATACTTGCCATGTTCACCATGCTTGTCATGGGCTACTTTATGTCATGTCACCCTGTTTCTAATCTGTGCTCTCCTCAGATGCTGACTTCTAGTGGTTTCAGCGTTACAGAAACAATTTTCTGTCTCTTGGAAACAGGTGTTAGAATAGGTTTTAGTAATTTACCTTTAGTGCTACGTGAACCATTCACATTCTCAAAGTGGAAAACTCAATCACATTGGTGTTCTGCTAACTCGATGTGTTGCTGGGCCATTTCCAGGGATCTTGGAGCAGGAGGGTGCTGCTGTTGCACTGTACTGGCTGCTCAGTCCAACCAGGATCCGCTCCTCAGTTCTCTTCTAACAAGAACCATCCTTCTTATTTAATAAGATAATGGCTGCCATATGGTTTTCTTCATTACCCTCTTCTCTTTGTCTAGTTTTTCATGTGTGCTTATGTACTAAAAGCATCAGGGAGACCATCTTCCGTGCTAGTAAAACACTGAAAGTAGGTAAGTTTCTACTTCTTTTTAGGGACAGTTTATTTACTCCTAGTTTTATGAATTAAGAAAATGTTTTGTTGACATTTGTAAGATAGTCTCCTAGAGTTCCTGAAGACTCATGCATATGTGGGGTTGTTTTGATATTTGTATTTTTGTGATTATTTTTCTTTGGTTTGCAGAATGGTTAATGCATTTTAAGATAACCTACCATGGGAATAGGAAACAACTTGTTTTTGCAAAATAGAGCTACGCTTTTTTAACATATAGCAAATAATCATAAAGGCATTTATAGTAGAGTTTTTTATACTCTGAGATACGTTCCACTTATTTGTTAATCATTATGGTTTGATTGTTTTGTTTGACGTAACTCATTTTTCCAAGGACTTTTATTGCAGCAATTACACATATACAACATGGAACTTAGAAGGAAGTGCAGCATCAGATCACTGGAGATTCTCTGCTGCTTTTACAGCTAATTTTTATGTTTTGTGGTGTTAAAGTTAATGATTTCTTGCTGTGCACGCTGTTTCACATGCATAGTGTATATTGTATCTGCTTTATTACTGAGAGTACTTTTTGAACTCGCATGTGTCAATGTAATTAGTAGGAAACTTATCTTTGGTTTTGTAATTG
The DNA here is from genome assembly GCA_014706295.1 of Lycocorax pyrrhopterus obiensis. NCBI lineage: Eukaryota > Metazoa > Chordata > Aves > Passeriformes > Paradisaeidae > Lycocorax > Lycocorax pyrrhopterus. The sequence continues at coordinate 24,272,878 of JACSVZ010000004.1, forward strand.
AACACACAGTTGTATTTAGGTGCTTTCTAGTGCTGCCTCTTTTATTGATCTAGCAAGTGACTTGTAGCAGTCATATAGAGTAGTTAAAATTACCAAGAGGTACTGCAGCTCTTGTGTTACATATTGTGATCTTTTTATTGCCATGTGTGGTGTTCTGCTCTCATTTTGCACTTCACTTTTCTACTCCCTTTTCTGCGTGTTGAGCAGTTCAGCTGCTTTCTACCTACCATAAAAAACCTTCAGTTTTAGTTTTGAGGCATTAATTTGTAGTCCTTTAGTAGGTCAGTGTTCCTGCTTGTATAAAAACATTTCTGGAAGTGTCAGCAAGAGCAAACCAGATGGGTCCAAGCTCTGGTGGTGTTTTCACCGCATTCCCTGCTTGGAGGAAGGACAATGCACTGCTGCCTTGGGGAGTGTGCTTTGCTCTGTGCGTGTAAGCTCATCTGCATGGTACCTTGCTGTGCTGGGGGAAGAGCTGGACTCGTCTCGTGGCTCCAACCATGTGGTGCATGAAGCTGTGTTGGAGGACTGCAGAGGGCTGGTGAGAGACAGCTCTGGCAGTAGAGGACAGCAGGCTCCTGAGTGTGACTCTTCTGTCTTGGAAAGCAAAGAATTTTTTATTTAATTTTTTTTCATAGTCTGCTTTTATGACCCTTCTTCAGGTGAATACTGAGTACTGACTGTATTTGAGGGCAGGAGGGTGAGAAAAACGAAAGGTGAGCACTTGAAGCCCAAATGATTTCTTGTATAAAATGTTTAGGATTAGCTGTGTGCCCATCAGCATGATAATGGGTATGTTTCTGCAGAAAATCAGCTAATTCCTGATCTGAGGTGCCGGGCTAGATGGTTTATCTCATGGTAGCCACTTTCTCGAATGTCCAGGGGTGACAGCAGAAACTCTATTCTTTCAGTCATGTTGGAGAAACTCTTTGAGGAGTTTTGAGATGCTGAGCGTTGTACGCTCAGCTTTGCCCTCCCCGAGGAGCAGGAGGCTGCACCAGTGTCACGTCTGCCTTTGATTTTGGTGGGTCACTGTTAGCGGCTGCGTGGGAGGTTACTGGGAGGATCAATTTGTCACTGTGTCTCTGGAGGACGGAAGATGTGGGGAAGTGAGCGGGCAGATCGTGGTCTGAAAACTTGGTTTGGAAACTAAGGATAACACTGTCCCTCTGCCCCTTTGAAGAGCTCTTGAATTGAGGGTAAAGATATGAAGGAAGGTGCCTGGCTGGTATGTGCTGCCCAGTAGGGCCAGCCTGTGGTCCAGTTCCCCTTTGCAAAGACCTGTCTGTCTCTGTTGTGGAGCTCCTGTCTGCCAGCATTGTGAGTGGAGGTGGTTCACTGCCCACCTCAGAGGTGCAAATATCTCCTTGATGCGTGGCTGCAGGAAAGATGCTGTGAGGGAGGAAGAACAACCAGGTGTGGTAGTAGAGCAGTTGGGGAGACAGCTGGATGCCGCTGAACATCCCAGTACTCTCCAAATCCCACCAACTTTCTTCTCCCTCTGCTGCTTTTCCTCCGCTTCTTCCTGTCCTTCTCCTGCCATCCTCAAAAAGGGTGTGCGAAAAGACAGAATGGATTTTCCTTTTCAAAGCCTTCTGAGAAACCCTAATGTTACACATCCACCTGTGTCGTTGTGTCTTCTCAAAAATCAAACATAAACAAACATAGTACTGTTTTCTTAACCAAACTAACCCCAAACTTGAAATCAGCTAATGATATAATTATCCCTTTTAGTTATCATTGTCTGTCTTGTTGTCCTGATTAAGGCAGTTATGCATATGTTCCTGATGAGAAAAATGTGTTTCAATTTGGTTTTACTGTTGCTGTATGCTAAATGAAAAAATAAGCCAACCTAATTCCCTTAGAATGTATATTTTATGGAAATATCTGAAATTAAGGAGTCAATAATTTAACTTAATACTTCATTTGTAAGACTTGATTTTGAGCTTCATATTCTAAAGCTTAGTGTGTTGTGGAGCAGGTAATCATAGGAAAGGCAAATAAGTATCAGATTACAAAACTTTTCTACATTAAAAATATGACCATATGTGCCTCTGAATAATTCCAGATGGAAGGCTGCTGGTTTATAATTTGTTGGTTTATATTACATTTCTTCAGAATTCTTTGCTTCTTTTTTTCTTTTGTTGTTGTTGTGAACGTAGGTTGTGAATCCAGAGATATATGACAAGCAGAAAAAAATAAAGAGTGCAAAATAATAGTTTATGCCAGCTGAGTTTTAGGTTGGACATTATGAAAAATTTCGTCACGGAAAGGGTTGTAAAGCATTGGAATAGTCTGGCCAGGGAAGTGGTAGAGTCACCATCCCTGGAAGTGTTTGACAAAACAATATGGCACTTGAGGACATGGTTTAGTGGTGAATATGGTGGGGGGTTGATGGTCATACTTGATGATCTTAAAGGTTATTTCCAACCCTAATGATTCTGTTCCACTTGCTAGGTGTGTGATCCCATTCCCCAACATTTTGATTGCGTACCTGAGCTAACAGGGATGTCAGGTTTGGGTTGGTCATACAGACTTTTTCATACACTGTTATGTAGTCCCTAAGGGATCACACTTCAGCATACAATTCTTTTTTGGTATGTATTTTAAGAAGCATATTCAGGTGGTTATTGAGAGAGTTCCCAGAGTGAATGTGAAGTCTTTCAAATAAAAAGAGAAAAACTTGAGAAAGTTACAGACCACGTGCAAAAAAGTTACATACAGAAAACATGCAAACAATATTATAATGGATGCGGTTTTGCAACCTTGCCTCTGTTTGCCGACAGTAGTGCAGCATGCAACTCCTTTTGAAAGAAACATACTCTTGAGAGCTTGTCAGCTTACTCTCTTTTATGAGTCCCCTTTTAAAACAGCCTTGTTTTACGAAAAGAACCTTAGAAATACACATAAGCTCGGTTCGTGTTGTCAAAGGCAGTGGTTAAATATTTTGTCGCAGTAATTGCAGCTGCACTTTCGTGGTAAGGTGAGAAAAATGTAATTCTAGGTTATAGTTAATGAAGTTGTAATTGTTCCTGTATGGGAGGTCACTTGGGACTCCCTTGCTTCAGGAGTGGGTTGTAGTAATCCTCTTACCCTCCTGCCCTGGGCAACTTGGTCATTCTTGATCCCCACGTAGAATGCCTGAATCGCGTTTCTGGTCCTTATTAGTCCTTGCTTGCTTACTCTTTATGATAGAGCACTAGGATGTCCCAAGTTCATTCAGGATGATCATTTCATTCTTACTATTTGTGTCTATTTATAGTGTTTTCCTTGGATCTTTTTATATACTAATTTCTCACACAGTTTTAACAGTATTTTATAAGTTCCTGTTGTAGGAAATAATAACTGTACCCATGTCAATAGATTAATTATGTTTAATTTCACTCAAAACATTACGTGGGGTCCATGTGCAATTTGTTAATAACACAGATTATGAGCTTGGCATAAAAAGTACCTGTTCAAAGTTGTTTTTTCATCTACGTCCTCACTTGTTTTATTTCTGCTGCCACAATCAAATTTCAGGGCTTTGAGAAAGGCTCTGTACTGTATTCGCTTCATGGCAAAGGAAGGTATGGGATTTAGTTTTGGCCAGGGCAATTACAAAGAATATCTGGGAAACTTATTTCCATGTTTGGAAACTTTATCCTTCTTTTGCTAGTAGTTGGGGCTAAATATTGATTAAATTAGGGATTATTCAGGAGTTGTGAAATACAAAATGCTTCAGAGCCTCCTGGTTTTGAGCCTTTAGAAGCTTGCCCCAATGCCTTTCAGTGGCTCATATAATTAAAGAGTTTCTTCGTGTGCTTTGCTGAGGTATTAACTGTTTGTGTCTGCAAAATGGGGGTTTTCTTTTTGTTATATGGGAAAAGTGATATGTCCTTTTTTCAATAAGTGTAAGTGTGAGTAATTTTTAAAAACAGATCAGTTTCAATGATGTTACAAGTATGTGCGGCTTAAGAGAAATCATCTGGATTTCTCAAGAAGCATCATCTTTGCTGAAAAGTGCAACTTGAGTAAAATAGTTTCTGGAGTACAGAACCTACTGTACAGTGCTATTTCTGAAATACTGCTAGGAAAGAGGCCAGGATTAGAAGGGGAACAAAATTTAGCAGGATGGAGGACGGGGATTGCTAATGGTAGGCTTTTTCTCATGCTTGTGACTGTACCATTTTTATGCAGGAGTCTTTTAAAGAGGGATGTTGTGATATTTCTCCTGGGCTCAAGTGCTTCTGTGGTCACCTTTATCTGTGGTTTAGACTTTTTTTGGTTCAAATTCTGTATTTTAGAGGGTTTTACCACTTTTCTATGAAACCTTTGCCCTGGTCCTTTAGCATTTTAGATGAAAACAGTCCTTTGCAGCTAGAAATTCCCATTAACTGGCTTCTCACACAGAGTAATTTTAAACATATCCGCAAGCCTTTGTGCATAAGGAGGAGGGTATTTCCTTGCAGTTGCTTTGAGAAAACAGGGGAATGAATGAGCTTTTGCAATATCAGGCTTGTTTGCTCAGTTGCTGTTATAATAACCCCCCTAGAAATGCTGCCTTATAAATGACAACCTACCTACTGTTAATTATTTTTAACTCTAGAATAAATTTTATTTGATGAGCATTTAACCTGGAAAACTTGCCTAGACATGTAAGGCTTATTAGCGTGCGTGGTGTGCTGTTCTTTGCTTGCTTCTTTTATTTTTACATAGCTGATGTAGCAGCGGTGAGGCACCATCTGGCATTTTTTAAGGTTTGTGATCATTCCTCTGCATCAGGGTTTCAGGAAGACACTGACACCACACCCACCAACAGCTCCCTCTTCTCTGGGGACTCCTTTTCCTGGTATTTCCTATGGTGCCTGTGAGATTCAGCCGTTCAGAAGCATCTGTTTCGCTTGTTCTACAAGGTGATCAGATTTTGCTCGGGAGTCAGAAGCCCATGAGAAAAACCACTGCAAGCTGGCAAAGCCTGCCTACCTGTGCCCTTGCAAGGGGTGGAAGGCTGGGGGTGTGTGTGTGTGTGAGATCTTGGAGTTAATTACTACAGAAACCATGTTTTGGAGCAGAAATGTGTAGGTCACTCAGTTACGTCAGCACCAATTTTCTGTGCAGAGCATGAGGAAGATGATGTGGGGTGGGTGCATAATCATCTTAAAACATGGCTGAATTGGTTATGTTCAGTCTTTCAGCAGGAATTGCCTTTGAGTAGAAATCAGGCATGAAGAGCACAGGCCCACATGGAAGTCATTTGCTGCAAGTATGACGATTTAAGATTTGAAAAAGAGGGATATCCCCCAGCATATCCTTTCACACAAGCTGATGTTGTTTTCTCAGGTGAAATGTGGGCTAGCAGAAGACAGGAGACAGCATTATGTCTCAAAGTAAACACATAAACCTTTAATTAAAAACAGAAGATGTGGGGAGGAGAGGATGCCTTAGGAGCACAGGCGATTGCAATAACCAAAACGTGTTGAGAGATAAGGCGATGTATTGCATAGAAATCTAGAGTATTGTTGAGTGTTAAAACTCTGTGATAGAGTTAATTTCTTCACAGAGAAGTTCCTCTGCATTACTTGAAAAAACATGCTATGGCTTTTGGCATGGATATGTTTATAAATGGGTACTTTATGGTCCGAAAGGCACCTTTTGATCACTTTGCTCTTTCTGTATGGGTATGTTTGAAGTTTTTAGTGTGAGATGAGTGAAGAAGCAAATGGTAGGTACGTTCTTGGTTCTGCAAACATTGATGGTCCCTAGTAAAACTGCTAACGAGGAGTTGTAACTGTTTAAAAATTACCTGTGCAGGTGTTCTCTGGTTAAAATGCGTAAATATAAACGTTTCAGGTTTATGTTTCTGTGACTGGATAGATAATGGCTTCTCCAGCTCTTTTTGGTGGTCTAATATGCTTGCTTTAGTTGTTCAAATAAGCACATCTAAAGTGACATGGAGATGACTGGAGGTCGAAAAAGTGCAATTGTACAACTAAGTTTTCTTGATATTTTTAGTAGACGTGTCTAAACCTCTTATTTGTATAACCTTCCTAGTTTAATGAAAAGTGGTACCAATATTAGATGCAACTGCATACTTTCTTCAAATGTCTGAGTGGTTATTCAGTTTTTCTCTGTTTTACAAATGAATTAACCAGATGTATCTATTTAAATCCTGTATTTCTGATGCTACGCTATCTTGAGTCATGAAGTCTCATTCGCTCAGGCTGCATTTTTGTAAATGACACTTGGCAAGCCAGCAGACAGGAATTTAGAAACTGCTAAGTGTTGGCATCTTTAGTAACTGATCACATTCTACCACACATGCCCTCACAAAGGGTTTTTCAGTATGGGGTTTTTGTTTCCTCCCCTTACATCTGTTCATACAGGGCTTATTCTTTGCTTGTTGGCTGATTGGCAGACCCATGTTAGCCGAGTTATTTTTGTGTTGTATTTCTTTGCAATCAGGGAGCTAACAAAAGCTGGAGTGGATGTGCATTTGCACCTAGCGTAGCTGTCGGTGTAGGTGGCTTTGCTTTGCAGCAATGTGATGCATACACAGAATGGTAATTTGCAGCTTGGCAGGAATGGTGAGGAGTTCAGCATTTAGCATCTTTGTCATATTTTTGCCAGCATTCCTGCAGTACCTATTCAACACGTTTGAATGTACTCCTTTCATCAGAAGTCTTCTGGAGACTTAATGTTTGGGCCAGCAAAACGGGGAGTCTTCTACTGAAATAATTTCCCCCTTCTGTTCCATTCTCTTTATGGTTTTTTTTTTCTTTTCCTTCTTTTCACATGTATGCTTGTATAAATTGCACTCAGTTCAATAACTATTTGTACAGCTCACACAGAAACTCTTACAATAGAGGCTGTTTTCCAAATTATCAGAATGCTCTTAGTAATTGTTAAGTGTCTGCAACATGTCTCAACCTCTATTCTTTAATTACATATTAATGCATAAATTCTCCAGTATTTTAACTTCTGAAGTTATTTTCACCCAAGTCCATTCACCTCAGTCTCCTTGATTTGCTTGGGGGCTGGTTTGTAAATGCCCGCAACTTTTAGCAATATGGAGTGAGTGAATTGTTTTTTTTTGGAGTTGTAGTGCTGGATGAGCCTGTTTTCTTTTGTCTCCCTTCGTTCTTCCCCACAGGCCATCAGTGAAAATTAAATTCTTCAGAATAGTAGATTTCAAATGAAAATAGACTTTTCAGTGAATAGATGAGAGATGTTTTTGTAGCTGCAGGAAGAAGGAAGATCAATGTGTAAGAGACAGCTTTTTAATGGCTTTTATCTTGTTGTTGGGCTCTACTTTTCACCAGTGTAGGTTCCTCTTGTTCCACCTAAATTATGGCCAGGTTCCAGCCTTCATAGTAAATTTCCGTTAAACTTCTAAAGCTAACTTAAACTTCAGACACACAGTATCTTAATTATTTTTATAAGCAAAAAGTAATTTTTACTTCTGTATTCTATTTGTGTAGAGTGGACTGGTTTCACATTCTTCAGAGAAGTGGTAAATTCTGTCAGCTTCTGGCTTAAACTATCAGATACTGAAGCAAATAATCCCTTCCCCTGTTCTTAACAGACTCTCTGTCGGGAGGCATAAACTCTCTGTCCGTCCACATAAATCAAAGTTACCACATCAGACTCTACTTGAGTTTTTTCAACATATGCAACCAGAGCACAGCAGGCCAGATCCCCTCTCCTTGATGGGGTTCTGTTGATTAACATCAGCTGAATTTCTGGCCCAGCATGTCCAGTGGTCTCAATTCCCAAACGCAGCCACACTGGCTCTGCGAGACGCCCGTGCCACGTTTATATTGGAGGGGAGCTTGTTGTATCAGCTGTGTTACAGAAAATCTGTTTTCCCTGGGCTGTTTGTTACGGACTGTTCATTGTGACTTTGGCTGGCTATCAGATGCTTCTATTTAAACAAACAAATTTCTTCTCCCAGTTTTCCTCAAGATGTCCGTCAGTGAAGTAGCTCTGACTGAGACAAAATGAGTGATACATATGTATTTAATAAGTGACATCAGAATTTGTTCAAACACATCAATAAAGCAGTCATTGAGTTGTGACTTCAGAGTAGGTTCTAGTGGTAGTAAAACACCAACTGGAATCTCTAAAAATTTCCATTTGCAAGACACTTACCTTTTGTCCCAGATGTTTTTTCCCCTTCAAGCCAGATCAGTGCTACCAGCATTTGTGTTACCTGTGTTGTTGCTCAAAGGTGAGCCACAGAAAGGTATGGTCTGCCATATTCAAGGTAGAAGTCTTTATGTACAGATATGTCAAAGCAACTGTGTGTTTGCGTTTCTGGATTTTTTTTTTCTTTTTTCCCCCTTACCCTTTCCCATGAGTTTTGACACAGCATTTTGGAGCATCTGCTGACAAGGGTATGTCAAAAGAGTGTAGAGTAGTATCTTCTATTCTTGCATTTTGGCTGGCAGTGTGTTTTGGCCTGCTGGTATATTACATTTGTAATCCTATACCATGCATGCTGTCCTAGAATAGATCATAGAATTGCTGAAAAATGTAAGTTGGAACCACTGGAGGTCATCTGGTCCAACACCCTCCAGCTCCAGCAGTGGTGGCTTCAAAGACAGTGTTACTCTGGTTCTTGCTCCAGTTGAGTTTTGGATATCTAGAAGAATATAAAGGTTACAACTTTACCCAGATACAAAGGAAAAAAAAATGGATTGAGAGTGTTTAAAAGCTAAAACAGGTGGCTGAGTTGGAGTTTCCTTTGTTGCCCCTTTCCTTTACACTGCTGAAGAGAGTTTGATGCACTTTTTTCCTGTAGTCCCTGCTCCCCAGTGTAGTGAAGAACTGGATCCTGCTATGACTTTTCTCACAGCCTCTGGTCTTGCGTGATGTGCTGCAGCCTCCTTACCATTGGCTCTCTCCAGCTGGGCCCTCTCTGTACTGGGAGATACCAAACTGGACATGTGCCTAGCTGCCACCCAGATGGGAATAATCCTTTCTGCCAGTGTGTTGGCTGCAGTCCCGCCCAGACAGCCCAGTGTGTGGGCAGCCCTGGCTGCTGCAAGGGTCCCCTGCTGACCCCTCCCAGTTCATTTACCTGGATCTTCAGCTGCTTTGTGCAGGTCATGCCAGCCTGCACTCCTGTGTGCTGCATCTGCAGTGGGATTTTCGTGCTCTGCTGCGTCTGTGTTTGTCTTTGCTGAATGTTGTGAGACTTCTGTTAAACCAGCTTTCTGGTTTGTCCTGATGCTGAGGAGCAGCAGCCCTACGCCCCAACATTTCAGTCAGCCTCAAGGTTGATGTCATGGATTCATAGAATTGTTTAGGTAGGAAAAGACCTCTAAGGCTGAGTCCAGCCGTTGATCCAGCACTGCCAGGTCCACTCCTAGACCATGTCCCTTAGTGCCACATCTACATGGCATTTAAATACCTCCAGGGGTGGTGACTCAACCCAGAAGTTATTTATGTAGTGTGTGACCTGAATTTTTCCCTTAAACTGCATTGGGAGTGGGTTATTGATTTCTCTTAAATAGGATGAGGGTGTGTCCATCCCATTGACCAGATGAAGCAGTGTTGACCTGGGTACTGAGCCATGAGGGGCACCGCTTGGGATCAGCTGCCAGTAGGACCATTAGACCACAACCACTGCATTTGGAGCCTGGTGACCCAGCCAGTTTTTATCCCATGTCTAAAAACAATCACATATCTTCTCTCACCCAATCCTTACATTTGAGCAATGCGGATTTAATAAACAGATTAGTGGAAAGCTTAACAGTGGAATGGAAATTGTTAATATTGTAGACTTCTAAAAATGCATCACTGCATTTAAGAAGGAATTGGGAGTTGTTTGTGGTAAGCCGACAGTCCAGCAGAAGAATCTTTTTGGTTGTGTTCAACTAGTATAGATTTGTGAAAGTGGTACATTCAAAGTGATTTGAACTGAAAAGAAACTAAAGGGAGAATTGCAATTGGTTTGAGTTAATTTTTTCAGTACTAATTTACATTGTTTGAGCTTTATTGCACTGGCTGTTTGTGGAGGCCCTGTATAGGAAAAGCAGTTGAGGAAGAGAGGTTTTAAGGACAATGCACGACAATAAAACCACAAAGTATCAGGAGGGTTCAGCATATTGGAACTATTTTTAGATCATTTTTGCTTTAAAGTCACTGAAGTTTTAAATTTGTTAAATGTATGACATTTTTCTTTTTCTCTTTTTTGTTTTCTTTATGCTTTGTGAGACTCTTTTCTGGACGTGATGGCAAATTATTGTTTGTTATTCAGAATTTGTTTTGTAAACTGTTCTTCCTCTGAAAATGAGCTTGTGTTTGGCTTGGATAAGCCCAAGGTGTATAAGCACAACCATCCTGAAACACTTGGGCTCATCCAAGCTGCGGGATTTGGCGGAGACAGGGCCAGGGGTCCTGTTTTACAGGGCAATGAGACAACGTGGGTGAGCATTGGGAAGTCACAGCGGAACACCATGGAGCTGTGAACTTGCTAGGGAGAAAATGGGGACGGGAGAGCGTGTTTCCAGCTGGGGAGCAAGGGATGTCTGAGCTTCAGAGAGAATTTCCCATGGTGTAAGCGTGAGGAATGGAGTTGCAAATAGGGGAGAACGCTGCGTGGGTAGAGGCAGGGCTTCCAGTTTTGCACAGCAGCTTAAGGCAGAAATACTTCAGTCCAACACTCCTGTCTTAAGGGAGAATTAGTATCACAGTCCTGTGTTACGGTGATTGCACAGATTTTATACCTCTTTTCCTGCTCTTCCTCTGTGACATCTCCCTCTCCGCCCCCTTCCCCTCCTTGTCAAGCTCACCCAGTGCCCACCACAATCTGCTGCATTGACAGACGTGTGTTCAAACAGGTATATTGTATTTAAAATATATACCCATAGCTCTGCATTAGTCAGGTGAACCTTACATAGTGCCTTAGTGCATTAATTTTGCTAATCTCACTCCATTAGTACTTACATATTCTTCCCTTTTCTTGTTTGTTTTGAACTTGAGAAGGTTTGCACAACCAAAGGTGCACTTACTTGCCCTTTGATTAAGTCAAGCAGCTTTGGTTTTCAAAAAATACCGTGAGTATATTGACTTTGCTAGTGGACAAGTGTTTGGTAGATGACTTAAATTCCACAAAATCTACGGAAAGAAAAGTAACTTCTGGGAGGCACCTTGATGAATGAGCATACATTTTCAGTATGCCATAAGTGACTTATATGAGCAAATGTAATGGTCAGAATATCACCTGCAAAAGAAAATTTGGTGGCAGAGATCAGAACTAGTGTGCCAGAAATGAGCGAGAAGCTGTTCTTGAAAATCTGCATGCGATTGTTTTTGTCCTGAGTGTTGCTACAATGTTTTTGAAGGTTATAAAGAACTGTGCAACACTTTCTTTCCAAATAGGCATTTTTTTTTTTGTGCAAGCAAAATAAAAACCTAAGAATTATTGGAATGAATGTGGAAAAAATTCCAGATATGAATTTATACAGCTGTGCATGGTACTAGAGACACTGACTTGTCAAATGTAAAAAAATATAAATGCAAGTGGAGGTTCATTGACCTTTTATTCTTAAACACTCAAGTTTGCTGGAAGCACAGAAAATAATGATCAGTTGCTTGAGGTGCTGGATGTATAGGTGCTGGATCAATTGCTTAAGGTGCTGGATTGATGCCAGCAGGAGTGCTTACAATAAAAAGAACACCTTCAATTTTGAGTAGAAGCCCGTTCACTGTACCTTGAGGAGTAGTCACGCTTCTGAAAATAATCTGCTGTCAAACACAGGGAAAAATGACAGCTGTCAACTTACAATCTAGTTTAGCCTAAAGGAAGATGTTTATCGTTTTTAAAAAGTTTTTTCATTGGCAGCTGACAGTGGAAAGTGGGTGGATGGGTTTTGCTTTTTTTTTTTTTAATTCTTTGTTTTGTTTATTTTTGGGGGGGCTTTTTTTTTTTTTTTGCCTTTCTGTACGTGTTGCCTGAAACTCACCTTGCAGTAGTTGAATGTGGAATTGAGCAGCGAGGTGTACCTGCTGGAAGGAGCTGCAAGTTCACCCTAAACTGTTGTTTCAGTGAGAGAGGACTTTGGTGTTTGGGAAAATTGGGGCAGGGTTTTGAGAGGGAAAACCTTGTGTAGAGTTGGGAATTTCCCTTATGATGCCCCAGGGAGAAATCATGTGTTCTGTTTTCACTGTACATAATCATTGGAGATCTTGGTCTTTGTGGTGACCTAGTAAAGATCAAGTGCAATCTTTGAGTTTCCAACACCAGTCGGTAACTTTAGGCTGGAGAAAACCACTAACTTTTAGGTAGTTCTGGTGTTCATCTGTGCCCCTGGGCACAACCTTAGATTTGCAGTTATAAAAGTGTTTCAAACATCTTGGTCTGTCAGTCTGAGTGAAATTTAAAAAGCAAATTAATTTTGGAGAATATAATTGGTATTACTCATCATCTGGTCATTACTATGCAGCTGCATCAGTTTGAGGAACACACATATCGAGCTTTTTGTTAATTTGTCTTCTGTGCTGTTAGAAATAAGCACAAAAAGCTTGTGATAAAAATCTGATCCTGATCTGTGAGTTTGTTAGATGGAGTTGGTGGGGTTGAGTAGACACAAAGCAATTCAGCTTCAGTCCCTGAGATTCATCCAGCTGACACTGCAGTCACTTTTACCACAGAGCAAAAGAGAAGCACAGAAGTTCCCACTACTCTCCTCAGTGTTTTTTAAGTGCTGACTGAAGTTTGAGCGTTTGTGTGACTACAAATAACTAAAGTTCAGACTGCAAGTAATACTTCGTAGCATCAGAACTGAAGATCTGGAAATCTTCCATGTTGTGCTGGCATTTTCTCCACCATTGTCTCTTGCTCTGCTCCATCCCTCTGCTTCTCTGGCTTGGCTGCTTAATTTATTTCCCCAGGTGCAGGCAGGTACTTAAAACAAGCTCCTGGCAGGGACTAGCAGCTTCTTCCTCTTTGTTGGTAAGATTTGGTGAGATCATGTGGGCACTTGCTCCAGGAGCTGGGAAATTGCGTTGCAGTCTGTTCCAGTTAGGTTTTTGTGAGTAATTGCAAGCTTCCCCTATCTGTATTGTCTTAAGGGTTTCTGTTGTTAATTGATTTGGTTTCATGAAGCCGTGATAAGCCTTACCATTTTTACTTCCAGTTAAATATTTATAGAATGTGAATTCACTGTATGTGGCTTGAAAGTCTGATGGAGAGCCTCTGAGTGTATTTGTTTAATTGTCTGTAGCCAAGTACAATTAGCATGTACTGTACGGGCAGCGTAATTATCCTGTCTAGTGAGCATGCAGAATTCTTCCTCGCTGGAAGATTATTTTAATGTTTCCTTAGTGTAGCGTGGGGCAGCAGTTGGATCCCCATGCTAAAAATAAGAAAGGAAGATGTTCCTTTCGTGTGTTGCATCAGCTTTCAGCAAGCTTAAAATAATGCATTGTGCAAGAACATGTCCTTCAGCTGATTCCCTGAAGACTATTGACGAGTTTAACTTCTTTGAGCCACACACACCCTGCCATGTATGGACACACAAATAATACTATTCAGTTTATAAAATAACACATCTATTTTTGTGCACTGGTCTAAATTCAGGGGGAATTTGGATTGTTTGTGTGGAGGAGAAGAGGTAGCATTAGCTTTAACTGAAATACAGTACTTTGAATTTGATTGATTTGGCACGAGTGCTAGTTTAATTAAATAAGTGCTTTCTGAAAAGTAGTGTCCATCTACTTTCTTGGGTTTCTTTGTTTCCCAGGGAAGGGAATTGGAGAATGAATGTGTCATGTGAAATGTTTTTTTTTAATGGGTGTGCATTGATGCCTTTTTTTTTGTGTGTGTATTTGGATTTTTTTTACAAGTGAAGTCGTATATAGATGTTTTGGAGTTTTGGAAAGTCAGAGCTTATTTTATTGCTTACTTTGGACATGATGCAGTCTCATTACCTGTTTACTGGGCAGGACAAAAAAGTTAAGGAATTTGGTACAGGGTGGGGGAAAGATCACTGTGACACTAAAGTTTGCAGTTTAGGGAGGAGAGACTTGTAAAAAAGGTGCTACTGTAACTTTCCCAAGTTGAATGGGTTGTTGCACTTGTTCATGTTTGAATCAATGCTGAGATACAGCTTCTAATATTTTTTATATTGGCAGTGGAGCAAAATGAGCCTGTTTCATGGAAAGACTCACTGAGATATTTTTCATTTTAACTTACTGTAACAGGACTAATCCATATTAATAAGTCTCTTTAATTCTGTGTACTAGAGACAATCTCTTGATTGCAACTCTTGGAGAATCAGCAATAAATGCATCCCAAATACCAATTATGCATTACTGCTTGTGCTTGCTCATAAGTTGACTAAAAGACTTTAGTAATGTATGTAATATCTTGTACAATTTCCACAGAGGTGCTTAAAAATAACTATACATTCCTCTTTTCTCTTTCATGTTAGGTGTAGAATAGTATTTTTGTTCTCTGGTTTGGTGAATTTTGTGTGTTGCCTTAATATAGTTAATACTTAAAAAGAGAGCTTGAATGGGGTTTCCAGTAGGCTGAGTAGCTGTTGACCTAAGTGTTTAAAGATTAGCTTGGAGACGTGAGATGAAAGTGTAACTTCCATAAATGAGCTGTCAGCTTCAGTGTTTGAGACTTCTATTTATTTTCTGCTCTGTTTCTCACTGTGGGGTTTTTTTTAGGTGTAAATTAAAAGAAGAGAAAGCAATGAAAATGTCATTCATATCTGTTAAGATAGTCATATGCACACATAAGTTTCCTTGTGCTGTTTCCATGCGTGTGTTTCCTTTGAGGCATTCATCCCCTTGGCTGGACCTTGCTTAGTGTGGAACATCCCTGCTCATTCCTGTGCTTCTCTCATTTCTTCTAAACCAGGTGGCAACTGGCTCTAAACCTTATCTGTGAAGTCCCCGTGTCCTTTTGTCTGTCCAGTACTTACTGCTGTGATTTTCATCTGGCATTTCTTGGGATGACAGAAGTGGGTTTAGAAATGTGTACGAATATCTGAACTCTGACCTGAGTGACCCAGCTGTTGGAAATACACTGCAAACACAAGTTGCAGAGTAGGATTACTTTAAAAAGCATAGATAGCAGTGGTAGGCTGTACTGTATGTTACTTTGTTGGGAAGGTACTGAACTGTAGAATATGTGTGCTTGAATAAACAGGACTGCATTTGACTTGGAAGAAAAAGAAGAAGCGGCCGAATGAAGTGTTTGAGTACGACTCTAATACTACAGAAGAGGCACAGTTGCAGTTTTACCCAGGTGGTTTATTCTGTCTTGGAATCAGGGAGTAGGTAGCCATGAAACAGGTAGTCTTCACCCTCTGAAATGTTAAACAAAAAATAATTCTGAATAAGATTTTTTTTTGTATGGTTTTTTTTTGTTTGTTTGGTATTTTGTTTGTTTGTTTTAAGGAAGATGTGTGTTTGCTTTCAAAACTTGCATAGGGAGTTGACATTTCTGTCTGAGCATTTGTAAAAGTCTGGCACATCTACCGAAGTGAATTGAGACAAAGAATTGAGGGCATTTCATGATAATTATTTTCACTACTTGAATCAAAATTTCAACTTAAATGTAGTCCACAGAATAGATTCAAAAGTGCAAAATAGATTTTTGTCTCTAAGTAATTAAAGGTGTCTGGGTACTGCCATGTACAGGAGCCTGAAATTATCGTTAGTACTCTGTTAAACTGTGTTAAAACCAAATCCATATAAATGTGCAGAGTAGAGATGATGCATCTAATTGGCTTTTGATATTCTCATGAACTTTACTAGTTTACAGTTAATCAAATGTTGATTCATATTTATTTAATTTTTTTTGTTGTGGTTTGAATTTTACATCAAATTATATTACAGGGGGCTTAATCACGAGCCCATTGCTCTTTACCTCAATTTTTTAATGTATAGTGCAGGGTCTTTTAAAAGTAAATAACCTTAGTCTACAAAGTGAATGTTCCCAGCCTTAACTAGTTACTGAAACATAGACTATCAGAGGTATAATTGGAGTAGTTTAGGGTGGGGTTTTTTGTTTCTGTTGGGTTTTATTTGGGTTTTTTGTTTGTTTTTTGTTTATGGTTAATGGAACATTTTCTCATACTTAATTCTGATTAGCCATAGAATTTTAGAATTCTTAATTTGGTATGACACTTTTCCTTTTTTGTGTTCTGCTACTCTGTGTTCCTTACCACACTGAGTATGAAGGAGCAGTATTTATTTGCCAGTATGAGAACTGTTTTATACAATCCTGCATTAAAAGGTATTTAGGGAATTTCAGCAGTATGTACTTATCTGGAAAGATAAGCTGAACTGCACAACCTGCTTTAACAGGTTCCTGCAGTTTTGAATGGCTGCCTTTTGTATGCAGTGAGTACAGAGGCAGCTGACTGGGGTTGGCCAGGTTCTGCTACATCAGCTGTAATTACCTCTACTTAGACATGCCAGCTGTAATGAGAGAAAAATTAGGAAGGTCTTCCTCTTCTATCTTCTGTCCCTTATTTAAAGTAAAAGCAGATTAGCTCTGAGTCAAAAATATTTCTAAAATCTTTGTGTTAGAGGAAATTAAGCCATGATGTTTGTGCTTTTAACATGTGAGAAGTTTTTCTAGATATTTTCCTAAACATAAGATAAAAGAGTACTGCCATAAAGTGATCACCCTGAGCTGATAACTCTGCCCTGCCCAAACAAGCCCAGTGAATTTGTGGAGGAAGGAGCTTAATTCCTGTCTGCCTGCCCCTTCAGATAGAAGTGTGCCATCAACAGTTTGACTTGGGAAGCAAAGAACCTTGAATAATTAAATTAAGGTCATAAAAGTTTAAGTAACATCCGGTCTCAGAAAGGATACATATGTCTGGAGGGGGTAAAAAAAAAGACGAAAGGGAAGCAGGAAGAGAGAGCAGCACACCAAGGTTGAGTCAACAGAGGCCCTTCGGAAAAGGGGAATTCGGCCCTAACGAAACCAATACAGAGAGCCATAAAATACATCAGGCAAATGTATGGGAAGGAAATCAGAAGGGTGAGAAGTCTATGAAGCAGATGGTCTGCTTTGTAACGTGTCCGTGTACAAAAATAGGAAGTGAAATAGTTCCTTCTCCAATAGATAGCTAAAGGAAAAAGTTATGCGGGGCTGTGGTGATAAGTACTCTAATTCTGTGGAGGTGTCTTGTTTTGTTCTGTTTGTTTGATGGTGTGGTGGTTTTTTTTGTCAATGAGAGGGAATCACTGTCCTACTTTAGGCTGTTGAGTAAAATGATACTCAAGCTGGTGCATTGAAACACAGCCAAGTGTTGTGACCAATTTGGATATGCCAAAGAATTCTGGTAGAAGTCAGGGATGATAAGATTGTTCTGTTCCAAACATGCATTTTTCTGTCAGTGTGAGCAACATGGTGAAAGGACAAAAAGAAGAAGAAAAGTTAGTTATCTGGCTAAAGCTAGACAAGTTTATGAGAAAATACAGAGTAACCTGCTGAAGCAGTATGAGTGAGCAACGAGGAGACAAGGACAGCATGCTGGACTAAGAAGATTTACAGAGGCTTAATTACTGTCTTAACTTGTGAAGCAAGGGGGCAGGACAAACATGAGTTTACAGATAAAAGAAGACCTTGATGTAGATTCTAAATCCTGAATTGGGCAGCCAAATTTTAAGTACATTGAAGAAAACTGAATGCTTTTTCTTAGTGCTTGTCTCCAAGGTATGCAAAAAAAAAAAAAAAGGGGCGGGGGAAATGTATGAGACAATGGAAAGGTAGAGCATCTCCTGTGAACAATGAACACTCAGCGAAACTAAATCCAAGGAAGAGGAAATACTCCCACCCACTCTTTTTTCCTAATCCTTGTTCTCACAGAATCAGTGTTTACCTTGAACAAGGCCACTTTCAGAGGCCACTGAAGCTGAGAACTCTTCTGAGAATTCAGATGATTTAGACATTTGTATGAGTGGCAAGTAGGAGGTGTTACAGTAAACAACATTTTGTTTTTAGAAAAGTGTAGAATTATCATGGGTTTGGACATTAGCCAATTTCAGAGGTGTGGTTTTTAGTTTTTGTGGTTTTTGCCTCACCCCCCTCCAGAATAAAGTATGTCTGAATGTGTTACCAACATAAATGGAGAAGCAAATGCATTCCCCTATTCTGATACATGCTGTAGGATAGATTCACCAGTAGTCTCACCAGATTTAATGGTTTTCTGAGGTACAGCCCTACCACATGGGCAACTCGTGACCTCAGTGTGTGTCAGGGGTGATGGGACCAACATTAGTTTTACTTCCTTTTAAAGAAGCAAACAATAAAAACAACCAACCTTGCCCCCTGCAACAAACAGACAAACACAATGCCCGAATTAAGTGCTTTGACTTGTATCTCTTGACTTGTGCTTGGGAAAATCATTAGGGACTGTTTGTCTTACAAATGTATATCTGTCCAGTGTTTAAGAAGCTGCTCTGAGGCTGTAGCATCAATGGAAATGATGTGGGCTGTTATCTCTGTGAATATAAACAGAATTAAAAAGGGATTGCTCTGGCTGGAAGCTGAACTGCCTTAGCTGTTCAAGTGCTTCCAAGCACTGGTATCTGTTGGAGCCACAATGCCTTCATCTGCCCAATTTTGCCTGCTTTGCAGCCACTGCTGTCACCAGGGAAAAGACTTGTCAGGAGTTGAGATCTGCCCTGTAGCACATGAATTTCCGTCTCAAATATGCAAATAAAAATCTGAGGGCTGAGCACAGTCTGGTGTACAAGAGTCAGTCCTAAAGTTGTAATACAACTCTTGGCTTTTTTCTTCTCTTACTAAAGAGAAATACAAGTTAGTTGAAATCAGGTTGGGCATGTTGGGCATGTTGGATTTCCTTGTCACTCCTTGAGATTTCCATCTAATCTAGGGCAGATGGTGGCTGGTGGTCGTGTCTCCCTCCTGTGGCACAGGTAGCTCCATAATTCATGCTTGTGAAATAAACCTTTTTTTTTTCTTTTTATTTTTGATGTTCAGGTTAAATCCTATTAGTAAGCATCAAATGCTATGAGATACTTTTTCAGAGGGGCTTTAAACTTTATAATGCACTTAACAAGTTTTCTTCTCTCATTCACTGCATGTTACCGAGCACATCTGCAAAGCAGTTTACATGCCTATTGCATTTATAGTGCATTAGTTGTGTTTTTTTACCTAGAGGGGTATGTGTAAATCCTTGATGTGTGAATTGCTTCTGCAGATGTGTTCAAGTAGAAGCCCCACACTTCAAAGTCTGTATGTTATGGATGTAAAGTACTTGGGGCAAGACGAGGCCCCGTGTCGAAGTGTTATCTCAATACATGTTTCTGAGGCTTGCGAAAGGAAGGTGCTTTAACTTGGACTTTTCTGCTTGGGGCAAGAAACCTGTCTTTTATTACTGTTTGCGCTGAATTACGGGAGTTAATCATTGTTCACATGTGTGTGTGTGTGTGTGTGTGTGTTGAGAGAGAATGTGTTCACTGAAGGCAGTAAATCTAACAGTTCAAGATGTTTTCTTCTGCTTGGTACTCTCGGTGAGATATTCAGTAATGATTTTCTTGTGTTAGGTGCTTTGAAAGCATTTTTAAATACAGCAATCATGGGTGAATAGTGTCTTAAAAAAATGCTCCTATAATGTTTGGGTAGTGGTGTATAGTCTGAAGCACAGTAAAGCTGATGTATGGGTGTACATTCTGAAATATAGTTACATCTATCAAGGCATTAGACATGACACCTCCTGCATTGGTCAAAGGCAAAAAGCCCCCAGGAATCACATAAATTTCTTCATTTTCACTAAGTATTCGGTTGACAATATTCAGTTTGTTGTAACTGAAGGATGCAAAGGCAGGTGAGTTAAAAGAAACTGCTGTTTTTAACCATTATGTTAATAATATGTTAATAACCATTATGTTAATGCTATGCCCACAGTAATAGTTTCCACACACCTGGTGACCTTCAGTGTGAGAACATGCTGTTGTCTGTCTAGTCCAGTGTCTTTTATCTAACCTCAGGCATCAGCAGCCTACTTCAAGAAGGGTGTAAAACCTCCGTGCCGGACAAAACTGGGATGATCTTCCTCCTCATTCTTAATGAAGTTGTTTTAACATCCTTAAGAAGGGTGCTTTGTATCTCTTCTAAAGCTCTTGTGTTTTCTTTTTTTTGTACTCTGTGTGCCGTGTCTGTTTTTAATACTGGCTTTTCTTTGTGGTTTTTTTTCTTTAGGCCTATTTTTGTCAATGGTAACTGAATGCATTTATTGCCCTCCTGAAAAGAATAAGTGACATTTTTAGGAATGGTTGAAACCTTTGACATTACATTTTTTAGAAGTAAATGTTTTTATTAACATAAATACAGGCAATACTTGTAATTAAAGTGCTTTTGTGTTTTTAAGTGTACTGATATAGCTTATGTGGCCTTACACTAACAAATACAAAAATGCTTCTTTTGCAGTAGAGTTCTGAAGAAAAATAAGTCCCTGTTTAATATTTTTCTCTTCTTAAAATGGTTTTGAAGGCAACATTTTCTTCTACCAAAGTCATTAAAACAAGATACATTTAATTTTGTTTTATTTTTCCAGAGTAATAAAAAGTAATTTTGGTTGTAATGAATGTTAAAAATGAGGTGTAATAGAGAAGGATATGAGCCTATGAAATATTAATTTCCTTTTTAAGGGTGTTTTTGTTCATGTTTATGCATGGTCAGTTGGAAGGAAGTAAGCACTTTGCCTCCTGCTAAGTGTGGAAGGCTTTAAATAAGTATTGCTCGGTGTTAACTTTTTTAAAGCATAACTTACGACTGACACATCCTGGTGTAGTTTGCTCTTCCCGCTAGTGACCTTGAAAGCAGGTCTGTGCAATGATTGCTTCTTGCTGAAACAAAAGATAGTTCTGTCTATGATTTGTTTGAATTCAGGAAGCCATGTTTGCCAAAGTAAAATCTTGGTGACGCAACTATGTCAGGTTTCAGCAGCCACACCTCTGCTGAGCAGTTTCAAGTTCTCAGTTTTAACCTTTGTTCATAGCCATATTCCTTTTCCAGCAAAACATCTGAGGTGGTTTGCTTTCTTCCTTTTGCACTGAAGCTGTGCTAAAGAAATGCCAAGTTAGAAGGAAAAGCAGCAGGAAGTGCTGTTGAGGTTTCCAGTCCTTTTGTGCTAAGGCGACTGGATCATAGAAGAATAAATGGATTCTCTGCCTGATCATTGTGGTAAGGTTGACGCACAATATTCTCAGGTGTTGCATGGTATAGATGGTGTGGGTTTTGGAGAATAGGATTTCATAATGAGCTGTGCTTGATCCCTGAAAAGCAATGCAGAATGCCATCAGTGGGCTCCAGCTGCCTTCCATTGTGCAGGGACAGAGGATCCAATTAAACAGCTACGTCTTCCCTGCTGTAATGCAGTTTTCAGCCTGGCTCTGAGGTATTGCATTAGCATTTGTCTTTGATATTCGTGTTTAATGCAAGAATACATTTCTAATGAGCCAAGCTGCTGAAAGTGCTCCCTCTAGGACTGTGTGAATATAGTTTTTACTGCTTTATGATGAAGATTTGCCTTTCTGTAATTATGGATTTGTAAGAATCCCTTCAAAATTAATAGGTTTTGGATAGCAATTACAGTTCTGAAGTGTATATTGCTGTTAATGTGCCGAGTTGCTGAGTTGGTCCCCGTGCTGTACTGGCTGTATATACCGACCTCTTCTCAGGACCGAGTCTCTGACAAGTGTGACTTCTCACCATTATCAAACTGCAAGCTAGCATTTAATTACAAATTAGCTGTTTTAACTGCTTTGGGGAAAAAAAACCCAACAGAGTTTTGAAATTAAATCCTGAAGGATCAGCATTTCAAAAGCAGATCCATCCATTTCTGCCTAGAGCCATCCATATTTATGTGCGTGCATACACATGTGGCTTTTAATTATCAAATACCAAAGTTTTGTACTGAGATTTCTGAAATTTGACCCTTGGATGCAAATTCCAATTCTTGTCAAGCTCCAAAGTGCTTTAGGCATCACGTTTGAATGTTTGCTGAGTGTAGAGGGCTGAAATCAAGAGTCATGGTCTTGGAGAGCATTCAGAGCTTTGTTAATACTGCTCTTCAGCCAGATACGATGCCAGGGGTCAAATCTTTGTTTACAGCAGAAGTAAATGAAGCAGTCATTTTACAAATGACTTGTGAAGAAATGATAGTAGTAGCGTGTGGAGCCTCTCTAGTCCGTTTGTTGCTGCATTCAGCCGTGCCTCATCTTCGTCCTGCCTGATTTACTGCCAAATTACGGGACAACTCCCAAAGACCCTCACTGAAGGCAGTTTGTAATCTCCTACCATGTTGAGTACGATACCACATTTATCATCACAGCCCACTGTTTATGAGTTAAAATGGGCATGCAAAACTCATCATTTACGAAAACAGACTTTCTTTTCCCCCTCAGCTTGCTAATACTCTGTCGTGTTTCTTGCTCTTCTGTGCCTGCTTTCTGACAGGACTTCCAGAGCTAATCAGCACCACTCCTTTCTTAAGTCTCTTGGAGGTGCTGGTGAAGGATTTAGGCATATTCTGTACCTTGAGAGGCTAAACTGTACTTTCCACTAGGCACGGACAAGGAAAATGAGCTTGCAAGCCCAGGTTTTTTTTCATGGGCAGCGCTGTCCAACCAATTCAGTGGTCACCAAATACCAAAACTTTTTTTTTTTTAATTAAAGATTTTAATATGGTTACTAAAGTATTTAGTGTGGTTTTTCATTAGGGAAAAAAAATGCATTTCCTCGTTGGATGCGTTTTCAGCCATTGATACATGCAGACTTGCCTGCTGCAATACAAATACACGTCTGCTGTGTTCAGTGTGGTCAGAGCTTGCATCTGGCTAGGAGACTGAATATGTGCAGAGAGAATAGCTTCAGCTTTACTTGAAGTAAAGTTGTGATAGACACAAGATACCTGAGAGATCCAGATACTCAAGAGCAGTTTCTCCTAAATGATAAACAAAAGAAAACTGTGCGTGCCTCAGAAGAAGTTGGGGAATGTAATTCCATCAAGAATCAGGATAGTTGTTCAAGTGTTTGACATTTATTGAAAGTTTCCTAGAACAAATTTTTTTTCTTGTCTCTGTAATATGCAGGCCTCAAATTGAAATGAATTTTAAAAAGCTTGCTGGGAAAGGCAGTAAAAAGAGGAGGTATACAACAGCTGTTATAGATGAAAAAGCTCTTTTAGCTTCCAGGATTGACTAACTGTTGCCTTCCCCTTGGGCCACAAAGTAAGTGGTGAATGCTAAAGTAATGTGAAAATGGGATGGTAAAAGACTTGGAGAAAACATGAAATAATCTAATTTAAGAACGTTTTAATTGAGCCTTGTTTTTCTGGCTGCATTTAGATATAAATGATACTCATTCATTTGGTATGTGATAACCTCTGTGAAAGGGCTGTGGTTTGCCGTGGGTTTTTTTGCTTCCTTAGGAAATATGTAAAATTAAGAGTGTTGGTAATTGGGTACTTGAAGTTACTCTATGCAGAGATGAACCTTTTACTTGAAGACAGATTTACGTGATATTCACAGCTCATAAATCATTCTTGCATTGCCTCCCTGCTAGACTATTGGCAGTAGAATGCATTTCTCAAAATATGCCTGTTTTCAATTAGCTCAAGGAAAATTCTCTAGTTACCGAAAGAACATCCATCTCTATTACCTGCCCTGGGAATTAACACCCAAATGCATTTGCATGAGGATTACCAAAGCTTACTGTGTGTAAGCAGTGATTAGGGCTGTTTTTTAAATACGAGAGGATAGGAAGATTTAACTCAACTGCTTTTGAAATGTTTCTAATCCTGAAATTCAGACTTGTGATCGGTTGTGGAACAGCTCCTCAGGAATGGAGAAGTGCAGCACACAGCATTTTGGGCTTGGAAGGGAGGAGGATTTGAGAGCGCCAGTGTGGTGTGAGCTGGAGCTGGTTGGGCTCTGTTTCAGGGGGTAATGGAAAGGCAGGATGCTGCATCACTCACCCAACTGGCTCTGCTCTCCTGGGCAATTCTGCTATTTGTTGGTTTTCCTCTTCAGCAGCGGTTTTCTGTACACTCTGTATATAACCTTCCCCCTTCTTAACTCTAGGCTGAGGCAATTCAGAGCTTCTTAGTTCTGTTTTATCATGTCTTCTTTTGTTTGCAATTTGCCCACTTCGTTGTGCTTTGGCTAAAAAAGGTGGTTGTGTCCATGCAATCACAGTTCCCTGCAAAACACAGTTTGTTCTGTGCTCTCACGGTATTTCTTGCGTGGTGAGTTCCACCTCTCCTGCATCGACTTTGTTCTCTTAACTGAAGAAAAGGCAAGGGACATTGCCAGCTTTCACAAAAAGCTTATATTCTTCCAAGGAGGATTGAAATAGTTTTAGTCTGTGACTTTTTCTATTGAAAACCAGATTTGTGTGAGCTGGCATACTTGGAATGAACAATGTCTCATTATTGTGGTCAATCCAAAATCCCTTTTTGAAGGCAGAATGGGTGATCTTGATTTGTGTGAGGTTGCCAAAGTAAATGTCACTTGAAGTCATTGGCTTGCACTTCGCTGGAACAATATTCCTGGCTTTTAAATAAAGCTTTTTTTAACTGCCTGATCATGGGTGAAGAGCTAATTTTATTCTGTTTTGCTGCTAGTGAATGGGATTTCTAAGGTACTGAGTTAATTAGAACAACTATTTTCTGTTTTTCCAGGGAAAGAAGCGTTTACTTCAGCACGTACATTTCAATGTGTAAAATGGCAAAGCAACAACATTTCTAGGAGCATCTTGTCAGCTCCTCTGGAGGGGAGGGCAGGTTGCTTGAGAGCACATGTGTGTATTCAGTTGGAGGAGTCTGTGTGAACGTGTGTCTGCTGCTTCTACAGGGTGGACATTTCCGTGAATCAATATTGTTCCGTGCGTCTAGATTAAAATGATGCTGGTGCGTGTTTGGGCTGCTGGGGCAGTGCTAAGCATCTAATAATTTAAGCAGTCACCTTTTCATCGTGGTCAAAAGAATTGGGTTGTTTTAGAATGTGTGTACAAGGAGAAAAATGTACTCTGTGGCATTGGGACTGTGACACGTTGTTCTGCTACTCGTTGTGATGCACTGAGGCTTGGTGCTCGGGCACACAAAACACAATGCTAAGGAAGTGCTTTATGTATACTCTATACTGGGAATTCTTGGCATTTTTGTTAATAGCATTTAAGTCTGTGTTTATGAGACCTGAAAAAACACTTTAGAGGTCTTCACAGTTTGTGGCTGTGTCAGTACAAAACTGGGCCTTTAAAGACTTAGTGGACAGTTCTGAAGTGTCTGTAGTGTATCATGTCCAAAGTGCTCAACAGGCAGATCTGTTCTGATAAGTATATCTGCTCAGGGATCTTTGCTGGCATTACATGTGTCAAGATGCAAAATATTCTTTCGTAGGATTTAAAAAAAACTTGACTGTGGGTTGAATTTAGTATTTGGAGGAACAGCATCTTTTTATCATATTTTTTAGCTGGAAGGTGAGGATGGGAGAGAGGGAGGAAAGCCTTGTCCGTGATAAGCTGACCTGTGTAGGTCATGAATCAAGGGGTAGCAAGTACCATTTTGTCACCCCTTTTTAAAATTTTTTCTTTAATTTATCTGTGTTCTTAGGCTTTTGAAGGCTCAAGCAGACTAATGCCCAGTTTTTATGAATTCATGTGCTAGATTTCTATCTCTTTACTGTAGGGCTTCTGGAAAATGTCATTTCTCCTTTACTTGCATAATAAACAAAAAAAATTGGAACAGATAATTTATTACTTTACTGTAGGTTCTGTGCTTTAATAAGAATAATATGCTTCCCTTTTACAAATGTTTTTACCCTCTCGACTGTTGCATCCCACGGTGTAGCTTTTCACTTGAAAATCTTGAACTACCGAAAACCCGCAAGTTGAGGCAGGAATAGGAAGAGATTATTTTAAAGTGAGACCTTGTTTGGTTCTTTGTAATAATACATATGAAATATATATAATACACATATAAAATGTGTACATATTTTGTATATATATAGATGCATATAAGTGTATATATTTATTTTAAAAGATAAATATTGATATACACGGTTGTTTTGCCAGCTTCCTTCAGTAACAATTAAGAATGCTTTTTAGTGGTGTTAAACCATTTTTGTAAAATTTGAAGAGAAGGAGCACAAGGTTTGCCTCTAGCTTTGAGGAAGCCATGGTAGGGAGCAGAGGTGCTGTGTCTGAGCAGTGCACAGGGAAGAAGGAAATACCACCATCAAACACAAACACTTGGTGCCATTTGGTTCACCAGGTTGGTGTAGTGCCAGTGGTCAAATCTGCTTCGATTTCAGTAATAGTGTTAGAGTTGAGGGTAAAAACTGATAAGTCCTGCTCTTTTTGGAGTTTTACCCTTGATTTCTAGGGAGGAAAATGGGGGAACTCCTAGAATAGTTGTTAAGTCTTAATATTTTGTTGCTGTCAAAAGTATTTTCTAGAAGAATTTCTTTTGAGAGTTTGCTGTGTTATCACCACAGCCCTAAATGAAAGTTGCTTAGGATGAGTGTTATTCTGAAATGCTACACAGGGTCATGAAAGATAGGTGAAGCCAGCATAATGCTTTGGGTTGCTTTTCAGACACAGGTGATGCTCTTGAAAAAGCTCCTTTTTCTATGCCTTCCAGGGAGTGATTTTTGAATTTAAACATCCTGTCTCTTCAGGTTGTTTGGATAGAGCTTGCACAAGCACGAGGAAGAAAGAATTGATGCTTTATGCATGAAGAAGCATTCTGTTTAGCATAGACTAGTTTGTGCCAAATACAGAAAAGAAGGAAAACTGCTCTCAATTATTGAGGGCTTATGTATTTAAGAAGGGGGGGAAGTGAATAAAATGAAAGAAAAAAATCTCGATTTTTTTTTTTTTCCCCAGTCCCGACTGATGGAATCTCTGTTGCATACATAATTTGTGAAAAGGAAATAATCCTAATGGGCTATTGGGTCATTGGTTTATGGGCCTGGCTCCAGGAAACCTTGGAGAGAATAATTTAGTTAAAACGATGGCACTAATCAGGCTGAGAGGGAGGTGCTCAGCAGCTTCGCTAATAGGATATTGACTCTTTTGTCAATACTGTCTCCCAAGTCCACTAACTGGGGGCTTCCTGGTGTTACTTGACTTTCCTAGGTGGCACACGAGAGCTCTGACTGACCTTTGTCTGGTGGGGCTGTGTTTGCCGGGAGCCAAGGAGCTGTGCATCCCCCAGGGTTCAGGCTGGAAGGCAGAGGATCCTCCGTGAGGTTTCTGGATTTGAGGTGGTGCTTTTTGCAGCTCAATTTCTGTAACTCTGTCTGCTAAATCCATCAGTTGAAGGATGCTTCATTATGTTGGTGAAATAAATGGTGGGAATGCTGGCTTAGAGTGAGTTTAGATGTCACTGATACTTAAACAGTGGTGGTAATAAACCCCATATTTAGCCCCTTGCATTCAAACAAAATTTATATATCAGTTTTCTGTGAAAACTTTCAGAGTATCAAGTGAATTTTTCTTCTTTTCCTACAGCTATGTGAAACTAACAACTTTGTTCAGGATGAGTCTTTTTAGGGGGCAGGGGGGCTGGGTGTATGTAATTGCCTACATATAACCCTCAAACAAAATATCCTATTTATCGTAGGATATTTTCAAAGCTGGTTTATAGCAGACAGAACATGTTACCATGCTCTCCAAAATAGCCACATGCTCCTTTGAAGAAAGAAAAGAAAGGACAAAGTTGTTGTTAGCAGGACTAACTGCTTTCTTACAAGGCAGAGAAAGCTGGTTAGAGACAAGTATTAAATACTCTGAAGAGTTTTGATTACGTTGTATATTGTCTTTATTTGTGCTTTTCCTTATAAAACATCATGCAGAGTAGCACCACTGCTGTGCAAATAAAGTTCTGTGAAACATTTCTAGTGCTTCTCCTAAAAGGCCAGAAAAAAACCCCTAATTCCTGCAGTCAGAAAGTCTTGATTTATTTTTTAAGCTGTGTCCCCTACACAACTACTTTTCTTTGTGCCTTTGCTTAGAAATGTGACAGAGGTAAATGACCTGCAAACAGCAACACTTGAACATAAACTGGAATGTAAGAGGATGTTAACTCTAGGACTGTAGTTCTTATGTGCACATGCTGTCTTTTCTTATATACCAGAAAGAATAAGAAATTTTTTTTAAAAAGTTGAAATAGGCCTAATATAACTTTTGCTCTTTCACTCAGCTTTTTTTTTTTTTTAATTGACTGTGAACTCACCATTTAGCAGGGATAAAATCATAATAAGTTGTTCAAATCGAGAGCACTTTCCTCCTTTCGTAACTCATCTTGCTGCTTTAGATTTGGGAGTAGGCTGCTGCTTTTTAAATGAGGCATGTTTGCCAGTTGGAGAGGGTAACTTTTTTCAAAGGTGATTACTCCAAAACATTATAGGTTATGGCAAGCTGATCTTGTGTTTAAAAAAAAGAAAGGCAAAGAAAAGCTGCAGAAGGGGGCTTGGGAGAAAGATGGCTGGTTTGCCAGAATAGTGTCGTGCTTTCAAGTAACAGGAGAGACTTGAGGTATGATGTATGAAAAGGAATATGTAAATTTGCTGAAAACAAATTATTTTGGGCATGCATATGATTCCTGTTGGAGTATCGTACAGATACCCTATTTAGGTTTTAATGCCTGCCTTACCCAGAGTATTAAGGCAAGTAACAGCATATGTGCATATCCTAACAATTTAATGATTAAAAATGAATTTTAAATGGTACTGTATTTTGTATTACACCCAGTGCAGGTAGTCCTGTTTGCTGGTTGCCTTGCAAACTTGGGAAGAGAACAAAAGGCATCATGAGGCATTTCTAATCAAAGGAATCCAAAAGATGTGTACATTTTGTTGGTATTCCAGGACAGTTAAACAAGCCAAAGGATGTTGCCAGTAAAATGGGATTGAAGTTCACTTTCCAACATTAGAGTTTGTGTCTGTGAGCTCTTAGATTGTGTGAGCCTGTTCTGCAGTGGGGCAAGCTGGAGGGAATTTCAGTTTAATTTTGAAAATTTATTTGAGTTTGAAACCAAAACCTAAATAAACATTTCCGTTTTCTTTTAGCACTGAGATTTTTAGCAGTGAGGAGCTTCTTGTCAAAATGCTTAGTGCATACCTTGTAATGGAAATTGTGGGAGAATGTGAATAGAACAGAAATAGACCCAGCGTTTATCTGATAGTTCAACAAAAAGTAAATATTGAGATTTGTTTCGTCTCTTGTAATGGACTATTAAAGTACAACTGACTTGGGAATGGAGGGCTGAAGAGGACCATTTCCCCAAACAATCGTGTAAAAAAGAAAAGTTTAAACCTAGATGGGCCTGTTGCTCCCATTCCCAGTGTGTTCTAACACATTTAAAGCCTTTATGAAATGACAAAGCATGAATAAAGCATAGTGTGCCCTAGGGAGGCAGCAGAGAAGTTCGGAGACATTTTTCCTACATCTCTGTTACAGCAGGGAATGTACTAAATGTAAATGCCTGGCTGAGTGGGGGAACACACCATACCTAAGCTACGGAAGTCCCACCCAGGAAAAATTCACTCAAACTGTAGTAATATATAAATGAGGTGCTGTGCAGACCCTGCTGAAGTTTGTCTTCGAGTCTGTTGAAGTACAGCTTGCCAGTCCATATGGGGTAATAACTCAGGCTTTGGGGCAGTGGGAGCCCTTCCAGCAGCCCGTGCTTCCCCCCCATGCCCAGAACAAGCCTTCCTTTTCCTATGAGGTCCATCCTGCCTTACATAAATATACCTACAGAGCTCTGTTGCTTTCAGCGCTTAATTGCTAGGCTGGAGGATCCCAAGTGCTTTAGCTTCCCTTTTAAAACAGGGGTTTTTTCTGTACTCTGTCTTCTGGGTTGTCTTCTCTGCACCTGTTTCAGTTAAATTGGTTTTAGGAAAGGCAGGTGGTTTGGTTTGGTTTTGCTTTTGACTTGGTAGCCTATAAAACTACTACTGTCTATAAAACTACAACTAGTGGTTTGCCAACACCTTATATAACTTGTCATTCTGGTTTTCTGTTGAAAATACCCATTTATTGTGAGTGTGTAGAACTGCTGCAAAGCATCAGTCTCAAACAGCAGTTGATGCTTTGATGGCTCCCTTCTCCCCTTCACCTTCTGTTACTGGGTCACAGCAGAAGTTATTATTCAGAGTTGCCTTTCACTTTATATGTCTAAATTTCATTGCACTACTGTTGTCCCAGTTAGCCCAAAAGGCTGTCCAGCTTCTTAGAGATCCCTTTGGGAACAGCTAATTCTCCAAATTTTGGTCTCCCAGAATTTGTTATTCTATACCTGCCTTTTTTGTATGGTCACTATGAATGTAACTTATGTATAACTCTGATGTCACAAAACCGAAGGAACACACATCTTTTCTTCATTTGGGTTTCTTATCTGTCTGTTGCCTGTCTTTAAGCCAGTGCTTTGTTCATCTTTAAAATGTTTTATGCCTATACCTTAAATACTACTGTTTTTCACATCAGTTCTTTTTTAATTCTGGATTAAGCTCACTGGTGTAAGTTCTTTGGTTCTTTTTGAGGAATAAATTACTCAGGTAAAATCAAATCTGCCTTGTCTTCGTTTCACTGCTCAACTACATTACTCTAATTTCTTTTGTTCAGATCTTGTATTATCAAGGTCATGCTTTTGCACTCGTAGCACCAAGTTTGCTCTTCCTTCTCTCCCAAACTGCTTCCTTTCCTCCTCCCTCTTGTAGTGATTTTTGGCATATCTGTCACTGTTGCAAGTGCCAGTTATTGCAGTGGAATGGAGATTATCCAGATCCCCTTATTTCTTTATTTGTAAATGGTCTAATTTGTTTCCACACTGTATGTGGCAATAACCATTACTCTATCCTCATTTTCAGTGTGTCATTCTGTCATCTTTATTGAAACAGAAGGCAAAACATTTTCTTTGGTGTCTGTTCCTGCTTGTTTTTTTCCTAAATAATCTCTTACACCTCAGTGTCCAGTAGCTGCGTTTCTCCCCCTCCTTTGAAGCTGCAGCATGTGGTAACAGTGATGCTCCAGTATTTCTTCTGCATGGTTCAGCTCAAGCAGGCTCCCAGTTGGTTTTACTCTTCTGTTGGTGCCCTGTACCCTCTAAAGCATGCTTTTTGTTCTTGAACTTCTTTTCACTTATGGAAAAAAATTGTTTCTTGTTTAATTTTAGCATCACGGGCCAGGTTTTTATTCATCCAGGTAGTCTGGGTTCCCCAACAGATTTGTTCCTTAGCTCAGAAAAGAAACTGAATACCCTCTGCCAGACTGTTTGACGGTGTCTCTGGGAAGTGATCAGGAATGGTCAGGATTGGGTTGTAATTGTGTGAGCTGCTGGTCATCTCTCCTGTCCAGCAGCACGAACTGACTGCGACAGCATCCCTACTGACCTGTGACTGATCATGGCCACTGACCAAAGGAATCCTTCAGCTCCTGTGTCCGTGTCATTGCTATCATTCGTGTTTGTTTGGGTTTTTAAAAAAATAAAATGTTAGTTTCTCAGGAGTTCACCCTTCCCTTTGACATTTTATGGGAGAGAGTCTGTGGACCACAGGTGTAAATCTCTGTAGGATCCCAGTTGCTCTCCAAAGTGATAATTGACAGAAGTTTGTTACGTTTCAGTATTTCTCTTCCTTTCTTTCTTTTTTCTCCTCCCTCATCCACTACCCTACCTGGCAGTTTTGGCCTCTGTGTGTGAGTATTGGCCTCCTCTCAAAGGTTATGTTTCTCTTAACCTACTTCTTGTGTTTCATAATGTGGCAAAGACTTGTTTTCTTGTGAGGCTAATGCTTTTTCTTTTGAGTGTCTTGTCAGCTGTGGTAGGACAGTCTGGTGCTAGCATGTGGAAAACAATGCATCATGCAAGAGAAATGTGTGGCCAGATTATTTGTGTGTGTGCGTGTTTATGAAAAACAACCTTTTCTGCAGGAGACTGTTACTTCAGGACTGAAGACTGCGTGGGAGAGCTGAAATTGCTGGAAACATGTTTATAGGGGAAATTCTGGCATGTTTTTAACTGCCATACGAGAAATGTGGCTGTCTAAAGGCAAGAAGTTGTACAAATCTTTTTCCAGATGTGATCCCTTTACCTTTAATTGCAATTTTAGGATTTGAGAAGGTTTAGGAATGGAAAGACTGATATAAAATGTCTGATGACACCGGTTATTGACTCAGGTTGTTTTCTAATTCTGTGTGCACAGTAATGCATCTTCTTGGAGGTGCTTGTGCTGTACAGGTGAGTGTTCGTGGTGCCTCCCTGTAAAGGTGGGATGGCAGACGTTAATGGTGATGGGAAACTGTGTAAGCTTTGCATGGTTCCTCCCTCCAAAAGAGGGATGATAGATGTTAATGGTGATGGGAAAATGTGTAAGCTTTGAATAGTTAAATTTTAGTTGTATGTCTGGATCTGCTACATATATTGTACTGTTGAGAGTGCTCCCTTCAATTAATTGTCCAGACCATCTTCCAATCTTGGTAGGTTTTTGTGGCTTTGTTCTGTGTGTTTGCTTTCTTTTTTCCGCTTTTCTCTTGCTTTTTTTCCCCCATTTTCCCCCCTTTTTGTGTTTTTTCCTCTCTAATTTTTGTTCGGGTTTTTTTTTGTTTAGCTTTTCTTAAGCTCCAGAAGGGGAAGACGTCATCAGGTCTGCTGGTTATGGGTCTGTAGGTGAGGGTGTGCAGAGGGTTGGGGGATTTTTCTGCTTGATTTTTTTTTTTTTTTTAATTCTTCTGAGTTAATGGTGAGGAGAGATGGTCAGAGGCAAAGCATTAGCAAGTAGTGATGCCTGGCAGGGGTTGATTACATTTGAAATAGCTAGTTGGGATTTATGTTGTTTAGTTTTCAATGAGAAGGAAGAGGAAGTGGGACACATCCTGTCTAACAAATTCTTTTAATGCTCCACGATTTATCTTTGCAGCATGTGCAATAAGACTGTTCAGATTATTTTCTATGTGAAAAATGTTCAGTACTGTCAGCTGTTGAGATTTCTGCCTCATACTGTCTGTAGACTTAAGTATTCAAGTAGCCCCAGACGTACTGTTGCTGCTGCTCCCTTAACAGGTGAGCTTGTTTTTGATGTCAATTTAATATCCCTATGCCAGAGAAAGGATCTCAAAAGTTTTGAACCGCAAACCAACTCATTAACAAATATCATTTTGTGGTCTCACCTGACACAGTAATTCCTTTCCTTTATGGCCGCTGAATAGGTGTGGCATGTGTTGTAACTCAGGTGAATTTTACAGTAATCACCCTCTGCCTTGGTGCTGCTTTGTGCTTTATGACCCTCAGTGAGCTGCTCCCAGGGGCCAGGTCAGTGCCTGCCTCTGTGGGTCACAGATGCAGGTTTGCACACAGGCAAATCCATCTTCAAGGCCACTTTTTGGTCCTGTGTTCAGGTGGGATCTTGTTTGCTCCTATCACCGAGGAAGCTGCTTAACCCCACCAGCAGGCTGTTTGTAAGATGAATTCGTGTTGAGATCCAGGGAGTATTGTGATCAGGTCCTGTTTTGTCAAGGAAGAGAGCCTTTAGCCTTTCTTTGGAGAAGTGCAAATCTTGTTGGGTTCTATTATTATTTGCCACTCGACAAAAGAAGGGTTAGTTGCCAGATCTTTCAACTCTGTTTTTAGACTAAGGAAGAGAGAGAAAAACAAGAAATAAGGATTTGAAATAAATGTTTTTAATCTTTGCTGTTCCAGGGGTAGGTTTCATTTTTGTCAAGGTCCTTTTGGAGAGTGAAATGAAGTGTAAATTTTAAATCTGTTTTTTTCTGTCCTTTTGATGTGCAGATGGGACTGGAATTGTGTATGTTGTGACAAATCCTGGACTAAGGTTATTTGTTTCTGGGCAGAAATACTAAGATAAATTTACTAGATTAAAAAGTAAGAAATATCCTTCCATAATACATCTAAGCACCTCTTTTAGCTTAGTAAGTGCCTCGAAACAGTTCCTGTCATCAACGATTCATGCTTTAAATAGGCAAGAAAAGCAAAAAACAGGATAAAAGGAAATATTTAAAGGAAATAAAGGTATTTTGTTGGCCATCTGTTCCCCCCCCTTTGCTAACATCCCTTCAATTTTATTTCCTGCTTGGTCCTTAGTGTCAGACATCCAATATTACACCTTCTCTCTTCCCAAACCTGTGGAATCAGCACCTTTGTACATGTTGACAAAGAGGCGCAAACAGTTTTAGTGTCATTAATTAAAGGCAATCCCTGGAGGAATTTGGAAACAGACCCTTTGTGCAAGCGCTGCTGGGAATTTGTGGCTTCTCCTTCCATGGTTCCCCCAGGAGATCATCCTTGCTTTGGAGACACCATGGGGCTGGTGTGTCATGTCTGGCACAGAGCTGGAAGCAGCTCTTGTCTTGTTCTGGCTGGAAAATCAATGCAGCCAAGGGTTCCTTAGGAAGGGCCTTGTTCATTGCCAGCTTTGGGAAATAAAGTACTGGCTGAAGTAAGGAAATCCATCCCATCACTGGAAGGGTTTGCAGGGTGGTCTGTGTTCATGTGGCTTGTGTTTTGGTTTTTGCTTTGTGTGTCTGGAATCCTGTTGTGTACCTCTGGTTTGTTCAGCATGGCTAATAAATTGCTACTTTGCTGGATTTTCCAGTGCATTGGAAATACGACTCTTACTATGGAAAAAACATGAGTTTGTTTTCGTTGATACACTTTACTGCTTTGTTTTCATAATCTACAAAGGAATTATAAAACTGTAATGGGCACAGAATTTCAGCTTACATTTAGAAGAATGAATAGAAGCAAAAAATACACAGTCTTGTCTGGCTTAAACTGGAACTTTAGGAATTTCGCATTGATAATTCCGACGTGTGGATTTGCCGTCATTGTGCAGCCTAAATGTGCTGGGAATAATCCAGCAATGTCAGCAATGCCTAGAGCAAGGTATGTGGTTATTTTTTTATGAACCTAAAATTGTGTGAATCTGTGGGAAGGTTGGAAAGGCAAGCTCGTAATTCTTTTTTATCGCTTACGTGTTTTGAAGTGACTTTGGTACCGCACCTGCCCATATCTGTCACTGCAGCTCATTCTTCAGAATGGCACATGCTCCAGTCCTTTCTGATACAGCCACTTGCAGTTCAGATAGGTTAAACAGAAAAGGGTTTTAAAGGCTTTCTGCTTAATGCTCCAGTGCAATTAAATCCTGGCTTTGTTTGTAGAAGATAGGATCAGCATGCATTGGAACAATCGATACGGCCCATAAAAATGGGAGGCTTTTGTTATTTTTTGTCATGAATGCTCAAGTAAGCCAAAGTGAAGTGAACATTACCAAGAGGTGCATATTCAGGAATTGAACTCTGCAATCCTTCTGGTAGAGGAGGCTTTGTACAGCTCCAGATGTGTTGGTTGGTTTTTTTGGTTTGTTTTCTTTTTTCTTTTTTTAGCATCATCAGCTCTACTGCTAATGGACGTGATTTCATCGGGAATAGTTTTAAGAGTTTGGTTTTCTTCAAGGCCATGCTTGATGAAGCTGTGAAGTATAAGGAAGAGAATTTCTGCGTTTAACAAAACTGGGAATTTAGCAGCCCTCGAAGTTGCAAAAGGAAAAAGCATGAAGATCAGACATATGTGAGGTACAGTGGGTGGGGAGGAGGCAATCCTGAATTAACTGACACAAGGTCAAAAAAATTGCCCTTCTCCCAGTAAGTTGGGTTCTGAGGCTGGCCTCAGAACACAGTTTAAACAAAGATAGTTAATTTAACCTGATGCTGTGTCTGTCCTGTCCTGTTCAAACTGCATTTCTGTGAACAGATCCTGCTACCTAGTGGCTCTGCCCAGCAGACAACCTCACTCCCCTATGGGAGGCTTCACTCTCCTCCAGCTACCCCAAATATTGAAAAATACTTTTGCAATTGTAGAATAAACTCCCATCACCACCTCTCAATAGGAGGCTGGTATTCCTCCCCTACCCCTTCTCTTTTACCATCAGACCATTTCAAAAGCAAATCCAGAGTACTGGATGTATCAGTGATTTATGTGGCTGTGTTCAGTTCAGGTGAACGTCAAACACTGATTCTCCTGCACCACTTCCATGCTTTGGGAAGGCAGCAGAAGGCTTTGAGTCAGTTAATGCTCTTTGTAGGATGCTGCCCTGTCTTGCCTGTGCTGCTCAAGGTTAGCAAAGGAACAGTAAGCAATGGAACATTCGAAAAAAAATAAAATTTAAAAATGGAATGCCTTGCTTAGGGAGTGAGTTTATATTATTCCATAGCATGAGGGGTAGTGTCTACAACAGTACTAGGGCAGCAACCTATGGGGGAAATGATGACTTTGTTATTACCTGCAAAGACGCTTATTTTTACAGCTACAATTACACTGTCTTTTTCTGTTTAAACTAAAACACAAATGGCAAATCAGTGTCATTGTCTTCCTAAGGAAAATGTCTGTTAGTAAGTAGTGTTTCAAATTTTAATAATGGACCACTTCTCAGGTGTACAGTCTCCTGTACTGTATGCTAGAGCAGACTTTTTGTCTGGAATTCCATTAAGTCAGCATACTACTGCTTGTGTCATCTTTACTAAACTTTTTTTTTCCTAGCAAAACGGTATGGGAAATCAAAGTACTTGAATAATTTGCAAAAGCAATTTTTTTAACTGACAGAGTAGCAATATTAATAGACATTCTTTTTACAGAAGTAGCTCTGATACTCAGTCACTGGGAACATGATGCCTTATATGAAGCAGTGACAGTACATTTAATATTAAATATAGCCCAAGTTGTCCAAATGCTATTAGGGTGTATTTTTGATAAAATGTTGTTTTTCAGAAGACTTTTGTATCTATGAGGATACCTTGTTGTAATAACTTGTTGAAATTTGCCATGTTATGTTAAATGGTATCAGAGCATAGGGTACAATAGTCTGGAGGTGGGTCCTGGTTCCCTTTTCAGTCAGCTGGAGCTTCTCCCAGGTTTTTAGCCTGTCATTACCTCACTTGTGAGGTGGTCTGTGTTCAGAGCTGTGTCCCCCTTCCTCCCCATGCACAGCTGCCAGCCACCCTGCTAAATTGTGCAGCAGGGTCTAAAACTTTCTTACCAAATCAAATCTTCCAACGGTGAATCCAGTTTAAACTGCTAATTTGCTAATGATCGAAACCAAACTCCTGACTCAGAGGTTTGTGCCAAGTACGTGCTATTTCCACTCTTAATCCTTTTAGTGGAGAGTGGTACCTTGCAAGCAGTTATCTGCGAGTGTTTTCTGGCCTGTTTTCAGGAATGGCTGGCTCCATTCGCGCAGCCGCTGCCTGACTCCATCCTGTCTGCAGGGGAGTGGACCTGTGCTGGAAAGCCACTCTGCTGTCCCCACCTGCACCAAGGTGCTCCACACCACATGTGTGTGCATGGGGTACAGACAGCCCAAGGTACTGCTCTGAGTCATGTTCTTGCAGGCTGGAGGGCTTCACAGAAATAAACAGCTATTTGTCATTTAAAAATTATTGTGACTATAGATTAACACAATTTTTATTTAAAAAAAAAAATCTAAAAGTAGACCAAGTGCTCATTGTACGTTGATGTTTACATGGGATGCCCTTGCTCGTGGTCTCAGATGTAGCGTAATTCCAGACCATTTTGTATGGCTCTTGAGATGGGTGATTAAGGTTGGATTACAAACTCCGTTCACTGTTTGCTGAAACGTTCCTTCCAATGTATATCCTGCCTAAGAATAGCAATTGGTTTATAAATGAGAAAAGGAAGGAGACAATGCAAATAAGCCATGTTCTCTCATGTCCTTTTTTTAATGCCATAGATCTGATTTCATCAGTGAAAACAGTAAGATGCTTCCTCCAAATGGTTGTTTAATTTAATTCTCCTCTTTCCACTTCTCCCCACATTCCTCCAATGCACATATCCTCTATGGACTTTGAGGATGCTGCAAGAACAAACTTGATTTCATCTGATTGCAGGTATGCTTGAAAACCTGTAATTTGCCTTAATGGAAGGTAGTGCTGACCTCTTGGATAGCAATGAAGCAGATAAAATCAGTTGCCTGATTACCCATCAAATGAGTTGCTCATTAAATCCAGCAATTCTCCTGTGGTGAGACAAAACGAGTGATTTGAATTCTGTCAAGAGCATAGCAAAGGAAAATACTAAGGTATAAATCTTCTGTTAATAAAATCTTGAAAGATATGAAATATAGTCATTTGCAGTCTTCAACTGCTCTCTCTTAAATTTGTTTTAAAGGAGCTGGGAGGAGCTGCCTCCTTGTGAGCCACCTTGCAGGGTGACAGACTTTCAGCAAGGTGGTTTTGAGTGTTAGTTTTGCAATACAAGTGTGTCTATGTAAATTTCTTCATATCTGAGCTATGCAAGTGTAGGAAAGCTGCACAAGTGACTTGCAACAATTCATTAATTCCTGATTGCTGTAGTAAAATTTTTCACTTTATTTTCATATGGGGTGGCAGAATATTGAGCAGTTTGACAGAGTAGTGAAAAACTGTGTTTCTGATGGGGATGAATATGCTTAATGTTGCTTCAAATCTGTTACATTGCCAGTGGGATTTATCCTCAAATGATGCTTGAAGAAACATGCAACATTTAGTGAAAACTTCAGGAACAGGGACTGGAATTGTCTTGGTATTTAAGCCAGTCTTGTCATTGCTATCTAATACCATTGTTTTTGTTCTGATGTCCTTCAATATAATTTGGTAGTGCGTGCTTTCCTGTAGAAGCCTTCATTAATGTTGGAAAAAATCCTCAAAAACAGACAACCCAACAAACCAACATGTAATACAGCCCGTGCAGAAATAAAATAAAATGTCCAGCATTGCAGGTTTGTTACTTTCAAGTAGATTTTCCTGTGGGCTGTGTTAACATAGTAAGTCACTAGCAGTTGGTTGAAGGAAATAGCTGAGTCTTCCTGTTTATATAGATAGCAAGCAGAACATTGCTACTAAATAAAACTTACACTGAAATTGTAACATTGTCTGGTGCTCAGTGTCCTATAAGCTTCTGTGGTGATTACAGACTTACAGATAAATAAATCACTGTTACTGTTTGTCTTCTTGTCTTGTTTTGACTAAAACTTGAACATGCTGTAACTTCTTTTGGCCTGAGGACAGAAAAAGGAGGAATGTGGGTTTTTTGGAGAACTTTTATATTGGACTGAGTATTTCAATGGTCAAATATAACCTCTGGTGTGTATGAATTAAAGAAATATTTCTGTTAGCTAATTTAGATCACTAAGGTTTGGATATCTTTTCTATCTCAAGACTATCTTGAGATCAAGTGTCACTTACTTTAAAAATTTGGAATACTAGAGAGCATCAGAGACTGTAAATGTAATGATGCTTTATTATTATCCATAATTTAAAATCTGTGTAACCATGTGGATTTAAGAGTTCTGTAATTCTCCGTTTGGCTTTGTGGAGTGCTTTAAACATGGTACAAGCTGATATGAGAGAAAGTGTTTGCAGTCCATGTCATAACTAGTATGTATTTCAGATGGAAGTTGTATGTTCAGAACCTGGTGTTAAGAAAGAAACACACACACACAATCCCCAAAACTTGGATTAAAAGGAGCTTTATGTAAATGTGTTTGTCAGGTTTCTGTCTAAAAATCTTGTGGTGGACTTGTGCTCATTACTCCCCTATGAGAAAAGGCTAAGTGATTTGGGATTGTTCAGCATAGAAATCAGAAATTTTTGGAGTGCCCTAGTTGTGGCCTTCCAGTAGATGAAGGGAGCCTGCAAGAACGATGGAGAGGGACTTTTTACAAGAGCATGCAGTGACAGGACAGGGGGGAATGCCTTCAGATTGAGACTAGGTATAGATTCAGTATTAGGAAGAAATTTTTCGCTGTGAGGGTGGTGAGGCACTGGAACAGGTTGCCCAGAGAAGCTGTGGGTGCCCCCATCCCTGGAAGTGTTCGAAGCCAGGTTGGATGGAGCTCTGAGCAGCCTGGTCTAGTGGAAGATGTCCCTGACCAGGGGAGGGGGTTGGAACTAAATGAACTTTAAAATCCCTTCCAACCCAAACCATTCTGTGATTCATTGTGTAAACCTGCATGTTAGCAGCAAGTTAGACAAAACCTGCTAAATTCATACCCTTGTGTATTAAAAAAAAATACAAATGCTTCTGTAGTCTGTATTAAAAAAAAAGGAAAAAAAAAGTGGGGCATGAAAATAGTTTTTATTGTTTTAGTTGACTTTGTATGCAAATATATCGAGTTTATTCCTTATCCTAAGATGCTGGGAGCTTAGAGCAGTCAGTACTGTTGTGTCTTTTGCTAGCAAAGAAGTTGCTTTTAGTCATAGCCCTGTCACCCCTGGTATTCTATTCACTTACCTCATGGACTTTGTCCTTCTCAGGGAACAAATGGGTAAACTCTTCATTTGAGGCTTGATTAAATTCCTTTAAAACTTGTGGTTTCAGTGTGTTCTGGATTGTTCCCTTGCTATTCAGCTCTTACTACTTGAAGATAACTAGGCAGGTCTGGAGTACAAGAGTTTCTTGTGGTGAAGTAAGGACACAGTGAGCTTGATCATATGTTGCCATAACTATTCCCACCTCTTAGGGCTGGTGGTTCCACAGTGTATGGAAATGCCTCTTAGGTAATGTGATACCATCAAATTCCTGCTGCTTCTGACCTTTAGTCAGTCTCTGAATCTTTGGTAAGCTGGATTCTTGAAAAATACAACTGCATTTCTTAAAGCCACCAAGAACCTTCTTCATTTTTTCATGTGTGGTGTTTTTCCCTCGTGGAATGGTGTGTCCTTGTCTTCACACAGCTGTTTAGTCTGTCAGTTCCATTAGACCTCTACTGCACATCACAGTTCCCTCTCTCTCTTTCTCCCTCTTTCACATTAGCCTGTTTGTTCCTTGCTTTGACCTTTAGCTGTTATAACAGGATTGGTGATCCAGAGGAAGAAATTATTTTTTCTGACCTATAGAATGTTTATTTTCTGGCAATACCAACACACTTCTCTAGTCAAAAGTTGACCTTGGTCTCGACTCTTGTGAAAGAGCTACCAATTAAAATGGTGCTTGTTTCTTACTGTCCTTTGGTTATTCTCCAGAGAGGCAGGCTGGCAAGGGTATCAATTGTGCCAGGTTTTTTGTAAT
Organism: Lycocorax pyrrhopterus obiensis; assembly: GCA_014706295.1. Taxonomy (NCBI): domain Eukaryota; kingdom Metazoa; phylum Chordata; class Aves; order Passeriformes; family Paradisaeidae; genus Lycocorax; species Lycocorax pyrrhopterus. Next base: position 24,313,944 of record JACSVZ010000004.1, read on the forward strand.
ACTGCTATTCCTACAGGAAGAAAAAACGTTAATGTCCATAATGTTACTCAGACTTTCAAGTAAGCATGGCTTCTAGTCTGGCAGATTTTATTTTTAACTTAGTTGAAAGGTCTCTTTTGACTTCCGTGTGTGGATCAAAGTGATTCCTTCTAAAGACAATTTTTTATCAAGCAATTTGTGGAAATAGCTTTTTCTTCCCATTTTATATTCACCAAGTTTTAGGATATTGAGAACACTACTGTAAAACAAGAGAAGTAAACAGGAATTTCCATATTTGTCTTTTTAAAAAACACAAATGTATATCTTGGTTGTTTTTCCAATAGCATAGGTCCTAAACCCTGCCTGAGGATTTCACAATAGTTCAATCTTACATTTGTAAATAAACCATGATGTTAATTATTGTGACCCATTTTCCTTGGGAGTACAAAAATCTGCTGTCAACTGAATTTAAAGGACTGACATGGATATAAAGTTGTTTCTACAGATTCCCTTTAAACCACTTTGTTTAGTAGTCTGTGCTATCAGAGGGGTAATTAATTTATGGACTGTACAGCTGCTATATATAATATGTCAAACTGTGTGGCTGTAAATGATCTTTTGATAAGGTCAGATTCTGAAGTGGAGTAATAGCATGAGGTCTGACACCTCCATCGCATTTGCATGTGCTAGGTAATATTTAAATCAGAAGTGCTGTGTTTCTGCTCTGTGGTCACAAATGGAGATGATCACCCCACCTCTCAGGTGGAAGGTTTGGGTTATGCTGGCATATGCAAAAGTCTGGAAGCCAAAAAGTGTTCCTGTCAGTCTAGACGAGGCCAGACTGGCATCACTGAGGTTCGTTCCTCATCTCCATGCCTTGCCATATGTCTGAGCCACCCTTTGGGGTGGGGCGGGGTGATTGCAGTGCAGTCACACGTCACTCCAGTGCACAGCTGAGCTGGTCACCCACTGTGCCAGCCCTCTGTGCATCCACAAGTCTTGTGCTGGACGTCCTCAACGAGAACGAGTTTTGTGGGAAGGATTGTGCTTTTTGGTGGGGTTTTTTCGTAAAGGCTTTTCTACCTCCTCAGCATCTCAAAATGGGTAGTAAACGAGAAAGTTGTTGTCTCTGTCATAAATAGCGTGCTCTTTCAAATTCTCTTGGGTTTTTTGCTCTTAGTTTATTTTTTACTACTTTTAAAAGTAATAAAAATACTCACCATTGCAGCAATATGTTAATGGAAACGGCCAGCATCTGGAGATGTTTTGACATGCAGGAATGACATTTAATAATTTTCTGAAAGAATACACAACTCTTAAGCAGTGTCATATTTCTAGAAGTAGGTATTTTATTTTGAAAGTGCTTTATTAGAAAACAGTTTGTAGATGGTCTCTGCACTGCTGTTTCCCCACTGCTGCATGGCAAAAGCAATATTTTTCTTTCTGTTGGCATGAGCTAAATAATTAGACAGCAGTCATTTCACCGTAGCTAGTCCATGACTGTAGATTTGGTATGACTAAGACCACCAGTTAATTGTTATTATTAATAATCAAACTTTTGCTGATCACTTTCAAATGTGTCATATTGAACAACTTTGTACAATTTACCTATACTTCTAAAAATACCACTTATGCAAATCTTGTGTGTTTGGAGCTTGGTTCTTGACCAGAGATGAAACTGTGATTATCTCCATAAAGATACAGACTGTATCTAACAAGGATGCTACTGTTCAGACTCTTCCTTTCCTCACGGACAGGACACGTTTTCATGGGCCACCACCTAGGTTATGTGGTCTGGACTGTAGTTTGGAACATATGCCCAACATGAAATTTGCAGGAGAAAAACCTTTTTGTGTCTGTGTTTTAGATTTAACGCTTTTTCATCTTGTCTACAGGATAGGCAGGAAGGCAGCTGCAAGCAGTCTGCTGTGCAAGTGCTCCAGGCAGGCAGCGGAAGGCATGCTACAGCTGTGGTTTGATGTTATGCTCAGTGAAATACCAGCCTTACCCACTGCCACCCTTCCTACACTCCACATCAGCCTGCTGGCACCTCCGTCGTGTCGGTGCAGCTGCTGCAGCAGAAAACCCCCCTGACACAAATAGGCATTCCTGTGGTTATTCTTAAAATACACATTTGCATTTGGAGGGTTTTGTATTGTTTGCAGGCTTTCTTTTTCAAATTAGGCAATGTGTTTTTGGAAAACAGATAAAATAAATTTTCCCATTCAGATCACTTTCCTAGGCTGGTTGACCTGGGTTTAGTATAGTTTAGTTCAAACCTGGGTATGGTTTAGGTGTGGAGAACAGACCCAGGACAACTTTTAAGATCCAGTGTACACCTCTTGTTTCTCATGTTTTCTGCATGCTGTCTCTGTTTGAGAAGATTGCCACAGAGTGAAGGAGCTCAGGTTAGGGTCTAGGAGGGGGGTGATGAGGGAAGGGCCTCAGGCACTGCCGTGTGCTCTCTGCTGCATCCTGCCCTGGCACTGCTTGGCTGGGGACTTCACTCTCTTCTGTATCAGTTCTTATTTTGCTTGGTTTTCTGGCAATGAAATGTGACTTACAAGTGTAGCTGTTTCACAATCTCCTTAAGTCACCCACGGGCTGAGCTGCTGTTGACAGACATGATTCCCACCACTCTTTCCAGAGGGTGCTGCCACCTCCCTGCTGCTGCAGCATGGCTCGTTGTGCCATGCACCATATGACTGGCCTGGTGAGTTCCCGTGTTTTGATGTTGATGAGTTAAGTTTCATGCTGTTCAGTCTCCTGGTGTGCTTCCTTGTGCAGCCCCATGAGCTGTGTTGGCAGGAGCAGGGTGACAATGGGAAGGATGCAGGAGAAGGGCAGGGTTGCTTATTTTAGCAGTAGTGCTGCCATATGCCAACTCTAAGTGACCTTAATCCTAGTCAAAGGTCCTGCCTTTCATCACTCTTGGAATCAATCCTTCAGAGAATGGGATTTTGTTAGGGTTTATTACAGTGCCCAGCCCCTGGAGTGAAGAGGAGCGAGCAGAGGCTGCCACATCCCTCAGGTGTTAGTGGGAGCACTGGATCCTGCTGGACTTGTCCTTCACAGCTCACTGACCTCTGTACACCTCACAAGTCCTGCTGGAAACAGGCTTGATGCAATGAGCATCCTTAACCAAAGTGTGTCCTTTAAATGTCTGTTTAATTACTTTGTCTCTGCTGATGAGATGGTTTCTGTCTGTTGTGCTTGCTAGGTCATGGCAGATATAACACGGGTTTAAAAACAAACTGAAAGACATTTTTCCCCCCTAAAGAAAAAGTAATAAAAGGCTTTAGGTCTTTAGGAATTGGGTAGTTATTAAAGAAATAACTTTTATTCTCTCTTTTCCATGGGGTAAAGCTAATGAATGCAGCTGCTGAAGGGTGATACTGTTTGGCAGTGAGGTTAATTGCCAACTGAAACATTGCTGCAGTTTCTTTTCAGAAAGAAGAAAGCAAAGTAATTGAAGGATCATTTGCTAGTGGAAACATGATTGATTTCATATATATGAGGAAACAAAATTAACTAGTGCTGCCCTCTTGCAGTTCAACAGCAAGACAGGCTTTAAACTGGTGTCAGTACAGTTACCTCTTTGTGATGTTTAGGTACAGTTAGAGGTTTCATGAAGAAAAGGTAGATAGGGAGAGTTTCCAGTAATCTTCTGGATGGAATATAACACTGTGATTGCCTCATGCAGCACCTCTTGCACCTGAAATCTCCTAAATAAGAAGGACATTAAGAAACCCTAGTTCTGTGAAAACCAATTTCTAAATTTCATATGGCAGGTATTTTCTTAGGAGCAGTGTCACTTGCCAAGGAAGCTCAATAAATAATCTTTTTTTTTTTAAGTACGAAAGATGTCCTGGGGACAAGTGTCTCTTCTGCAGCTGGGGACATGGTGGCTTTGGTGGGGGTGCCCCTAGTTTCCTCAGTTAGCTCTGGGATGTCCTGGGGACAAGTGTCTCTTCTGCAGCTGGGGACATGGTGGCTTTGGTGGGGGTGCCCCTAGTTTCCTCAGTTAGCTCTGGGTGACTTGAAGGCAATTTTTCGAGTATGGGACACGGGGACCTGCTTCATCCTCCTCTTCACATGGAAGTGGTGACTCGAAAGAGTTCATGCCTTCCTGTGGCTGCCTTCAAAGCTGGAGGAGCTGTTTGCTCCCACCTCTGAAGAAAAGGCACACTGGAGTGTTTTTTGACTCACGAAGATCTGAAGTATTTCTAAAATCATTCCTTTTGTACAGTCATTATCTGATGCTGCTGCAGTCTTTGAGACATTCACTGTTCTGAACACCACCAGATGTGTGGCATTCCTAAATATCTGTGTTGGGGATAAACAAGCGGTGAATGAATCTGTGCTTGTAGAGTGTGCAGAGCTCCGTTCCTGATCTTTAACAGGCTTTATTTTGTTAGATTGAAGAGTGTTTGTTAGGTTTTTTTATGGTGTAGCAATGTACTTTGAGCTGCTAATAACCTGAGAGTTTTTTCCTAAGCAAAGATGTACATTGCGTATGTGTTTTATTTTGGTCTGTACCATATTTTAAGTATTTTTTCATTATTCATGCCTATCTAAAATAGTTAAAAAGCACACCTCCTTGTCACCCACCATTCATGTTAAGTAACAGCAGGGAAGAGGGAGCTGAGATGGTGTTTAAGCTTGAAAAGTGTAGAGGTAGGCAGCTGTTGAAGATAGGTTGCTTAGAAGGACAGGTATGATAGAAGGACCAGAGATAGAAGAATGAAAAGTCCTAACAAGGAGGTAAGGTTTTCATGAGAGATTTAAAGGCAACTCAAGGAATTTTGATCAAGTCTTCAGCTGAGCAGGGAACAGGAGATGGGTGGGTTGAGAGGACCTCTGCTGTTTTCAGGGTGAGCTGGGCCTTCTGAAATCTTGTTTCAAAAGTTAGAGTTCAGAGGATCATTCTGATGGTGCTCTAACATTTTCTTTGGTTCCTTCTGCCTCATCCTGTATGCTTTTGATTGAGCCGGCACTAAACTCTGTTTAAGATGCCCAGAAATAGCAGTGTTTCATACTCATATTACAGTAGGAGATACTAACTTTTTTAATATGATGTGCTTTACTTACTTTAAAATTGATATATTCCAAAAGAAATGTATTGGTGTGAACTACATTGTATGCTTCTTGCCAGTTGCATGTAATCTGTCATTGTTCAGAGCACTAATGGCCACTTAAGATTGCAAATCAAGCCTCTTTCTGCTCTTGGCACTGATGTAACCAGCACATACAATGTCTGTCTGGCCTCATGGGGCATTTTGCCTGTCGTTTCTTCCAAGGCTTCATAGTTGTATTGGGAAGAACGTTCAGTTTGAAAGGTACCAAAGTGTGTGTGTTAAATTATTCTGTCTGCCCAACCCACCCAAGGTAAGACTCAGTGTTTCATCTTGCAGTTAAGATTGTTTAATGACGTGATGCAACATAGGGGTTGGGACAAGTTGGGAACATGGGTTCTTGGTCAATCCCAGTGCCACAGCTGTGTGTTGAGGCCCATGGCTTCATTAGGGTCCTTAATTGTGTGCCCTTGCCTTTTACACTTCATCGTCTTCCACCAGTCAGTTTCCTCGTCCTTTCCCCTAATCACAGTAGTTGTCTGGCTGACTTCATACTGCAGAGCTGTGTTCAGCTGACTGCCATCTCTTTTTTTAGATCACTGCAGAGGTCGATTCCTCCAGTCGATCAGGAGCTGCTGGAGGAAAAGAAATATACTACTGTAGTTATGTAGATTGTTAATCCTGGGGGAAACACACAAAACTAGTTGTGTGCTGTCTTAATTATATGCATTCTTATTAACCTCTTAACCTTCTCATCAACCATTTCTCATGGTGGAAAAAAAATGCTGCCCTCCTTGTTTTTTGAATGGAGATACAGACTTCCCCCCCCCCCCGCCTTTTTTTTTTTTTTTTTTACTATCTCGCTGTTGTCTGGAAATCGAAACTTTAATCCAGAGTTATTTAATATGCTTGCAAATCTTGAAAATAATAAACTATTTCAAGTATGATAGAAGAGTCAAAATACATGCAGTACATATTCACAAATAGTTTTGTTTTGACATTTATCTTGCTGTAGTCATTCTGCCAATTGGCTTCAGGCACGGCTACCAAAAGAATGAACACATGTTGCATTCATTAGTTCTCATCTGGCTGTGCTTCGTCTTGCAAGACAGACAAAATCATGATCACATTAAATAGATTGTAATGCATTTGTAATACGAGTTCCCTTCTGCTGAACAGAATGATAGCTTTGCAAAGCTGCTGCTTTTAAGCCATGATATTTTGCTTAGTTTTCATATAATGGATATGAGTATATTGCCAGTGATGTCATTGCTTTTTCGTCTCGAAACGATGTCATGTGAAAAATATTCCAATATAATACTGAGCAAACTGCTGCCCCCTTCTTCCCCGCCGTGTGAACTCCCCGTGTCGCTGCTCCTGTCGCTCCTCATGTCGCGCTGTGACTGACGATGGGTCTGTGCCGTTCCTGACAGAGTGACAGACATGCTTTGAAACAATAATGGTTTATGTGCATCGGCCGAGGGTACTGCCGTCAGTCATTCGTGGTGGTTCTCTATGCCCAGAGCGCGGACAGACGGATCGCGGTGGGCTGTCTATGGCCCGTGCACCCTTGTGCCCCCGGCCGTGAGCACCGTGCGGCGCGGTGGCACCGGGCCGGGGGTGTCGGTTCCCGCTTGCTGCCGTGCCCTGTGCGGAGGGTGCAGCCCCCTGCCCGTGTGCGAGCAGCTGCCGGTTTCCCGTTCGGGAGCGGCTCCGCTTCCCTCCCGAGCAGGCCCCGGGGGGCCGCGGCCCCGGCCGGTGCCGCAGCGAGCGCGTGGCCGCCGCCTGCGGGCGGCCCCTCCCCGGCCCGGCCCGGCCCGCCCCCGGCCTCCCGCGCTCGCCCCGGGGCAGGGGGACGGGCGGCGGGGCCGGCCGCCGCCAGCAGGGCTCGGTGGCCCGGGACCGTGTGCTGGGTGCCCGCCGGCCGGGCCGGGGCGCGGGAGCTCTCGCTGAGGCGCGGCGGGAGGGCGGCGGGGCCGGCTCGGCGCCGCTGGCGGCCGCGGGGATGGAGGAAGGCTTGTCCTGCCTGGCCGCAGCCTGCGACCCCTCGGCGCTCGCCGCTTTCTGCACGGGTAAAGTACCGCGCTGCCCCGCGCCGGGAGGGCTCGCTCGGAGTGACCCCGGCGCTCTCCGCTCCGCATTTCCCATCCCTGCGGGGGAGAAGGGCAAGCCTGTCGGTGCCGGGGTAGACTCTGCCCTGCGAGGTGCGAGGGTGGCTCCGCGCCCCCGTCAGCAGCCCGCTAGGTGCGCCTGCCCAGGGGCCGAGGGGCTCGCTGCCGTGCGGCATCCGCACCGCGACAAAATTAACCAAAAAAAGATAACTAAATAATGTCGGGACATGTGTGGATAGCGGCGATAATGATGAAGTTAATGGTCGCTGGACAGAAGGCGCGGAGCAGCGTGCGTCCCGACGGCGCGGGGCTGGGACAGGGAAGAGTTTCGTGCAAGGGACCTTTCGCAGCCCTCGTGAAAGGGCGGCTCTTGCGCGTCCAGCCTTTCCTTTGGACCTCTCGGTTTGACGCTCTCCAAAGGAAAAGTCGGAGGAAGCCCCGGTGGGACTCGTGGGGCCTCAGGCAGGCGGCAGTAAAGGCTCACTCAGCGTGGGGAGGTCAGAACTGTGCCTGCTGCAGCTTTCTCTGTTTGGGGAACCTGTGTTTGCCCTTCAGAACTAAGGGGGTTTTTCCCCTTCTCCCTTTATTTTTACCAGTTTCATAGTAAAAATGAAACATTTCAATGCATATTTGCTTTCTTTAAACAGCTGCTGTCAGAACAGTCTCTCTCGAGTGCAAATTAGGTAATTAATTGCAGCATTCTGACTGTAGCTATCAAAAGTATATGGTCTTAAAAAGACCGACCAGCCAAATAACCCTAACCAAGAAATCCTATCAGAGATGAAGCGTGTTCCTCCTGTACACGGTGTGGAAGTGTTTTACTGCGAATGAAACAGACGTCACCGAGCACCCGTTCTTTGTTTGCTGATTAATGCCGTGCAGTTGGGATACAAATGCAGCATCTCGCACGTAAAACCTTACAATTGTGGCCGAAAATACGATGGTCCGCAGGAAAGTTTGCTAAATAAAGAAGAGGTCAAGTGCTTAACGCATAGATTTTTATGAACATTTAGTGGAAGAAAGGAATGACCTTGCTATAGTGTACTTTGTTAAAGAGAGCAATGCGCACTGTACTTTATCAGCTTCAGAATTCAAAGCATTTGGTTTAGAATTCAAGATGTTGCAACCCTCAAGAAAGAGGGGAGGGTAAATTGAAAATGTTAACACTGTAAGTGCTTTGTGCGATTTTTTTGCAGGCTTGCAAGGATTTTTACTGTAGAAAAAGAAAAGCTAATGTTTAGCTGTTTGTCATCAGAACAAAATTCAAAAGAACAGCAATTTTTATGGCTATAGCTTGGAGCTTTGTTACCAATGTGTAGAGGTGTATATGACTAACATTTCCACTGACTTTAATGACTTTTTACAAGAGTTTTGTGATTGTCTGTAAAAAATGCAGCAGTGTCTCAAACTTCAGCTTGAGGCATATCTTGAAGTTCTAAAGTGAGTGTGACTTAATGGACTTACCTTTGAGGTTTGTATAGAAATCCAACAAAATAAGATGCAAGAAATACATTCTTTTCTTGATGCATATGTTCTATTTTCTTTTTTTTCTGTATCTTAGGAAATTATTTTGACTAAAATCTTGATAAAAGACTGAGCATTTTGCTGGATAAGAGTTAATATTTGTAATTAAAAGAAAATGTGGCTTTGGATATTCTTAGCAGGGTAGTGTGTTTTGTTGATTTAAAACTTGATTCCTACTTGTACAGTTAAACCTAATATGCCTTTATATGAAGTTTTCCAATGACTGTGTGTTGACTTGTGTGTAAAGTTGGAGTGATAAGAAGCTGGTGTGATGGAGAATCAACAAGTACTTTGTTCCTATGAAATTTCTAACTTCAGCCTTGAGGGCTTTTAGCAACTTTGCACTGGTAACAAGTATGGAAAAGCCTGAGATTAAGTTGTAGAAAGGTGGTTTTTTTTTCCTTCATTTCGTTTGGCTATACATGCTCATTCTTGCTTTATATGAAGGAGCTTAAGGCTTTGTACTAAAGCATTTCAGGTGAGGGTTTTGGATATAACTTAATTTTTTAAAAAATAAGTATCCTGTAGTGATATGCTTTTCTATAGGGACTTTTCTACCTTTAATTGTGATTTGTTTTGTGCAAAGGTGTCATTGTACATACCTCTAATCACCCATTTCTTGCCAAAGCTAAAACTTAATTCCTAATTCAGCAGTAAAGAACTAGCATTTCCTTTTAACTTATGGGGTACAAGTGCTGATAGGCAGCTTAATCAAATTTTTAAAAAAGCTTGTCTGCTGTCAGTAGGAAAGAATTCTTTTTTCCTACTTTTTCTAGTTAGCCTTTTATAATTAAAGCTAAGGCAAGGGCATGTCCCTTAGGAAGAGCATAGCTACCATATGGGATATGGGCTAGAATTTATCTCAAACAATACGGATCAGGATAGAAATTTTGAGTTTGACCAAGGGAAATATTTACCTGCAAACAAACCTCCAGATGGCATGCTTCTAGATTATGTATTTGCCTCCAGTGACGCTTGGCATTGAAATGGTATTTATAAAAGGGGAAAAAACCAAACAAAAATAACAAAACAGGGTATTTTTAGGCTTGACTGCTTTCAGACTCTCGATTTGTATGCATTTGTCTTTAGCGTTAAGACTAGTGGAGAGTTTGCTTAGGGTTTTTTCACAGTGGGGGTTCGCCAGTTGCTGGAGACGTCGATGGTAAAGGTGGGGTTGTGGCCGTGGCTCTGCAGGGTTTCTCTGGGAGAGACACTGAGTCTGCCTTGGGCTTGGTGCCTCTGGCAAGGGGCTGTCACTGTGCTTGGAGGGCACCTCAACTGGCAGTGGCTTTGCCACCTGCCTCGCTGGCAGGCAGTGACAGTGGATGGCACGTACTGCTGCTCCGTCTGCCTTGCTTCCCTGCACAGGTGCTGGTGCAAAAGTACTTAATTTGAATTAGTATCTGACATAAGGGACTGTGCTGTAAGTATCTGGGTGTTTCAAGAGCCTTTTTCTTTCTACTGCATGCAGTGCTATGTATATACCACATAAAATTGCAAATACTGTAAAGGTCAGGAGGCATTTTCGTCTCACACTATTTAGAAGATTAATACCTTGACTCAGTGGAGGTCTCCTTTCTTTAACTTCATAGTTACCTTTTAAAACTGTAGTATCATTTTTGGGTTACGTTTTTTCTGTTTTGCCAGTTCAGGTCTCTTGCTGGCTCCTAACAGTTCTAGGAACATGTATTAGTCATCAGAAGGGGGTTGGGGACATAATAGTGACTTGTGCAGGACAATGGTTAGTGTTTTTTAGCAGTTGCAGAAAGTAATTGCAAGTTGAAGCAACTGCAAGCCACACTTGAAGTTCTGAAGTATCAAAATTGGTGAAATGTCAGAGGTGGAGTTGACACGGCAAGGTTGTCATTAAAGGTCAGATAGAAAGGTTCAGACTGCACACACTTTCTCAGCACCGAGTCTTTGCTCTCAAATTTTGAGTAATGCCCCTATTAAGGAAGTATCTTTATGAACCCTACATCACACCCCTGCTTCACAGAGAGAAGTAAATTCAGCAGGAAAGAGGTGGCATTGGAAACTTCCCTCTTGCAGCTTGCACAGCTAAAAGGCTTCTTCAACCTGCTCCTTCTGCAGAGAGCCAGAGCAGCTTTGAGAGCAGAACTTGCAAAGAAATACAGAAAAAGTGCTGGACATGCAGATCCTGCCCTGTGAGCAGGGAAGAAGGAATAACCAGACATGACAGCCATTAGTCACAGTTCTTTATTGTGTGATGAGAAGATGCCCTTATGCATCATAAAAACAGGATTTAGATGACATGTCTTCTTGCTTTGCTCTTCTCTTCCAGCACCTTTCCTGTTCTTTGTATGTTTTAAAAATGCATGAATTTTTTGGGGTTTGCCCTTCTTTGCCTGTGAAGCTCTTCAGGAGCATTTAAAACCATGGTAATACCCACAGTCTAATTTCTGATACCTATGAAATGCATCAAAGGGAGCATTCGCTTCCACGAGAACCTGGTTTGAGTTGACCCTTCAGGTTTTTGCATGATTTTACTTATTCGGTAAATAAATGGCGCAATGTCTTAAACATTAAGGTAGTTTTTGAGGTTGCTTTTCTTAGATGATAGAGGCGAAAAAGTCAGAGCTGCAAGGGTCACCCTGAGTGGCTTGCACTGATGGTGTGCAGTGCCTGTACTGGGGTTACGTTGCGTGGGTGGTGGCAGAGTGGCCCTGAGGGCTGTTGGGCAGGGGTTTAGCAGGAGCTGGTGGGGGCAGGGCTGTGCTCCTGGCCCTGCTGTGGCAGGGTCCCTTGTCCTCTCCCCCTTTCTGGGAGGTCTTCCCCGGCTCTCCCAGGTGTACAGGTTGCGTGTCACGGAGTGCTCTGGCATGAGAGCTTTATCCCGCGCAACTTGCGGGCTGCAAGAATGGTCACACCTAGTTAGAGCGTGGGCTTGCACAGGAGTTGCAGAGGGCTGAGTGAAGGTGGAAACTTGGAGCGTGTTGACACAGTGGGTTAGTAAATGTGGATTAGTAGGTTAAACAAGCTGGCATTCAGTCTTGAGTAAGAGCAGTGTGCTTGAGTAGTGACTGCATGGAAGCTGTGATGCTGTTAACTCTCTCTTGGGCTTGCTCCCTCCTGGTTTATATGGCCATACCCCAGGTAGCAGCCCAAAAACCACATTTTGTTAAAAATAAAACAAAAGTCATCAAATAAGATTATTGGAAAGGTTAGAAGATGCTGAAAAGTTATAATTTTATTCCTGTTGATGTGTTGTGGGAGGAATATTTTTCATGCATGAAGGATCCTGTTGTTTTGGCTGGCAGTATTATGCGGAGATAGTATGCTCCAGGATGGTTCTTTTTATATGTATAAATAGCTGAATTAGCATAGCTAATGCTTAGTAAGTGTATGTGGAATTAATCAGTTCTAAAACATAAGCATTAGTGGAATAAACTAGATAATTCAGTGGTTTACGATTATAGCTGCTTTCAGAGTAACTATTATCTTTTTGGCTTTAGATTGTTCCCTCCACAGTTATCAAACAAATAGAAATCTCCAGGATTTAAAAAAACAAAATAAAACTGAATTGCAAACACTGGAGACCTACAATATGTAGCTTTTTCCAGGATACTTTTCACTTTTGGAATGGGAATGTATTAGTAAAAAAACCTGTAAACTTTATTTCTGTGGGTTCAGGCAGGCCTAACCTACCTAGCACTGCTGTTCCTGATCTGTTATGAAAAGCTGAAAGTGTTACCTAGTGATAGCCAGAGAAGAGGTTTGAGGTCTGCAAGGGACTGACCCCTGATGTGGCAGTGGTGGGTTGAATGGCAATTCAGAGGCTTTCTGGTTGTATTGGTGCTCATGTACTTTTACTGCAAAATGTTCCTGCTTTTTTTTGAAATCATGTACTTTAGCAAATAAAAATGTCTCTTTCTGAGGAGGCTTTGATTGTTATCAGTTCTTGATTAATTAATGCCTTAATTTTGAGGAAGAAGGAAGTAAATTGGAAAAAATGCAACTTATTTGTAGTTTGTGACACTGCTGTTACTTAGTCCCAACCATATTCAGGTCTTGTTTTCCTATCAAGTGTTTGTAGCACTTGTAGTATCTGTAGTACTGGGCATATCCATGATCAGTCCCATGCTATTTTTTTACCTAAAAACTGTTGCGATGTAGCAAATAGTGGGAAAAGAGAGGTGAAGATTTTTTATGCTTCAGAGACCCCATCTATAGAAAGATCACATAAGTAATCAGGTTATGATACAAAATGTGGTTATATTTAGGCAACTTTGATAGGCATATCGCTTTTGAGAGGACGAAATTTGGCAAACGTTCCACACAGAAGTGTGTTTACCTATGGGATCCTTTGAGAAGAAAGGAAAATATATCCTTACAAAAAGGCGTTTTTTCCATGTGAGCAAATTCCATGCACACATTCATGTGATTTATCAACAGCGATTGTGATAGTTCAATTTTGTGTAGGACGTTTACATAAAATACATTCGAGGTGAAATATTAGAAGATCTTAGCCTGCCTATGTCAACCAAAGCATTCTGTTCAGTGATTGATTTTTCTCTGGGAAGTTGTAGCATCATGTAACACTGTTTCCAAGTGTTTGTGTTTGCTTTGCTTTGCTTAAGTTCTGAAACCTGCTTTGTGGTTTGGCCTAAATAAAGGTGAGACCTAACTCCTCCCTTTTCTGGGGAGTTTTCCATTTTAAGTGTAATAGTGCCAGGATTATGGCACTATGAAATTATGGTTGAAACTAGCTTCATTTTTATGTATTCATTTCTGTGGGAGCAGCCTAACTGCAGCTTTGTGAAATATATGTGCAGTCACACATACAGATGTCTGCCATGCTGTTCAAGAGTTCTTCCTTTTCATGAATTAAATCCGTTTCATTTCACAATTACCTCATTTGTTTTTAGAGCATTTGTGGAAACTTGTTGATGGTGTCCTTGCTAAGGAGAATGCGACAACACTTGATGATAGCTCTGCAGTCTGAATTGTTTAAAAGGCTGTAAAATAACAAACGTTAATATTAAATGTTTCCACGACTCTTGAGAAGCAGCGTGTTGCAGGACAGTCAGTCTCCTGTCAGGCAGCAGCAGCCACAGCAGCAGGAAAGGTGTGAGCAGTGCTTTCCACCCACACCTTGTTTACAGCTGTTACTTCACCGAGGCTGTTTAACTGCTAACATAACAGAACAAAAAGAGCTTGACTTACGAACCAGCCAGTTTAATTGTATTTATACTCAGTCCCCGTTTTTGAGAGTGGCTGTTGACTTTCAGCAGCGTAGATACTTCTTATTGCTCTCTGGCCTGTGTTTTCTATGAGACACAATGTGTGCATATTCCATTTATTTCTCAATAGTTCCTCCTGTGTAGTAACCGAATTGGAGATTGTGACTAATGTGTGATGAATAGTTGGAGATACCACCTTCCAGGCTGGCTGTGTGGGAGCCATGTGCTTTATCCTTGAAATCAGGCAGATAGCTTAGCTGTGTCTATAGTATGATTGGTATGGAGACAGGTTAGGTTTTTTTCTATGCAAAAACACCCCAACCAACCAAAACTGCTGTGGGTTTGGTTCCACCTGGAGTAAACATGAGCTGTTGTAGAGGTGTTCTTATAGTACTGAAGCTGCAAGCAGTTGCAGAAGCTGTGGAAGCATCTTGGTGGAGGTAAACAAAAGCAGGAATTTGACTGCTGCTGTTGCAAGTGTTGAGTTGGAGCGAGCTTGTGGTTAGGGAGCTTTAAGTCTTGCATTCCCAAGAAGCAGCAGACTTTTAAAAATACCAAACCCAAACCTTATGTCTGTTGTTGCTTACGAGACACGGGGCAGATGGAAGGACTGTGAGATGGTATCCCCTGCAGCAGCAAGGGTAACGTTTGTATCGCAGAGCTGGGATAAGGGATGCCTTCCGCAGGAGATGCTGCCCAGTGGGATGGATGGAGCATGATGGGCTTGCAAGCACAACCGGCTGCTCCAGCCCCGCTGTGGCAGAGCTGGGGGTGGATGGTCACGAGAGAAAAACTAACACTGGAACGAATACTCCCGCCAGAAGGCTTGTCTCTTAGAGGTTGTTTTTTACAAGGGAGAGAGTGTATTGTCATCCTTGGGTTTTGGATAAGAAGATGTGAAGAAGGACAATAACTCTTCAAGGTCACTTTAGCTTGTCAGAGAGGAAGTTGAAAGTTGGCATTTACTGAATGGGCTCTGGTATGGAGAGGTAATAAAGCAGCGGCCACATAGGGCTGTGAGTAAGTGGAAGGAATTCCTATACCTGAAATACCAGAAAACTAAGATAAGGCAGTGAGTTGGTAAGTCTATTTCAAAACATCTTTCCCTTTATCTGAAATCACCGTGTCCCGTGACTTGGTGCGATAAGAGCCGTGAAATACGCGCTGTGTACGCCAGCGCTGGTGCCTCCCCTTGCTCTGGTGTAAGTACGTTTCTGCTGAGCACAAAAATGCTCAGATCCTGCTTTTTCCAGCAGAGCTGAAAGGGAAGGCTTTCCCTGCAGGGTAGATGAGTGTTCTGGAAGAAGGAGGTCCGTATTTCTTTGGGAAAGGAAATTAATACTATAGGCCAGGATTCTGTTTTTCTTGATGGAGTTTTGCATAGTGGCATTTACAATAGATTGGCTTAGAATAGCACAGAATGAGATCAAAGAAACTTGGTTTGTAAAGTGGTATTTTTGATGTTACAAATTAGATATCTATGAGTCCTGGCGGAAAGAAATGTGCAGCACAATGAAGCAGCCAGTACAAAAAAATTTCAGAAATGTTCCAACACTTATTTACAGAGATAATGTCTAACTTGATTGTTAGATAACAGAAACTAGAGATTATTCATTTGTATGCCAGGACTTAAGGTGAGTAGAATTTTGTAAGTAAACATTGCATGGTACAAAATAAAATGTATCCATGAAAGAAGAGGGTATTTTGCTTTGCCTGATGTTATCTCACTTAATGATTCCAGTGCTTTTCTGTTTTGCTGCTCTGAAATGATGCTCTAGAATTGATGAGAATATAGCAATCCTTAGAGTAGGAACTTCCTTCCTCTGGGGCAAAAACGCACTTGTTAAAAGCATACCACGAACAAAAACCCAGTTAAGTTAGTTGCCCAAATAAGCAATAGATATTTAAGGTATTGGAAGGTTTCCATAGGTGTCAGGTCAAAAGTATGTTGACACTACTGAATTGAAGTGCTTTGCAGCAGAGGAGATGCGCTGCCAGTGGTGGGGAATGTTGGACTTTCCTTTGCTGTTGCAATATAAAGCTTGAATATTTTGCAAACTTGGATTTTATTCACGTGTTACCAGGAAAGTATGTATTTTGGAAATATGTTTTGGAAATAGAGCTTGGATAATCAGAGGTAACCTGTATGACTTGGGGCTTGAATTCTGAAAAAAAATTTCTCTAAATTTATGGACACTACTTTGAACGTGAGTTAGCACCATCAGTCTGGCAAGAGCAGTTAAAAAATAAGTGGTCCTGGGCGAAGGGAGGGGAGAATGCAGAGAGGGATGGAGAATCTGAGATGACTGAGAGTGCTCCTTTTTTTTTTCTTCCCCTCTTCTCCCCTCCTTCCTCTCCCCCCCTTTCCATTTACAAGCCTCCACACCAACTTCCTTGCCTCCCACATAACTGCTGGTGCCTGTCTGTGCAAATGAGTTTGCAGAATACTCCAGGAAAACCAGTGTTTCAGATCGTCCCATGTTTCTCCATGAAGTCTGTATGTTCACTGGACTTTGTGATGTTTTGGATAGCAGTACTTTTGTCTGAGCCTGACTGTGGTTATCATCATTCATTGTGTTGAGCAGATCAGTGACAATTAATGCTGCCATCTTTTTGTAGATTTGTGCATTAAAGACAGAAGGTTAAAGAAGAGTGTTCTAAGTGGGAAGTCAGACTGAACTTAAAAGTCAGAATTGGGGTTGTCCTTCAAGACTGTATTGAATCTTCTGGATCATACCCGTGTTAAGATGCAGCTTTTAATTACTTGGTCATAGTCTCCTCCAAGTTAGAACTCTGAAAAGGTGATTCTTCCTATAAAGCAGTTGGTTGGTATTTTGAGTTACCTTTATTTTCTTTGTGTATCTTTCTGCTATTTTTATGGGAAGGCTCTTAATCTTGCTTCTCAAGAAGATGCATGCATTTAAATACTGACCTTGCTGCAGCACTTAGGGTAGTTCATTGGTAGCCCACAAGTGTTAATTAACCTTTATGCAGTGTGGGATGATGAATTTCATTTCATTTAACAGATGAGGAGTGAAGTTAAAAAGAGATTAAGGTCAAAAGCATCTGTTAATTACCTCATTTTCTAATTAAGTAGTTGCCTAAATTGAAACTAGGAAGGCTTGATTGTCAAAGTGCATAGGAAGGGCTGCCCTGTACATGTCAAAAGCCTGATTGCTTCGGGTTGGTACCCGTGAGAGCTGAGCTCTTTTCCACACTGACGTCTGGTGTTTTGGGTTAGGCACAGCATGCAGGCTCCTCCTCAGTGAGGCTTTGGGAGTGCGGGAAAGGTGCTTTCCTACTCTGGGTGTCCTCCTGTGGCCAACCTGGAGCCCCAGGCAGTGCCTGGCTTTGCCTCTGTCCTGCAGAGCTAAAGCCTGTTCAGTTTCTCCATAGTGTGGCTTGGTTGCCCTCTGCGTTTGGTGCAGGGAGGTGAGTGGTGGCTGAGCCCTTGGTGAAGAGGAAAACCTCAGGGGTGCAGTCCCTCTTCAGCATAGGCAAAGTTGTTTCCTTAGAAAATTTTAGCTAGATCAATTTGGGCATTGGGGAGAACAGAGGATTAACCTACATCGTTTCATGCTTGCTTAATTTGTTACTTTTAAATTAGCATTTTAGCATGGAAATGTTCTAACACTTCTAGCACAACATGAAATATTTCCAGCAAAGGAATACTAATCTATGTGTGCTAAAGTGTTAATGCATGTGTAACTTACAGCAGAGCAGTTTATTGTAGCTATCTCTGGTTGCTGTGTCAATTTCCAAGCCTGTGTGTTAGAAAAGATGCTCTGTTGCCCCTCTCCTTACTATGACATGAAAATGGGGTGGCACCAGATATTGGTAAAAGCTTGGGACGTCTGGGATTGCTGCTGAGCCGGTTGGGGATCCCAAGCAGGTGCTCTTAGCCACTGCGAATTCTGTCTGTGGAGTGTAGAGGTTGCTGATTTGTAGCAGAAACAATATTTTGGAAGGGGGAGGGCTGGTGTTGCTGGTTGAGGAGCAATATCAGGAACAATATCAGGAACATCAAGAGCCGAGCAATGTTAGGAGAAGAAAAGTACTTAAAAACCACAAGGCTTTTTAAGCAGTGGGTGGGGAAAAACCCGTGAATGGTCTTACTCTTGAGATGCATCTCGGTGGAGGTGGAGCTGATAGGAAGTGTGCAGTTGGGGAAGGATATGACACAGTGCCTGCACGATTGTCTGCTTCCTCAAGTAATTATATGGATACCAGTGTCAAATATGACAAGTGTCTGTAAGTGTTTGTTCTGTTTTTGCAGTCTGCCTATCAAAGCTAGTATCAGCAAGTATGAAATATAAAATCTTTGTGCCCAATAAGTTATACAGTTACTGGAAACTTAGGCAAGCAGAACACTCATGTTGGTCAAATACAGCATGGGTGGAGCTGTGCCCTGTGAATCTCATGCTGATGTATTTCTAGATTATCTGCATTAAAACTGAGTGTTTACAGCACCAGATACACAAACTTATTACAAAAATATTTTTGTTTTCTGTAATTTGTGGTTATTATTTGGTTTTTTTTGTCACGATGCTTTTGTGTCATCTTTTAATCTTTCTCCTTCCTTTGCTTTTTCATGTCAGGAAAAAATATGTGAAAGCCTATGTGCACAAATCTGTTTAGCATATACAAATAGAGCTACTAATTATTAGGCATGAAGTGGTAAGTCATCTTACATGTCAGAACAGTCCTTTCATTTGATTCGGGAAAAGAATGAATAACTAGTAAAGGAAGCCAAAGATATGTGGGGTAATTGAGAGAGTTAAAGGCCAAAGTCTTGCAGGAAGGGAGAGCTTGAGGAGAACTTCCCACTCCACTTCCATGCCAGCTCTAGGTTCTAGGGGCAAGTTAGAACTTGATACTTAAGTATCATTTGGGTTGGGGGGAACTCTTTGAATCCTCTGTGTTCATGTTGCGTGCTTTAATTCCCATTCTTGTGTTCTTTCCGTGACTCATATCCTTTACAAAACTGAGATAATTTGTGCCTGTGCTGTCATTTGGAGAACATACTGTGAGCAAAAGTATGGAATCTTAATTCTACTTTTTTTTGTTGTTGTTGAAAATTACAAATTACAGATATGGAACATAATTCTTGATCTTTGCACCTTTTATAAGCTACTCTTAAGACCAGTAATCTGCAGAAAACTGCAGTGAGTTTTCTTTCTCATAACGTGGTAGGAAAAATAAATTTGTCGGGTATCTCTCTCTGGAAATACAAGCCCCATCCAGAGTCATTTTTTTCAGTGGTCTTTAGAACAAAAATTGGAAGTTATACAAATACATGCTTTCCTTCATGCATGAGCAGATCATGGTCCTGGTGAGAAAGGGTTCTTTGGGGACAGTTATCTCCTGAACTTGTCAGCCAGGTCTCTATACCAGTCCCAGTAATTTCTGTTGCTTTTCTTTAATAAAAGACTCTTACCACTCTGGGAAAAATACAGAAAATGCTGTGGGTGCCTTAACAGCCAGGGGTTTAAAATTACCTGTGGGTTATGTGGCTTTATTGGATAAAACATAGGATTTTCCACCCTGTGGTTTAAATTTCTGTGTGCTGGAGTTTGTAAAATTTGTTTTTCTGAAATGCTGCTTATGTCTAAAATTAATTCCTTGCTTAGGTTTAGTCAAAGCCGGGAGGAATTGACTCAGAGGAGTGATAATGGATGCTCTGGATTTGTTGAGGGGGCCTAGAATAGACGGTTCAGTAGTAAGATGTATTTTTTTCAAATGTAGCCAGTTCCAATTTCTCCTAAGCAGCAAATGATGAAGGGTGATGCTTTCCAAATGCTGTTACCCTCACATGCCTGCTAGAGGACATGTGAGGAGAGGAGTGATACATGGCTTGGGAGGTTTGATAAGTACCATCACTGTGTCCTGTATAACCCTGTTGGAGTTCCTGGCCCAAGTCTAAAGGGGCAGTTTGAATTGCTGCCTTGTTCGATCTGCTAGGAATGGTTTGATGTCTGTGGCTCTGAGGAGTCCCCCACAGAGTGACCTGTCTGTTCAATGCTGTACATTGACTATGAGAAATGAAACCTCATTATTAAGGTCATCCTTGTGTCACATGAGTACTGAATGCAAGCATCCCATGTATATCTCTTCTTACTCCAAAAGCAAGGAAAGAATTGTTGTTTTCTTGGCTAAAATTAAAAATCAAATGAATGAACTATGAAAAATAACAGAACATCTTATTTTGAAAGTTATAGTGCTGTATGGTTAGACCTAGCATGTTTTTGCTGTCATTTGAGTACCAGTACCCTTACCTCAAACCAGTTTTGAAGACTGAAATACCTTAGACTCACGTCTGGGTGGATGTCTCCTCACCACTACCACTGAGCACTGTAGATGGTGATCTTTTTCCCCAATGGGTCCTGTTCCCAGTGGCTCTCTTAAAGGTGTAGGTCATCAACAGCTTGGGAAACATGACCAACACATCAGAAGTGGTGCTGTTTGGTTATAATCAGAATAACCAGATAAGTAAAAATGTATTTTTAAAATGAATCAAATGTATTAATCAATAGTCAACTGCACTTACAGATTTCTTGCTCTGTTTGCTTAACTGGTTTCTGTCTTTAAATAAATTTCCCCCTGGTTTAATAAAATATGAGCGGCTTATGGAAGGCCTGGATAGATGTATGTCTGTGTCAGCACGAGGGAAAGGACAGATGTTCAGGAGTGGGAGAAGGGGAAGGGAGGAGATGGAATTTTGCTTCATATCGACTGATTTTGTGCTTGCATAAGAGCTGTTTCCTCTCTGAAGGGAGAGGGCATGTCCTTGAAGGAAGGGGTTTTTTTTTCTGTTTGAACTTCTTTTGAAGTAGTTCTTTAGATTATAAAATGTGTTTTAAATGAAAGAAGAAATCTGGAAGAGATTTTGAAAACTTCTGTGAAGAAAAGGTGTAATTTTGCAGATTTGTCAGAATGATCTCATGGATTCCAGCTTTGTTTACTTTTAGGGCATCTTCTTTTAAGATAATCCCTGTTGAGTTACTTTTCAAGACACTGCCAAGAAAGGCATGTTGGAATTCAGTTGAATATTTGCTGTAATGGGCAAGGTATTTGGGTTGGGAATAATTCGTTTTAATTCTCTCGTAGTTGCCAGGGTAATGTATGATTGTCATCACTTGAAACAGACGCCACTTCTGTAGAATGATAAAGAACAATGAAACATCTTCCCGGTGTGCTACTGTATTCTTTGATCAACCAAAGCATTCTTGCTTTCCCAGTGATATCCTTGCTCTCCAGTTTCTTTCAGTCTCTGTGTCTCCTGTGCCCTCTCTCTGCAAGGCAAAGCAGCTGCTGGTGGTTTGAAACCTCCTGTTGTACAACAGGGCACATGGCTTTGCCTGGTTTTGAATCAGCTGAGTGGCTTAACCTTCTTGGCCTTCTCCTCATGCCCCATCTCTGTATCTGCACCCTCTGATGAGCTGTTGGGTTGGAGTTGAGTTTGGGGGTCCTTCTGCCTGTCTGTGCTGCATCAAGGCTTCAGCCTCCATGGCACAGCTCTTAGAGGAGAACACCAAGCAACTCCTCTGCCATCTCATCGGATATGCTGAGGAGGTCAAAGCCTTGCAGCTCACCCTCACAGGGCAGGAAGATTTGCTCTCCTGTTGTTCTTCGAAGTTTCTACTTAGTGACATAATTGTGGATTTGGGAGCTGCAGCAGCCAGCTAATGTGCCCCAGTTTTGGGGTGCTGGGGTTCAACAGCACCAGTCTGGTCAATGTTTGTAGTTCGTGGGAAATAAAGATGTCCAGAAATGTGCAGAGCACTTGCTTCTGTGCTCATCAGAGAGACTGATTAACAGTGGAGCCTTTCCTGGTTTGGTAATTACTCTTATTTGGACTCTGCACAGGGAACACAGTAATATTTGGCTTCTAAAATGATGATTTGACACAGCTACTTATTCCTTTTACAAATGTTTTATAGTGATCTGCTGTGTATTTATGCAGCCTGGGTATGTATCCATAATTTTATCCATTATAATGGATATTATCTATTAATTGAAGACTTTGGCAAACAAAAAGCAAAAAAAATTAAGTTTGGGGAGTTTCCCCTCTTTTTTTTCTCCTCTTTTTTAAGAAGAGGTCAAACTGCTTTTTTTTCCTGTTTGGACTGGTACCCAGTGTAAGAGAAGTTATAAAGTTGATAATATTTTGAAAATAAATGTTTTCTGGAGTGTTTATTCTGACTGGTCCACTGCATCTATTTAAAGGCTAATATTTTAAGGATAGTAGAAATATGAATTAGATGGTACTTTAAGTCCATTTACTTAACTGAAGTAAAAGCTTTTCTTCATGGATTAATGCACATTTACCTTGGTTCCTTTTTATGTGCCGCATAGGTATGCGTGCATGTAGGAACTTCTACCAGCTCCTTAAAGCAGATGGGGGTTTGTGTTTTGAACGTGAGGGTTTTAATAAAAGAATCTTACACAGTCCTTCCCAACCCGGGGTAGGCTGTCACAGGTCTGGGTTTGTAAAGTCCTGCTGAGAGAGCATTGGATTTGCTGGGCTGTGGAGTCGTTAAAATAAATTTTCTGCAGATAGAGAGGTACGGTTATGGATGGTGGTATTAAAGGAATTTGTGTTGAGTTTTAATCTGTTGCCTCTGGATCTCGATTTGATTGTGTGCCTTATTAATTAATTTATTAATTCCCCTGCAGTTCTTTTTATCAGCCTGAGTGAATATAGTACTAACCGTGAAGTGTACACTTCTGCTTTTGCTTTAACCAAATAGCGAATTAAAACTATATGCAAAACTGTCATCTAGGGGCTGTTTTAGTATTGTAACCTTAAGTGTTCCTTTCAGTTCCATAATACTTGTGGATACATTTCATTACTAAAGGGTTTTTAGGGTTTTTTTAACTAATTCATTGTAGGAATTTTGTTTGTGTTGTGAAAGTATTAACTATGATGCTTTATTTTGGTTGGTTCAATTCTTGGTCCTTCAGTAGTGATTATCATGTTTTAACTGAACGAAGTTGGCATTGAACTCCTTAATCTCTTTCATAGTGAATTCATTGGAGGAATTTGGCTCAGTGTTTCTTGTTTACGTGTATTTTTAAAGTGCCCCTTTGCAAGTATTTCAAAGATTAAGGCTCTTTAGTGAAAATCAGAGTTTTAGGATTGTGGCTTATGTTAACTTTTTTCTCCTTGATATGTCTTCCTAAGATTAGTGAAAACTGAAGTTTAGATTGACTAGAATCACAGTAATAATACCAGGTAATTACTCTTACATTTAAATTTGCTGTATTTATTTTGTAGAATATGAACTTAAATGAACTGTATAATACAGGTGAATTTTTGTAAACCTGTGTTAGAAGTTCCTTACTGAGTTTTTAGGAAGCCTTAGACAGGATGGATAAGGAATTCAGTACCTTGTGATTGAGCAACACATTCTTTTACAGAATTTTTTTTTTAAGTATTCGGCCTATGATTTATTAGAACAGCCAAATACAAAAGTCTGTTACGTGTTATTTTGGCTTGGCAGAAATAATGCAAAGAACTGTCAAAGGCAAAGAGTAAGCAGAAGCTGTAATTTCCTTTTTACCACTGAAGAATAGATTTGGCTGGGTTAGGCCTTCAATGCTAATCTATCTCTGTGTGGCCAAACAGATTTTTGGATCCTTTTTGTAATGCATTTGTTTTCTCTACGCTTCAGGCCAAATGTTACAAGGTTGTATGTTTTTTGGCACATACAGGGCGGTGATGTGAAAAAAGTTAAAGAGAAGGAATTGAAATTAAGAACTCTCATCTAGACCATTTAAATTGAGATTGCCACTTGATGCAATTAGGTCATTGTTAACAGTACTTGTTTGCTCAACTGTGGACTTGTTTTTTTAACTTTGAAACTTGCTTTAATATTAAGGGTCATTGTTAAAATTCTTCAACAGTTCTGTAAGAATATATTGCAAAATTTTGCCACAGTTTTATACCTTTTTGGTTAATTCAGCTGGGTGTTTAAATAAGATTAATTTCAGTCTTCCTTCTACTTGTAAGCATGTTTTTCACAGGAAGCACATTGCCTCTTGTGATTTTAATAGGTCCATGCTCCTTAAGCCTTGTCTTTGCTAATGATTAGTAATGATTTCTGTCTTGAAGCATTAATTTGATGTTTGCTGTAATATCCATTCCTTATTTGCCCGAACACGTTTGTTAGAATGTCTTCAATATTTCAAAATGATGGGACAGACGTACTCATGCTGTACATGCCTCTTTCTGTGGCTTTTAGTTCAGAACAAAGCATTTAAATGCCTCTTTCTGCTCTGCTTTGCCTCTGTACAGATGACAGCATCTCGGCTGCGAGCACCTCCGATGTCCAGGACCGTCTTTCAGCCCTGGAGCTGAGAGTGCAGCAACAAGAAGATGAAATCACTGTGCTAAAAGCAGCGTTGGCTGATGTGCTAAGGCGTCTTGCTATCTCTGAAGACCATGTAGCTTCTGTGAGAAAATCAGCACCAAGTAAAGGTAAGCCCAAATTTGGTAAACTCTTTCTAGAGTCAGACTGTGTTATCATGTTAGAATGTTCTCCATTGGTCACTTGTTTTTTCCCTTTTCTGTCTCATTTGGAAAGGCCGATCTATTTTGAGCTGGAGGGGTTAGGTTTATAATAGTGGCTTAAATATATATGGCCAACAGATACCTGAATATGCTTATTAATTCTACTGTTTGCTAACATTTTTATGTTCTTGACATCCCCGAAAATTGTCCTTACTTCTTGCTAAAAGAAGTTCCTGTTTTAATTTCAATGTTGACCTGCCGCTGGGGGTTCTGGGGCTTATGGGCAGTTTTGAGTCTCAGCTTTGACTTTGCGTAGAAATTATTCAACTGAAGGGGCATGTTAGAGGTTACATTTCCTCTTGCTGCTAAATTATAACCAAAACAAAAACCAAAATACATTGCCACCAAATAAGAAGGCTTTCTGAATATAGTTAATTTTTGTTCCAGTACAGAGATAACTCACCACCAGTAGATCTCACGTAAGAAATGGCCATGTATCAGCAACCTCTCTTTTGGTTAGTCACTAGTAACTTTTATATTGCAGCACTGGAATATGTATGGTTGTTTGAAAGTAAAGAAACTAGATGCTTTTTGCACTAATTTTTATATGCTTTTCCTGCCTGCTCCTCCCCCCATGGGCATTTCATTTTCTGTTCTGGAGAAGTATTTGAGTCGAGTTTTGAACTTACTCCAACTTAAAGTTGTGTATTTGAAAAGAATTATGGCTTTGTATATTTCTGGCATATATCAGGTCTCTGATTATATAAAGGGTTAGGTCATATTTCAAATAATTCACAGTTTTGATTCACCATAATTGCATGTAACCCCATCAAACCATGCAGCACAGAGATCTCTGGGATCAATCCCTGTGTTTCAGTCTTGCAGTGCATTCGTTACACCCGTGCCAGTATAACACTGAACTGATATAATGCAGCCTGTTTGTTTGCGTGACTGCCTTATATAGGCTGAAAATGCTGAAAGTTTGAATTATTTTAGATGTGACAGAGAGATCAAATTCCTAAATTAGGTGTTTTTGCAGTCTCTCTGCCAGATGGAAGGAAGTCACGATGCTTAATTGGCTTGGGCTCTGAATCCTGCCATTCTCTCTTGCTTGCTAAATGGTAGACTGTTGTCATCTCTGCTTATAAATGCAGTTTTTATCTATCCAATTTACATGTCTGGTCTCATCAAGAATGAAGCTTCCTTTTTGAGCTCTTTTTAAATATAGCTTTAGCAGCTATTTTGACTAAATCACTCTGCTGTCTGCTGTCCATTGTGAGAAAATGTCCAAGTGAAAAACTGTGGGCAAATCGTGTGCACCATAGTGCCTTATTCTTCCAATTTAAATGCAGAGCAGCTGGGATGTGCACAAACGTGGCTGAAAACCTTTGTCTTGGAGCTGTCTGACACGCAGCAAACTTTGTGTACAGGCAGGGCAAACTTCCTGTGTTCCAAAAAATGCCTTGGGGCTATCTTCTTTCTGGAGGTCTTGGGACCATACTGAATTCTCTAGGTCAATTTCTTCAGTGAAAAATAAACTAATGATTTGGGGGAGGCAGAGCAGAGGGAGGGTGGAATATCTAAATATCTTCAGCTCAGTCACATTGTATCTCTGCGAATGAATGGCAACAGCATGGAACTGTGAAGAAAGAGATGGGAACAGGAACAGATATGTGCACGTATGATCTAATTCATTGAACTAAAATGAATTATGACTAATTGGCACTGTATTTAATTTGTGGTGAATGTGTTCCCGTTGTGTTCAGTTACCCAATACCGCCAGACAACACATTAACTTCACTGTTAATCATGAAATCAGCTGTATATAGAATTCACAGAAAAAAATGTTTACATACAGCGACTGGAATTTTATAAGAGTCTAAAATTAGACTTGAAGGATAAATGTGGGATTAAAACAAGTTCATTCATCCCTTTCTGTAATATCCTAGGTTCTACTTTTGATTTCTGTATTTTAAGTTTTTTCAGTGGCTAAAATCTCTTGAAATGTTTTAACAGACATAAATGCATTATTTTTTGAATAAGTAGGATTAGAAGATGATCTGAATTGCCATACAAAAATAATACTCCAAGAAGTAATTGTGTTCTTTGAAATATTATGTATGTATATAACAGATTCTTACTAGTCAAGTCATGATTGCTGCAAAGGTAACTGTATTCCTCCAAAACTCACTTTGGTGTTTGTGATCCTGTCAAGAATCTGGATTTCTGCATTGCAATAATTGCAGTTTCATGGAAAATATTATACGTAAATTTTCTTAAAAAAAAAAAAAGCTGAAGCTTTCAATCAAAGAAGTATTTTCCTCTGCAGCAGCCCCTAAATACATTCTGACATAAATAATGAGTAAAGAGGATACATGTGTATATATACTTCTGAATACATGGAGAGAGATGTGCTTAATCTGAAGTATGGCAACACAGTGAGATAAATACTTGTAAAACAAACTGAACATAACAAGAATAATAGTACCAGAATAAGCCATCCTGAATCTTTCCATCAAACAAAGGAGTTTTAATACAAGGCAATAACTAACCTAGTTTGAAGGGTGGCTTTTCTACTTCTTGCTGAAATGAGTTTTCTAAAACCTCTCAATTTTTTTCTTGTTGCCACCTCAGCAGTGTCTTTTGAAGAGAGATTTTTCATAGGCTAAAAATAAGTGTTGTGAGCAGACTGTGAATTACACTGAAAGGGACAAATCCATCCCGATCGCTTTTTCACTGCTTTTTCTTATTCTAATGTTCACGGCTCGACTTAGTGAAAAAAGTGATCTCTTCATCCTTTGTCTAGTTTGTCTGCATTGCACATCTGGGGATCTAATTCTGTTCTTCATTTCCTTTATTTTAGATTGACAGATTGAAACAGTAGCTGAAGATAAAGTTTTTGCATTAATCTTTAAGTCTTTGTTTTTCTTTTTTCCCTACATTTCTGTCACATGCCTGTTTTGAACTTAGTCCAGTCTCCAGTGAAAAAATTCACATGGTCAGGAGTAGATTTTTATTTCTGACTCATGGGCTCTCAGTCAGGAGGCTGCTACCTATGATCTTGTGTGTGAAGCTCTGTCTCAGAAGAAAACGGCTCTTCATACACGGATTTGTGAACTGTAGAAGATAAGATAAAGGGCAAGATTTTTCAGGCACCTTAGTGTCTCCTAGTAAAGCGTGAAGTGGAGATACTGTATAAGGAAAATACCTCTAGTAGGGATTGCAACAGGATTAGCACGTGTCTGTATTTCAGAGGGAAAAGCAGGCTGGGAGGGTTCACATGTAACTTCTCAATGCAAAGTTATTCTAAACAGAGCAAATATTTTCAAAATAAAAAGACTATGATAGTGCTTCTCCATCTCTGCATACAGCTAAGAATAACTACGCAAAGGAGAAATTACCAGGTCCAAAGATAGTGTTGAGGATTAGAAATGTGAAAGTGCTTGGTAAGGGATCAGATCCCCAGCAGCTACAGGGCTTGTAGGGATCATAGTGTGGGGGTAAGTTTATGGGTTTTATTTCTTTCCTTTCTCTCTCTTTTCTTTCTTAATAGATGGCTTGGTAAGAAGAATTTCTTTGGTGGGAAATTATTTGCATTTGGCAGCTCTGCACTCTTGTTGCCACATGCCTCTGCTGTTGATGCATGATTGATGCTGTTAACATTCACAAAAAAGTTCCAAAAACAAAGATTACCTGGACATTGAAGAAAAGGAAAGCATAAAGCAGTCTGGTACTTACGGCTGCCAGCAAGATAGATTGGCTCACAGCTGGTGCCTGGTAAACCTATTAAAACCTTCCAGGGTGTCAAAATGTGTGTAACAGGAGAATTCATCCCTCAGGCTCTGGATGTGCAGACAAGTTTGTGGCACACTATGGCACCAGCAAAATCTCTCAGACTAATCATTTCACTGGAGTATGAGCATGTGCCTGAAAAAGTACATCTGATGTCTGGCTGTAGAGAAACAAAGAGTTCATGTCCTTTTTCTGTACTCAGAAATAATGAGGAGACTTGACAAAGGTTAAACGTTTGGAGGAACATTTCCTATTGCTTGGACAGGAATTGATATCAAATAACCCATATGCAAATTCAACTCACAAAGTGAAATTGGAATAGTGGATGGCAGTCTGCGGAGAGGATTTCCCATGGCAATGAAGAGTGGCAGACTGAGAGGCATTTTATTTTACTTAAAGCAGTGATCTTGTGGACCTGCAAAAGCAGGTATGTACTGGACATGCAGTTGGTAGGGGGTTTTTTTACTGTTTTTTTCTTTCCTTTGTACAGTGGACTTTTGTAAGAGGAGCCCACTAAGTTTTCCTTCTTTTCCTGCTCCCTTGTATGAAATAGTGTGTCTTGTCAAATTCCATCTCATTGCACTCATGTAAGCAAAGTACTTCAGATGTAATTTTTACCTTATCTCAACAATGGTTTCATTTCAATAACATTAAGTCATTTTGTTTTATGTTAACAAAAATTGGCTTCAGGGTGTTCAACAATCTTCGTTAATGAAAACATGAGACAGATTTGAGTTTTGTTTTTTTAGTCTTTACACTAGGCAATAAGCAGAGTTGTTCTAGTAACTGAGTACATGTTTATGTTGTCTTATCAGTAAATGTTAAAGAAACAGAAAATAGAAGTGTAAATAGGAAAATGCTTATGGTAGTGGTAGGATATAGGTTTTTATCCACAATATTAAAACTAACCTGGCAAGCTTGTATGTGGGTCATTTTACTCATGGGAAGAGTCCTATTGAAGTTTGCAGGCTGCATGCTCACATAACAAATAATGATACTCTTGAGGTCTTAATGCATTTCCCAGGTATTGGTTTAAGTGCCATCTGTTCTTTCTGCATTTTTTCCCATTTTTCCTATCTTCTGCTCTGACTTACCAAATACTTTCTTTTTCTTCTGTTATACTTACTATTCTTGGTGTTCTTCGTATATTTTCCTTTATTTAAAGAATTTGGATCTAGAGGGCATTAATGAACTAAGGGTCACTAACCAGCTAAACCAAGTTTAGGAAGAAGAAGTGAAGAACAAAGTTCAGAGGTTTTTTTTTTAAAGTTCTGTAACCTGGTAATCTTGTTCATTGTAGAGGAATATTTTCAGTTGTGGTGATAAGTATACTTATTCTTTTTCCTTATGCTTCTCACAGTTTTGGGTATGTTTTGTGCATCTGTGTACTTTTTTTAGAACAGTGTGGGCAAATTTTCTCGAGTGGTACTCTGCTGTTCTCCATAACGCTTCTCAAACTAAGAATTGTAATGTTGGAAGAGTTCAGTGTTGCCACTAACTTTTTCAGAGGAAAACTCCTTATTGTTTGTAATACTTGAGTAGCTTTTTCATCACTTGATTTCCAGAGTATATCAAATTGTTTCAAGTTACCATCGTTAAAATTTTATTTCCTCTGTTTGGAATTAGCCCATTTGGCAGTTGGTTGAGCACGTAGATGATGCCTCTGGGAAAGTACAGCAAAATAAGATAGAAGGGAGAAGGAAAAGGGCTGTGTGGTTTGAATAAGCAAGTGGCCAAAGAAGTCTTCAGCTTCCTGTAGCGTGTTTTAAAATGCCTGCCCGAAAAACAGAGATACGGCTCCCCTAACACCTGAAAAATCAGTTTTATATCCCTATGAGGATCGTTTAAAGTTAGAAATATATGGGTTAAGTCGCTATTTATAAAAACCTTGTAGGAAGTCTCAAAATAAATAGTTAATTACTCTTAACATCTAAGTTAGTTTATCTACCTACTAGGAGAGATTCACTTGGAACTCAGGTTGTTTATGCATTAGCTATACACTCTCAAACTGTTGCCTATTAACGTGCCTCTATTTAGATGGTTCTTTTCCTTTTAATAGGAAATGACAAGTAATGTATGTTTAATAGCTGTCTGTTGAAATTTGTGAAATTTGGCTTCCATTAAAAAAGTATAAAAACAATGTTTATTTTTTCAGCTAGTTGTAACTACTATGAGAATAATCAAGTTTGTTGAAACTTAATTCTGTCTTAAAATTTGATTGTTAAACAAGAAGAAGCATAACCCATAGCCAGTGAACTGAACTATTTATCCTGATTTGTTTTGTTCATTATTTGAGACCTAGTGTCTCACCCTGACCTGTCTTTGTGTGATAGAAGAAGAGAACACTTTTTCTACTTAAGAAGTTGTAATCAAAATTTGACTCTTAGTATGTAAGGGAAGTAGTTGAATAAAACAGAATGCTGAAGAAAATATTTCCCTACCCTGCAGAACACAGTGCTCTCTTTGAAAAGAGTTTTGGTGCTCCCAGGCTATTTCTTTGCCAGCATCTTCCATGGGCTGAGGGACTTGACATCCTTTGAAAAGTTTGGAAGCAGAGCAGTGACTACAGTTAACTGCTTTTATACAACACATTGTGACACCTTGAACTAAGTCTAGGATTTGTCATAATTTCTATTGGTTTTGATGTTGTTCTATTAGGAAGGAAGTGCAGATAAAATCTTATGTTCTGCTACACTTGTAACTATTTCTGTCTGGTTTTCCGCAGCTCACTCTGTGGGCTTTCTGGTAAGTTACCCACACCGTACACTTGTTTAGTGAGAGTACTAAATTGGTTTCCTGTCCTTCCAGGCATCAGTTTTATTTGAAGAAAACCCCATGGCGTGTAAAATATTTGAAATATAGAAGTCTTTGTCACGTTTTGCTGAAAGCGAAGTATTTAAAGGTTGTTGAAGGATTTGGAGATTGTATGCCTTAATGGGGAAAAAAAGAAAAATCTACCTTTAAAAAACCAACTTTTAAATTTTTGTAAGGTGTCATTTGTTGAACTTTTTCTTTTAAATCCACTTGAATTAAGTGCCCAGAGAAGTAACTTTAATGTAGCTGCAGCTACTTATTTTAAATTGAAATTACTTGAAGAAGAGAAACAAGTGTTTGATTTTTCTTTGTAAAAAAGGCAGTTTACCTGTCAGAATATCAGCAAATACAAAGATATTGAGGAAATTGTTTCAGAAAATATATTTGATAAAACAATAAACTACATTTCAGCATAAAATATTCTAAGTTTTGGGTTTGAGAAGAGAAGTTGATTACTGATTCTCAGCTCTAGCACCTTGTAAGTATGTTTAGAGGGAAAAGCTATCGTGTTATCACAGGACACACATTTTCAAACTTACCACTCTCTCTAACAGCTTGGCTTTATTTTTTCCCTAGTTAGCTAATCAAGGCTGATAAAGAATTGGAAATAGATTTTTGGTTTATTGTGGTCTGGTTTTTCTCATCCTACTTATCTTTCATTCACACATTTGTATGCTTGACAGATGTTAATAAAATGTTTCTTTTGAACTCTGCAGATACTATTCTATGAAAATTATCGGAACAGAGATGAATCCGTTATCCATAAAAGACATTTTTACCACTTTGATCTCTGACAATTCGGCTTTAATCCTGCTCACCATACACTGGCTTTCATTCTACGTTCAGTTTATGTCTGGCTTTTGTTCCAAACTAGCAGATAAAGCTAAGTGCTATTCAGTCTGAAAAATTTCAGACTGTTTATGCTAGCAGGTGGTGTATGACATGATATTGGCAGAGATGTGCAGCCCAGGGCTGGGAGAACTCAATTGTTTTAGTGTATTGATCTGGAATTTGTGTTCTCCTGTGCCGCTTCATTATTTCCAGGCCTCTGAAGCAAAAGCACTTGACTACTATGAAGGACTATCTCTGCAGTGAAGAAGGTTATAGTGTTGTGAATTTTTGACATCTTTTGACTGCAGGGATGCCCTGGTTAGAAGTCATTAAGAGGGAGGTGTGGTTTGGACTGGTGGGTCAGCTTCCTTGGACTTCTGACCCAGCTCAGAAGATCCCTGTTGTGTGTCTCCGTGGGTAGCCAGGCTTCACTGCCTGGGATGTGCACAGGACTTAAACTTGCCTTTCCTTATCATGGTTTAAAATATAAATGCATTTGCTTTATGTGTAATTGCAGATGATTAATTGAATTTTTTTCTTTCCTCTAAAAGTAGGTATTCTAAAACTCACTTTTGAATATCTAGTTAACGTGCAATATATAGAGAATTTGGAAGGGGTCTTGTTTCTTAGGGGTGTTGAGTATGGGATTTGGGGATTTTTGTTTGTTGGGGGGTTTTTTGCTGCTTTTGTTGCTTTTTTGCATTTTATTGCACATTGAGGGTGGCACACTCAACTGAGATTTTGTTCTGGAGCGTAAGAAAGCCTGATATATTTTTGACACTTGGAAAAAAAAATTGTCACTGCAGTTTTTAATCTGGGTTATGTTTAATTGTTAGTCATTTTGCAAAAATAGTTTTTACTTCAATTGAAAAATCTTTATCTCAAATGTAGTTTTGTATGCCACTTGTTGACATTGGGAAGTACTTTGCCGATCTACCATCAATATCCACTTTATTGGAAAACAAATAACCCAGAGCTGCTGTCTGTATCCCTTTTTTTGTTTTTATTGTATTCATCATTGCATGGAGCAGTGCATATTCCTGTCATGAGTATAGACTGATGTAGAGTTTTATTTGTAATCAGTTTTTTCCCTGGACGTAAGCAGTAACTAACACTTTGCATACCTAGTAGGGGGAATTATTCTAGATGTCATCAGTAAACAAAATAGCAGTGTGCTCCTTGCACATGAGAGTGTGTTCCCCATCTAATTAAGTTCCTGTGCCTGTTGTCCTTTACACATCCCACTGCATGCCTTACCCACCATGCTGGGAATTACTGCTGTTACGTCTCCTGATTCACGTTTCTGGGAAGCCATGCTAGAGCTGCTTGGAGAGACATTAATCTGTTACAATGGGCAGACAGAGACGTTAAGGTCATATACAGTTCAAGAGTGAATCACAGGCCTTGATATTGTGCATCTCCACAAAGAAGATGACTTACTTTGTCACTGAAAATGAAAGAAGCTCATTTTTTAGGCTTCTATAGTAAATGTGCTTTCTAAGCTCATGCGCTTTTGTTCTTGCATCTGAGTTACATAGGGTAAAAAAATCTCTTGAGCTTTAGAGGTTTTGTACAGTATATTAACTTCTAAAATAAAATCTGTATTCCAAATGTTTGTGTTGCAAATAAAACAGTCTCTAAAAAGTGGGAAAGAACCACAACAAATTGATGTATACAGAGTTTAGGAAAAACAATGATCTTTGAAGTGTTGCTGGATTTGAAGTGTCTTTACTTTCTTCAGATTTCCTTTATTCTCATTTCTGCCTGGGATATTCCGCATGCTTCTTTTGGCTTTCCTGATCTGAATTTCAGATATGACCACAAGCTGCTTGGTGCGTTTGAAGCAGTGTTTGGTTTGTGCAGGCCAGCCCATTTCTGCCTTCATCCAAATAGGTCTGAAATCTAATATTCCCTTGATGGGTGTCTCTTGTATATAATGTGGTGCTTTAAAATAAGAATTAGTTTGCCTCTCAACCTGCTTGGAAGAGCTGTGCTATGACACATGGCTGGTGTTGTTCAAATGAGGCATCTGTGTGAGTTTGTCCTCTGTGCACAGAGCTGTCGATTCTCCCCAACTGCTATTTTACTCCTCACTTTTATCTTCAGTGTGTGGCCTCATGTCTTATCTATCTCACACTATTCAAAGCCTGCCACGAACACAGACCTGTTATTCTTCTGTCAGTCGTGTCCTCCGTGTTTGTTGCTGAAGTCAGAGTGACTGGCCATCACAGCCCTATGAGATGCAATCGCAATTTGCTGTCTGTGAAATGGGGATGTGACACAGAGGGGCTCAAAAGTGACCACTGGTTTTTGGATGCTTAGTGTGAGATTAGCCCAGGGGTCTTTCTCAGGGCACGTCACGCTTCAGAGGGGAAAAGGACAAGTCTAGTACTTTAAAGGAGGAAGGGGCAAAACTCTCTTCTGAGCAAGACCTTGGAAATAAAACAGGCACACAAAAAGACACAGTTAGTGGGAAAGGATGAAACGTCAGGTTCGAGTAAAATGCCTTGTATTTCACTGGCATTCTGTGGAAGAGGCAGGTCTGGGAGCTAATGGCCAGGCTAGTGTTCAGCTCTGAAAATAGAAGAGCCTTTGCTCCCCCTTGTCTTCTTTGCAATCCCCTCCCACATTCACTGCATAGTTTTAAACTTCTGCAGTGAGTGAAGTGGGCATCTGACAGACAACAGCGTTCTTCACATATACCCACTTGATTCATCCCTGGAGAGAGGCTGTAATGTTCACTGGATGGGGCAAATATTCTCCAGAGTGAGCAGTATCAGAAACTTAATAGCTGTACCATAGAGCATATACTGAGAGGTATTTTAAGATGGAAGGGTCAGCTGAAATTAAACTGAAAATCTTGATTTTTTTTTTTTTTTTTTTAATCCTTAGTATCACAACCCCTAAATAATTTAATAATTCTTTCATGACGTCGTGGCAGTAGAGAAACTGACCTCTATCAGAGCATATTCTTGCCTGCCTTAGTGTCCCAGGTCTCCCGGGTCCAGCTGCCTAGGTTAAGGTTTCATGAATATATGTCACTGGACGTTTGTCCTGAATGCTCAGGCTGCTGCTGTGTGATACCAGGTCCACAACTGAGAGCTTTTTGTTGTTCATGTGGAACTTTGGATACATCTATAAAACCTTACATTCTTCAATTTTGCTTTTTTCTAGGTCAGCCAAGCCTCCGAGAAGCTATCTCGATGTCATGTATAACTAACGGGAGTACAGGAAGCAGGAAAACTAGCCACAGTTCATCTGTTTCTGTTGCCAGAAAAGAAACACTTTCATCTGCTGCAAAAAGGTACCGAATTGTTACTAAATCTCAAATTTTTAGATATTAGAAAACCCCAAAACCAAACAGAGCAAGAGTTTGATTTTTTGTCTCTGCACAACACTCAGCAGAGCTGCCTGAACTCCAGTAAGGCACAAATAAACTTTGGAGATTTACTGTGTTGGGATGTGTACAGAAGAGTTCTAAAAAGAATTCAAAAATGAAGAGTATTTCTCTAGTATGTAGTGTCCAAAATGAATTCTCACTAAGGGAATAGGAAAATGTATTTCCAGTACAAATGGAAAATTTTTCCTTCTGGTATTCATATGCTTTTTTTGTTGTTGTTTTTTTTTTTTTGTCCCCCCTCCTTCCTTCCCTCAAGGAAATTAAAGGGCAAAAGTGACTTCATTGTCTGGAGTGTAAATAGTAGGCAATAGCAAAATAGCTGTGAGACAATAGTGGAATTGTGTAAGATAAAGGTTTACATTTTTGGGTAGAAAATCTAACCCAAAATATGGCTACTTAGTCCTTATGAAGAATATCCGTATCAGATCTCAAATGTGAAGAAAGAACATTGCTTGAGTAATTTGTAAGTTGAATGAGCTAAGAACCTAACAATAGTGGTTTTCCTCCATGTAGTACTTTCAGCTTCATACAGTAAACAAAGCATTTGCTTAACTGCTTTTTTCTGTGGGTCTGTTAGACAGACATGGCTTCTTGAGCAGTAGGTTTTGTACCTATTCTTGTTTGTTGTGAAGAGCAGGCTGCCAGATATAGCCACGGGGCAGAGAATACTCTAATGTGTAACTCTGGTAAGTTATGTGAACAAATTCTTGGCCTCTGTAGAGTACTCTGGTAGCTCCAGTGGCTGGTTTATCTTCCAGAGTGGATGTAAATACTGTGCTGTACAACAAGACAGGGAAATTATATACTTCAGGGAATAAAAACGCTGCATGCAAATATAAACTGTATGAGAACAAACCAGAAGAAGCATTAGTGCCCTTTGAAATTTGGAAGGCGGGCGTAGTGCCCCACCCTTTGCTCTTCTACATTGTGTAACATTGCATATCTTTCTTTTTATTGAATTCTTACGTTTACTGTTCAACACTAAATCAGACAGTGATCAGTGTATGTGTCTCTCTGCTAGTGTGACAGGCACAGGGACAAAAGACATTCCTGCAGGAAGGTATTTCTTAGTTAGCACTTTTCCATTAATCTTACCCCTGTGGCTCTTGGCACTTTGATGAGAGCCAGTCTGGTTCCTGTGGTGTTCAGCTCACATTTGTGCTGAATCACCTTCTTGATTCATTGGCTGCTCAACAGCTGACTACATAAGAAGAGCAGAGTGGAGTGGCCGGCATCCCTTTCATCTGAGTTAAGATCTTTAAAAGGAGACCTGGATAGGCCAAGAGAGAAAATCTTCATATGCAGAGGGCAGCTCTCCCTGGACCCCCAAGCAACTGACCGGGGCAGGTATTGGCGCTTCCAGTGCAGCTGAAGACACGCGACTCCCTTGGTCAAGAAATGTTTTAGAAAGGTCTAGGAAGGTTCTTTTTCCAGTAGTTCCTTTCACTGTCATGTCTTTATTCCTTAAATTTGTTTGGTATTTGGAAGAAATAAAACTTGCCCTTTTGTAAAATTACCAGCTCAAGAAAGGTGAAACGTAAGTAAATGTCAACAGTAGTCCTATCTCCTTACGAAGGTAGGGTAACCATGGTTTTTTCTAACACTTGTCGTGGTGAAAAGGAGGAAGGCCAAAGGAGACTAGAATGTTTCACCCCAGCTTCTCCAGGCCTTTCTTCAGGCTGAAGCTTGAACTGGTGCAGCAGCTGGGCATGGTCATCTGTTGGTAGAGAATTAACCTTTAGCTTCTGAACAGACCCCACAGCCTGCCTATGGCTTTTCATGTTCTAACTGTATGCAGCCATACATCTAGCCAAAATAACAGAAGGCCTACTTGTGTCCAAACTGTTATTGGTGCTGAAGTTTAGAGTATGAATTTCTTCTATGAATGAGCAGTTTCATTTCCTGGACTGTTTAATCTTGTTCTATGAACCTGAACATTGAGATCATGGAAATGACCAGCTGCCTCAGTAGTTCCACAGCAGCAGGATGTCTCATTTCAACAATGGCATGCTAAAATACCAGCAATCACTACAATCAGAGCCCAGGAATGTTCCCTGAACAGCAGGTAGATGATGTCCCATTAATAGGGATGAAGTCATGAATGTGTTGAGAAAATTTCAACCCTATAGTCTGGACTAGAAACAGGTTTATACTTTGTACAAACAAACAAAAACCAACCAAACAATGACTGTCAGAGACCTGTTTGATTATTTTCCTTAGGACTAACCATTCTTCTGAAAACAGCATCTGATAACAGTAGCCTTGATGTTTCAGAGTGACCACCATCCACAGTAGATGCCAGTGTGTTGTGGTCCAAAGGATGAAACATTGTACTAAGTGAAATTAGAGATGCTGCAAAATTAGGACAGATAGTAATAGCTCTCAACTACTCAGCTGTAGTCTGAAGAAATGCCTCATCAAATTGGGTTTTGGAAAGAATTTTTGGATGCATTAAATGACTGCTTCCCAGAACAACTAGTCTTAGAAACCCACAGGAAAAGATGCTGGTTTTGATTTGGTTTCAGCAGTTACACAAGACCTACTAGAAGAGGTATTAGTGGGAGAGCCACTCTGTACTAGCCAGTCATAATACAATTAAACTGAAGATTTTATCAGAAATCAGCAAACCAAATAAATTCAGAACAAAGATATTCAGTACTCAGACTGCCACATGATTTCCTTCCAAATTAAAAGGGCAGTCAAAAAAAGAAGCCCACTTGCAGCCTGGTGGTAGATAAAAGCACTTTGTTGGAATCCAAGGTATACCTTGTGCTACGACCCAGAGTGAAACCAGAGTGGTCCAGAGATTCTCATGGCCCAACGAAAAAGGAGTGAACCTAATGGCAAAGAAGTGAAATGGATAATCCACAGTGACAAGCTCAGTGGAGAGATTCCCACACCGAAACTGTGGTTTCTAGGAGATGGATCAGATGAGCTGAATGGGTTTGGGTAGGAACCCAGGAAAATATGAGACTGAATTGATAGATTAGATGATATGCTGCTCTCATGATATCTCTGCTGCAGGAGTGCAGAGGTGAATTGCAGAATTGCTGATGTGTCATTGTACATCAGGCATTACAAAAAGTGGTGAGTGTACCTGTCGTGGTAGGAATGGAGAGGACTTCTGTTTTCTTCAGTGAAAAGAGATTCCAACAATTTATTTCACTGTACTGCATTTCTTGCAACAGACTGCAAAAAATGTAGTGTGCTTTGCATCCAGCAATGCAAT
The DNA here is from genome assembly GCA_014706295.1 of Lycocorax pyrrhopterus obiensis. NCBI lineage: Eukaryota > Metazoa > Chordata > Aves > Passeriformes > Paradisaeidae > Lycocorax > Lycocorax pyrrhopterus. The sequence continues at coordinate 24,352,413 of JACSVZ010000004.1, forward strand.
CTAAGTCTTCTGATTAAAAAATAATAATAAATTTCCATGCAACCAGTTAATTAAGGACTTTTGGCTATAAATTATTAATCAAAACCCCACAGTTCTCCAAGCTTTGTTCTCTGTGATCACATATATGCCCTCAAGAAATGTGAAAGCTCTTTGTTTTGTTTTCATCTGATTTTTTTTAAAAGAAAATGTCACTCTGATGGATTATATTGACATTTTAAACTAGTTAGTATGTTTTACAGTAGAAATCCTGAGTGATCCGTACAAATGTGTCTGGGTTTCATATTCATGTTTTGACCTGTTTTTCAATGCTTTTCTTCTCTGAAAGCAGTTGGAAAAGTCTCAGTGATAGATGATACACTTTAACTGAAATAACAAAAGAAGCAAAAAGAGGTTTTTAAGAATGATATGCTAAAATTGGATGCCCATTTTTGTTTATTTTGAATGTTGCTTTACTGTTTGCTTCGTCTTTGGGGAAAAGGTAAATAGAAATACAAATAATTAAGGTCATGCAAGGATTCAAGGCGGGGGAGATTGTTGTGAGGGAACAGAAATTTGGATTCTCATGTTCAGAACGATACTCTTTCTTTTTTGCTTTGCAGGTTATGTTGACCCTAAGAGAAAAATCGTTCTGTTACATTTTTAGCTGATGTTTGTATCTTGCTTTATTTCTTCACTGAGAAATCTTATCTTGGAAGATTTAATTTTTTTACCTTAAAAAAGAGACAGGCCATGTACTTGAGAGTACTCTTCTGTTTCAGGTCCTGTATTGTTTGTGTGATTGAGTATATTACAAAGTATGTAACTTCATAGAAGAGCCTTTTGATTAATCTTTCTGTTTACATAGCAAACCTTTGGTTTGGTTCTTAATAGATTTAAGGTTGCAAATGACATATATTTAAATCTGTTTCAAATATTAACCTAATAAATACAGCACTATGAAAATAAAGATGTGTTCTTAGCTGTCGTGGCTGAAGGCATTAAAGAAGTGGTGAGACAATCTGATATTGTCTCACCAATAGATCAAAACAGCCATGAGTTTTCAGGGATGATTTCCTTCGAAATCTGGTGCAGCCAGGGAGAGTCCAGGGACCAGCACCAGCATTCCAGGGTTTTGGTGGCAGCTCAAAGATAGTAGCATGTGTGTCCACAATTGCAGTTTCATGGTGGGCTTACCCTAATGGGAGACAACACAAGTCACAGTCCTGCCTTTCACTTGCACTGAGCCTTGGACGGCAGCACGACAAGGTGGTCAGTGAGCTCTGAACCAGAGAATGTTTTTTTTCCTGAGGGACTGCAGACTTGTGGAGCATCAATTTGTGTCAGTTTTGAATGCTGTAGGAGCACCCGTAAATGAAGGACACACTCAAATCAAAGTTGTATTCATTTTAAAATCATAGTAAATGTAGTACAACTAAAATATGCAAATAGTCTTCCATGCCTCCCTCACTGTTTTTTGGTTTTGGAGCTAGTGGATAAACCTTATTTCAGTAAAATGCTAACGTGAAGAGATTGAGTAAATAATCAAAGTGTTCTTTTGGTGATTGTTTACAGTAAGTTGTTAAATGCCTCTCCCATCTTTTCACAGAGGACATTTTCTCCCACCTTGCTAATTTATTTGCTTGTTCTCTTTTTTCCCTCCTTGTGTTACACTTTTATTTTACAGCGGTACAGAAAAAAAGAAGGAAAAACCTCCAGGACAAAAAGAAAAAAAAGAGGACTCTCATTCTAATGATCAAAGTGCACAAACTCAAGCATCACCTTCTCCCCAGCCCTCCTCACAGACTCTCCAAACACACAGGCAAACTCCAGAAAGCAAGAGTTCTGCTCCAGCTAAAAGGTTTTCACAGTACCACAGTACAGAACTAGAAAACGATTGTAATGATACTGAGTTCATATTTGACAACAAGTCATGTGAAATATTTCTAATCTCATGATCAACTTAAGGTTTGATACTTTTTCTGCTAGAGAAGATGCATTCAATATGCATTGCAGCAGAAAAATACATAAAAATGCATGTTTTTCTTTGAATACATTTTTAAGATTACAGAGGTTTTTTGTTCTCAGATTAAAATCCTACTACAGTAGATTACTTCTAATCAGCCATGATTCTAAAATATTTAATGATCACTCTGACTTGATCCTTCTCAAATACACTTCACAGATTTTGTGTAGCTGAATTATGGAGTGTATTTTCCACATGGCCATTTATTACATCTCATAACAGTATTTTTTAAATACATTAGTATTTATCATTGCAACCCTTGGTTCAGAAATTTTTGCTCTCAAATTATTCTATAAAGTGACTGCAGTTTTGTTTTTGTTGGGGTTTTTTTTTTATTTCATGGCCCTTCCCTTTTAAATTCCTGCTAAGGTTGCAGGATGGCTCACTTTGATTCTTTACATGAGTGAAGTTCTGGTTTTACACCCAGATCATAGAATGCTTGACTTGAGTAAATGCAGAAATTTATTTAGGATTGCCTCTTAAATTCTCACTCATTGTTGTGGGAATTAGGCACAGAAAAAAAAAAAAAGGTACATTTTAGAGATACTAGATTGCTTTTTGAAGTCAAGAAAATTGGATTTTAAGATTTGGGTGATATCTTCTGAGTTTCAAAACTGTGCGGATCACTTGGCATGGTTTCTTTTTGGGTTTTTTGTTGTTTTGGTTTTGTGAGGTTTTTTTTGGTTTTGTTTTTTGGTGGGGTTTTTTGTTGTTGTTGGTATGGGTTTTTTATTATTTTATTTATTTATTGTCACCTCACTGTTTTGGAAGGTGTAAATTTTTTTTTTACTCTCTGGCATTTAGAGACTGAAACAAAATGGAAACGAAATTTATTATTCCAAAATTAACTGTAGTTCACAAGATTGTTGTCTTGCATTGCTTGAATTCACAGCTCTAATAAATATTTAAACTTCCACTTGACTGATGCATGTTATAACACTCCATAAAGGCTCTGTCTCCATGTCTTGCACAAACCTGTAAGTTGTCTGAAGCTGAACTTGCGGCCTGTTGTTCTCTTGCCTGGTATCTCACTGTAAAGATGTCTGAAGTCTTGCTTACTAATCTTTTGCAGTGTGGGGAAAAAACAAATGCCTTTTTTTAGTCTCCTAAGGGTTTAACTTGGTTTGATTAACTTGTTTGTCGCAGGACCTTTGAGCCTCTTGAGGTGCTGTGGAAGGAGCTTGCCATTTCTAAGGTTGCATTTCAGGACTTAACTCCTGCAAAAAGCATTTCTGACGGGATGAAGTGTGATACTATTAGCAGGACATGTGCAAACTCTAAATCAGCTGGTTGAAGGATAATTTGGGCTAGATGACTTTTTGAACATGTATTCCATGATTAAGGCGTATGTGAAATTATTGAACTGGTGACTGCAAAATTTGCAAGTTCCCATTAGTGTAAATTGGCTGCAATAAGATTGCTGAAAAATTACATCAGAATTCATGGATTTAATTGTCTGTAGTATCAGGCCAAACCTAGCTTGTCTTACTCATGCAAGAGGTTTGCAGACATTTGTTTCAAAAAGATTAAAGCTATTAATGTGATTTAGTAGGTGCTAACTGCAAAGCTTCCATATGAAACTATAATCTGATAGAACTGTTCTGCCTCAGAAATCAGTGTGCTAAAGCTGGTGAACAGTTAATCAGGGAAAAAAATTTACATTGTTATCTACTTAATTGATTTTTAAATATAGTTTATTCTTTAAGGCGTATATACTTAGCCTCATTTTTTCCACTATTGTAATTTGTTAGCGATGTAGTAATGAAGTATAGAGTTATTTTGTTCAAGTCTTTATGTAATAGCATTTGGAAATGAGAAAGAATAGATAAAACATGCGGCAATTGTCTTGCTCAATTGTTTTCATTCATCCAGTTAGAACTTTTTGACTAATCTTTTTTCCCTGTTTCATGCTGCAGTTTGAAGGAAGATCTAGCTCTGCTTTTGTCTCCTGCTGCTTGATCTGTCCATTGCATAAGAGTTCCAGTTATTGTTACATTATTATCTTGTAATTGTAAAATATTTTTTTGTTTCTTCTAGCATAAAGAAATCCTTGACTGTTGAAAAACCTCACAGTGCTTGGGAGAGTTCAGATGACAGTCGTAACAAGCTGATGAGAGTAGCATCAACATCTAAATTAATATCGAAGGTGGCAAAGAATGCAGACAAGTATGTATTGGTTTGGTACATAAAAGCAAGCTAACTTTAGAGTCAAAATACTATGAAATCACGCAGTTCTAGTGATCTTACTGGTGTATATGCTAGGACCTTTTGCATCCTTGTTTTTACAAAAGTTTAAGTACTTATACAGCCTGCCAGTTTGGTGCTCCAGGTGCCCATGGAATTTTAAGATTATTATAAAGTAATTCTTGTGTAAATGTGTTTTAATATTGCCTGATTGGATTAGCAGAATTATGACATTTTATGGCTTAATGCCAGTGATGTGAAACTTCCAACTGTTTTTTTTCCCAATTAAAGCTGGTTTGAAAATGCAAGTGTATTTCCTTGGAGCCAGTTTCTGGATTTCACATTGGGTATGTTGCCAAAGTAGGCTGTAACAGTAGGAATATACTTCTTTGATTTCAGATAGGTCTCTCAATTTAACTGTTTAGCAGGTTCCTGATTGCAGGTTCTAGACAATAGGCAATCTTCTTTTCAGTGTCACCTTCAGTAGGTGATGTGCTGTAGCCAACCATTCCTCTCATCCCCTTCCTCAGCAGCAGGTTTTCTCGGTTTGTGGTCTCCAGTGAAGGCCTCTGGGGCTGAATAGCTCAGTAGTTGCTCCTGCTCCTGTCAGCACAGGGGCAAGAGTTTGCTTTTTGTTGTAACCAACATTGTTGACCCCTCTTGTAACCCACTCTTGTCCTCAGTACTCTCTGCCATTTGGGCTTCCCACTTTTTATTCGCACACTTAGTTTCTCTTTCTGATTTGGTTGAAATTTTGCTGAAATTGTTGTGTTGATTTTTTGACTGACCCCTCTCCTATTTGCCAATATCCCCCAGTGTGCTGACAGCTTCTTCCAGCTTGTCTGCAGATTCCTAGATCTGCTCATTAATCGTCATTCAAATCGCCCTTAACTGGTCCAAGGCAGAACTAGCTGAAAACCCCTCCCATTCTGACAAAGCGCTTCAGACCTTTCAGAGTAATTGCCAGTCTTTTTATGATTGTGTCTGTAGTGCTCTCCTTCGCTTGCATGTAAGACTGTCAAATACATAGTCAAGAGTGGTGCAAGTGCATTCCTTCTTCCCTAGGAATGGGAAGAACAAAAACAAACTGATCTTGGGTATGGATATCGGCACATTTACTAAAAGCGCTATGCTTAGCCTGAAGAGTTCTGCAGAGCAGTGGAGTGCTGTGTGTGAGGGAATTATGCATTACATATTTTGCAAGTATATCCTTTCCTTTTGTAATTGGTTTTCACTGTTGGAATTTAAAAGCTCTTTGGCAATTTAGATTATAGCAGGGTACTGCTGGATAATATTTTGGAATGACAAAACCCTCTGCCTTGATTTTTTTTCTGGGGTTTTTGCTGTGCTGCGAAAATACCTTTCATGGTGTGATACGTATTTCAAATTCGCTAGAAATAAAAAATAAATTTTACTGACATTTTATATATTTTTTCAGACATGGTCAAAATAGGCCAGTATTTTATTTCATTTTTCTATGAGTATGCTTATTTCTGAGAGACCTTAAATGTTGCCCTTCTACAGTCTCTAACACAGAAAAGAGTTGGGTATATAACAAAAGTGTGGACAAGAAAAGATTAGTTTTAATTATTGTTAGAGGAAGTTGTCTGTTCATAACTTGAAGCTGTTGTATCTTAACTATATTTGGCAAAAACAAAGCTTCAAACGTGAATTGTAGACCATCACCTGGTTGAAGACTGGGTGTTTTATTGTTGTGCACCTTGTTCTTATGCTCAGATTTGTGACGGAGGCACTGTTTGCATACGAGGACACGCATTAATACTCATTTCTTACTCGCATTCTGCGTGCCACATTTCCATGAGAGCTGGTTGGTGTTGTGCAAAGGCGTATTGTTATACTGCATGTCTTGTTCCCAATTAAGAAACATTGGCCTCGTCTGCTTGAAGCTACGGGAGTCTTGTGCAAGGGAATAGAATTCAGCCCCTAATGTGGGCCTCAGGACAGAAATGTTTTACATACGCTTTGCACTATCAGCTCAGGATATGAACTTTGTTTACGCAGCTCAGTCTTCAAGTCAGCGCTGAGCTGTAAATCAGTCAGATAAAGCAGTAAGAAGTAAGAGGGTTCCCACGGCAGCCCATCATTCAGTGGTTTTCAGGCAAGACTGGGAATCCACTTTACATTTTTCATTTGGCAGTGTGGTAAAGGGTGATTCCACCAGCAGCCAGAGATGACTTTCCTCATGCATATGCTTGACCCTTTGTCACTGTTACAAAAATTTGACCTCCATCCAGCTAAAAATACTGGATGCCACTCATATCTTTCTGCTGAATTTCAAATGAATTCAAGAGGGTGTTTTATGCAATACATTCTCCTATCAAGGAGGGTTATTCTGTTAAGAAGTAGGTCTTAGCCTGGAAATTAGTATTTCTTCCCTCTTCACAAAAAAAAAATTACTGAGCTTTTTTATGAGTAACTAATTTCTGGCTCTGGTAAGAAGAGATGTCTCAACTGCACTCTGTTGAAGACTTTGTGTTGCACATCCAGTAATGCGCAGGGATCTGGTTTAAATGAAACTGCAACTTGCTTACATTTAATCCATGTGTCCAATAGAGTTAATTCCTAGAAAAATTTGTGCTGTTGTATGCTGACAGCTTATTTTGACAGGTGCTAAATGCTTTGCATGCAGGCCTGAGGATGTTTGGCAGCTTAAAACATTTGGTTATTACAAGTTCTTACTCTCAAAATGGAATTTTCCGTGCACAAGGAACATGCCCTCCATAATTTATTTTTAAAAGCTTTTTGTATTTTGTAATTATCTGAGTGATTCTTAGAAGCCTTTGCCATAGGGCCAAAGACTTCAAGTTACTTGAAAGATACAGTGAACTGCATAGAATGAGTAAAAATGCACTACAGTGATCAAGATTAGCTAGTGAGCATCCTATACTACAGTTACACTGTACACAGAATCTAATGAGATTGCCAAAAGCAATAATGGGTAAAAACTAGATGGTATTGCCTTGATAAGCATTATGCATATTATTAATGATAATATTTTGAATTTTTCCCCAGGCACAAAGATGTCATTGTCAGCCAAGGTAAATAAAACCATTTATTTTTAAATACTGGATGAAGTTGAAAATATTTGCTTTTGATAGAATAGTATATCCTGTGAAGGAATATGTTGGGATATATGCATATGAAACGGGTTTAGAGGTAAAATGGCATTAATCAGCTCCAGGAATTCGTTTGGCAAAAATGTTACTCCAGACATGTATATGAATCTTTGAAATTATGGAGGAATACTTCATCAGATTGGATCTTTAGTAAGTACAGAAATTTTTGGTAGGTGGGTGGTGGGAGGATTTGGTTTACTTTTGTGAAACAAGCCCCTTTTTAAAAATTATTTTCTCCATGTGTATGTGCATAGAGAGCAGTTATGAAAACAAAAATCTAAAGTTTTGACCTATGTGCCAGTCTTCATCCAAGCAGGTGTGAGTGAGACTTTAGAAATAGTTTTAAGATATTTTATTTCTGTCCCATAACCAGCAAAAATGTCAACTCGTGAAAAAAACAGCCAAGGTAAGAATTAAACTATGCCCTTTGGTCGCTTTCTTCTAATTTAGCACTCTCACGAATCTTTTATTTGGCTTTTCACCATCAAAGAGCATCAGTGCATATTCTCTTAATATTTCAGCTCTCTTCTTATGGAAATTTATATGCATGTGCACTTTGCAATCTATATGGGGATTATTTAGGGATAGTTAAAATAAATTACAGCACACATAATTTCCTCGGAGAGGAATATGTGTTCAGATGGAAGTCTTGCATTGTTGCCTAAGATAACAGAGTATTAAGAACTGCCAACTAAAAGATTTGTTTTATCTCAGCTTTCTGTCTTGCCAATATTACAACATATAAATGCTGATTAGACCAGAACAGAGACTGAAGGTTTTAATATAGTCTCCTGAAATGAAAAATGAGTCTCTTCTGAAGTGTATGTCTTTGCACCAATGAATCTTGCATTCTGTGGCTACCTGCTGCTGCTGGCTTGTCCCATCAGGAAAAGGAGCCGTCTATCTGATCTGGTGGGATGTGACAGCAAAAGAAGTCCACTTCTGGTGTTGCAAAACTACTCTGCTTTGATGTCCTGCAAACTGTACTGAAGCATGCAGTTTCAAAACTAAAGCATGTAACCCAAGTGCATGCTGTACACAACAGATCTGTGTACAGGGGTTTTGTCTCGTGCTTTTTTGCTGCTAATTAACAAATCTGTAGTCTTCAGATTCTGTGCTGTCAGCAAGTTTACATTATTCACAGTTTGATTGCTTTTGGTCTCCTTCAAAAAAGAAAAAAAAAAACCCTCAGATTTTTTGAAAGTTAATATATGAACTGTTGGAATGAAAGCAAAAATCAACTTGAATCCAGTTGCTTTATCTTTTTCTAGTTCACAGAGAAATTACAGGTATAAAAATATTCTGAATTGATGCTTACCAAAAGCGTCTTCAGAGACAAGATGTGTGAAAGAGAATGAATAAGTATCAAGAACAAAGAAGAAATGTTTCTTTATGCCACAGTGCTTAACACCAGCTGTGGAACAGTACCTGTGTACAGCAATGGTTACTGTAAAAGGAAAGCTAATCAGTAGTGGCCAGACCAGCTGCAATTTAGCTTTGCAAGTTTTTGAATAAAATCGTTCTATTAAAAATACCTTTTCTAGTAAAAACAGCTTTTCGCAAAACAAAGTTGTGTATAGCTAAAATACCTTCAGTACTATTATTTCCTTACAACGTGCTTCTACAACTCTGCATGTTCTGCCGAAAATGGACCATCCTGAAGTTCTCTCATTGTGGGAGCTGTAACTTAGTGGCCTCAATGTGTTCCCTGCTGTCTACTGTGTTACTATGCAGAGGATGTGATGAATGGGCACCCTCCAAGTGTGTCATGCCATAGTCTGTCCTGAGCCTAACTGGAATGAAAGAGAAACATGGTGCAGATAGCAGGGCCCCACATATATGGGAGGTGGAGGGAAAGTCTTGTCATAGAAAAATGCATTTGCTCCATTTTAAACGCATGGAGTTGCAAAACATAGTTCTGCCTCTAACATGGATGCATTTGCAGTTAGAGGATTCAAAGATTTTTTTTTTTTAAATGTGGACCACTAAATATATTTTTGGACAGGTTTTAGAGTATGTCTGTGTGTGTCTGTATGTGAGACTGTGGTAGCTTTTGTGTTGTGTTTACTACCACGGAAAAAAAACGTGTAAGTTACTGTTGTTGCTGCAGGTTCACCCATCCTTTCCAGTGTAAGCTTAGCAATACTATGTCACTTCTCTGTCAGGGCTGGTGACTTTAGCCTGTTTTGTACTCGACAGTTGCCACATAAGTACACCAATTTCTGGTTGGCACCTTGACCCAACTGGTCAGGAAGCTGAGGAGTTGCACAGACAGCATAAGGTTTCTGAGGTAAATCCTGTGGACTTGGACAGTGTTGTCTTGGACAGGGTGGGATGAAGAGTTGCCCTTGCTCATGGTGTTTGTACAGAACCTTCCTGTTCTGGAATGCAAAGGCACAGAAAGTTACAGCTGCTTTAGTTAGCACTCCTTTGTGTCTTGCCAGCCTTTGCCTCTAGGGGTGAGCAGTCTCTAGCACGGTGTTAATTAAGTTACAGCAGCTCCCCTGAGCTGCTCATTTCACTGAGCTGTGTGTAAAACACTGTGTATGCCCCCAGCATTCACTTCCCATAAGGATTGTGTCCATGTGCTTCCTAGACCTAGGAATTCTGTGAAGGAGTCTCTTGGGAAGACTGCTGGTGTGCAAACTGTCAAGCTTCAAAGCAAATCCACGGTAAAAATATGTCAGTGTCTTTATACACATTTAAAACAAGCTTGGAATCACTGTGAAATTGCAGATTTTCATAGCAGAAGGTGTTTGCATGGGATAATGGGATGGAAGATGACAATTTTGTGTTGCTTTGAACATCCTGGAATCACTTTGTTTCCTTTTTTTGGTTCACCTAATAAAGAAACAGCTTTGAAAATGTTGGTGTAGTATAGTACCACAAAATACAGATGAATATATTTTTGCGTGCTTAGTTCTTGGAATCTAATTTTTCTAGCAGCAGAAGTTACTGCAATAATATCTGTCTTGTGATAGTCTGTGTAGATTCATTGTGGTTTCTGTTGGTGTTGGTATTAGCTGTTAAAGTGAAAGACTTGAGGAGCAAGTGAAAGTCTCAGATGAGCTTCAGCAGTGAAAGGCATTAGCTGTGGTGTTGGAATTGGCTTTGGTTTGGTGTGGAGTCCCCCTGAGAGTGTTGCATGTAAATGTCAGCAAGACATAGGCAATTCTCTTCTCCTGCCAGGAGCATGGGGAGCCACAGCCTGCAGCTGCCTTGTGGGCAGCCACTTGATTTTCTTCTGTTTATGTCCATGCCTAAGCCACAGGTGTTGCAGTGCTCATCTCGTACCTTCTCAGTACCCAGTTTGGTTCCCTCGGTGCCTTTTTCTCTCCCACTCGGGTTGAATTGCTTGTATTTCACGTTAGGTTAGTCCTGAGCTTTATGCTTCTGGGTATGTGCTGAAGCAGAGGTAATAGGGTCAGTTTGTTCGCTTGTCCTTGTAAACCACACCAGCCCTTTTACAATAAAATCCAGTGCTAAAATTCTTTGAAAATCCAATAAAGCTATGGGTGAAATGAACAGGTGCTTACTACAGCCTTCAAAGGACCCTAACTAAAGTTATTCTTTTAAATTCTTTACCAGCAGGTGTTTATAATTGCCTATAAAAGCCATCTTGCTTCTCACTTCAGCAGAAACATTTTTAAAGTATTAATCATAAGGCATTCATATTTTTATACCCAGAAGTTAAAGACCTGGCTTATTTTAAGATAAAAGGTAATTTATTTCACTGTGTGTTTGAGTTTGGTTTTCAGTGATAGCAGCTCCATATATGAATCACTTGTTCACTTATTATAAAGTAATAAGAGACACTTAAACTTCTTGAGTGGCAATAAAAACCATATGTGAAAGAATTAATGAAAAACATGCACTGCATTCCTAAGTTTTTTGGCTTTTGTTTTTTGGATTTTTTAAAATTGTGCTTTATTAGTTTCCAGTACTTTTTCTTCTGTTAGTTTAACTGTGCTGTAGTTTTAGCTTCATGGATGGAACAGCCATGGAGCACACAATGGAAAAAATTTACCCTGCTGACAATGTGTCCTGTCTGCTGAGAGTGCAAAATTCAGTGGCTACCTCAGATCACTTTTTCATCAGACAGAGATTTTGTATCAGATGTTGAAGGTGCTCGTGTACCTGAGGGCAAATGGAGACCCAGTCTATCATTATTGGGCTTCTTGCTCTTGTTCAGGCACAGTGCGTGCTATTAAAAACCATCAGTACTGTCACAAAACCAAATTGTGTATTTGGTCGTTTTTGTCATTGATTCTTGGTGAAGTCTGGATTTTATTATTTAAGCAGGAAGCATTTAGATAGTCTTATTGAGCTTGTTTGTGTCCAGTATTCCTTTTTGAGTCCTTGGTTTTCTTTTTTTTTTTAAAAAGCTGGAGTTCAATATTTAACTTCAGTTATTTCAGTGCTAATGGTAATTGTTGTTAGTACCTAGATTCTTAATGTCACCTAATAAATGAAAAAGCAAAGTTTACTTATCAGAGTATGCAAAAATATTAACCAAAGATCTGTTAAGAAATTTCAAGGCAAAGCTGTAAAATCATTCCAAATCAAGGCAAGTCTCTTGTCTCGTCTATTGCATTTGACTGTTTAGTTGGCGTTGCACCAGGGCTCAATAGCAGCAGTGCCTGTCTGTCTGTCAGGTTCAGCAGGCATTGGCACATCGTAGCTTGGGCTGAGAGATGGCAGACCTGCAGCCACATTTTAGTTCTGCTGTAACGTGGAATGTACCGGTCTGGGCACGGTGGCTGAGTTTGGTTATTTGTCTCTGTGCTGTTAGCACTGGTTTAAATTAGAAACAGGCTTGTGAGCTCTTGTCCCTCAGGTTAGTGGTCCTGCAGAGTTCTTGGACACAGGCCTGAAAGCAGAAGGCTTGTGGGAAAGAAGCTGTTTGTAGTATTAAAAAGCATAACTTCACTGGTCAAGCAACTAGAAGGTGAAGACAGATTAATAAATGTACCCTGGATGTGGTAGTTTATTGTATATTACTAGACTGTTCTGCTTGGCCAAGCTAGTTGGAGTCTTTTGGGGTTTTTCATTTGCCTGTTAATCATTTTAGGGTCCTGCTACACACGAGTAGAACTGAGCTGGGGTTTTAATGCATTTGCCCATGTTGATCTTTCAAGCTAGATGGGGTGGGACCTAATGAAAAATAGTAATAATTTGCAAAATTACTGTAATAATTCCTTTAGAAATAAACTTGTCTGTGTGTATATATATGTAACCTACTGTATGCTCGTTAGACATCCCATTATGTATACACTTGCTACCTGAAGAGCAATTAGTTACAGCACAGACTTGCTGGGCTACCTCAGTGTCTTGTCTAATGAGGAATGGTGTAATAAAAAATACATTCTTCTAATATTTTGTCCAGTTCTGTTGAAGAAATCATTAATTGAGGGTGAAGGTTTTTCATGTGCTTCTACAAAAGTACTTGATGATTTCTTTTTGTGGCATGTTTTTTGGAAAACAGGAGGATTTTGGTTTTGTAGTGTCGCTGTCTTCAAATTTCTGAAGTATCTGGATAGTAGCTTTCATGTCTTCTGAGTTGCTTTTTGCTCCAGATATTTCTGAGTTAATCTACAAAGAGTTCTTTGATCTTTTTTTCTCCTCCTTTCCTATTATTTTTATCATTTTCTTTTGCAAGCCTTTCATATTCCCCTAAGAATATGATTCACAGAAAGTAATAAATTGCTTAAGTGCCACTGCATGAGTCTTTCTTTGCTGGCTTCTTGGTAGCACAAATTTCAGCCTTTCAGATGGTTTGTATTGCAGTATCTTTGCTCTCTGTTACCACCTGCAGGGTTTTTCATTGGCCTTACCTTCCAGCTTGCTCTCCCTGAGTTTCTGGGTTTTAAGGTTTCTTCCAGAGGTGATTTAATAGAAATTGTTGGGAGTTGAATTTAAATGTTACTGAGCTGCTTCTTCTTACTACTTCTTTTCTTATAAAGCCTGATGGAAAGCTTATTCATGTTAATGGGAATCTGCTCTTGGTACAGGGAGGCTTTGCAGTAAACTTTTAGCCAGTCCACTATTTGTCTACAGTTTTTTATTTGCCCCTAGTTTTAGTCCTGGACTGCCATGCCTTATCAACAGGTTCCTTGCGTGCAAGGTAACTCTGCTGGCTTACAGTGACAGAGAAGATGCACTCGTTTCCTTGCAGGTCAGCCAGGCTTCTGGAACTCCCTCTCACTAGCAGCACCGTGTTTCACCAACATATTTATTCCTTTCTTCTCTTGTCAGGCTGTAAACTTCCAAAGAACATGCTGTAGATACTTTGGTTGCTAACATCTGCCTCCAGCCTGCTGGGACCTATTTGGCTTAGTGTTTACACTAATGAACTTAACATAGGAAAGTAGAAGCACTGAAATTTCACTGATGACACAAAGCTGGGATCCAAACTGGTAGAGTTGGAGCTGAAATTTTAATACAGCAAGACCTAGACGTTCCTGAGGCTGGGGTAGTATAAAACATAATCAAATTATTCATGGTGAGAGATCACACATACAGGAGTTGCTAGCAATGTTCTAGCTATAAATAGGTGCTTGCCAGAATTAAATGGGAGGGAAAAGGGCTATAACATGCCACTTAATTGTACAAAGATTGAACCACTCACTTATTGTGAAAACACAAATGCAGTCCCAGGATGTATCAGAAGTAATTCTAATGGAGATAGAGGCCTTGCGGAAAGTGTTAATGCATCAAAACCCTGGTAGGTTCTCCTCTGTAATACTGCGTGCACCCATAATCATGAAAGGTAAGTTTTGTGGTGCTGTAGGGACAGCCTAAACCCTTATTATGCAAAAAGAGAGTTAAATAGCTGGATGCTTTTATTTTTTCAGAATATGAAGGCTGGGAGGATTGCTGTTCTTATGCTCACTCAATGCACTTTCTGACAGCAGATGGGCAGGCCTGTGCTGAAGTGAGCAGCCATGCTGTCACACACACAAAGAAAACGACCTGGCCTTGGGTTGTTGTCACCTGGAAGTTGAGAGGTTTCCCACTAGTAGTAGTAGGAGGTTTTTGGATGCTATTCTGAAACACATCAGCAGAGTGTGTTTGTGTCTCTCCAGTGACAGCCAAGGCTCTGCTCTCCAAAGTGCAGTATCCTGCGGAGTAAAAAACCTTGATGCAAGCAGAGAGAGGGCGCTGGGGGAGCATGTTGGGTATCTATCAGGCTAGACTAGGCTGAGCTGAGCCAAGCCATGAAGTTCCTCCCGCTCATCACTTAAATTTTCAAAGCCACATGCCTGAATAGTGCTCAAGACCACCTTTACATGCGCCCTCACCACGTCCTGGCTTCTGTCTTTGTGTCTCTCCTTCTGAGCAGTGTTCCGTGTCACTTCAGCTGACTGGGGCCACATTTTAGTCAAATTAAGTGTTTCTGCATCTTTGGGGCCGAGTTAATAATTTTCCCAAACCTCTGGGGAACCCACGGAGAGCCAAGACCTGCATGGAGTCTGCTTAGGTCCAGCATGCCCAGAGGGCTGCTATGTGAGGCTAATAAGCCTGAGCCAATCCTGGGAGCATAAATTGGGGGTGCTGATCCTGTGTTCCCTGGCACTTGTGTAAAGAGATTGTTGAGGCTCCAGAGGTGAAATATTGCGGAGCCAAGCAGAGTTTGGCAAGGGCTGTGAATTTGAGCTCAAAGCTGCACAAAAAGCAGCTCCAGCTGTTCCCGGTGAAGAGCTGGCCCCTGGAGCCAGGGCACTGCAGCCACTTGATGCTGCTTTTTGTAGCAGCTCTGGGCCTGAGCTGTTATATTTTGTGTGGCATGGATAATCCATAGCTCCTGGGTGTGCTACCTGCAGAGCTTCAACTGTACTTTTTGGTTGGTTTGATCCATATTTGAAAGGATTTATAGGATGTCTGTGGTTGCAGATTAATTAATTTAGCAAGTGCCAATGGTTCTTCACGGTATGCCCTCCTGGCCCTTTCCACACACAGTCCCCAGCCCCTCCTTCCCCAGATGCTTCTGCACAATGGATAGTGGGGTCTGAACATCTCTTTATATGGAATAAAGAATTTTTAGTTTCATACCTAGGGTTTTCAGGCTGGTAGATACCAGAATTGTCAAGGATTGGTGAGTTTTTTACCCACTCTCTTTAAAACTTCTGACTTTTTCTTCCTTGTCGTCCCTTACATACATATCTGTCATAACATGACCAAGGTTTTTTTTTTTCCCAAAAGAAGGAAAAAAAAAGTCTAGACATGCTGCTTTCTACTGGAAAATATTGAGGCTGCAGCAAAGGAACGTAGTCTAATGCTCTTGATCATTCAGTTGAGCAAGTATAGTATGAAAGAGTTAAATCACTGATTTTCTTAAGTTGCAAGTACAAGAATTTGCCCTCAGGCAAGTAATTGATGTTTGAGAATGGTGTTGATATGCTGCCATCCTCTCTAGTATTTCAAAAGATTTTTACGTTAATATTATATCTGCCCTACAGGTTATTCTAACAAAAGAAAATTTACAGTATTAGACAAAAAAAAAAAAAATCTTCCAGTGAGTTGAGTCTTCTAATCCTTCCTCTTCTTTAGGGTGAGGCTTAATCAAGTTTTACCTAGCCTGTGTCTTTCTAGCAAGTGTTTTAAATATGTATCTTCAAAGCTAATCTGGAGTAAATGCAGCTAGCCTATAAAGGTAAAAAAATGTTCTTTCTTCAATGGTAAACTTCAGAGAGCTAATTTGTATCTGAATGCCCTGTAGACACTCTTTTCCCTGAACTCTCGGAGAGCCTCTTCTGCCAGCGACTTGACTGAATTCCTTTTGGACTCTTCATCTCTCTCATCTGCCGAGTCCAGCAGGTGCAACTGCCTCCATCCATAAGAATTTCAGTTGCAGGTTGTCTCCACTGTACTAAGCAACAATGAGAAATTTGATCCTAGATTTGTGGTGTCATTTTGCACTGATCTTGTGGAACCAGAAGTGTCAAGCTCAGTGTTAAATCAAGAATTTATGGTTTAACAATGAGCAGTCTTTTGTAAATACCCTCAGGTTTTAATTTATAAGACTATGGGTGCCAGATTTTAATAGAAAGGTCCTTGTTAATACATTACTCTTGGGTTTGGCCAGTGTTACTTTATCTCTGAATATACGTACTATAAAAAATGTATTGGTGGATAAATGAGACATGGTACTAGTTTGGAGTAATTATCTAAACATTTATGTCAAACTAGTGACAGCTCCAATCTTTAGCTTTTCGTAGCAATGCAATTAAGCAGCGCACATTTGGTAAAATAACTATTGTGTCTAATTTTGCTACCAGGGAGTGATTTTCTTTGTTCTTTTTTATTTTATCTGAGACAGGTTTTCTACTGTTCTAAGTGGAGGGACTCACTGGGTACTTCTTTAAAGCACCCATGTTTGTTCTTGGAAAGAAGCAAGACAACTGATTTTCATCTCTTCAATATTTGTTCCTTTCATACTGGACTTACGTGGCTCAACTTTCCTTGTATTAATATGCTAAATAAGAAAAACCTTTATATATGTGTTAGTTTTAAATTGTTCAATTATTACAATTTCTGTTCAGGAATAATTTCTTGAACCTGTGGGGTTTGTTTTGCAGTAGCTTTTGGTTGTATTTGAGCTGTTGCCTCCAGCACAGAGTAAACATTCTATCAGGATCGAAAGCGACACAACATTCAAGTAAAATGCATTCTTGTTTTCAGAAGGTTGACTTGAAAACACTAATAATATTTTCCAGGTCTGGGAACTTGGTAAATTTGATAATGGTGTGTTTCATCAAAAAACAAAAACATTTAAAACTCTTAAGCATGTAGAACTCCAACTACAGTGTGTTAAGAGGAAAACCAAAAGTTTTTGACAAATTGAGCCGTGTGTGTTGGGAAATCTTCACAGTGAGTGTCACACATGTAGAAGAACACTTCTAGCTAGCTTATGTTCAGGTACACAATTTCATTGATCTAGTTAAGTCTGAGCAATGCAGTGATGTTAAAATCGCATACAGGTTCATGGGTAGTTCTTTCTAAGTTAGGAGTTACTGAACATATTATATGATGTGGTCACCACAGATTTTTCCTGTATGTGTCGGT
Organism: Lycocorax pyrrhopterus obiensis; assembly: GCA_014706295.1. Classification (NCBI taxonomy): domain Eukaryota; kingdom Metazoa; phylum Chordata; class Aves; order Passeriformes; family Paradisaeidae; genus Lycocorax; species Lycocorax pyrrhopterus. The sequence goes on from JACSVZ010000004.1 coordinate 24,369,801, forward strand.
GCTGTCAAAGTAATTGCTGTGTGCTGGGATCATCACTGCTGTATTCCAAGCTAGTGCTTTCTGGTGTTTTTAGATCTGAAGAGGTATTCCACAGACTTTCACGCAACACTATAAATGAAATGATAAAATCCTCTATGATCAGAAATACTTCCTTTAAATAACCTAGAATATTCACCACATTTTTTCAGTAGTCTGGATTTTGCTCTTTTCCTATCTTGTCTAGCTTGAGTGTCAAGAATTAATTTCCAAATTTCGTGCAAAATTGCTTTATACCTTTAGTAGATGAAAATAGTTACAAGTTTTTCTTCTTTCATTCTCTGACTGCAGTAAGACAGAATATGTTTCTGTGGTCTGTACAGTAGGGGTATTTCAAATTCAGGGAAGGGTATAAATCCTAGTTTAAGGTTAGTCTAGCTCACAACTTTGATTATTTCTTGTTCTTTGCATCTAAAAATGTTTCTGTAAGCAGAAGAGACTATTTTTGAGACTACATTGCTTCTGCTGTCACCAAAATTACCTGGTTCTGTTGCTTTTTTAGATCTCCAAGTTTGACTTGATCTATTAAGCTATGGTTCTGTGGAAATAAGTCTGAGTTTCTCATGATTTCAATTTCAGATGTTTTAGGGAATGCCAAGCTTAGATTGCACAAACATTGCAGTCTGAGTATTAATCTTATGCTTAATTGGGGAAATATTTCCAAGCATTCCTTGGGCATTATGGGGAAGTCTGTTTCACGTTTGTTTTCTTAAATTAGTACAAAAGTAATTGTTTAGAAATCTTAATTTTAGATCTTAGTATTAGTTATGTCAAATGTGATTAGAGGTTTCTTAATACCGTATTGCTAATTTACAGCTATTCTTCTACTCCAGTTCTACTCAACTATTTAAATTTTGATTTGAAATCTGAGTTCTGTGTGTCTGCTATGATTTTCAAATCCCCACTCATAAAAAAGTGTCAGTGTTCCAAATTCACAGGAGAATATTATATTACTTTGGTTAATATTTATACTAAAAATGGGTATTAATTACTGGAGAAGTTGAAGAGCTATAAAAATTTGCTACTTCATTGATGCAAAGTTAGTGAAATATTTGGCTCTTTGTCATCAGTGCTTTTTGAAATGAAGCTGTAATTTTCCCTGGTGGTAGGTAAGCTCGCTTTGCTTGAAAAGGAACTCCTAAAGGCTTGTATAGTGCTCAGATGCCCCCAGAGAGAAATAGACGTGTTTTGTCATGGCTGTAGGAAGTATTAGCTGGAGTCATTATGAGCTGTTGCTTCTTCAAGGATACAGTGCTTAATAACTCAGGTTGCTGTATTAGTTTGTGATGACATATAATCCTTGATTATATTGGTCAGCAAAGCTCTTGACGCTTTTTCCTGCAGTGGCCTTGTGTCTTAGCTTGGCCGTTAGGATTTGGGAGGTGGGCAGCTGGGTGGGAGGAAGAGCCAGTTGGATAGTTGGCCTCAGAGGATCGTGGTTAATGGGTCATACTGTGCCTGGTGGCTAGTAGGTGAACACGTGGGGTCTGCAGGACTGTGGCCTGGCCCTGCCCTGCTCAGCATCTCTAGCAGTGACCTGAGGTGGGTGGCACAGTACGCTCTCGGGTTCACAGTCACAGCAGACTGAGGGCCCAGGGGCTGTGCTGGGGAGATGGGCCCGCAGGAGCCTCACCGGATTCAGCAGGGACGGATACCGAGTCCTGCACCTGCGGGAAGGAGTCCCTGGCAGGAATACAGTCTGGGGACAGAGGGGCTGCAGGAAGCGAGCTCTGTGGGAAAGGCCCCTGAGGTGCTGTCAGGGGCTGGCAGAGGCTGTGTCATCTCCATCCTAGGAGTTTTTCAAATCTAGATTAGGCAAAAGCCTGAGGAGCCTAGCCTGGCCTCATGGCCAGGCAGAGGTTGGACTTAGAGACCTCCTCAGGTCCTTTTCGACCTGAAATACCTTATCCTGTAATTCTGTGACTAATTATTTATTCTGTTTCAGATTTGAATTTGAATTTTGCCTTTATATCTTAACTTGCATGTCTAAAATGTTACATGCTCAGTCTGTTCTATCACAAATTCAACTAACGCTTACTCTGTGTGTGTTTAATGTTCCATTTAAAAAAGTAAAATCTGGGCCTTTATCAAGCTCACATTTCCAAAATAAATGTTATACAACCAGCGTGATTTGCATCTCTGTGCTTATTACTGGTTTCTTTTGTTCTTATTTCTTGTGTAAACTTGCCACATGATTAATGTGCCTTTTTGTTTCAACAGAGGGAGAATATATCAAGATGTTCATGCGAGGCCGACCAATCACAATGTTCATTCCTTCTGATGTAGAAAACTATGATGATATTAGGACAGAGCTGCCTCCTGAAAAGTTAAAACTGGAGTGGGTGTATCCTTAATATCAATAACTACTCGCTGTTCCCTTTTTGTCTTGTCTTGCGTTTTTCCCTTTTAGAATCCAGTATTGTCTCTTCTCTGTTAAGAGGTAAAAATTAACAGTGAGGAAAAATGTTCAAATTAATATAACAATGGACATGGTTTGTAACTCCTGTATAGTACAACTTTAAATGGCAGACTACACAGATACAGAAATACTGTACTTTTTCTTTGTTTGTTTTGCTGTTGACACTAATTCTAATTTATTAACTGATTTATATTTAGTGTGAAAGAACACGCCTTTGGAGAGTTACAGAGTTTCACAAATGTCTCCCTCTGCCTCCCACTATATTAATGTAGGCTTGGCTTCAGGACCATTGTTTTCAATCTCTGATCCTTTTTTAGGAGGCTTAAAAACTATGGGAGATGTTGAGTTTGTTGTCCTTTCCTATGGAGTGAGGATTGCAGAAGCAGCCATCCTTGGCACTGCTTCTGTATTTCAGCTCCAAAGTGAAGCAGTTAATTTCTTTGGAAGCTAGTTTGTATTAAATGCACTAAATTTATCATTTGAAGAACTGAGTAGGTGTGTGGCTGATGACAATTCTCCAAGTTTACTAGATCAGACATTAAGTTAATTTTAAGAGATGTGTTTTTGCACACATTTGGGTCTTCCTGTCACTCCCCTATCTGCAGATTTTTCCAGTAAGCTGTGGTTGTGTAAGTTTCTTAGTACTTCAGTAAAATAACATGTCTAGGCAGCACTTGAGTTGTTGTAATAATCTGAAGTTTGATGCTCTGATGTTACTGAAAGCAGGAAGATTTTTTAGGAATGTTGATGATACACTATCAATGTCAGGAGGAAAGTTTCGGATTGTAGTCTGACTGGAAGGAAAACAGAGCTCTTTTTCATGCTTTGTAAAGCTGTGGTGCCCAATTTTCCAACCATCACAGCTCTTGGTTGCTGATGCTGGCGCTCATGACTGTGGAGTCAATTGGGTCAGCGAGTGGTCTGGCTGAAATGTAATCTTTTTTTGTGAAGTTAATTTTTAAGCAGGACCAATACATTAGTTTGATTCGCCTCACAAACATGCAAGGGCTGGAACTGGCATACTGGAGGAACATCAGCTCTACTTTTCCAGCATCAGTAAGCAGTTTGGACTGATGAAAACTGATCATGAAATCACACCCTCAGTTAAGTAGGTGCAAATCCTGGTGTGGACACATTTAATGTCCAAGAACCTTAAGTTCAGGTTAAACCAGTTGGCTGCTGAGGTCTAATTAAACTGAAATAAATCTAGTCTAAATGGACTGTTCATGTGTTTTGGAATCTGTTTAAGGACATGTCATTCCAAATCAGACAAGTGTATTTATGAGTGCAGGGTATCTTTTGGATGCAAACATGAAGAAAATGAGGAAAAGGCAGTAAAATGTATGAGGACTAAATATTGGTCTCTATGAATTTGAGCAGAATTTCTCTTCAGTTTGGAAAATACAGCAGCAGTGATCTGCTTTATGCCTAAGTTTAGCAAGGGGAACAAATCTGCAAGACAGCTGTAACTTGCAAATGTGATGGCAAACTGAACCCTGTACACCTTATTAAAAAGGCATGGAGACAGTGATTCAATGACTGTTTTATTAATGTCAGTGTTTTGCACCTGAAAGCTCAACTGAATGTTGAATAATTCCATTTATAGGTTTTGTTTTGAATTTTTTTAATTCTCCTGCCTTCTGGATGATTTTTTATAATTGGGTTTTCCTTTGTTATTCCTCTTTTGGAAAATGCTGGTCAACTATGAGCAACTTCAAGGAATCAACAGACAGATTATTTGGGTGGTTTTTTGTTCATTGATTTGTTGGTTTGGGAGATGGGGGGGCGGGAGTCTCCTTTTTAGATGTTTCCTGTAGATTTATTCAACTACTGATACTCTGTACAGTATCAGTACAGTTTCAACTAGGGAAACTTAGCTTTTGTCTGCCTTGCAGGTTACTGTCATTTGAAGAAATGCCTAAGCTGCTTAGCAAGATAAAGCAGCTCATGGGGACGTCTGAGCTCTTGACTGTGTCTGGTTCCTGAGTGATGTCATTTAAATTAAATAATTTAGTTTGAATATCCATGCTTTGTAGTGCAATCTTTGCTACTGCACTTCAGAACTGGTTAAAGTATATCTGACATTCCTAGTAGCAGCAAAATTGGCTTATTTAGTAGTTTCAGAGGTCACAGTCAGTGCAGCTTTTGACAGTGACGTTGTAGATTCTTTCACCCAGTGTATAGTAGCTTAGTTTCAGGAGGGTATTTCAGACTCCGTTTTATGAGGTTATTTTTAGCAGTAGTGCTCTTCTTTCTAAGAATAATTGAAGACAGTGGTAAATATACTGCTGAATTCTGGTGTACGGTGGATCACTTTTCATGAGGGCAGTAGCTATTTTTAGCCAGTTCAAACAAGCAAACAAACAAAAAAATCCCCAAACTTAAAGTTTTTAAACATATTGACTGTTGTGACAATACAGTCTTTGTAATTGGTGAGAATTAATCACAATATCAAGGCAACTATCTCTCAATTTCCCTGATTTAATCATCAGTTTCCCTGAAAGATTAACATTGAAACTCAGTGGAAATCAAGCATCAAAGTTGTGTCACCCCTTTTATTGTAGGGACACAGTCAATTATTGCATTAATTTTATTGCATTAATTGTATTGCATTGTATCTGCTGCTTTGTTCAGAGCGTGTGGAGAAGGAAAGAACTGCTGTGGAGCAGCAACCCCTCTTTTTTTCCGCTCAAGACAGTCTGGGATAGAGAAAGAAGAAAGCAAAAAAATTTGTCACACAAGACAGATGGTTCCTTTACATGTTTGTAAAAAATGTGCTTCTAGAAAATGCAGCCATTCTTTGGTACTTTATTTTGTAGGAGGGGTGAAGGAAAGGAAGGTACTGAGAAAATGTAATTTTTTTTTTTTTTTAACAGCTTCATATGTGTCAGAGCTCAGTGGCGAGTGCCAGATTATTTAGCTCTAGCTTGGCTAAGCATGGAAGACTTCTGCTGTGGAAAGACATGTTTGTGTAAATCATTAATACTTTTCTAGGATGAATGTTCAAATATGTCAATCTTACTAAATCCTTATCAATCCATTCCCTATTGTATACAGCAGATGAGTGAAATCTGCCTCTCTCCTCTGAGAAGGTATTTAAAATAGCATTCTTAATGCTTCAGGATAGAAAAAATATTTTCATTGTTTTGTAGCCCATTGCTTTTGAAAGTTCAGTTGTTTGGTTTGTAGTTCGTTTTTTTTTGTAAAAGGCCATTCTGGGGTTTTAGTTCCATCAGTGTTTAAAAGACGAAGAAAGAGGAAAATCTAGCGGGGAAGTAAATAGTAATGGAGGAGAAACAGAGGCATCCTTTTTTTCTGCCCTCAGCATTGTGTTATATCAGCGTTTCTCTCCTATCATTTGCTTAGCAAGCCAGTGAATAATCTCTGCTTCAGGGGAGCCATTGTGTTCTTCTGTACTAAACGGAAGAGAACAAGATATAAATCTGTTTTGTTTTCCACACTCCAAAGGGGTTTAATTGACAACTGAATGCAGTGTCCCTCTTTGAACTATTGTTTAGTTACAGCATGTGTTTAATTTTATAAGTGTTCCTCTGGTATGGCAGCCCTGTGGTCTGGTGGGACTGCAAAAGAGGAAGGCTAGTGTACTGGGGCATTTTTGGGGGTGCAGTGCTCTTTTTGATAGAAAGGTAGCCCTTTCCCATGAAGAATGGGGGTCAGGCTATCAGATTAGGAGATAACCAGTTTAGATACTCCCAAACTTGAGCTACTTCAACTGCCTTCATTTATGAGAAAGGGCCAGCTTCATCCATCCAGCTTTCTCCACATGGGCCTTTGACTTCCTTTTATTTACCTGATTAGCCAGGACCTGAAGCTGGAATCCTGTAGCTAAAGTTGCTTAATATATTTCCCATATTTTTCTTGCTGTTGCAGGTGTATTAGTTGGCAGTGAAGTGGAAAGCTCTCTAAAGTGCAGGACATAACAGGAAAATAATATTTTTGGGGCTACAGAGTTAGATGTTAGTCTGAGTTATGATGTTAATTGTACCTGGTGACCCAGGGAACTGAAATATAGGCAGGCAGCCACATTAGAGGAAGAAAAGTGCACCTGTTCCAAAGAAATAACGAGTTGTAATAACGTTTGATCAGTGCCAACCAAGGCTCGTTCACAGTGTGTAAAACTTCTGAATGTCATTAGGAGCTGTGCATATTCCTACAGAAAACATGCCTTTTATATATTTTGGGTAGATTTGGATAGAATATTTTTCACCGTGTAAATTCCTTTTGAGTTTGGTTTGTTTAAAAAACACTCTTAAAACAGTCTAAAGAAATCTTTCCTGAACTTGGCAGCTGCTGTGCAGAAGCTTGCCTCTTTCTGTAGGGCATTAGGAATTGTTTTAAAAGGCCAAATGAAAGCAATACTCTGCTGCCCAGTCTGCTGATACACAGCTCTGTTGCTGTAAAAAATGTTAAATTAGAATAGCAAGTCCTGCTGTTACCTAATGAAATTTCACATGGAAGTTTTTACAAAACTGCAATACTGCATTTGCTTTACTTCTACCATATCTTATTTTTAACATCAGTGATCACCATTTTTTGAGGGATTCGGTTTCCTAAAGTCCAGTTGTATGGGATTTGTTTTGTTGTCTTTTTAAACCGTGCTAGTGAAATTGTGCTGTAGTTCCAGAGGGAAAAACTTAAAGAGCATTTACTGACGTGAAAGCTCCCCAAGAATCCTTTAAGGAAAAAAAAAAAAAAAAGCTGGTTGGTTTTTTTTCTGGTATTCAGTGATTATGAAAACCTTGACTAAAAAAACCATAGATATGGGTATCGTGGAAGAGACTGTCGAGCCAATGTTTACCTCCTGCCTACCGGAGAAATAGTGTATTTCATAGCCTCAGTGGTGGTACTCTTTAACTATGAGGAGAGAACCCAGCGGCACTACTTGGGCCACACAGACTGCGTTAAATGGTTAGTATGCAACGTTTGCGTGTGAGCGTGTGGGTGATAATGCAGAAATATTTCTCTTCCTCTCCTACTATATGTACAAACTAATTAGTGTCGTCATAGTTGCAGTTATTTCCTGTTTAATCAGTCCCAGTAGATTTCACTGTAGTAAACACAGCACTAACAAATGGTGTTAGAGCAGTCCATGCTAGCTTAGGATGTGTGGTTTAAATGTAAAACAAGGGGGTACGTATACAATCTAAGAGTGGCAGGTTGAAGAAAGAATCTTTGCATAAATTATTCCAAATAGTTACCCCAGAAATAAAAAAGTGTTGTTAGCCTAACTCTTAAGTTAGTTGTTTACAGGCAGTATGGCAAAAATGCAATCTTAAAGGAGAACTAGAAAAACGGAAAACTGAGTGTTTTCTCATTTTTTAAATGATGCCCCGTCCAAGTATAGAGGAAGTCAGGGAAATCAGAAAGATGTCTGCAAAAAAACCCCAAAAACTAGAGAAGCAGGAAAATTGAAGCCAATGTCATTGTGGGTGCAAAGGCAATTACAGAATTTGCTGTGTTAGTCTGAAGAGTAGTGGACAAAATATAATGATGATCATAAACTCTCCTCTGTGCTGTACCTGACTGGGGAAAATTTGTCATCTAAAGCTCTTTTCTCCTGTCTGTGTAATTGCTTCCTGTGGGAGGAATGCTGCCAGTTTGTGTTATTTGCTTTCATTCAGAAAATTGAACTGAATTGTAAATTTTTTTGGTGTCCGTCATTGTGACCTCTTCAGGTTTGCCCTAGCCTCCTTTATTCTTTCGATAGCTTTCTTCACCTTTGTAATTTCACAGAGAAAGCAAGTAAGAATATAGATCAAAAAATCTCAAGAACTGAGAGGATGTATTCTCTGAAGTCTGTTTTTTCACATCAGCTTCAAAGCAAAATGTGATAAGTGAGGGCAGATTTTTACTTCCACTGGTAGTGCACCACACTTCATTAGTACAATTACATCAGTAACTCATTTCAAGTGGCAGTAATCCCTGACTCCTGGGTGCACAGGCAAGCCCTCACCCAACTTTTCTGTCTTTTTTTTCCCAGGTTCATGACATCTCTAGGTTTAGGCATAAAATACACTGTAGCGTTTATAAATGTGGCACATAACTGTGTGTAGGAGGCTCATTATGAGACAATGTAGATTTTGTTACAGTGGACTCCCAGTGTAGTGCAAACCTTAAGATGTGTCAGAGCACATGTGGAGGTGGCTCTTTGGCACTCCTGGTTGTGTGTCAGCAAACAGTGTGGAATGAAGTACCTGATGAGAAATGTTCAAGCTATCTCCTTAGAAGGGGGATTTAGGATCATGAGTGTCTTCGTGGGCTTTTGTTGAGAAACAAATAAATTTACAAAACACCTCTCAGTTTTGAAGACCTATGACAGCAAAAGCAAGTCATATTTCTGTCTGTCTTAGTCTTGCAGTTCATCCAGACAAAATTAGAATTGCAACAGGACAGTTAGCTGGAGTGGATAAAGATGGAAGGGTAAGTAATAGAGCTGTTGAGCAGTAGTATCTTGTTTTGAAAATCAGGAAAAAGTGGTTTGGGGTTTTTTAATCATCACCTTCTGTCCGCAGTTTATATTATGACTGCATTTACTGAGACATTTTGAGTTTCTCAGGTAACAGCCTGTATCTCTAGCAAAAGACAGTAACAATGAAACACTCAACCCTACATTGAAAAGAGGAGAAGCTCATAAAGTCCTTTATCTGCAAGCAAACATGAAGCTTGTAATTGATTTATAAGGCCACGTCATTTCTGTCATATTACTTTCAATATGTCTTCTCCCAAGGGAGAGCAAATCCCCAGTTTTGTGGGTCAGTATAGTCTTAAGGCTTCATGGAAGAGGAAACCAACTTTGAGAATCCGTGGAAGGTGTTCCACGCTTTCCTATAAACTTGCTCATTTGAGAGCAAGTGTGTTTAAATGCTCTTCTCTGGCTCTTGGCATAATTCTGTCAGAATTTGAATAATTGGATTATTTTCATGAAGTTATAAACAGAGGGGGGGAAAAGACAGATGCTATAAAGTGTAGAAACATGTTAAATATAACTCTTTTTCAGATGTTCAGCTTAATTCTTTATGTTTTGTAAGAAATTTATGTGGGGGGTTTCGTATACGTGATTTCCACCAAGCATTTTCTGACTCTTGTTAGGGCTGGTTGGTTTGTTTTTCCATCAGTGCAAAGATTTATTGTCAATGGTGAATATATTTTCAATGGTGAATGCTGTCCTTAAGCCAAGTTAATTCCCACTTTATTTGTGATTGTTTCTAAGCTAGTTTGGGATGGTAGTTGTATGAAATATAACCATGGACATTTTCATTGAATGGTTGGTGATGGTTAAGAGGCTTAGCGCACCAGGCTTTGTTTCTTATCTTTTGTTCATAATTTTTATATAATGAGCCCAGGTTTGATCATTATTTTCAGTTGCTGCATAATATTGCTAGTCTGGGGTCTGAAATGCAAGATGACTCTTCCATCATTTGTCAATTACTTCAATTGGTCAAAGTATTTTCACAACTACCAAATGCCACTTTCCTGCCTCGATGGCACCGCTGCCACATTGGTAGCCCAGACATAAGGAACAACATTGCCTTGACTCTCCCCTTTTGGCTTTGAGGATAGTACCCAGCAGCATCACAGCATCACCAGCACAGGTCATCCTGCATTTTGCTCTGCAGTTTGTAATTCAGGCAGCATCTGCTTAACAAAGCGCGGCGCCGGCCCGCGGTGCTTTCCCCGCTGGTGACCTGTTTGTCCCGTTGCTTTTCCACGCAGCCCCTGCAGCCCCACGTTAGGGTGTGGGACTCGGTGAGCCTGGCGACGCTGCAGGTTATCGGCCTCGGCACCTTTGAGCGCGGAGTGGGCTGCTTGGATTTTTCCAAAGCGGTAAGATGGGCGCAGTGCCTTGGTGTGTTAAATAACGTGGCCAGTCCTATGGAAATGGGAAGGAAATCCCTGGAGGTTTTGCGTGTGGCTGTCTAGCTGGTCTCTTTTGGTATTAAAAGTGTGTCGGTAAAGTTTCTGTATACTTTATAAAACCAGCTGACAGCAAACTAGCTGGAAAAACAGGAAATGGCACATGTAAAATTGCGGTAACAAACTAGCTCGGTAAATAAATAGCAGGCAAGATAAACCTTAACTAGAAATTGAAGTCCATGCTGGGTTTGGTGGTTTGGTTTTGTTTGTGAGGAGCTTGGTTCTTTTTATTTTGATGTTAAAAACAAATTTGTTAGTGAGGTTTGTGAAGACAACATTTAGTGAGTTCTCATAGGAGGGTTAACTTCTTTGCTTTCACAGCTGGAGTAGGTTTTTATCCACCAACAGGAAATTTAAAAAAAAGTAAAAACTCTCACATTATCTTGTACTATTTTTTTCCTGAGGAATAGCTTGCTCACTTTTTGCCTCTACTTTTACATAGAAAAAAAAAAATAGAGGTCTTTGTTACTGGGCCAGTAGAATTTATCAGAAAAATTGGTAGCAGATGGAGATGCACTACTTGGCATTCGGAAAGTTCTCATTTCAAATTTGGAAATGAATTGGGATTTTTTTGTAAAATATGGGCGTATTTTAATCTTTAAGCTGCCACTGTATTTTTGCCAAAAGACTGAGACATATCAGACTCTTGAAAACCCAGGCTGGATTCTCGCATTCCATCAAGAAGAATTAATACATGTAAAAAATGAAAAACGCATAAAAACAATGGCTGCAGTATTTTGCTAATAGAGGAAGAGATTTACAGGATAGCTGAGGTGGGAAGGGGTGTCTGGAGAGCACCTCATCCACTGTCCTGCTTACACCAGGTTCTGTCAGAGCCGGCTGGTCAGGCTGTGGTCCAGCTGGCTTCTGGGAATCTCCAAGAATGGAAACTCAACAATGTCTCTGGGTGACCTGTTGAAAAGAAATTCTTGCACACTCTTGCTGTAGTTTCACTTAGCATTGAAAGAAAGAAAGCAATTGAAAGAAATTTCATAGCATTGAAATGTTGCTGTGTTAGATACAGTACGTTTTGTGTTTCAGTAAATAATGTGAAAGGAATAGTGGTATTCCTGTCACTCTGACAAACCAATGAAACTTATATACTTGGGTACAGATCTTTTTCAACGTCAATAAGAATGCATTCCATCATTTTAAAAACAAAAACAAAAAACCCAGGGAATTTTTGAGGACTAGATTTTAGTTTTTATTGGTTCTGTTTTGCAGCTGAAACTGAATTTGATACCTTGTTACAGTCTCACATGACTGTTCACTAGACTGAAACAGTTTGTGTGCAGTATCTAGAATAGTGTTTTTACCACAGAATTTATTAACCCCCACAAGAGTTGTGTGTATTGCCAATGCTGTCTTCAGGGTTTCTTCCCACCTAATAATTCACATGTATATTTGCATATTACTGCTCAGAGTAGTGCTTGGGAATAATAACTTCAGCCACTTCTATTTTCATAATTTGTTAGAGAATGAAATGCAAGAATCAACTTTAAGATAATTAAAGGCTCCTCCAAATCTTTCTACAAGTGTCCTTGAAACAACTCATCTGTGCAAATATGTGTTTCTGGGAATAAGTATGTTTTTGTTTTAACATTTTTTTCTCTGTTCATTTAATTACATGTAGCCATATATTTACAATTTTGTTGTAAAGTTGTTCAAAATAAGTGCTTTCAGTTATTTAATGCTGTAGGTGCTGCTCTGCCTGCTTCGTAAGCATTGTTTTATTCAGAAAGTGTTACCTTTGCTGCAGTTTTACCAACTGCATGATGATACTGCTGGTACTTTATGATCCATAAGGAAAAGATGAGACATGCTTACAGAATTTGATAATGTAGTTGTGTGTATGTGATGGTGGCATTTAGGAAAAAACACAAGTGGAGCTGTGTGTATGTCCTCTGAGACCTGAGGAAAAATAAAATATTTATAGAATAGAAAAAGAAATATTTTTGCTGCTAGCATGAAATTGAAAACAAGAAAGAAAAAAAACCCAAATGCCTAAAAACAAACAACAAACAAAAAACCCAGCAATAAAAACAAACAATCAAAACCAGAGTAAAGACTTGGTAAGATACTTTTAAAGCTTTTCTAGAATGTTATTTGAAGCATGATCATTTTTTATGAGATTATACAAAAATCTGTGTCTGTCTTTAAGGAAAAAAAAAGGAAAATTCCATATATACTGAGGTTGTAATTACTTTAAAAGGACTTGGTTAATTTATATTTGTACCTTTGGGGATTTTTTTTAAATACCTCTGCCCTGCCTTGTTTCTAAAATGGGTATGATAGTACTTTGTCAGTACTTTTTTTTTTCTTTTTCCTTTAGGATTCTGGTACTCATTTGTGTGTAATTGATGACTCTAACGAGCATATGCTTACTGTGTGGGATTGGCAGAGGAAATCAAAAATAGCAGAGATAAAGGTAATTTTTGCGCATGAATATTCTGAAATACTAGTGGTTTTTATTCCCATAAATACAAGTTTGTGAGACAGACTTTTGATCTTACTTGGACACTGCAACTGTGTGATACTGCTGGCTTGTTTAAGGGTTCCACAGGAATGTATTAACTTCTTTACTGGAAGAGTTTTGAATATTGAAGGGTTTGTAATTACATTTTACTCATCCTTAAGATCCAATGCAAATAAAGCAGTTGTGTAATGTTTCCTTAATTAAAAAAAAAAAAAAATCCTGGGAACTTTAAGAAACTAAACTGATGATTCAGTCAGTAGGTGTTTAAAGAATAAAATATTTTTAGACATTCCTTATTTCAAATTTGTCTGAATCAAATTCTGATTATTGATTCTCAGTATGAGTCTCTTCTCATTTGAAGTCCTAAGTACTTTTGTGGATTGCAGTCTTGTCTACTTTTCTGTTTCTTTTTGAACCTTTCCTAATTTCAGACCAATGAGATGTGTTCAGAGGTGTTGCACTCAGTGCTCATGTAAAGCTGGTTTCACTGGGAACACCCAATCCTTCGTGTTATCCCGTATCAAGCAAGCAAATATTACATGCATGTGGAACTGAGTATTTGTATATTTTTATAAACCATGCTCTACAAGCATATATGTCTATATCATTACAAATTTGCCATTTCAGATAACAAAATCGGGTTGGTTTGACCGGTTTTCTTTAGATTATGTTGACCAATACTAACTGTATTCTATAAGTTGTAATTTAATTCTATGACAGTATTTTCATTTCCTTTTTGATATTTTATGTGAAACTATTTGGCACGCACCTTGTATTTCCCGTTCACTGACATTATGTTTTGACTGGTTTTGCTCTCAGGGGAGTTCCTTGGTGTTTCAGAATTGGCTAAAAACTATTTGGCAGGGACAGCTCGCCCTTCAGTACTTACTCACGTCTAGGACTTGGTCTTAGAGTATCTCAGGCACCTTCCACGGAAGATGGTGTGAGCAGAGTTGCATCCCTTGATCTGGGGTGCAAAACAGAAGCCTTTTCTCAGCTGAACTCCGTTAGTGTTTTCAGTCCTTAAGTTCCAAATTATTTTTTTTGTCATAGCAGATTTGCTCCTGTGAAAACTGTGTGAGAAACATAATACAATAAATATGGCCATGAAAAAAAAAAGGAAACTTAAGAAGATTTTTTTTCCTAAAGTAAGCCGAAAGTGGTGAAGTTGGAAAAGATTCTCCCAAAGATGTGATTTAACAGCACTCTTCTGTATAGTGCTTTAAAGCATGGGCATACATCACAGGGCTGGGGTTGGAAGGCACTTGTGAAGATCAGCTATCCAACCCCTGAGCCAAAGCAGATTCACCCAGAACAGGTTGCACAAGATATTGCCCAGGTGGTTTTTCAGTATCTCCAGAAGAGATTCCACAACCTTTCTGGGCAGCCTCTTTTGAAATCCCCTAGAAATAAATGCATTTACTTTCTTGTTTTGTAGTCATTGCCTGCAGGAGGTTTGTCTTCAAGGACAGTTTGGTTCAATTTGCGTTAGAAGTTAAGTAAATGACCAGTCAGTTTGTTATGTTTCTAAAATCTATTGGTAAAGGATGGAATGCTTTAAGATGTTGGTAATTCAGTACCAGTATATGCAGCCAGTAAAAATACAAAGGTGGAACCCTGTGTTTCGAAGTTTTGAGTTAATGCAGGCTTCTCTTTTTTTTCTTCTTTGTGAGGAGGAAAGGAAAACAAAGAACCCAAAGGAATTTTTATAGAATTTCAGAAAGAGAATGATGGATATAATCCTATGATATTATCATTGTCTTACTTGTCTCTGTCACAGCTTTGTTATCCAGAATAGCAAACCAGTCTTTGTAAAAACTAAGCAGGGTTTTCAGTCCATAAAAGTGTCTTTTATACATTATTCATTTTCCTTGGCAGAAGTCTTAGCTATTTGAGAGAGCAGAAGCTTTTGCGATTTAAAAGGGAATGTAAAACCCTAACTTGTGTACTGAAGTTTAATAAAGATCTCTTATGAATGTGAAAAATCAATATATATATAAAATAATATGTGCAGTCATTCAGACAGCTGACTTAGCACAGAACACTTAGGAATACTTCCAAGCATCCGATGAGCTGTCTAGTTTCTCATATCTCTGTTCTAAAACTTGGGGGATTGCATGTATTTCTAGTAGTTAATGTCCTCTCTGAATAAATATTATTTCTGTTATTATTTCAGACTACAAATGAAGTTGTTCTTGCTGTAGAATTCCATCCCACTGATGCAAATACCATAATAACATGTGGCAAATCTCATATATTTTTCTGGACCTGGAGCGGCAATTCATTATCAAGGAAGCAAGGGATATTTGGGGTAATAATGTCTTGATACCAGGACAGTTTTAAATCAATGGAAATCACGTTTTCTATGCATTTGCTTCGTTGTTACCATGTACTGTCTGATCAGAGAGGTAAACATACAAAAAAAAAGGCTAAATTCTGCTTGTGTGTATGCAGGGTGTAAGAGTGTGGATGCAGTATTCTAATTATGTAACAAGTACAAGCAATTATTCCTTTCTCTTGCTTATTTTGTTTCAGAAATATGAGAAACCCAAATTTGTTCAGTGTTTGGCTTTCTTGGGGAACGGTGATGTGCTCACTGGAGACTCAGGTGGGATAATACTTATATGGGGCAAAACTACTGTAGAAGCTACTCCAGGAAAAGGAGCTAAAGGTAGGATTTGTTTGGAGTTAGTGACAGGTTTTCCATAGTCTGTAGAAGACAAACATAAAGGATGGCGTTAGGGAAGGAATAGAGAAACAGGCCTGACTCAGAGCATACACTTCCTATCAATAACAGGTGGTACTCAAGTCCTGCAACTCCTATGAATTTGCTGACTTAAGAGCAGTCTGGAGTTTCTTAATAATTAATGAGACTGTGCATGAAATAAATGAAAACTACTTTATCTAAATGTTTTGCGTTTTTAAAAAATGTGGTTAATCGGCTTTCCTTTGATCTGGTGATTTGAAGAAGGCTGTAGGATCAGTTTGGGGATTCTGCAGGCCGCCTTTGCCCCTTAAGGCTTACACTGCACCATGGTTAGTCTCAGAGGAATACCATTAAGTGATGGAGCTGACATTAGTAGGACTTGTATGTGAAATACAATTACAGTGCTTAGTTGTATCAGTTACATGAATAACAGTTTCCGGTTTAGCAGACACTCAAGTCTTGATATACTTTAAAAAAAATAAATTTGAAATTTGAAATAAAACTAACTCTTTAGAGCAAAGCTTTTTTAAAAAAGAAAGGAAAATGATTTGTTACCCAACATATGCAGACCTGGCACAGCTGAGCCCTAAGGTAACTCATAAATTCAATGATAATTCATTTTACTTGGCAGCTATTTCAAACACTCTGGTTTAAATTGGTATGCCAGGAAAACATTCATGTAAAAAGTACATTTTTAACAGTAAGTCTGATTTTGTAGGTAAAGCTTTTTCTCGTCTTTCAAGCTAACTGCAATGGAAAAGTAATTCAACAAGTTATCTGATGTTTAATTTTTCAATTTTTTGTGCAAAAATAACGTTTTTCCAGTATAATCCTAAGCGTTATCAAATAGAATATTTGTTTACGTTGGCTTAACTAAATGTGGGATTTTTAGGTGATTTATCACATTAGATTGGTCACAGGATTTGATCTCATACTCTCTTTCACAGTGTGAGAGCACACTGATTTGAAGCAACTTGAGCCATAGGCAGGGTCAGCAAAGTTAAGCTCATATTTAGCTGGGTGGTGTTTTAGGCTTTTTCTGTGATTGCTGTTTGAAAATGTGCAGCACAAGAATCTTGTTTTGTTTGGGGGTTTTTTAATCACTTTACAACAGCAGTTCTTCTGATGTGAAGACCCGATTAGGATGCAAAAGGCTTCTTTTGCTACCCTTGTTGTTTAATTTTCTCATCTCCTTCATTCTTCCAAGTATTTTCCTTTGGGTAGACTGCTGTCTTGATAGATGCCAAATGCTGGTTGTGCTATTTTTATGTGTGGCAACATCCAGCATTAGATATTAGGTTCATGCATCCTGGAAACTTTGCTATAAATAATTGGCTTTTTATTCCCAAAAGACTACAGACAACAAGTCTTTTAGTTTCTTTTAATAAAGTAGCATTGCTTCTTTTCTAATAATTACTTGCTAAATATTTTTTGACTCTAAAAGACAGTTTCTCTTGCATCTGGAAAAACTGTGTTCCTTTGGAAAGCAGAGAAATGAAAGCATTTTACCATTTGTTGGTTTTGCCTTCACATTTTGTAGGACAGTCAATCTCAAAAAGGTTTTTCTTCAGAAAGGCAGGCCCTTTGTTTTATCTTTTTATCTTGTAAGAAAACACTACCACCTTGTGTTTGCAATACTAAGAACCTGACAGCCCAAATGTAATTATTTATTATACACTTATTTTATTCTTCTGCCTAAAAGCAAAGCTTCTCATAAACCCTCGGTGAAAAAATGAGTAGTGTTCTTTCTTATTTTCTGTTTGTGCATGTAGGAGTATATCAGATAAGCAGACAAATCAAAGCTCATGATGGCAGTGTTTTCACACTCTGTCAAATGAGGAATGGAATGCTGCTAACTGGAGGTGGGAAAGACCGAAAGATCATCCTGTGGGATCATGATTTGAATCCTGAAAGGGAAATTGAGGTAAGAAAGCAAGAGTGACAAGGAAATTGCCTTGACCAAGGTATTGGCTAGCAAGACAGAGCCTTCCCCACCCTTAGTAGTTAGGATGAAAGAATACCTTCTGGTTTCTGTTTTTTAAGTGGGTCACAGTGTTTTATTATAAAAGTGTTTAAATTTTAGCCTATAAATGAGCCTATATGAGGCTTCAGTTCTCCTGTGTTTAAATTGAACAGAAATTTTAAGGGTTTTCTCTCTTCAAAACCCTTCCTTAGTTGTTTTTTGTTTTCTTTTTATTTTAATTCATCCTGTTTGAGGGGATGTTTGAAGATATATGTTACTATCCCCTGTATTTTTGTTAAATTTACATGTCTGGAGAAAGACAATGTCACCAGCATTTGAGGGCTTTAGTAGAATATTTGACATAAGGTAAACAAGTGGTAGGATACATATTGGATTTCTGTAATAATTAATGATTACAGTTATGATGAGGAACTTCTTTTAAATTTATCCTAAACCAGATGTTAGTGAATATGTCTGTTCTTTGTGATTTGACTATATGGCAGTGCTAGGTCAGTGGGGATGAACTGGAAAAAGTTGTATATTTTGGTTTTTAAAAAACTTTTTCCCTTATCTTGAAATAATGTGTTCTCCTTAAATAGTTCTTTAAACATTGGTTTACTCCACTTACCTATTCTCCGTTTATAGCAGCATTTTTTTCTTAACACTTATGTAAGTTCAGTCTAGAATTTGCTACTGACTTGAGTCTAATGCTGGCATTTAGAAAACATGGCTGCGAAAGTAAGCACTGAGTATCATATACAATTCTTAGGCTTAAGTAACACACTCTGTTCGTATCAGTGTCTCTGTTTCCTTTTTGTTAATAATGTTATGTTAAAGCTAATTTTTATGTTACCAGAACCCAGAGAGATTGATTTTTCTATCTTATATGGCTAATATTAGTGTATTTTCTCAGATAAATCATTTAGAAAACAAACAATTGCACACTGTAAAATAAAGCAGTGTATTAGAATTCAAGCCTGCAATAAACAAAGTCATTAAAATTCAGAGTCGTTGCTGACATAAGGCAAATGAACATTTACTTAGGGCTAATCAGGAAACATTAAGAAAATCAGGAAGCATTTACTGTGTGCCACAAGATTTTTCTTGTTTTTCAAAGTGTGTTTTGGAAAGTAAATAGTGACTGTGTATTATTCCTTTCCTTGTAAGATGAGTTGTAAGGCTGTGGAGTGCATTTGGTTAGTGAATTTGACACTTAAAAGCTATGTAATATAAGTTGTAATTTTTTTTACTGAGGTTATTAAAATGACATAACTGTGTTTGTCTTGGAGTAAGATCTTCTTGTATGCCTGTACTGAACAAATAGATGAGGGAGGTTTCAGGTCAAGCTCTAATTGATGTTATACGTGATTGGCTTGTTCCTTTTTGCTGGGACAGCTCTAGTTCTGGTACTGTCACTGTGCACTCTTTGTGGCCTCCAAAATTAGGCACCTGTCGAGATGCCTGATGTGATTTGACAGATGTTTCTTTTCCCAGGTTCCTGACCAGTATGGAACAATCAGAGCAGTAGCAGAAGGAAAAGCTGATCAATTTTTAGTGGGTACTTCGCGAAACTTTGTTTTGAGGGGAACATTTAACGATGGTTTCGTAGTAGAGGTACAGGTGAGCATAACTTGTTTTTTTAAACTATAACCCAAAAATGTAAAGGTTTTCTCTGCTGGTGTGTTATTTTGAGACTCTTCATTTTATTCATTGTTAAATCACGTGTGGTTTCTTCCTAGGGACATACAGATGAACTCTGGGGACTGGCATCTCATCCTTTCAAAGACTTATTCTTAACATGTGCCCAAGATAGGCAAGTTTGTATGTGGAACTCTGTGGACCACACACTGGAATGGACCAGGCTGCTAGATGTATGTCAACCCTTTAATTTAAATATAATGCTAGGAAAAAGTATTCGATTTCTGAAACAGTCTTGTCCTGCCGTATTGCAAACAAAAATCCTGTAGTTATGCTTATAAAAACAGCTATCTGGAAGCTTTGATAAACTTAACAAGGCTCATCAGACATTGTGTGAGATGTAATCTGGTTACCATTGCTTGATGTCATTTTGACAAGCCAACTCGAATAAATCTTAGTCCTTTATTCTTATTACAGTTTCTTTTTTTTTCCCATGTTATTCAAACAATCTGAAGAGGGGATCATAGATTTGGCTTTAGGTGTCCTTTCCTTACTGTCATTCATTTCATAGTTTGGCTGGTTCTCTGCGAATATCCAAGCAAAATTATATTTTACACAGAAATTTAGGCCTTTCACTCACAAGGTGGTCTTGCAGTGCATGTCACTGATGCACTGAGAGACGAGCTGTTGAGGATTAGCGTGGTGCTGATGGATTGGTTTTCCTGTGTCAGCTCAGCTCAGACTTTAGGATAGCTTTGGTATAAGGAGCGGTGTTTGGCCCTCAGGCCGCGGCTGGAGGAATAACGTGTGTGTGCCTCTCTGTTCAGGAGCCGGGGCACTGCGCGGATTTCCATCCCAGCGGAGCAGTGGTCACCATAGGAACACACTCGGGCAGGTAAGCGCCTTCCAGCTGAGCTGTGATGACAGGAAGTGTAAAGGAGACAGTTTAGTACAGTGCACCTTATAATTGGAATTCATTTGCTTTTTATTCTTCTCGCTTGAGGTTGTGGAACCTAAAAAGCTGGCAGAAGGGGGAGAGCATCTCATATGTGTTAGACGAAGACAGAAGAACTGTTTGATTATTGCTAGGCTGGTTTGGTTTTTTAATAACTCTTTAAATGAAAGCCCAGATCTTGTTTTTTTTTTTTAAATCATTTTTTTTTTGCAGTGGTTTCCATGAGCACTCCTTATTGTCTTTCCCAAGTATCCTATATTTCAATGTTATGTGCACATTGCATTTCTTTGTAACACAGGTACAGTACAGATCTTTGTCTTTCCCAAATCAAACACACTTGCAAGCTTTTAAACTGAGGTGGAGAGGCAAGTGAACAGCCTGGTATTTTGATTTTTGTGTAAGACAGAGTTTAGCATGGCACATTGCTGCACTGAAGTGATACTGAACTGTTCCTATTCTTCCTGAAGTCATTGTACCTTTGCAAGCTGTCAAAGCACAAACTGAATCGTTTTAACTTGGGCTTCTTACAGTGGGGGAAAAAAGTTATTTTATTTCATAGTCAAACTCTGGCTTGGTGTCATCTCCCAGGAAGGGAGTACCAATGTACCAATTAAAAGAAAAAACAGGATGTTCATAGAATTAGAAAGGAGAGAGGAGCCCATATTAAATCTACTAGCATTTTTGTTCTGTTTTTCAATTATACCTCATGGTTGACAACTTGATGATAAAATAATTCCTAGTGCATGTAAGAGAATCAGGATTTTTTTTGTGTGTTTAATTTGCCAAGTAAAAGTTTTTTTAATACCTAACCTCCTGCCTAAAAACCATTTGAAGTTTGGTTTTTAGAAACTGCTGAGTGTACGCAACACCCTTAAAATTTCCTGGAAAAACAAAATGCTAAATATTTTTAGGGAGTTTTCTTCTCCAAGATGAAGATGCAGTCTGCACTAAATTCATTAGGTATAATATCAGGCTATAAAACCAAGTTTACCTTCTAGTAAAAACCTTGCTGCGCTCTTGTATATTTGATTACCACATTGAACCTTTCCATCTTAAAATTATAAACATTAAATTGAACAAGTGTTTCTATCTTCGTTAAACAGAGCAGAAGATACGGGCCTAAGAGTACTTGAAACAGGGAAAAGAAGGTCAGGCTATGTTTCTTCAGAGATTTTAGGCATTTTTATATTAAAGCACAGTCAAGGCCTCATTGCATGGCCAGAGCATTCAGTCTGTTGCTTGCTTTTGGTTGACTTTCTTTTCCCTCTTCTGGAGCATTTAGTGTTACATTTTAAGTTTGGCACATTCAGTTTATATTCTTATTTTTAATGTACTTGAGGCAACCAGTTTATACTCTGTTCAAGTTTATGATGATGGCCTTGGGGTTTTTTTGGGTTTTCTTTGCCCTCAGTAAAAAGGGTTTTTAAGCAGTTATATTTTAGTGTGTTCTGAAATTGTATGATTCAATGATAGGTTTGAGATATACAAATGAAACTGAATTGAAGTGAAACCTGGTAAGGTTATAAGTGGATGAGAAATAAATGGAGTTGAGTCAAGATAAACAAAACAGTTTTAAAATTACTGCCTACCCAGCAGCATCATGCAGTGCTTTCTGTGCCAGAAAATCCGGTCCAAGGGAGTTATTTCCCAAGGAATGAGGGCTGCATGATATATCTCTATTAACATAGGATAAAATAATCTCAAACCCGTAACAAATTTTTTAATAATTTTATTCATAGCCTAAAAATCTTAAAGCAAGTATTAAATGAGTCTAATCTGTTTAGAACTCAGTAAACCCAAACCTTGTATGTGTCTGTTACCATTCTAGTGCTGCTCAGCTTTCAGTACAGAGGTCAGTAAGACAGAGGCAAGGAATAGAGCACTAAGAGAGTTGGGTTTGATGGTTAAAATTGTGACATCAAAAGAAAACTGAATTTTCTACCTTTTTTCCCATTCTTGTCTGCTGTTTCACAGTAGTGTGTTTTTTATCAGGCCAAGCATCATGCTTTTGGTGGGTTTTTCGCATATCTCTTCCCATGATAAATGTTTCACTATAATTTCCCCTTTTGGGCTGTCTGCAAAAGGTCTACTGCAGGTTTTGTTACCACTTCTTTAAATACCTGCTGTGGACCTGATCATCAGTTGTTTGGGAGTACTAATTCTTTTTGTGGATCCTGCTGCTTGCTGAAAAGGCACAGCTGGAAAGCTAAAAAAGGTTTTTTCAAGGCACTATTCAGATCCTTTTGCTGTGCTTCCAGTGGCACGATTTGCAGGGAAGTAGCCCTTTCTGTGTCTAATCATGTAGAATATCTTGAGTACTAAGCATACGAGTATTCAAAGGCACTGTGGGAAAAAAGACTGACAAGATTCTAACAGAAGTGCTAACACTGGTAAGAAAACTGAAGGCTGAAGGGCCAGGTTAGTGTAAGCCAGAGCCACAAGGAAGTAAACCAGGCAATACAGCTGTGCATTACCTGCTTTCCACTGGTTCTGTCTGTCTTGCACACAGGTTATTCAGCAGTCCATGGCACGTGGGGTTGGGGTGTTTTTATGGGTATTCTGTTTCATTTCTTTCATGTGGTTCTCTAACCACAAGCTGGTTTTAAGCCATTGGGACCAGGGTGCTTTCCAGAGGCCTAGCTGTCGGACACTGGAGGAGCACGAGCTGGAATCTCATCCCCACCCATAGAAAGCAATGCGTGATGTTGTTCCTGGAGTTCATTTTACAGCTTTGTTATGGAATAAATGGTCCTAGGTTTAGCAATGTTCCACTGAGTTCACTGTGAGACTGAGGGTGGAATTCCCTTGCTCGTTTCCACAGTGTGTGAACTTGCCATTTGCCTTTAGGGATAGAAACCTGCCTGTGGTATATGTACATGGCTGTGAGACCAGAGGTTTGGAACAAAGAAATTAAATTCTGAGTACAGCTTCGATGTATTCAGCCATATTGACACCTGGTTTTGTGATCTGCACATATGAATATATATTTTTATTAAATTGTCATTGTCTCTGTGTTGCTAATGTTCACTGTATTTAGGAGTTAGGTGGGCATCAAACCCATTGCAAAATGCTCGGGTTCTGTTGATCTTGCACATCTTGCTGTCCATTTTGGTCCATGTGCCAGTGAGTTTTTGTGAGCATCTGTGGGCGTTTCACATGTGCCTCATAAGTAATAAACTGCAGGTTAAAAGTTATTGTTAAATAACAAAAAATGCAATTAATTACCTTAGTACTCATCCAAGCAAGAAATAGAAAATAAAATGCTAGTTCATGAACCATCAAATTCTAGTGAATGATTGGTTATTCCTTCTTACTGTAATAAAATTATTCATAGAAATGAAAAGGATTGAGAGAAGAATACCAGACTAGAATATAATTTGTGTTTACAATGAGTATGGAAATGTTTTCCACTTCCATCTACTACTTCTATTTTTTTTTTTAACTTTGCTTTATGAAAATTGAAAGATCAGTTTTTATATCAAAACTTACCTTCAAGGTAGGGAAGAAGTAGAATGAAATTCAGCTGTAGGCTGAACGATGATAAGATGCAGTCACATTATTTGTTTGGTGGCATGTTTATCATTCAGTAGACATTTTGGTGATTATTACAGTGTTCAGGGAAGGGATAAAAATTGAATGGTATTTAGAATCTTTTATATATTGTTCACTGAAACTTGTACGTGTTCCATTAAAAACAGATGTTCTCTATGCTGCCCTTGAGGGGCTACCATAAGAAGATGAAGGCAGGCAGTGATTATGGCTCTTTTGCTTGTTTTTTTTTTTTTTTTTTTTTTTTTTTTTTTTTTTTTTTTTTGTTTAGAGGAAGTGATACTTACTGGAATTCTCCTCTCTCTAGGTGGTTTGTTTTGGACGCAGAAACGAGGGATCTGGTTTCGATACACACTGATGGCAACGAACAGCTTTCAGTGATGCGCTACTCAGTAGGTAGGCAGACTTGTACAGTCAGAGTGATTCTGATAAACCAGATGGATGTTCTGTTAAGTGGTGTTAAACTAGTCCCCAGGCATGAGAAAAGGCACAGCTTTGAAAAAATGGTTTCAGATGCTTAATATGTAACTGAGGATTTGCTTGCAGATTTGTTTGTGTGCGCTAAATCCTGGAATTTTGTAACTGCAAACATCACCATCACCTTTCTCAGCCTTTCTTCATGTTAAACTCTGCTGTTATAATAAGTGTTAGCTTTGCTCCCCAAAAAAACCAGTTCTCAACTAAGTAGTTGACAGGTTAACAGAAAAGTCTGTAAAAAGCTTAATATTTCAGTGATATTTTAATATCCTTCTCAGTTAGTTTTCAAGTTTATTAATGCACACCCATAAAACTAAGCTCATGTCTGTCTGGAAGTCAGAGCTGTTTGTTAAGCGTGTGCTCTGGGATTACATGGAGTCCAAACTACTGTTGAGTCTCCTCTTTAGACATGACATGACAAATCATCAGAGGCTGACTCCTCTCCATTAAAACAGGATGGAAGAGCACCCTTGTAAATTTTTTTCTTGTTTGTTTTTGGCTTGCATGCCATGTCAGCGAGCAAAATGTTCCTCTTCTGCTGCCAAGTGTGCCAAGCACAGCAATTTATTTTAAATCACTGATGTTCATTGACACTAGAGGTGTTTGATTATGATTTGTGACAGCTCTTGTCCACATACATTTTTTAAAAGGAGGCAAAGTAGAGTAGAAAAATGCTTATAATGTTTGAATGTTCCACATCTTTAGACATTTAGTGCTGATTTATATGCAGTCCACACCTCCAAAGTTAAGCTATCCATAGAGTAAATACTCTTCTGCATTTTTATGATGCATAAAACTCAAGTCTGCCTGCTGTCAACAGCTTTCAGAAATCCGGTGCCGTCTGAGGGTTTATATCCTGTCCATTGAACACTTACTCTAAAAAAAAGCAGAAGTGAAAGAACTTGTCCAAAACACATACCCACAAAGTAAACAGATACGGCTGAAAAGCATCATTATGTAAACAGTTATGAATCCTTCAGTACAATTCATTAGGAGTAGTTTAACTGTGACTATTGTCTTAGCAATAAACCTGAAATAATTAAAATTCACAAAGCAAACATTCTATTTATTTATATCAAATATTCTGTGTTGTAGATGGCACCTTACTTGCAGTTGGATCCCACGACAACTTTATTTACCTCTACGTAGTAACAGAAAATGGAAGAAAGTATAGCAGATATGGAAAATGCACTGTAAGTTTTGGAGCGTGTCTAATCATTTACATGATCATTACATTGTGTACATGCATTTTGATGTTATACATACATTTAGATGTTAAGCAATGAAACTCTCTCCAGACTGATGTTTTTCCCTTTTGGTTATATGTTTTATAGGGTTTTTTTCAGCATTTGATTGATTTTAAACTTCAGTCTCTGATGGGTGCTGCAGCTCTTAGTGTGCAGTGATCGCTTTTGCATCAGATATGACTAATTTATCAGACTATTGCCTTTTTTTTCTTTGAAATGGGAAATTAGCAGTAAGATGGAGAAATGCCATGTACCTATATGCTGCAACTTGTTCAAGGAAAATACTACATTTGTTTGGGTGTATTTTCCTCCTATTGGTAAAGTACTTACTGAACCAACATAATATTAGGGTGGTGCAATTCCATTAGGATGTGTAGTCTTGGAGGCTGCAAATATACACTGTTTTCAGTTGTACTTCTTACTACAAAATTTGAACTTGAGGGTTGTGGCCCAAGGTAAATAGGTCTAAGTGTAGCACAGGTAGTGGAGTTTGTTATTATTGTTACACTTGGATGAGGTTGTCCCAGTGCTAAAAAGACATGCTGGTTTTTTTCCATAGGTGTTAAGTTATCTAACATTCTGGCCTTAAGTTCAGCTATCTCTTTAGGTTAGTGGAAATATTTACTTAACGAAAAAGTGAAACTTAATGGGATTTGCAAATTATATCGTAAGAATAGGTTCACCTTTGAAATGTGACACAGGTTGCTAGAGCTCTGGGTCAGAGCAGCCTGTGTGCAGCTGTTGTGGGGGGCACAGGGCTGCCAGGGCAGGCAGCAGCACTGGGT
This sequence comes from Lycocorax pyrrhopterus obiensis, assembly GCA_014706295.1. Lineage (NCBI taxonomy): Eukaryota > Metazoa > Chordata > Aves > Passeriformes > Paradisaeidae > Lycocorax > Lycocorax pyrrhopterus. The sequence continues at coordinate 24,395,988 of JACSVZ010000004.1, forward strand.
TTGCCCCATCCCTACCTGAGCTCACGCAGTGGGGAAAGGGCAGAGCCCACAGGGAGCTCAGACCAGGGCCCCAGTAGGGCTGGTGGGGATGGCAGTGGATGTCTGCACCTCAGTACAGCATTTCACCTCATCGTTTATTTTTTTAACCGCAAAATGTGAAATCACTTGGAGATAGCTAATCTTAACATACGTAATATTTAGCTTGCTATGTATTTCAAGGTCTCTGTGAGCTCTTTGAAGACGTATAAGATAATTTATTTCTATATATTATGCATGTGGAGAGAGCATATTGCAATTTAAACCGACATCTGTATGTCCCTCTATCCCGTTGCCTTGGCAGGAAAGGGGTTTGTAAGAATTGGTGTGGGAGAACTGAGCATTGTTATACCTGGGCAGAAGTGTCAAGGCTTCAGAGCAGATTTCTGTTATCCTTTCAGTGTGAGTGACTGCATGTAGAATACAGAATCAGCAGCATGGTTAGTGTTGGGGCTGAGCTCCCTGCCCCTCCCAGCCAGTGCAGAAGGCAGCCACGTGGAGCTGCCCGGAGCTCACTGCGAGGCTGCCGATCCCATTTTGCTTGCCCTGCGCCTCCCCTGTGCTCCCTGCCAGCATCCTGGCGGGTCCATACCAGCTTGATGCTAAGCAGGGAGACACCCAGGCATGCTCGGGACCTGGAGCACTCTCCTGGCACTGCATCCTTCTGGCATTCTGTCATTCAGTAGCCTCACGGGTGACCTCCAGATAGTATGACTCAGTCCTCCTGGTAGTCAACTTCTGGTTGTTTCTTCCAGCTTGAATACATTATTTGAATTCTTTCAGAAGGATTTTATCTACTGAACCAGCATTAGCTGGTGCATAAGGGCTGTATGCCCGCTGTTAGGTTTAAATCCCCTCTCAGTCACAAGCAGGCATTCTGCTGCTGCTAGAGTGGCAAGTCTGTGACCTGTGGGCCTGCTTCCACAGTGAGGGATAGTGTTGGCTGTGATCAGAACTTCAGATGAGCCAAAACAACCATTTTGACTAGTGCAGCTGTTTTTTGAGGGCTCCAGCTATGCAGTCAGCAGTGTGAAGGTATGGGCTGGGGCTGAACGTCCAGCATGTCAGCAGTTCCCGGTAGCTGGTGCTCTCTGTGTTTGCCTTGCATCAGAGATATCTCAGCAAAAGATGAGTAAGTGCTGTGCATTTACTCAGAGGACTGTGGGGTGAAAGCCACACGGGCAGCCACCCTGAAGTATTTGGTACACTGGATTTAACCTGAAATGATCAGTGTGCCTGTTCTAGAGGCTGTGGGCATTTAGAACTTTGCAGCACTGAAGTCTGAAACAGATAAACACTGCCAATGGAGGAAAGAGTTTCCATTTAGTCAGACAGTTTTCTTAGCTGGTGATAATATGAATAATTGCATTCATTGTATATAAAGGTACAGAAAAGGAGAGAGTAAAATGTTGCCTTATTGGTGGGCAGCTACCAAAGAAAGATTTTAATAGAAAATGGGATCCTCCTACTGCAAATATTATAACAATGTTGTGTTCCAGTTCATCATTTGGTGATCACTTGCCTGAAGGGATTTTGCAGCCTGGAGCCCCCTGGCCAATTGCTTTGTTCCTTCCCCCCCCTGCTGCCCCCAGGAATTTTAACAGCTGCCAAATGTCTGGCAGGATTTAGTAAATGACTGACCAATTCTTTTCCATGTTGGAATTCGATTGCAAATTGGAAGGCTTGGAAAATAAGGGGGGGAGAAGAAAATCCTAGCCAATTGTGGACTTTTTTTTTTTTAATACCGGGTTTGCATGTCAGTATCACATGTCTCACCCATGACTGCAAAGTGGTTATGTCAATACACAATTCCTCTGCTTGAGGCAGAGCCTGCCTCATAAGTAAACAAATCATAAAGGCCAGCTTTTCTCCTGAATGTTTTTGCAGTCTCTCACAGAGTATCTGGGAACGGGGAGATGGGACACGGGTGTATTTCTACATGTAACTCTGGAAGCAATCAGGATCTCTTAGAGTTCTCTGTGGAAGAAGTTGGCGTGGTGGGTGGTGCAGCAGCCAGGGCAGAGCTCCTGCGTGGCCCTGACGTGGCCGCTGCAGGCTGGGCCAAGAGACCCTGTGGGGGCTGAGGGACACCTTGTTCATAATGCCTGATGAGGGAGGGCCATGGATTGACATCTGTCAGTCAAGAAAGTGGCAGTTTGTTGCCTGGCAGAATGACTGAAGGGGAGAAGATAGATGGTCTTACAAGGGGAAAAGGAGCAGTGAGAAGAAACAGAAGGGCAGAAGAGTGACATGGATGTCACTTTTATTAATTCAGTACCCATGATCTTATATCAATTTGTGGCTTCTCTGGAGCCTTTCGTAGCTTGATTATTACTATTATTATTACTCTTACTTCAAAAAACTTTTGGGCACAGAAAAAAATACTCTGTCCAGCTGCATTTATCTTCTTCCTCAAAACCAAAGCCAGGCATTTAACCCTCAGTGTGCTCTTGATGGTGATAACTAAATAACTAGACCAAAGGGTTTTGATTCTTAATATAGATGACCCAGTGCCTATAGGGCAGACACCTTTCAAAGCTGGTGCTAACATGGTGCAGTGCAAAAAGCACAGCAGAAACTTTCACCAAGCTGAGAAGTGTATTCTTGTAACACCAGTCCATGATCTTGTACTTCTGCATGGTGGTTGTTAACCAAAGTATCCTAAGGTTTTAGGATGAGCAAGGGTTATTTGCCTGAGTGTGCATTTAATGGAAGTTATTTTAAATGGACAGAGAAAAAAAAAGTCCTATCTGTCACTTTTTTGTTGGGATCTAAAACTGATCCTGTGCAAGTTACTTGCTTTTCTCAATTATTAGCAATGTGTATGTTCCTAATTCCAGTATAAATTGGAGTTCATCCGTATTTTAGCATCATGCCTTCTAGGAGTAAATCATTCTGGAGTCCAGGAGGGCCGGGATTTACAAGGGAGGCTGGGAGAGGCACGATGCCCAGCCTGTGTTTGTTTAGCTGTTAGCCAGTGTGGCACTGTGAGTAAGGAGCCTTTAAAGGAGCACAAGTGAATTGCAGCAGACCTGGAGTGGGAGGGAAGGTGATCTTTTTTGCTGTTAGCTGTCCTATCTGTGGGTGCAACTTCTGCTTCACTTTAAATTAAAACCAAGTGTTTCACACTGGTGTTACTGCATTCTTCTTCAGGGACATTCCAGCTATATTACACACCTTGACTGGTCCCCGGACAACAAGTATATAATGTCAAACTCAGGAGACTATGAAATACTATACTGTAAGTATGAAATTAAGTACACTGGAAACAGAAATATGTATTAGCTGTCAGAGTATTTAGAAAAGTGTGTTTGATCAGGACTGTACAAAATGCCTACTGACAAAAGGACTGATTTGAACTTGTGTAACCTGATATCTTGATGTTATTCAGAGATGTGTATTACCTAATGGCAATGCCAAATATAGCTTACTTCTTTACAAGGTCATAAATCAGTTTAACAGCATAGAATTTACAGAACAAGTGGCTCTACAGCTTGATGTTGGCCAAAAGTTCTGTAGATTGGAAATAATATATACAGTTGTCTAATTAGTGTCAACAATACCAGTTACTTTGGGGGCATAAAATCAGTGGGCCTGTGCTACACTTCTCTTCTGCGGTTTCTTGTTTGAAACTTTGTCTTGGCTGGTGGTGGTGAAAGCTGAGAAAAGCAGTAATGAGTTTAATGAGTTAGTGGTAATAATGTTTTTATGTTTGTCTTTTTTAATATGTGAAAACATGAATATAACACATACTGGTTATGCCAGAAGTTCAGCCTGAGTAGTTCATGTCAGTCTGTTTTTAAATTGGTTTTTTTTACTCTTGTCTTCCTGTGGCTTTAACTAGATCCAAGAGGATTGTAGTTTTTTCCCTGTACAGGCAAGAATAGCCAGCAGTTTAAATGTCTGTCACCTTAACATGTTTTTTCTGCCTGTAACAACTTAGGTTTCAAATCTAGATAGTGCAGTCTATCAAAAGGAAGTGTTGGTGCTTATAATTTCATGTATAGGGAAGGAAAGAACCGTGACCCATTTTCACTGGCTTGGTGTATTGCAAGACAACCTTTCCTTTTCTAGTTAAAAGTTGAAAAGCCATCTTAAGGCTTCTCTGGCAGTAGTTGCTCACTGTTTTAAAAGCACAGCTTCCTGAATGATTTATTGAACTTTAGCACATCAGTGGAGCTGGTAGGAAGATGAAATTATTATATTAAAGACTCTATTAAAGCATTTTGTAGAGTTAGTAGCAGAGTACTTAAATTGCAGGGAAGTGTTTTTGTGGTTATGCTTTCAGAGAAGGAAATGAGAAGTAAATATGACTCATAAAAACCAAGTAAAGCTTCAAGTATCTGGAGTTTGATAAAAGTGCTGGTCTGTCTTCGCCCCTACTATGTAATTCCAGATTGGATTTAAGATGCATTTATTTACTCCATTAGCATCTCTTCAAAGAGTACATATGTAAATATAATTTTGCATTGCATAACACACCATTCACTTTTTTTTTTACAGGGGACATTCCAAGTGGCTGTAAGCTAATCAGGAATCGTTCTGACTGTAAGGATATAGATTGGACAACGTACACTTGTGTGCTAGGCTTCCAGGTGTTTGGTAAGCATGGTTTAACTTGCTTTTAAGCTACTAATGCTGTGCTGTTGTGTTTTTGTTTGCTTCAATTTGTCATTAGAAGCACATGGTTAATGATTATTAAGGGATGATGGTGAGATCACAGACCAAAGTGACTGACCACAATATTTGCCTCTGATAAAGTGCACCAAGTGTTCTATAGACAATGTACAACTGATTTCTATTTAGGTCTTGAAGTTTGGGGGTTGACTCTCCCACAGTCATTTTAGGCTACCAGTGTTGGAGGCACTGAAGCAAAAAGCTTTTATGGCGCGTGTGCGTTCTCCTTTGCTTACCTTGTTTTGGGACAGGAGCAAGAGTGTATGAGTGTAGGTTATAGTTCATAACTTAAAATCATGACAGCACTTTGATGCCTGTAGTCAAAGGTGAGTAATATACTCTATTTTTAAAGAGTAAAAATGCTTTGAACAGATTTTTACCTAGTAGTTTATTTTTTAAAATGTACAAACACAATTTACAAAGCTGACAGATCTGATTTTAATAGTACTGTTTTAGACTGTGGTAAAACAGTTCAAATTGCTTTTGCTGAAGGCAGCTCTGTTGGCCAACAATAAGGACCCCCTGTGTGAGGGGTTCAAAAGTAAGGTTCAGCCTCCCAGTGAAGTTGTGTGAGCAGGGTGCTGAACATGTCTTCCACCACTGACATCAGGCACCTGCGTCTGGTCTTCATGTTGGTGGAAATACCAAAAGCAAGTAAATTAGCAAATTCTTTAGAGGTGGATTAGGTCTACAAATCTCCTCTTCACAGCTACTCGGAGTTCAACTTTGAATACCAGTTCACATGCAGAGTAGAAGAAAATTAGTGAAGTGTGAGTCCTTTCGGTAGCTTCTGACACCTCTCGTGCATGTTTAAGGGCAAGGATTGAAGTTGGTGTGAGGGCTAACACTGACACGCTTGTATGGTATATTGGTTGGGTGGAGGGCATTTGGTGCTTAATAACCAGGCATGATTTCCTTTTTGGATACCAAAGATCTGAGACAGAATAGGAAAAATAAAGGGATTAGAGAAGGAAGCTGACTAGTTGATAGACTGCATAAATATTTCTGAGTTCTTTGGAGCTTGGTAGGTAGCAGAAATAAACAGGAGCATGCTCTTTCTGGAGCTGAGTACTGTTCCTTATTGCTAGTTTGATGAAAATATTGGCTTCCATTAGCCTGAGAACTGTGAACCAGGCTGTGTATTTGTAGGTGTTTTTATTCAGTGTGTCTAGGTGAAGTGGAAGGTGGGTGGGTGAATCCTCCTGATGCTCTGTTCATGTTAGCCTAGGCTAAAAAGGAATTGGACCACAGCAGTCATTTCCTCACTGGCTTTGCTACTGTGACTGAAATAACAGTGCAGCACAAAAGCCTTTTTTAAAGTGGAGTATCAGAAGATTCAGGAGATGCCACGGAAAGTGAAGAGCAAAACTCTGATGCTAATATGATGTACTTCTACAGGGGCAAGGAAGACACTTTGTAAGGACTGCATATTCCTTCTGGAATAGGCTTGGAGCTGAAACATTTTACAGTCTTTTGCAGAGTACTTAAATCTACCAGAAACATGGAGGTAGCAGAGTCTGTTACAGCTGAACTTTTACCACTGCATTTGGTGGTAGAGCAGACAGAATAAGGGGAGCAGCTCTCTGAATCCCAGGGCTTTCCCAGAAGTGTTCTTTACTCCTGACCTAAGGAGGTGAGGTGTGGGAGTGCAGAAAGAGTTTGGTTTCACATCTAGACCACTGGCTTTGTGTTTTTAACAGCTGTTAGATAGAAGCTGCTGTTAGTGACTGGGGCCAGGCTAGACATGAACAGCTCCCATAACCACTGTTTAGAGAAACCATTTTACTTTTTGCTTTTAGAAAGTGGATAAGTCACCTGATCCTGTCTTCATTCTCTTTTGGATTAATACAAACTTTAACCACTCTGAATTAAATTTTTAATTAGTCTCAACTGGTCTCAAAATCTCCAGTGTGCCAGAGGACCTGGGAATGAAGTAGATAAAGCTGATAATGTGATGGTATTCTGGGCAGAACAGAATATATTTAAACTTCCTAGCCAAGATTCATCACGCCCTAATTTTATACTGTCTGCTAGTCTGACACCCTTTGCAGAATCTTAAAATTAGGGTTTTGCCTCAGACAAAGGCAAGTATTTTCCCATTAAATCAGACAGTGCAGCTAAGCCAGCCTCTCAGATATTTGCTAGTCTGGCTTTGACCCAAGGGTCAGCTGGCTCAGGGATCCAAGCAAGCCAGGGGCTGCTCACTGGTATTCAGGAGACAGCGTTAAGTTTGTGGGATTTGGGCTTTGGGAGGTATGTGTGTTACAATTCAGCTCTGTAGGTAGTGTGCCATAGGACCAGGCATCGCACTGTTGTCAGCAGAAGGAAAAGGATGGAAGAGCCTGGTTTGGATGCGAATAGCATCACTCCTTTTGGCAGTTGCTGTTACTATTGGCTCAGCAGTATCATCACTCTGCACCCCGAGCACTCATAGTCACTCTCTGGTTTGCTGCACATTTCCCACAGTTTTGTCTGAACAGATTCTTTTGAGAGGCTTACTGCTGTCTAGCAGAATTTATTAAAATTGAAGTGCTGCTTTTGCGCCTTATAATAAAGTCCTATTATTTTGGGGGTTTTGTTATTTTCTACAGTTATTAAGAATTTTTGCAGTTATATTAAGAACTCAAGACTCAGCCATATTAATGTCTTGGATTTTTTCTTGTTTGCCTGATGCATTGAAAGCAAATCCTGCTGTCTTATGACAAAGGGTTGCCTTACCTTTGGAGCTGCTAAAGGACTTTGTGGACATAAAAGATGTTTAATAAAAGCTTCAATCTTGAATATTAGTCCTTTTAATCTTAAATTAAAAAGAAGAGGAAATTAAAAAGAAGAGGAAATTGCATAGTTCTTTGTCAAGGTCTGCCTAAGGTGGTAGCTGAAATTTCAGGCATTTATTACTCCCACATGATGACAGTATTTCATATATAGAATGAATGAGGAAAGGTAAAATTCATTCATGTTGAACTACTTGAAAATTCTTAAGAGGTATATTTTTTTCACTTTGCTTTCACTGATTTGAGAACACTAAAATGTTTCTGAATACTTTCCTTAGCACTTCAAGTCTTTATTTAGTAAATTACCTACAGTGTAGCTTATTGGCATTGTAACAAGCTTAACAACAATTTTGCCTTTGTTATTCTTCAGAGAAAATACAGTTCTTACTCCACCCACTGAAGAATGGGAAAAAACAGCTTTAAAGTTAAATGCTATTTGCCATTTTACTTAAAAACAAGAAGATAAGGCAATTCTGAGTTGGCTTTTTGTGCTGTATAAAACAGTAGACAGCACATGGTTTTTATTTTACTGAAGTCAGTGGCTGTAAGGGAGGAAAAAGATATTTTCATATCTGATAATCAACATCCCTCTTGGTCAACTGGACACACAGTTTTTAAGGGTGGGGGTGAAAAATGAGGGGGGAAAACTCCTAACTCCTAGACCTAATCAGAAACCCAAGTCTGAGCTTAAAAACATGGTACCTTTGGCATAAATTAATATCTTATAATCCCTTGCTTACCTTTTGTTCAGCTTTCCTTCCAGATGTGAATTGTCTATTTTGTTATGGGAATCTCTAAGGTCTTTATGTTTTATTAAAACAATTTTGTTTAGAGTCTCCCCTATCCCAAATTTGATCAGTGTTTTTCATCTAGGAAACATTGTTATTCTTTTGTCTAGACGTATCTGTGTCATACTCTTGATTTAAAACCATACTGAATTGTACTTAAACACTTGACAGCACTTACATCTATGAAACTGGCACGGGCTGGGTTTCTTTGCAGAGTATCATCAGTCAGTTGTCTTCTTTGAGTTACACAAATACTAAGATTTAAAATAGAAGAAGTGAAGTGAATTAAACCAGAGAAGAAACCAGTAGAACCATAATGTACAGTACCTGGGTTTGTCCCATGCTTCAGCATCAGTGCTGCTTTTAAAATGTCATGAATGACAATATTAAGAGTTACCAGTTTTAGCAGCAAACTTAATCTAAAGATAAGGTTTAAACAAGACTGAGGTTTTGAACAGGAAACATATGTTGAGCTCAAGATATTATCCTGGCTGAAACTCAGGATTTGGGAGAACAGGGTGGGGGGAGCAGCATTAGACTAGCAAAATATTAATGACATTTAATGCAATGCACATTCCATTTTCCAGCTGAATTTCTGTCTTACCTTTTGTTCGTCTTGCCTTTTCTCACAGCTTTATAGGTTTTATTTTTGTTCATGAATTACCTGTTGATTTGTTTCCAAAACCACCATTACTGAATATCTGCTGTACTCTTGTCTAGGAGTTTGGCCTGAAGGATCAGATGGGACAGACATAAATGCCCTTGTCAGATCCCATAACCGAAAAGTGATAGCAGTTGCTGATGATTTTTGTAAGGTCCATCTCTTTCAGTATCCCTGTTCCAAGCCAAAGGTGAGTCTAGATCAGTCTAGTCTATGTGCTTGTTTACAGTGCCTGAAGCTTTCCTTGCTTCCAGCACAGTTGTTTTGGAACCTGGCCGGCAAATATTTCTTTTATATTCAAGAACCCCCATTAATTTTACATATAAAATAGAAAGTGTAAAACAATATAAATATAAAACAATATACCTAAAAGTGAAGTGTCAATAGTTATCTTTAAATTCTGGAGAGGAGGCTTGATGCTTTGTGTTTGCTGGCCTTAGTGTCAGGTCCATTACTTTTTCTATGAAGATCTAAATCTGTTTCAAGTTGCAAAGAAGAGAGTAAGTATTGCGGTGAAAAATCTAATATAAATATAATTCTTTACTCTTTTGTGAGCTAAGATCTCTCTTGAAGGGCTAAGCAAAAACATTAGTAGTTTTAAATTTCCGCATCGTGGATCTCTTCTAGTCAACATGTGATTTATCTTTCTGCTTGTTTTCTATAGGCCCCGAGTCACAAATACAGTGCTCACAGTAGTCATGTGACAAATGTCAGCTTCACTCATAGCGACGGTCACTTGATTTCAACTGGAGGGAAAGACATGAGTATTATTCAGTGGAAACTCGTGGAGAAGGTAACTCTGCCACCAAATGACATTGTCCTGGATATCGGTGCCACCAAAGTGCCCATCCCTGCCAGTGAAAACGCTGTGCAGTCTCCTGCACATCTCCCACAGCCTTTTAACGAAATGAACCAAAACGAAAGCGTAACTGGCAGCTCTCCGGCTTCCTTGGAGAGCAACTTGGAGCAGTCTGCGGAGGCCAGCGAGGAGCACAGCGAGGAGCAAAGCGAGGGAAGCAGCCTGGATCCCGCCGAGCCGAGCTACGAGGAGCCCTCCAACGAGCTGAGCGAGGAGCACAGCGAGTCCACGGTCACGGAAGAGCAGCAGGATAACTCACCGGTGTCTTAATGCTCCCAGCTCAGGCGGTTGTTATTTTCCCTTGGTGTGCGTGCTTTCATTACAAGGGTGAGGGTTCAAATAGGGAAGAGTAGCTGAGATTCATGACCACTCCAGATTTTGAGTTTCAGTGAGATTTTTAGTCTGAGCTTCAGTTCAATGTGTGGAACCATCCCAAGGGCCTGGCTTGATGGTCTGTAGCAAGATCTGGTCGCAGTTAGTAGTGGACATTACCATAGATCCATTTCAGTTCTGAAATTGCTGTCAGGAAGTGGCATGAAATACATACTGGAAAAAAGGTTAGCTCTGAGAATTAGCTGAAGTAGACCACCTTAACTATGTGAAAGTGCTTTCCAGAAGAACTGAGCTGATGGGGAGCGCTGAGCTGTTCCAGCTGGGAGGCACTGTGCTGCTTTTTCCAGGTGCAAAGACAAACAGAATGAAAAAATCAACCAAAAAGCTCTTTGTAGGGCTGTTTTCCTTTGTTTTTTCTTGAGAAAAATAGAGGAAAAATAATGTAACAATGCCACATGTATGGCGATGCCTTCTTGATCTAATACATATGCAATTTTCTAACACTACTAATTCCTCGTGGAGCCTGGATGTGTTCAAAGTTGGTCTGCCCTGGGTGCTGCTAGTTCTAAGGCAAATCCTGTCGAGGAATGGTGTCGGCTATTCCATTTTCACAGACTCTTTAGTAGCAGACTAACCAAATACTGGTGTTTCGCTTTTCATGACCTGAAAGTTGACTTAAACTATAGGACATAATTGTCTCTTCAAAGAATTGCTTGCCTAGAGAGTTGGAAACTTGAGAGAATCTTTACAGTGACTCTGATGTGAACAGCAGAGGAAGCACGACAAGAATACAGAAGTCAGATGGGCTCCAGAGTTAAACTTTAAGCCTTCAAGCAGAACTTGCTCCGTCCCTAGTATGAAAAATATAAATACAGTTAACTTAAATTATTAAATTGGTGCTTAGAATTAGTAAGTTGATCATTTTTTTCTTCTGAATTTTTAGAGGTAATTCTTAAGATTCATTAAACTGCAATCTCTACTTTCTGTTTTTTCCCCTGGCCCCTTTAGCAGTTGTGATATAAGCATACAGTAATTTAGATTATGATGATGTGATTTTTTTTTTTCCCTAGACTTGCTGATCTATTGTTTTTGTGATTTGATTTCCACCCCACCCCTTCCCGGGTTGCTCTAAGCCATGCAGCTCTCATGTGGCTATACCTGGCCAGTTATGGGATATCTTGGCATTTGTTATGCATTTGGAAAGTACTTTTTTTTACGAAGTTTGTCAGATAGCTACATTTTTTTTCTTAAGTGCATACATTTCCTACTTTAAAAAAGATATAGATTTACTGGCAGATATCCATTTCCTATGTACTTGTTTATATTTTGATTACATAGAATTTTCTTTTTTAACTTGCTGCATTGTGCTGTTATTTTAGTTCTTAGTTAGAATATCATGTTTAGAAACTTTGGATGAGTTCATAAGTCTTAATTGTGCAAGCGTTTACGTGATTGTGCCATTCCAAAGTGCATCAAAACTGTCATTCCCTTACTAGTATCTTCTCAGGAGAAATGCTACAGATCAGGTATTTAGTCATCATTTGGAAAGATAAAAACAAATGGACTCCCAAAGGACATTTAGAACATTTATATATAAAATATATAAATATATATATACACACATATATATATATAGAAAAAAATATCCTCTTGTTTACAACAGTTCCAGAGAACCTCAAAGTAGTTCCCTTCAGGTGGAGGGAGATATGGATTCCAAGCAACCCATCTGTTTAAACTGTGCTCTGTACATAGAGTTTTACTGGAGAGCTCTAGTATGCCTGACTTGCAAATTTGCCAGATAGCAGCAGTGGAAGATAAAGTTCATCAGCTCATCAAAGTTCTTGGTTACAAATGAGGAATATGCTGTAGGTTTAGAAAATAATCTTAGTAAAGGAGAAAGGATAGTAGAGCTAACGAGGCACAGAGAGCTCTCTGTCATTTTTATGAACTCCACATAAGCAACACATTTCTCTTTGGAACATCTGTCACCTGGGGTTGCCATGTAAGTGAGAGTTAGAGTTGTGATATTCTTGTGTAGTTCAGAAGACTCTACTAATATGCAAAAAGCCTTACAGCTTTCAATTGCTGGCAACTACTGTTTAACAAATAATTAAATCTGTGATAATGGATGGAAATGGGTGGGATTATGTAACTGTAGATGTTTTAGAAAAATAATTGTGAATGAATTATGATTAAGAGTGTTTCATGTGAAGATGTTTGAGCCATTTCTATCTATCATGCATTCCTGTCTCGAGGCAGAAAACTTTGAAGATTAAAAAAAAATAAAATAACCAAAATAAAATATTGCAGTGTCTTTCTCCATATCTGTTCTGGTTCCTTCTGCACATAAAATGGATGCTGTCATCACAGTTGCTGTGTCTGGGTCTGTCGTTTTGAAAGAACTTTCTCAACGTGTGCTTTTTGATAACTTCCCAGGCTGTGTAAAATTAAGTTAACTCAGCATCATGAATAGTGTTATCAGACCTAAATATTGCTCTTGTTTATGTCTCAAAAGTTCTATGACATTTCCCTTTTCCATTTTTCATGAACAGCTTACTGGCATTATCCTTCTGTAGCTAATTGATGAGTGGCAGAGTGTTGCAAATAGGTTTTTGTCTTGCTGTGAAGTGCAGTCTGCCTTCCAGGGTTCTGCCCAGAAGCTTTCTTCTGGAAGTCATGAGGGAAGTACAAGCTTATTTTGGCTGTAATGTATTAAATGCCACAATGTTTCCCCATTCTTCATAGTCGCTGTCCAGCTGCAGATGCAGAAGGTCACAATATGCTGAGTGTATTCCTTGTGAGAGATTCTGTCTTTTCAAAAGCTTTGGACCATTTGCATTTCTTGCATCTGGTTTCTGTCCTTCACAAAAGGGGGGGGGTTAAGGTACAGAAGGAAGAAACCTGCAAGATAGACAAATACCTGATGTTTATCCTCGCTTAAAGGAAAAGCAAACAAAAACCATCATTGCTACCCTGAGTTTGACTGGAAACCTCGGCTCTTCTTTTCCACCAAATTGTCAGGAGCATGCTGACACCAGGAGAGTGTTCTACCATGAGCAGCAAGCAGATGTCCTAAGGCCTTGCTGTGCTGTTCTCAGCACGCCTGCAGCTGTGCAGTGCTGTGCTTTTGTACGCTCTGCTCCCTTTCTCTCCAGCTCGATGCTTTTGCTCCCTCTTCTCCTGGGATTCTCAGTAAGGCAGGAGTCTCCCTGAAGTGTAGGTAAGCTGGTCTTTGCATCCTCATGTGGTGCGGGCAGGACAGGGCTTCCGAGCGCTCACTGTCGTCACCTGGGACAGCAGCAGCTGCCGTCAGTTCAGGAAGCTGCAGTGATGGCATTTGTCGTGTGGAGATGAAGTGCAGGGTGGAAGCACCACTGAAGGCGTAAAACTGTAACAACATCCCATTTTGCATGACGGAAAACTTTAATTCAAAGTCTGCGTTACAATGTTTGTACAGTTGCATAGTAAAATGCTGGAAAGTTATGGAGTGCCACGCTTACGGATCCTTCCAGTCTGCGTCCCTGTGGGGTGAATCACGTCATGTGGTACTGGGTTTTATGGATATGACCATGTATCCATATGGGGTTTTTTTCCCATGGAAGTTTCAGGATAGGTGAGGAACAGACTGGGGATATGGATGGGTAGTGATGAATGATGAGTTTCTTAGGTTTGATCTTGCTGGAATTCTCGTTATAAATAACAAGAACTTGTTTTTACGTATGATGCATGTCAAGTTCTAGCCTCTTTCTTTTTTAAATCATCCCTAGAAAACATTGATTTTGTCTATGAAAATGAGGCAAAAATTATATTTTGATTGTTATAGTGATTACAGTCTGTGCTGAACAATATGTTGTATTTTCTACTTTGTGCTTCACCACATAAGATGTGTTACATCCCCTTGTGTTTCCTTCAGTTCAGTGCAGTATTTCAGTTGAATCAGGATGAAGTAAGTAGAATGTCCTTGTGAAATTTAGGCTTGGCTAATCAACCAAACAAAAAATTCTCATTTCCACAGCCTCGTGCCAATAAAATGTGGGCTTCTGGCCATGGAAGGGTTAATATTACATGAGATGGATTTTACTTGAGTGATATTTGTGCTGCATGTTTGCTTTCCTCCTGAACAAGTCCAAGCCCATTGCCTAATCTTTATTTCTGACAGATGTTTTATGTACTAATGCTTTAATCAGCTGAGACTGAAAAACTGCTTACAGTAGGATTATACCATTTAGAACCCCAGCCAGTGTACACATTTTAATGTCTTTAACGTGCATGGGGTGGCTTTGTGTGCGCATACACGTATGCAAGCGTCAAATGGATATGGCTGCTCTAGGCCTTTTTCTTTTTTTGTGGTTTGAAAGAGAGGTGTGCATGACTTCACAGTTAATTAAGAAGGTTTAGGAGCATGGAAGAAAAAGTGTTCCCAACAGAATGGTAAGGCAAAAGGACTGGGAGAGGAGGGGCAGTGGTGGAGCTGGTTTTACCAGAGCTGTTTCCTACACTGGTTCCCCACCACACGTGCCAGATTTCCCTCTACTAGGTTTTGTCTGTGTGCTAAAGCCTACAAAAGCTTTCACTTCTGTTGGATGTATTGGATAGTTAAAAGGTGGTTTTGAGAAAGCAAGTTTATGCAGATTTTGGCTTGGTTTTAGTTCTACCAAACAATTCTAGAAAACAGCTTTCTTCCAAAAAGTTCTTCTAAGGAACCAAAATCTACAAACGGTCTACATCTCCAAGGGATATGTATGTCCTTGTGATTTTTACAGCCCAGTATCCTTTTCAGAAGGGCACCTCTTGGCACTTCCCAGCTCTCACCAACCAAGTCATCTCTGGCAGGGCCAGCAAGGTCCATGCCTTGTTAGCAGCCTCTGCTGTGTAGCTCTGTGTAGGTCACATTATTTTTTGCTCTCAGACAACCACCACACTTGTTGGTTTCTTGTAAAAGAAACCAACTTCCTCTAAGTTCTTGGAGGCTGCCTGAATGATAGTCAGTTACCTTGTCCCAGCTTAATTTTTTGATAAGTGCCTTTAGGTTACTATTTCTAGAACATTCTTTTGACTGGTGAGCCAAACAAGTGCTCCAGAGAGCTCTTGATCTGCTCTGTTCCCCTCTGCAGGTGTTTCAGCAGTGCCATGTTTCTGTCGTGCATTGCTTGTGCTGCCAGCTGACCTTGCTCTGAATCCTCTGTCACACAGCACAAGGCTCCTCACCCCCATCACTGCCCTCCCAGGCTGCAAGCAAGAGGTGACATCTGCTTTTAGTGCTGCTTTAGAATTATCTCAGCTTCCTTTAAATGCACTCTTGTCAATACACTTAGCATCTGTGTGTGTGTGTGTGTGTCCCTCTATCCCCCTCCCCCCTCCCAGCTCTATCAGAGATCAGTCCTGGCAATAATTTTTTCCTTTTTAAGCCTATTCACACCCTCCTATGCACCTATAGCTGCATACAGGAAAGCCATAGAAGAGGAAAGTCATTAGCTGTTTACATCAAACAACGGATACAGGTTCAAATGCTATCCAGGCTGTAAGTATGAAAATCCCTGGCATTTTGTACTCTCTTAATGAGTGTCTCTGGTGTTGGGGGGACACTGACAATAGAACTGGGAACTTACAAAACTATGTGTGTCTTAAGTAAAAGGAACTTGGAACAACCCTGGTGTTGCTGCATCAGAGAGGCCTGGGGGCTCACGTCGTAGCTCAGGGAAACAAGCCAAAAAACCCCACAAACAAAATCATAGCCAAAGCTTTTGGCTTTAGCAAAGCAGGCAAAAAGTTTTCCATCTGACAGCAAAAGCAGAGGGAGCAGAGCTATGGAATGTGTGCACAGAGTAGCCCACTGTATGCCAAAGCTGCTAGTACTGCGTGTCCTCTGGTCCAGAGGCGGGGGTGAGCAGCACCCCACTAGGGGTGGGCATTCTCTTTCCTAGTGATGCTACGGACTCTACCCTGGGCAGAATTTCTGTGGAAAACCTTGTTTTCAGCATTGTGTTGGTTAGAATTTTTACTTGAAGAACCAGACAACACAGAATTGAGAGCAGAGGGAGAGTCAACATCTTGTCCAGACACAGGTGTCCTCCACTGCTAATGCTAAACAGAGGTTTTCTTGACTGTCTAATGTGAAATGGCTCTTGTGTAAACAGGGCTCCTGAAAGGATCCCATTTTCCTCAAGTTTGGCAAAGGGAAAATGAAATGTCAATTGAGCGTGTAAAGCTGGGTTTCTTATGTCAAAAGCTGTAATGCATTTTTAGATTGATTCACAAATCGGGAGATCTGCAGTTCCATGGGTTTTCTGCCAGCTGGGAAGGAAACAGATGTGAAGCATTTTAAACTTTCAAAAAAGCATACCTATGAGGGATTTTTCAGGACAGATGTCCATTCC
This sequence comes from Lycocorax pyrrhopterus obiensis, assembly GCA_014706295.1. NCBI lineage: Eukaryota > Metazoa > Chordata > Aves > Passeriformes > Paradisaeidae > Lycocorax > Lycocorax pyrrhopterus. Next base: position 24,412,493 of record JACSVZ010000004.1, read on the forward strand.
ACCCTTTGCCAAGACCATATGGATCTGCTTACATTGTATTTTGTGGGGGTGTTCATAGAAATTCTGCTTATGTTGGAGTATTTTGTATTAGACTCAATAATTCTCTAGGGAAAAAGACAAAAACACACAAACTGCTTGAATAATTTTCTTCCATATTGCTCTCTTAGTGGCCTTCCTGGGGTTGTACCTCTGAAACATCTTTCCCTGAGTAGACCTCTTGCTTTGATAGATTTTTCATTCAATTATACGTAATGTTTCAGAATGTTTTTTCTCTCTTAAGAATAGGACAACCTTCCAGGTTATTTCCAGCAATTAAATCAGATTCGTTCTCCCTAGCAGCACAGGGGGGAACAGCTTCAGCTTGCCTAGGACTCGTGTCTCTGAAATTTTTGACCAAGGTTTCAGCTGTCCAGGTGATGTTTCTCTGTGCTGATGCTGCAGTTGGAGGCTCCATGGGCTGGCTGTGTCCGTAGGCTGGTGTGTACCCCTTTGGGAGTGGCAGGAGGTGGCTGTGCAGACTCTTCCACCCACCACTCCACAGAGCACTGTCATGGTCACAGAGTTTTGGTGAGCTTTGCCGAATGATACCTCATCAGTGCCAACCCAAGTGGTGTTCCTGCAGCAGTTTCACTTCCTTGGATTACTTTCTCCTGGAGTATTTGCAGTTTAGCAGCAGCACACAGGCTATTGCAATCCATGAATTTCTCAGAAAGGGAAGGAGAGGATTTGGTATGCAGCCTTCTCATTTACTGCTTTGATTTTACTTTTTTCTTTCATTCTTCCATGGATTTAAATCTGTTTGACTGGAAGTGAGTGAAGGAACACATTGACACAGAGACTGACGCAGGTTTGACTGGAAAGTTTGTTCTTTACTTCCCCCCATCTCTTTGGAGCCTGACTTACATCACAGATTTGAATGTCACAGATAGCGTGATAGAAATTCTGGCTTAGCTGTGCTGTAAGAAAAGACCAAGGGGAACTATGGCCTGTGTCCCATTTTTGGGTTCTGAATTATTGCCAATTATAATATCTCCTGCTGCTAGCACTGTCTCCCCAGAATCACCCTGTGGGAACTGATGATAACTCTGCAGCAAAGAGCAGAAAGAGGGTTTGTGCAGGGGGGAAGGGCTGCAGATGGGGAGAGCTGCCATAAATGGCTTAGCTGACAGTCCAGCTTTTTGCTGAATTGAAAACTTGTCTCGCTGGAAATCATGGGAATCGGCTTATGGGTTTCAGGCTGGATGCATCTGCATGGAGCTGTGTGTGCAGAGAGCTTGGCCTGGGGGTGCTGTGCTCTGTGCACGTGGTCTTGCTGCACATCTGATGTGCCACGTTGCTGTGAAATGTGCGTTGAATGGAACGTGTGTGGAACAGAAGGAATGAGTATCAAGTGTGCAAAGGAATGAGCAAGGTTTTGATCCTCACAACATGCGACCCTTTTGTCACCCTTATCCTGATTTGTTTGTTTCGCTTTGCTCCTTTGCATTTTCAAAGGCCCTTCATGAGGTTTGTTCCCGGTAGTTCTCAAGGAGTTTCAGTTCAGAGTGGTTTTCAGGGCAGAGCCCCATTTAAACAGCAGTAAAACACAGCATTGTTTTGTCCTGTGATCCAGAATCACTCCAGCTACAGGTGATGGTTTGATGAAACATTGCGGGAGTGAGGCTCCACGGTTACTGGGTATGGTTGTGAGAAAAAGCCCATAAAAATGGTGGTGCCAACTAAAAGCCCAGTGCCGTACAGGCACACCATTTCTGCTGCAAGTATTTAGGTGTGATGATTACACTCGTTTGCCTTTAGTACTTGCTTTGGCTGAGTAATGTTGATGGTTGTTTCTCTTTGGTTCACATGCACCAACCACTGCCTATATATATATACATATATATATACACACACACATGTATACACATATATAAATTAATGTAACTACAGTTCTTGCCCCCTGACCTGTAGTGCTGCATAGGAGCTTGCAGCTTTTTGTTGACATTCATTTGGTAAAAGATCCTCCCCTTCTTATCATTAATATGGAAATTTCACACCAGGCAAATCCTAATGTAGCGTTAAAAAATAGTCTCGGGAACTGTAGGGGGTTTTAGGAGTTCTCCTGTTCTTCTTTTTCTCTTAAAGAATTTTTCCCATATATGTTTCCAGGGGGACAAATTACTGGGTGCTTAAGAAGAACAAAAGAGCTGGCTACAGAGGGCGGGGGTCCAACTAGCTACTTGTTTTTCACCTGGGGGGTGGGGGAGCAGGGTTTGCTGGTGCCCTCAGGGTGGAGAGGGAGTTGGTCAGAGCTGGAGGTTCCTTCTTTTCGGCTGTTTTCCTTCTACCTGAGAAACCCGGATTCCCAAGCCCACCTTTCCCTGCCCTGCTGCGAGCCGGGCCGCAGCCGCTCTGCTCCTGCCGCCGCTTGGACCCCTTCGCTACACTGTAACCCTGCACACCCTTTGCCGGCTGGGACCTCCCGGAGCTCCCACTCAGCTCCGGAGTTTGCTACATCTCGTCTGCCACCCGGGATCTGTGCTCGTCTCTGCTGTTCCAGCCTGCTGCTCCCGAGGGTCCGGCCGGGCACCAGGACCAGCTGCCCAGAGGGTTTGTTAAAGCTTTTCGTCCATCCCTTTCCGGGACCCTGAGCCGCCCCTGCCAGCTGTGACTGGAACTGCACCGAAGGGGGGAGGGGTGCCTGATAGCCGAGAGAGGCTGGCACTGGGTTTGTGGTTGTGTTTGCTGTTATTGCCATAGTTATTGTTGTTCGTTTGCCTTGCCGTACATATATATATATATATATATATATATATATATATTAGCAAAGAACTGTTTTTCCTACCCCTCATATCTTTGCCTGAAAGCCCCTTAATTTCAAAGTTATAATAATTCGGAGGGAAGGGGGTTGCATTTTCCATTACAGGGGAGGCTCCTGCCTTCCTTGACAGACACCTGTCTTTCAAACCAAGACAGGAACAAACTTAAGTTTGAAGTGGAAAGGTGACTCCGAGAGTTGATTATGGGAAGGAAATATGTGATCTCAGGACTGACACAAAAAAAGAGGGGATTGCACCCCTGCATTTTATTAATCATAACAGACAAGTGGTTTTGCAACACTGGCATAGGGAGTTGGGTTGGTTCAACAGTGATTATGTTCTAGGAAATAAAAGTAATGTTTCTTGAGTAGTTTGAAAACTGAAAGGAGTGAGAAAGCTGTAGAAGGAGGTTTGCATGGATGGGTTATCCTACTTCTCTTGGCAAAAGAGCGTGCTCACCAGTACAGTGGATTGCAGGCTAGATGGTGTGTTTGTGATTCTCATTCTCTAAACTACAAGAATCTGACCTTTCAAAAGGGTCTTTTCTAGTAGTGAAGAGGTAATAGGAAGAATGTTGGGCAATGTTTTGTCACAACCTGTTACAAGGCAGACTTTCCTAAAGGATTTTCCTTACATCCATCCAGGAATATATTCTATGGAAAAAGAGCTCGTGGGGTCAGTCTGTGGATATAATCCCTCTGCTCCTCGGAAATCCTACCCTCACTCTTCCCTGCACCCTGTGGGAGACTTGGATTTCATTATTTTCATTTTCTGTTCAAGCAGGTTTCAGATATCTTCCCTCCCTCAGGCATTCTGTGGCTCTGTGATAGCGCTTTCCTTAACATGCAGAAACTAATAATGGTAAGTTTGACCACTGCCCTTAAAGGAAACACATATTCAAGCCTTCGGACTTGTTCATCCAGTGTTCTCCTGAACATCCCGTCCGTGATACAGGCTGTGCAGGTTACCTTCACCTGTGAGATCCTGGGCATTCTGTAGCAGTGGCCACTCCTGTTTTTCCAGCTGTGTTATAGTGTCCCTAATTCATCTCTGACCGCCAGCTCGGTACAAATTGGAGCTGGGCTGATGACTGGCTGTGTTGCTGTCTGTCTTACCAGAAGGTGGAAACCTGCCTGGGTGGAAAGATGCTCACACCTCCCAACACAGACCTGGGAAGCGCCCGTACCCACTGACGGCAGGAGGATATGCAGTAAGACTGTTTTCTTCCTCAAGTTGGAGCTAGTGGATAGCTTGGAAAACCCTACATCTTTGCAGAAATTTATACAAAGGCTTTTCAGAAATTTTTAAAATTAGATTTTCCCCATTCTTGATTAAATACTTGGATTAATTTACAGTACCTTTGTTACAGCTGTGATTACCTAAGTTGCCTCTGTAGGCTTGTACTAACACTGAAACTAAGCAGTGCTGCACAGTTACATTTTAACTTGGGAAGTATTTCAAAAAAATATATATCATGTTCTGCATGTATTTTCCTTATTTTTTATTTCTCATTCACTTGCAGAACATCTGGTATTTTAATTTGCTGCAGGTAGAAATTGATTATATAATCTCTCTACTAAAACTTTGACCCCATGGTGAATGGTATCAGTTAGCAGGACCTCTACTTCAGGCAGTGGCCAATAAGGTGTTTCTTTCTCTTTTTCACCTGAGTAAACTGTGCATGTGTGGAAATAGGATTTTGCCTCTCAAGAACATTTAGAGATGGGGTTTTGGCAGTGCCATTTGTGGTGGTGGCGGCTTGGGTTGTTGTTGCTGGATTTTTTTTTAATTAGCAAGTTGTATTTTGATGTAGCTGGTCTCTCAGGTTTAAGCTGCTTTTTATCTGGGAAGGAATGCCATGGGTATCCTGCTAGCACTGACCGTGTTTTGTTGCCACATTGGCTTGTGAGCAAACACTTCTCTCCAGCCCAATCTCTGCATTGCAGCCGCCTTTGCCAAGAAACTGCGAAGGGCAAGAGAAATATCAGAAAATACCTTCAGCAACATATTAAATCCTAGAACTATGGAACTATTTAGGTTGGAGAAGACCTCTAAGACCGTTGAGTCCAACCATTAACCCAGCACTGCAAGTCCACCACTAAACCGTTTCCCTGAGTGCCTCATCTACACGCCTTTCAAATGCCTCTAGGGACGGTGACTCCACCACTTCCCTGACAGTTCTTTTAGTGAAGGAATTTTTCCTAATATCCAATCTAAACCTTCCCTGGCACAACTCAAGGCCTTTTCATCTTGTCCTGTCACTTGTTACCTGGGAGAAGAGTCCAAACACCACCTCACTACAACCTCCTTTCGGGCAGTTGTAGAGAGCAATAAGGTCCCCACTGAGCTTTCTTTTCTCCAGGCTAAACAACTCCAGTTGCCTCTTCCTTGCAGACACTGAAAAACCATTACCCTGATGAGGTGCAGGTGTGGGATCCAAAGCTGGCTTGTGTGTGTGCAGTGTGAGCCCTTCCACAGCGAGCAGCTGCTCCCAGCCACCACCTGGGAGGCTGAACTCTGCTGTGGAAGTTAAATTCAGCTGCTCAGGCTGATCATCCGCCACGTGGGGTGAAGTGTTTGTGCCGCTCTGGAATTTTCTTTATGCAATATGCTTCTAATGAACAAGTTGCTTCCATTCAGCTTTTCCACTGAAGGAGGAAGGAGAGGCCTTCTAAATTAAGTGAGATGTGCACATGTCCATGTGTGGCTGTGGCTGTCCAAGCAGGCTGGTGTTGCTGGCTGTGCAGGGGTGTCCCAGGAGAGAGGCTGCAGGGCACGGCAGAGGGTGTGTATGGGCTCTGTTTGCTGACATCCCTTTTCCCATCAAATGCAAAATCCAGACACAGACCTTCCACAGGCCTGCTTGCCAGGGCAGGCTGTACATACCTGCTGAACATTGTTTGTTTTCTTTATATACAGCACCTATAAAACTAATATACTGCACCTATAAAACCTAAAATATTTTTAGCCAAGGCCCTTGGAGGGAGGCTTGTATTAATTCCTTTGCTGAACTCTTCTGACGGGCAGAAAAGCCATTTTAACAGACAGCTCTCACTCTGCTTCTCCTCAGCTGGGAAAGACAGACTTGTTAGTGAATTAACTGGTTTATTTTTCTGTAGGATCCATGATTATGTGAGGTAGTAATGGCTGAGTACTAATAAGCTTCTTGTCAGAGAGAACAACACTGAAAAACTGTAGTTTCATGGAAAAAAGGTTTATGGAGGGGTCTGTCTGCATGGACATGTGAAATCAGAGCTGCCATCCTAAAACTGCTGTGAGGTGGGTGAGGAGTCCTGCACACAGCAGGGCCAGGACCATCCTAGCCCTGCTCTGACAGCTGCCATCTGGGCTGGCAGGGATTTTCCTTGTCCTGCCCTCAGTTGTGATCCTCCTGTGGCAATGGGTTTTAGTGAGAGCCACACGGACTCACCCTGAGCTCTGCCACACTGCAGTCAATGTTAAAACATTTAGACACCAGGACTATGACTCAGATGCCTGGTCTAGATAAGCGAAAATAAAATAAGAACCAAAAGGAAACCCTCCGGAAGGAGGGGAGGGCCTGTATGCATGTTTATTTGGACAAAAATCAGGCTTTTTAAAGTCTTTCTGAGAAAAACAAGCCTAAGCCTTATGCTAAAAGACTCGACAGCCATTCCCTCCCCTCCAGCTGATATAACAAATGGAACCAGTTTCCACTCCCATCCCTCTTTTATCTGTTTCCTTTCAATAAAGTCTGAAGAAAGTATTTCCGCTCCCTCACCCTCCTTAAACCAGGAGGCTGCCTGATATCCCCTTGATCCATGGGAAGCGGGATGAAAGCTGCAATGGGATGGTTTGTTCTGTCACAGATGTGCACAGCTCCTTCACCCCCAAGGCACGGGTGCCAGAAGGTGACAGCTCTGTATGTGCCTGCAGCTGCCTCAAAACAAGGTCTGAAATACATACATGTTGTGGGAGAGAAGCTCGAGGGCTTTAAGCACACATTTATGAAAATATGAGAGCTTAAGAAGAATTGGGTCACATCTGGCTGCTACCATCTGGCCCACTTCACTCCAAGATTACCCAGGAATGTATTTCACATGTGCCTTTGGAACAAGATTGTGAGCTGCCAAAAAGAAAATATTTTACAGCTGAGTGTTGCGTTTCGCTCGGAGCAGTTCAAATGCAGTATCTCGAGGAGGAGGATTCCACCGGCGGGTATCAGGCAGGGAGCTTGGGCTCAGTCCCTTTGTTTTGTCTGTGCAGTTTTGTAATATGGGACTCTTTGTTGGTTGCTGGATTGGTTTTAAAGGCCCTTGGTTAGAACAGAAGCTTCCCAAAGGAGAGTGGTTTCTTAAACCAGAGCCCTGGGTAGGCAGCTGAGCTTGTGTTAAACTGGAGTCACAGCTCAAACAATGTGGCTGAGCCTGTGCAAAGAGCACCTGAGGAGCACCCGTGGGGAGCGCTGTGGCTGGGGGAGGCACCTTGGATGGAGGCTGGAGATGTCAGTGCTGCTCCCAGCTCAATGGGGAAGCTTCCCCCAAAGGGCTTCACCGGTGTGTGTTTGCCTGTGTGCAGCCTGAGGGCATCTCACTTCTGTAAAACTGAGGTGTGCTGCCTTGCCAGATACATAAATAAAGGTAAATGTTACTTAATAGGTTTTAAAACATATAAAAATAGGTTTTGTGGTGATGAGGATAGGTACTTGCAAAGATGCACACCTTTCTCCGTGGCATACCAGCACGTGGGACAGAATCTTACATGGTGAAAGAGCAGGTGGCACCTGTTGCACTTGGGCTGATATGGGTTCAGTCTCAGTAAAATGGGGAATGTGGGAGCAGCAGCCCCTCACTTTGCCTCTGTCTGGGCATCCTGTAAGAGGAGAGGGAGTTTTTGCGTGTTACTCTAACCAGGATGGAGTTAATCCTCTCTCTGCCTCAGGCAGGGTTTGCAGGACCTGAGAGCTGAACCAGCTGTGGAGGTTTCATTTCTTGCAGTGTGCTGGAGATGGTGGGCTGCTGAGGTTAAGGAAGCATACAGGCTCTCTGGGGGATGCTGGGATAATCCTGAAAAGGTGGGGGGAGTGCATCCTTGCCTTTTTCTATTTTTTTTTTAATAATTAGAATCAGCCACAGTTCATTTTTTGTTATTCTTAATTATTGTTCTAGGTTTTGAGTGAGGAGACTTCTGATTTTTTAAGACTTAAAAGATGGGGCATTTTCATTTATCCATGGGGTAGGAGCTCTGTCACACAGAGTGCAGTATGAAACAGTGTGCAAGTGCACAAAAAGTTTGCTGCCTGAAGCCACCTGTCCCAAGCTTTGTGTAGTGGAAAAGTGTGCAGTGGGACCAGCTCATTGCTTCAAAAGTGTGCTTCTGAGCAAGTCTGCCCCCATGCCACTGGCCTCAAGGCATCCCCACACCCTGCTAAAGCACTGCTGGGCTTGCACCACGTTCTTCCACAGCTTAAAAATGGGCACTGTCTCAGCACAGTGGCACCTCTCACATCTTTTGGGTGAGATCAGATGGCTTTTGGTTGCCACACAAGGAAAGTAGTTCAGTTTGTTCCTACAGTAGTTGCACAGCAGACAAAGGGTTCAAATGGCTACACTGCTGTGTTTCATCCCTCTCAAACTCAAGTGGTTTAAAAAAAACAAAGCAACTCCTCAAATCATGTTCTGCAAGGGTGTATTTTTTTCATATTTAGTAATGTTTATGTCTTATGTGTCGTGTGAAACAGAAGGATTTGATAACTTTTATGCCACAGTCCATACATGTAAATTATAACAGGCTCCCAAGGCCAACAGCGCCAGTGGCATTTTGTGACTTTGCTGCAGTCGGAAAGGGCTGAACAGGACGAGACAAGAACTGGAATAGTAACTCAGACTAATTCATTGAACTAGTTGTTGCTCCATTCTGCCCATTTCTTTTAGCCTAAATATAGGCTGTGCTTTTGGTAATAAATGTCAGTTAATCTCAACTTTTTCTCAAACACACCCAAGGAAGAGGACAGAGCTGAGCAGCAAACAGACTTTACCTCAGACTACGTTTTCCTGGGAATATCTGTGCTCCACCCCAACCGTCTGTCTGAGCCAGTTGTTCATTACCACATGTAGCACTCACCAGAGAAGGGACTGAAGTTTCTGTACTCTGGGTATCATTTCCTGAGAAATCTCATTTTACAAAATACCTGTTGTCGGGTGTGGTGAAGGTTTAGGAAATTAAATCAAAAAAAAAAAAAAGGACACCTAATTTTTCCTTTGTTGGTCTCAGAGAAGAAAATCTACAGTGCGGGAGCATCATCCTAGCCAGGGAAATGCTTTCTCTAGCTCAACAGTAGGAAACGCTTAATCTCTGCTGGAGCTATCAGCGAACTTCTTCCTGCTCCCGCACTCTGCCAGCCTAATATCTCCCTTTGGAATATCAGTAAACACACTTAGAGAGTGGAAACTTTTGTCCCCCTCATCTCTGTTCATGTCCTTGCCCATTTTCAGAGCCCACAAGCAGAGTTTTCACCTCATATCTCTTCAGGGAGTCGTGGGACATATAAATATTTTGGCTGATGTTGCCTGGGGTCGGTAAATGCCTTTCATCTGTAATACAGAAGATGTTCCTGGCATGTGTGATGTCCTCACTTCAGCCATGGGGTTTAGATTTTCTCTTGGTGGGACAAAAGGTAAATCAATCCAGAGCACAGGTAACTGGGAAAATGCACTCGCCTAGAACTGCAGAGTGTTGCTAGTGGCAGAGCCTTGTCAACTTTACAAGGAACATGATTAGCACAGACTAATTTTATAATTCATTGTAATTTAAGAGAGGGTGTCTTACACTGCCAGTACAACTGAAGAATGAATTTCCAGTCAATATTTTCTTACAGATAAGAGCACGCCTCTTGAAATCAAACCTGCTTAGCACTAGGTGGCACTCTGCTATAATCTAAATTAGTTTGCTTTAGTTTTGAAGTTTGGTAAACATTTTAGCAATGGAAACAACAAAAAGAGATTAAATTCATCAGCAAGTTGCCAGGTTAGACACCCATGTTGGGAAACTAGGGGGATATTAACAGATGGTAAAGCTGTCAGAGCCTCTCTAATGTCCACTGGGTGAGAAGGCAGGGAGGAAATGAGATCCATGTACTTTTTCTAGCAGTGCCAGTCATTGCACTTGCTGTTGAGAAACCAGTGTGGTGTTTTGTGGCGTTAATGATGTGGTACCCTCTGGGGAAGTGGTATGGAGGTGCATAATTCAGGGCCTTGTCAGTGGAGAATAGAGTGGGGATTGTGGAACACCTCCTAAAAGGACAGCTGTTCTGCCCCATTTGCTCTTGGTACATTTGCATCACGGAGGCCAGGAGAGAGAAAGCTGCACTCTTCATAATTTTTATGGGTTTGCATTGCTAAGGTTTTTAAATTTATTTTAATGGACTGAATTTATGGGGTGTGTGCAGATTTTATGGAGGGGTGGTTTTCTGCATCAAATATTTCCTGAGTGGGTGTAGGACCAGCTCTTGGTCCGAGGGGAGGATAGGTCCTGGTGCTGGGTAATGATGTGAGCACGTTTGCCCAGAGAATACTTAGGGGAGGAAATGGAATTGAGGGATGTAGGGCTGGAGCGTTGGGACCCGGTTTCCAGCAGTAAACAATAACCAGAAACCTTGGAGTTGCATTGCAGTTCGTCTAAGCTGCATATTGGATGAACATGTATACTTGTATATGGGATGAATTTGTAGGCATATGTGTATTTATGTGATGGTTTTCCCTCATCCAGAAGAAATGGATAGTCTTAGAAAAACTCAGGTTGTTAATACTGGTAAGAAAAATATATTACTTGGAAAATGGCTGTCAGCCACTGATCTTATGTCAATGCTATTTCTGGGCTGCTTCAGAGGAAGGGAGACCTTCCTCTGAAGGGCTCAGGACACAAACCCAGCCCTGGGATTTCTGCTCTGGGGATGGAAGTCTGACGATCCAGACTTCCTATGTGACCATGAGTGTAAAGGCTGGATTCAGTCAAAGGCTCACCTGCTACAGCCTCATTCATCCTCCAACTCACAGAGCTGGGGACCTGAGACTCTGCAGCTGGTGCATGGTGAGAATTAAGCATCTCTGCTGCTGACCAGAGAAGAGAGAGTTGTTGGTAAAGCTGAGGTGTGTGGGGAAATTTTGTGTGCTCAGCAGAGCTTAAAGGCATGTCTGAGGCTGCTGCAGGCACCTGTCCCGGTGGGAGCCAGAGACTGAGGACATCCCAGCAGGGATGCAGCTGAAGGCATTTTCTGGGAAAGCTGGCCTGAACTCACTGTTGTCCTAGAAAATGAGGCTGGCAGAGGAGGAGAAGGGCACTGTTTTTTCTGAACTAATTTAAGTATTAGATATCTTTACCTGGTATCTTGGGGACCCTGGGCTGTCTTTCTTCCTTGGCATGTGGGGGTGCATGTGGGGATTCACTGTTTGCCAGGAGAGAGCTGCAGGGCACCTGCAGCACCTGGCTGGAGGAGCTGCAGGGCTTCCACCTCCCGCAGGAAGGTCGAGTGAAAAGGGAGAGAGCCTGGCCCAGCTCCGTGCTTCTGATGCCTTTTCCTGGTCTTAAAATCAAGAATCAAACACAGTTAGAAGCGAAAAAGGGGTTTTACTTCAGTATTTATTTTAAGGATCCTCAGGTGCACCACGTCTGGGTGGAATGTGCCGAAATGCAGTGCACACCCCACAATAGATGAAGTATAACATTATAGGTGTTACTAATTAGCATATCTATCAAAGATTCCCTGGTGAGAGGCTCTAGTGAGACCCCCTCCCCAAGGAACCTTCCCCTGGATGGTTCTATCTTAATTCACAAAGTGTTTTCTGGAGAGGACCTTGGTGTGTGGGGCTTCTAAGATGTTTAGTCTCCTAACTTAACAAAATAGGTCTAAGAACGTAGGCTAAAACCCACTAAGAATACAAAAAGCTATAAAAAGGTATATAAAAGGGGTATAAAAGAAAAGGTAAAAATCATCATGGCATCTCTTCGGGCATTTGCTTGGGAGGAAGGACTGGGCTTCAGATGCCTCTAAATGCCAGGCTTTGTCAAAGCAGCAGATGAGTTTCATAGGAAGTGTGGGTGCCTCTGTGCGTGTCTGTGTGTTTCTTGCTGGCAAACGCTGACTGTTTAACGCTGGTCTGCGACCTTTGTGGTTTGGGTTCTGTCCCTAACGTTAAAGGCTCCCTCCCCAAATACCTTTTCTTATGCTCTGTGTAGACCAGTTCTTATGACCCCAAGTGACTGGTGCCCTTTTCCTTGGCTGTCTGGGCACACCATCTGTTTAACAGCTTTCGTCCAACCGTCGGTTTACTGCCTTGGTTTCTTTTTCCCCTGAATTTTAGCCCAGCCCTTGTTTTGCGCTATAAGGGAGCTCTGATATTTTTGAATGCCTTTATTAATTGCTTGCCTTCAAATATTTACAAATAATTAACTTGTGTTTTTGTTCCACAGCACATCTTTGGTTGTTGTAATGGCAAAAAGGGTTATATTTTGTGGATTTCTTCTTTCCTAAGGGATAAGAAAGCTCAAGACTTCCATGTTTCTGTCTGGAGCCATGTGTGCAAAGAAAGATAAAGCCAAATGAGAGCAAATGGCTGTCCAGACACACTTGTGTACAGGCTGGGGGGGTTTTCTCTAGTCTTTTTGGGAGCTATTGCTTCCCCCCCGTAAAGATTACATGACAAAATTTTTGACATAAATTCAAATCTTTGTGAGGTGGCTCATGGTGAAATGTGCCCCATTTAACTGGTTTTTGTGGAGGACTACAACTGCAGTTGGTGGTTTCAAATCAGTCCAACATGTGGTGGAGCACTGGTAAAACACACTAGGCTGCCTGTCTTGCAGTGTATATTTCTGCTGGCAGAGACCCTAGATCTCCTTGGCCAAGCATTCAGTGCTGGGATAAAATCTAGATTCCCAGCAAATTCTCAATTAAGTGCAAGATGTTTCTTGAGCACGGAGCCAGAGATCAAACTGAAATAAGGCTCACCCTGAGAAATATTTTGAAAACTGTTTGAATAACCTAGCGTATACAAATATTTTAGGTCAACTATCATATTCTCTCAAGACTTGTAGGCGTTTCTGTCTGGGTGCCAGCAGCACTGCATCTCTAAAGAATGGAACCAATGCTGAATTCTTACTTCCACTACTGTGTCAGTGAATCCACCCACGGCCTGATAATGTCAGTGCAATATGGTGGAAAGTTTTAATTATTGTTTGGCCCTTGTGTTGTTTTAGCGATATTTTTGCGTCAGCATTGTGAGGAAAAGGAAAGGGCAGTATCCAGGGGTAGAAAAGTAAACCATCCAACTCTTTGAAGAAAAACTCACCTCGTCTCAGTTTGCAAAGCTGTGCTGGGAGGCAGCTTTTCATTTTTTCACCTCTAAAACCTTGGCCTTAAATTAGAGGATAAACAACCCCAGACAATTTCTTCTCTTTTGCTCCTGAAGCTGAGTAGTGCACACCCACTCAATGCCTTCCTAGAGCCACAGACACATTTGGGTACTCTGTTGATGGCAGCAAATACGACTGAGTTTGTCTTGCACCACGAGATGAGCCCAGATCCACAGACTGTACCTCTAACCAGCTACCAGCTTGGTTACATTCGTGGTGCAGACCGAGCTTAAGCTGGTGTCTCACTTCATCGCAGAAACCACTGTGCAGGCTGCTGACCAGCTATATTTAAGTTTTTTGGCAGAATCCTGTTTAACATTGGAAGGAATGCTTTTAATAGTCTGCATTTCTCCTGGAGGCCTGCACTGGGGATATAGTTGCCTCCCACGCGTGCACAAGTCTGATTGGAAAGTGCGATATGGCATGGATGTGCGTTGTGGCTATGGGATGTCAGCAAGACAGATCTAAAGTACTGCTGGAGGAATGACAGAAGAAGTCTGCAGACCCTTCAAGACTAGAGGGCAGAGTCAGATTTTTCATATATGAAAGAAGCAGCAACTTTGCCTAAGGCAGTGGTGTTACTGTTCTCTAATGCATGTGAAGAGATTGTGCGTTATTCGTTGTTTGAACCAAAGCACATCCGTGCTTTTATGCCACTTGGATATTTGGTGCATGGAGCTGTGAACTTCCTAAGGAGGCACTTGTCAGCTGCTCTTAATTTTCATGCAGGAGAATTCAGCTTATCCAGAGCTCCTGAGCAGAAATGCACTGTTGTTCTGCTGTCTATGGTGTTGGAAAAGGGAGGAGGCTTCTGTACACCTCCAGTCAGGTTTTTGGGGTTGTTGAAAAGATACCTGGTTGCCTTCAGAGTTATGTGCAGCTAGAGAGAGCTCTGTGGTTTGCATGTACAAAGTACAGGTCTCACACTGCATCAGATGTTTGCAAATACTGTAATAGGGCTGTGTTGGCATGTGGGATGGATGAAAGGGTTGGCAGCCACAAGAATTCACAGCTTAAACATTAGTCTCCTCTCTCCCTGCCCCTCTTCCCCAGTTAAAATTCAGTAAGAGGAATTTATTTTCATTTTAAGTATTTTGGCTTTTTCTTATTTTTTAAATGTTTTTGGCTCACAAAATGAAATTATGCACTTGGATTGCACAATAATGGCTATTAGGACTCCAAACTTATTTTAGAAGACAAGTGAAAATGTAACCAAGAGACGAAAGAGAGAATCTTTCCAAAAGCTGCTGATTCCTAAAGAGGCTTCAGGAAAACACCGACAAACATCAATACCCAGAGGCTATTGATAGGACTTCAAGAAGAGATAAAAAATAAAGGATTGCTTTATTTTTATTATTTTTTTTTAATTATCATGTAGAAGCTAAAGCATGAGCAAAAATGAGCAGAGAGTCAATTGTGCCTTGAGCAGAGATAACAATTTCCTGGAAGACACTGATAAAGCAAAAACACCTGGGAAAGAGAATGTGTAAACTGTGATCCTGTGCATCAGAATTTTGCTGAGCAGAGGAAGGCACATTGTACCTGCTGTGTAAGTAGTGCATCACTTCACGGTACCTCCTTTTTCTCTGGAGGATTAGAGAATGTTCTTCAGCATGAGTCTGCTTGAGTTAGGTGATGTGGACCCCAGCATACTCTTCAAATGGGAACTTTGATAGCAACTTAATATTTTGTGGCACTTAAACATTTTTCCAACACCTCCATGAAGAATTAAGGAATCATACGCTGGTCGGTGCTGTGGATGTGACTTCTCTTTTTGATGTACAATTTCTCTATTAGCTGCTGTGAGGAATGTGAGTTGTGGTTGTCTTGACAAACCTGTGTGTTTTCAGACTGCTGACAAGCCTTTGAGTTGTCTGTATTGGATATATGCTGATTGTTTTTTGGCAAAGCAGTCGCTGAGCATAAGAAGGTGTGTGAACCTGTAGGTAGGTGATTTCATCCCTAGGAGCCTTGGTAGGGAATTCTGCAGCACACCCATGCCTTTGACAGCATCTTTATGAGGCCATGTGCTAGAAGGGATTTCCTGAGATGAAGTTTGCACACCTGCAGGGACTGACGGACCCAACTCTTCTAACAGCAACCACGGGACTCGCTGTGACAACAGCAGATACTGACAGCTGCAAAGGAGGTTTATTGGGGGAGAGGCTTATTTGTAGGTGGGATGTTGCACACGGGAAAAACAGTCAAAAGAAGGTGAGTTAGGAATGAGTAGTTGTCTGTAAAGAGACAACACAAGGTAGAATACATCTTTTCAGGTCTCACTTGATTCCTTTTCAGATTGATTTGGATGAGCTAATTATTCCTCTAATGCTGATGTTAAGAAAATATGCTCTACATAGGGAGATCTGTAAGGCAAAACAGTGCTGGGGAGTCTGATGTCTGCAGCATATGCCGAGGGGAAATTTATTTTTGAATAACTCTAATCTGATCCTGTTGACTTGCTGCCCACTAGCACAATGTGTTCACTCCTGGAGTGCATCATCCTGTTGAATTTAACACATAAGGAATTAATTGCACCCTCTGGGTCAGGAGCACAACCCTCAAGAAAATCTCCTGGTTGATCCCACTCGCTGCATTTTGGTTTGTATCCCAGAAACATCTCAAATGAGCACAGGGTCATTCCCTGTGCTCCCTGTGCTCCCACACAATTTATCTCTCTCCCCCTGTTGGGAGAACTGTGCCTCCTCATGTCTGCTCGTGTGTCAGTCTGTCCTGCTGGAGGCTTTGGGAAGCATAACCAAGCACTTCTGCTCTCTGCAGCTTGACTGTACGGAAGTGATGGATTTCTGCAAGTAGGATTCCTTCCCAGGAAAACCAAAGCAGGACTTTCTGGGTCTTGGCTGCTCGGTTTTAAGTATCAAATCAACACAAAGGGAGTCAGAAAGGGAGATCAGAACAAATCCATTTGATGTTTGCTATTTACTGCACAAGCATTCCTCTGAAAGCCTGGAAGCTGGAGAGGGAAGGCTCACCTGCTGGCAGCATGTTAGTCCCTGTATTTTAATGCTGAAAACTCCCACGCAGGATCTTAAAAATCTGCCTTTTTCATATCATTAAAAAAAACTCTGTGTTCACTTCATCACAGCACGGTTCCTTGTATTAGAAGTCCTAAAGCTGCCTTCCCTATTGTCTGAATTTCCACTTTCAGCTTACATTTTTCTATTCCTGTGGGAGGTTCCCCACTTTCATTTCCATGCAGTGTTGAAACTGGGAATCCCATTAGCGTTGTTCATGTGACCTAGGGAATGTGAGTAAATGTTTCATAGCAGTGTATCTTCTTGGCTGCTCTCCAGCGCCTGTAATTAACTCCACATATATTCCTCTATCTATCATGGGCCTTTAGATCTGACCTAATAGAAGCAGTGAAAGCTGGAATAGACAGCAAAGCTTTATGGAAAAAAACAAAGGAAGTGCTTTGCTTGCTGATAAGTCTTTAACTGTTTACTGTGCACTCTCTCCTTTTAACAAGATTTCACTCCCAGGAAAATTCTGCAAGTATAAAGCAGCCCTTTGAAAGGATCCCGTGACTTTCAATGTGCAAGAGATGCCTGGGCATCCTTTAACTTTTTAAGCATGATGGTGAACACGTCACTTGTGAGTGGGTTGAATGAATCTTTACGTGGGTAAAAAAACCTTTTTAATTTAATAAGTCATTTAACTATCTTGTCATCCTGGCTGACTAGAACAGTTTTCAAAAGTAGCTGCTTTTTAAGTAATATGCTTGTCTTTCTTCCTTTTGCTTTCTATCATATATGCTTCTGAAAAATATTCATTGACTCTGTATTTAATTATCTTACAATTTACATCAAGTTTTTGACAGGACTGTAAAAATTCAAGACCAGATGAAAAAAACCCATGGTAGAATTCGTAAAAGTAAGATACAGATACAACATGCATTTTTTGCTGGGATATCATTTAATTCTCAGCCTATACTGAGGTTCAGGCCTTTGCTATGTAAATCTGGAGTAATACCACTGAAACAAGTTCACAAGCAGAGCTGGAAGTTGAACTTGGCCTTTGATTTTTTAAGGATGATATTAGAAATTCAGATCTTTAATCCATTTGGTTTTCTGTTAGCTCAGTCTATCTTCCATATCTAATTATGTATATTTAACCCTGATTCGCATAACTGCTAGAAACAAAGGCTTTCTTATGATTTTTAGGCTCAGACTATTGAGATGCTGAAGACACCATTTGTAGAGAAATGTTAGTGGCTCATCCACCCTCGGTACCATATTCCAGTTGATGGCTTTTATGTATGTCATTCACCTGGAACAGATGTTTTCCCTCCTGCTTTAACCATTCCCCCAAAATATCTGAAAGGAAAATGAAAATGCAATTAATATGCATGTCTATCCAATTAATTTAAATACATTAGCATTAAAATTGATTCTGGATTTATTTAGATGCTTTCTGTTGCAGCCAAAAATAATCTTGATGCGGGACTGAATTTTGTCAGATGCCTCAGTAAACAGCAGAGACCTTTTAATTCAAAAGAGGAATCTTTGTTATGAGATGGGAATTCAGTCCTAAAACTCTGGTTTTTGTGGCCAGTGTGAACTCTTGGAGTTTGGTCTGCTGGGAAAATGATACAGGAGAGTGATACCTTGAAACAGGATGACAGTCAGCTGAATCTACTGAGGTTTTGGGAGAGGAGCAATGCAGATCAGCTGTGGTTTTACACTACAGATTACTTTAAAATTCTGCACTGAGAACTACTTAGTCCAGCAATTCCTAGGCTAGAGGCATTTGTAATATGCTGGAAATATATACTGCAGGGTGTTGGAGGCTCTGGTAAGGAGCATTGTCTGTCCACACTTAAAGGATTTCATATCCAGGATGTCAGATTGCTGAGTGGAATGAGAGAAGGGGATGACATTAAGGCATTTGAGGAGGATGTGTTTTCTTTAAGGGGCACTTTCTCCTGGTAGGAAGTTTAGGTAGGTACAGACATGATTCCCTAGCTCTTGCTTTCCTTTGTCGCAAGTAGTGAAGCAATTAATAGATAAAATCTGTTTTCTATAAGATGCCTTTCAGCAGCTGCTGCTTCCTTCCCCAGCAAGTCTGTCAGCTCTTTTAGAGACCATGGACCAACTGAGATGACAGCGCAGTGGCAGGTTTGGAGAGCATCTCCTGTGAGCTGTGTCAGATGCCAGCTCCAATCCTTTCCAGCCCAAGCCACACAAATATGTTTCAAGGATTGGCCATGATCCCATAATTAAATATCTGGCTGTGTTGGGCTTTCCTGACTATAGTTGCAGTTGAGGTAGAACATAAGTTTTCCCTGCCTTTTAGGATTGACAAAGTTGGAAATGCCATGTGAGGGTGGAAACCAAGCAAAATACAGGTACAAGGGCTTTTGTCAGGGACATTTCAAACTCAGTCACAAGATGACAATGGAGTGTGACCACTAATATATTGTCTACTCATGGTGTGAAAAAAATTAGGAAAGGCTGAAGGGGTTGAGATTAGAATTGGCTATATTTTCTTGCATGGTGTTTTCATCTTCTCCAGATTGCTTTCTCTGGCTGAAGATGCAGCCTCCAGACCATGATATTTGTCTGAAAGAGGGCTGGCAAGGCCAGGGTTATGGTGTGCCTTTGGCTCCTGGGGATACCAGCATCCCAAGGAATCAGCTGCTCCCAGCCATGCAGCAGGTCAGTTGGGAGCTTTGTCACCAAGGAGGGGGTGACTCCAAGTTCTCTGCTGCCACACCTGTCTCTCTCCCTCTGTTAGGTTTGCTCTTGTGCATAAAACACTAAACCATCAAGCAAGTTGGATTGGAAGTTCCCTCACCGTATGTTCTAATGAAGCCTGTAAAAATAGCAAATAATAACAGGACATTTTTAAAGAAGGTACAAAATTATGATCATTTTCCCTTTCCTCCCCCAGAATATCAGATGTTAATCTTGTTCCTCCCACAAGCTAATGATATGAGATGCTTCAAACAACAGGTGAAAGCTAGAGATGAACCAGAATATTAAAGAAAATGTACTCTGAGATAGTTGTAAAGTTTTACTAAGCAAGATTGAATCAGCTGTATTTTCTCTTTTGGTCTAAAGCCTGAGCTTAGTTAAAATGGATAACATAGCACTTGTACCTTACTGCAACGAAGTCAACACAAACATACCAAATACTCGTAATTTTTTTTTACTGAAATGATGAAGTGAAAAGTTCATTTTGCTGCCTTAGTAAAGGTCTTGTCAGCATACCAGTGAAAAAATATTATTTATATTTCGGTTTGAGCATACAATTTGAGGGTAGTTTATTATACTCCTATAAGCAGCAAACTATTGGTAGGCTTTTGGGTGTCTGCAAAAACAGACATATAAATGAGCATGAGTCACGATGTGCTTGCTGGTTTTCTTTCTTTTCTGAATGATTTAAAGCTAAATTTTCAATGTGATTTGGCAGTTTGTTGCTTTAAGTGATAAGACTTTTTGAGCTGAGTGGGTGTGAGGGCGGGTGTGGGGTGAGCACGTGGGATGTCAGTGCTGCTGCTTCCCCCACCCAGGGAGATGCCCTGGTCAGAGTATGATATGGCAGCATGTCCTCATTCTGGCAAGGAATCAATATTAATATTATTGATTATTAACTTACTGCAGTGATCTTGCAAAACCAGAGACTGCATGATGGAGGTAGCTATCAAAATTACCTCTTTTCAATCTGGCAGAATCTTTCTCTTCTGAGGCTAAAATGTCGCTTGGGAAAGGCAGCCCTTTTTTGTTTAATAAATGTTGATGAAATGCCTGTGTTCTGTTTGTAAATGTAAAAATAAAAAAAAGAAAATATTTTTGCCCTTCGTGAAAGCATTTGAAAATGAATATTTGAATAGCTCATTTGAGAACTGACATTTGGACAGGATTATAGTTTTCATTGGGAAGGACTTTGGAGAGTTTCAGTGGAAATTGGGTTTGATTTGGCCAACTTTCGGAGCCTTTGAAAAATATAAAATGGATAATGCCCAGTGTGTTTTTTCCACTAGGCTTGTATACATGTATTCATCATGCATTCCAGTGTGGATAACGAGCAGTGCTATGAAATAGGAAATGAAAATCCACAGAAACCCACGGCTCTGGCTTTCTGGTAAATCATCTGTTCCATGAGATGTCTGCTGCAGATTGCTGTGGTGAGGCACTTGGGAGCTGTGCTCTTGGTGGGCAGACCTTCCCGGGCTGTGGAGATGTGCAGGACCACAGGGAAGAGGTTTTGTGGTGGAGCTTTAAGGGGGCAGCACGATGTTGTTTAGAGGCTCCACTCTCTACAGTAAATATTGGGCATGCAGCACTTAAACCTCCCAAATTGGGTGCAGTGACCTCAACTTTTAATGTTTTTAGTACATATGTTACATTCAGCTGCTTGGCTGTACCTTCTTATGAAAAACAAGATTGGAAGCATGTGGTTGTTACAGCCACCCTCTCTTTTTCTGCTCTGTGCTCCGCCACACTTCCAGGGCAAATGCCATTTTGGTAACCCATGCCTGTGTTTCTCCACCTTTGTTACTAGAATTATTTCCTAATGTTCAATTTGCTACTCTCTGACAAGTTTTTGTTTTTACAGAGAACAAAGCACTTGCATCTCTCTTCATAACAGCCTTCTAAATGTGACAACTCTCATTATTGCCTCTGCCTTGACTTTTATCAGCTGGTCACTCTGCTCTTTTTTCTTGTATTTTACCACAATTCCCCTTTGCTGTCTGCAATCAGCTCAGATGTTCAGGTCAGTAGGAAAAACAAGTCCAAAGAAGCTTGGCAAGTAATGGCCATGTGGGCAATGTTCTCCCACACCAAGCATTAAGGCTGGAATGAATCCACACACCTATTTTTTTCCATTTTTTTCTTCAGACTGTAGAAAATCCTACTGGTCAGAGCAAGGCAGGTGGAAGACAAATCCTCTGTGTCTCCTTCTCAAGCACAGCAGTGGCTGGTGAAGAATTCAAGATTGCAACAGTACACGTGAACCTGACTCAGCAGCCCAGCGGCTTTCACTTAGGAGCAGTAAACCATGGATTCCCATCCATGTGTGCCGGGTCTGTGCCTCCTTATGGAAAACACAGATGGGTTTCAGGAGTGGAAATCAAAGCTGGACACCCTGCCACGAGTAACCTCAGCAGCTGGAAAGTGGGTGCTTTTCTGCAAGCAGGGCTGTAGCCTCCAGAAGTTTATTGAAATAATCTGCTGGCGCACCCAGCTGACACAAATCCTGGGGCTGCAGGGGAGGAACTGGAGACTCAGTGAAGGAGAGGGTAAATTGCGTACCAGTTTTACATCTAGTGTGACGTTTCTTGAGTGGCTGCAAGGCCAAAAGTTGACAGGAAGCAGGAGGAAACCTCCTTCCCCCTTCAGACAGGAGGAGATTGTTTGGAAGAGCCCGTGCTAAAGATACACTCGCAGTGGGTTGTGGTCTTTATTGGGAACAGCATTAATATCTCCTGGGAGTCAACATGCTTTTCCAATAAATGCCTCTCCCCTCTTTACGA
This sequence comes from Lycocorax pyrrhopterus obiensis, assembly GCA_014706295.1. Taxonomy (NCBI): domain Eukaryota; kingdom Metazoa; phylum Chordata; class Aves; order Passeriformes; family Paradisaeidae; genus Lycocorax; species Lycocorax pyrrhopterus. The sequence continues at coordinate 24,434,180 of JACSVZ010000004.1, forward strand.
GGAGATAGAACTTCACAAAATCTATTTTTATTTAAGACTTTCCAGTAAATTATGAATATAAAAGTTTTATTCATATTTTTAAGCGTATCAAGAGAAGAATGTTCTCTAAAATATTTGGCAGACTTTCCACACTTCTTTCCACGAAGAAATTCTATTGTTCTCCATTAAACATCCCCAAAGACTTCAGTTGCTCTCACATAACAGTATGGAGCTTTTCACATGTCAGGGGATAATTTATTTTTTTAATTAATGAAAGTAATTTCATTGAGCTTTATATTTTAACCGGGATTTATTATAGTGCAGTCTCTAATTTATGTTCAGCTCAGGTGAATAGTGCCTTACATTTGTTATCATACTAATGATTGATTGGAGGTCTCGTTACAAAGCAGTGGTGTGATGGCTCCCACTTTATTCTGAATAGGAGCAATGACAAAAAACACTGCTGTGTGTGACAGTTTCTTGTCATTCTTCCTGCACTCTCAGCTGAGGCGAACTGAATTGCAAGGAGTCATTTTCTTTATTTCTGAGGTTGTCTTTCAGGCCCAGTTTGAGGGAAGTGCATCAAATCTGGGACACCCCACCAACCAAACCTAGCATTTCTGGTGTCTGCTCAGTACCTGTGGTCTTTGGCTTTTAAACTTTTGATTTTCTTGAGTCTAAATCTCACTGCTAGGTAGAGCACTAACCTTAGCAAATATTGTTATTTTTGTGAATTTGACTAAGTAATTGCTCCCCTCTGCCATAACAATTATCAAGGAAATAAAATATATCTTAATTGTATCATTGTTTTTATATCTGTAACATGACAGCAATTAACCTTATCTAACTAACTTTTCAAAAGGAGCACTGAGTATATTCTGCAGCTATATTTTCTGTATTTCTCTAGAGGTATGGATTTTGGGGTTTTAAGTATTTGTTCAGTATTATTTATGTCAGCTGTAGCAGTAACTACAGCTGGGATATTTGGTACTTGCAGTACGGATAAATAACAATTGACTGACAAATGCTGCTTTGTTTGGCTGTGTAAATAGAGTAGAAGGACTCTGTTTGAAAGAGACAGCAGACACCACAGGCACCGAAGAGAATTAAAAATTGTCCCACTGATGAACAAAAAGACATTGAACTGTACTTGAGTGCTCACAGCACTCACGCATGCACACCAAAGGCTGATTAAATTTTATAACTATGCAGAGCATAAAAGTTAAAACCCAGTATCTCTTCTGGACCTGAAACAATCCCAAAACAACCATGGCTTCTGCTGGGTTCTAAAGCTTTCTGCTGGGGTATTCTAAGAGCATAAGGTTCCTTTAGGCCAAACTGAATTTGAAAATCAAAACTCTTGAGGCCCTTGTTGCTCTTTTGCAATTTATCTTAGATTAAAGCACTGTTATATAATCAAGGATTAAAGGCATTAAACCATCCTAAAGAAACATAAGGATGTAGTTTTATCTGAGTTACCAGATGATAGATCTGAAAGCATTTTTTGACTGCTTAGTTAGGACATAGTCTTTCTTTGATTTGGGCTGACTAACCAAGTAATTAAAAAATAAATTATTAAAATCTGAGGGCTTGTCTTCTTGCTGTGGAGATTTGGCATTTGAGAATACGTCATGGGCTGACCATCTTTCTGATCTACTTAAGCTTCAATCAGGTTTAAGTGTAGGCAGCTCACTAAACTGCAGTGACATGCATGCCTCACTTGATCTCATGAGAATTGTAGCTAGGGCTTAGTCTAGCCAGTGATAATCCTAGTGACTAAATTTAAACAGCAAACTTAGGTAGTTACTTGTACTGTACCAGTAAGCTGCCAGTAATTTGCATCATTCTAAACTCCCTTGGAGTTAAAAGTAATACTTTGAAATATTTAAATTTAATATTTAGTGTGTAACTTTAAAATTAAACTCTACATTAAAGTTGTATTTAACAGTTATTAGCACTGGTATTAAAAGAAAACAAAAAATATTACTCTATAAATTCACAAAACAGATCTAATTTTTTTTTTTCAATAGCCTACATAATATACCTTAAGTGTTGGACTGAAACACGGAATTTGTTTGGCTGGAGAGATTTTGTGGCATGAACTAAGGTTATCTAAAGTGCAGATTTGGCAGTAGGTGTCTCAATAAGAGCTGAAACAGCTAATCTTGGTTTGAGAGACACGCACGCAGGACATGCTGAGCCAGAGAAGACCTTCTCTTGCTTTCCACAGTGGGAATGAAATCATTCCAGATCATAAACCAAGCTGTCAGAGGCAGTGTGTGATGTAAGGAGGTGTGTGGCACTGACAGGGAACACAAATCTCTGGTGGCACTCAAGGAAATGTGAAAAAGGGCATTCAGATATTAAATCCAGGGTCAAATGCTGCGCTCAGCCTCCCGCAGGTATACACTGGAAAACACAGCCCATGTGTTTTATATCCTAATTTCCAGTCGTAATCAAAGCTGGAAGAGTTCCTAGACCAATTTAGGTAGCTCACAGAGTTCTAAATTTTAGAACCTCCCCAGGTTTGTCATTGGCCTTCATTTTCACCATTGGGCTCACCTGTATCTTTGCCTCTGTTCTTTGTAAGGACAGGGTGCAGCCAGCCCCCCTGGGGTCACCAGCCGTGGACAAGGACCACCAGGGCACGCTGAAGCCTTTGTCTGAGCTGACAAACTGCTGTTTTCAAGTGGCACTCAAAAATAGAATAAAAATTAGAGCATTTCTGAAGTGCAATGTAAGTGATTGCAGGCAGGCAATTTCTCCCTTATTCTCCCAGTAACTGCATTTTATTATTTTGTGGCTGTATTTTCCAGTCTTCTCAATAATAGGGAATATTTACTTACGTTAGTGCTCTCAAAGCCAATTTGGATGGCAACTACCTTGCTTGTTGATTGCTACACCCACAGAGAGAGGAGGTGCTGTCCCTGATGCATGAAGCTAAGGATCCGAAGTGTCAACATAAAATTTGCTGTTCTCAGTAAACACTGTGATGTGCTCTTGTGCAAACAGAGTTGCTAAGTCTTTATTTCCACGTGTTTTCCAGTCTTTGCTCCAGGAGTGCACTTAAACTAAGACCTGTCTCCCGGAGACATGGGACTTGTTTCACCAGGAGCTCTGAAGGAATGTAATTATTTTTCTGTGGGTGCTCTGCAGACATTGGTGAAGTCATAGGTAGAAAAGATATAATTTCTAAATAATTAATTGTTTATACTTGCCTTCTCAGCATATGACTCAAAGTACTTTGACTGGGCAAATCAAATTTTCCAGGGAACTGCAGATAAAGCAGCTGAGTGTTGAACTGGTGGCAAATAGAAATTAATTTTGCTGGCCACCAAATCACATGAGACTTGCAAAGACAGCTGCTGGCAAAGGATGAGAAAGATGTTTAAATTTTATTTTTGTGGATTTTCTGAGAGACACTTTATGAGGGGGAGAGGGGTAACCCACCAACAAATCACCCTCACTGTGCTTTTCCATTTGGGCGCGCTGCATTGATAACTGGAGTTTAACCGTGTTCTGCCGGTAAAACCAATTTCCCATCCTGCAGCTTGACCATACCAGTACTTTCCTGCTCCACTTCTCCTGCTTCTACAAAGATCCAAGCTTTCCTAACTTCCTTCCTGCTCCTCACCAGTTTTTCTCTCAGCCATCATACACTGGTGCTTCTTGATCTACTCTTCTCTTGGAGAGCCTCATCTTTTCTCGTGTCTTCTCTGATGTGTGGTTTTGGCTCAGCTTGCTCTTCATTCTCAAATGTTCTTAGTGAACCACCCTCTCTTTTTACTTGCCAGCTGTAGAATAAATGTTTTTTCAAAAAGCATGTATTACATAAATGCTTGTGCATAATTTTTGATGTTGAATAATCCTGGTATTCCATATTTTTCTCTAGTTTGCCATCTGGTCCTTGAAGTCATGGTGCCGTAGTCCTTTGCTGATTATGCCCTGCAAGTTGACCCTGCAAGTTGAATTCATCTTGTCTGATCTTAGCAGAAAGCATTATCTTCAGAAGTAAGTATTCTGATTTAGAATCCTGGGGTAAATATTCGGCATGGGAGTGTTTTCTAAATAGACTTTTGTCAGCAGCCCTAGCAATAATCCCACAGGATAAGAGGTTACTCTGCCATCAGCAGAGGATGACATCTTCCAGCTGTCATCCTTTGCTCTCAAGCATAGTGGTAAAATGCTGTTTTCACCAGGAGACATGCTAAACAAATATTTAAATTAACTTATCTTGCATAGTCAAATGATTTCAAATTCTTTGTGATCTATTGAGAGATACTTATGGTTATTAAAAAAACAGAAAACACCCTGTATTTGTTAAATGTTGATTTCAGTGAATATCAAGTGCAAGAGTGGGCTGCATTAGCCTTGTGCTTCACCAAAGAAAGGGAGAGGAAAACACAGTGACTGATATCATTGTTCAACCTGCACTTTAAGTAATGTCATATTTGTGGTAAAGAGATAAGAAGTGACTTGTCTGAGGTGCTCTCACTGAGCTGATAAGTAAACTACTGGGACACATGGGAGGAAGATTATGAGACTGGGAGGGAATAAAATTAAGACTGGTAACATATGGAGTCTTGCAGCTATTTCTCCTGTTTCTTAAAGATTAATTTTTGCTGGTGATATTTTTTAGAGTGATTTACTAATGAACAGAAGGATGTGGCTTAAAATGCTGACAAAGGGCAGATTTTAGCAAATGACTGCAGCATGGAGATCACAAGAGCTGAGGATTGTAATGGCAAATTGCTACTAAAGAAATTTTCTTGCAAACTGAGGAGTGGTAAATGTATTTCTAGATCAAAATATAAACCATCAGTGAACAAGAGGAGACACACACCATGATATATTTGGTTGTGGTCAAACGCTTACATTTATTGTAAAATTGTAGATTCAGGTCTTTGTAGTTCTCTCCATGAGGTGCTTACAAGAAGATCTGTGAAGTGTGTGATTTCTGTGTAGCAGGAGATGCTGAACAAAGGAGTCCCTGAAAGACGATGATGTTGCTCAGAAGGGCAGATTATGACAGAAACTTTATAATACAGCCATATGATACTAAACTGAACTGAGCTCAAACAGGCTTCAGACTTATTCATATGAACCACTTGGGTCAACATCATTTGTCTGCATATTATTCACATGACTTTTGTTATTCTTAAGGGTCAAAATACATCGTGTTTATTATGTTTTGTCTTCTTTGTGCACGTGGGAGCAATGGAGGGCAGGTGTTTTTTGCTTCCAGTGACAGACACTCCTGGTAGTTTTTGGCAGCCCTTGCATTGATGGGAGTGACCAAATCGGTCAGAGGACTGAAGAGTTTAAAGTGTCAGGGGATGGAAAGAGGTGTTGGAAGATCTTGTTAATGGCTTGCCTGAACATCTTCATGCACAGTATGGACTGAATCCCCTCCTCCCATGATTTAAATTCCCACTATCTGCAGAGCGGAGCTTCCATGCCAGTATCAGCTGAATGAAAGGGCACAACAATTAAAGGCTGATGTACTCAATTTCGTGCTTTTTCTGGACTGACAATGCCAGAATCTGCCACTTTAGGAAATTTATTGTAATCCTATTCCTCTGTTTTGTAAAGCATGTTTATTTAAAACCCCACTCACAGCAGTTAATCAAATGCCTTTGTGGACAGATAAATAAAGAAGAAGCAACAGGAATATGTTAAAAGCAGTCATTAGCATGTACCTCACATCAAATAAAAAAGTACTGCAATTAATCATAAGGACATAATTTTTCTTAACCCCATTTCAGATTGCTGTTTTAAGTGCGATTTATGCCACACACCCACCCATGTCTATTTTAATCAAACATTTTGTACTGATGGGTGAATTAAAGTAATACAAGAACAGAGAGCTGAGATATGTGATAGAACAAATAAAAGGCTGTTATGCTGCTTGTTCCAGAGCCACAATGTACCAGATAAAAGAGAAAAAGCAAAAAAAGGAAGCAACTTTTTAATCAAATAAAAAGACTTATGGAAGTCTGTCAAAAGGTCAGAGTAACTTAATGTCTTTTCCATTAACCATTTGGTGTCACCAGAACATCTACACATCTACAAAACAGTGGAGAGTTTTCACTACTCCCATGCAGACAGAAAGTGTTCTGATCACTGCTTGTCTCTTGTAAACATTGTAGATGAGGAAGAAGTAATTTCATTTAAATATAAATAGGTTTTTTTGACTGACAGACTCTTCTTGTATAGACAAGACAGGGTCATTTGTGTCACTTATAAATGGCATGGATCTATTGATGCTCTTAGTGCAGGTCTACTGTGTGTTACCTGGATTTGGCTGCCTCTCTTTGCTTTGAACTGATTTTGATTTCAAAGAGGAAATAATCCATATGAGCCATAGTGAAGTTGCAGAGTGTCTTGGCATCAAAAATTCAGACAGCATTGCTGCAATCTGTCTCACTGTGTTACTATCCCTCCGACTGTTCCTTGTGCTTGAACTCCCTCTCAGTGAAATACCACCTGTGTGTACTTGCTGAAACTCCAAATTGTGCATCAGTTGAACTTCTGCTAATGACCAAATATTAGTGGAAATTATTCTTCCTTTTGCCAAGAGTCTAACAAACCTGTCTGTCTAAATCAACAGGAACCATTCATAAACTAGTTCAGCCTATGACATTTCCCCCCACAATGGAACATACACGGAAATTATTGCCAATATCAGTATTGTTGACACCAGATTATGGTGCTGTAGCTCAGTCCCCCCACTCCCCTTTTTTTTCTTTTGGACAATATTTGTCGCAGTCCTCTATGATGTTCTTTTCTGGCCCATTTAATTCCATCTCAGATATGTGACTATTAATATTTCTGCTTTTAATATAGTGATAAATATATTCAAACTTAGTCTAAAGTAAGTTATTTGGTAGTCTCAATTCAAAGTTTTACAAGAATCGATGCTGAAACGTTCAAAATACTTGTTCTAGTGAAAGCATCAAGGTAAGTAATCCTCTGAATGAAAGACAAGGGGAAAAAGTGAGTTTTCCACTTGAACAGAAATTATGCTTAAAACTCTGTGCTTCTGAATGAGTAATGAATCCATTTCAGGTTTCCCTCAATTACTCAAACCCTAGAGTAATGTGTCATGCCAAGGTCCATCTAACTCCGTAGTGTGTCTGTGATGCAAATGGCAGCTAACACTTAAGGAAAGGCATAAGAACAAGGGAGGCAGAGTGTGATAACCATACCAAGCCTTCAGCCTTGAAAATCTGGCTGGTAACTTCCTGCAATTATAGCAAACAAGGATTTCATGCTCATGTTAGTGCCCAGCAGATGTACCAAAACTGGCAGTTTGCAGAATTTGGCTCAATCTTTTTAAATGAGAAACAGCATTTTCAGCATTACCAAAAGAAAGCAGAAAAGGTTTGGCCTATATTTTCCAAACAGCTCTGGTGTTCAGATGCAATCAGGATTTGCCTTTATAACGGTAGGAAAATGCACTGCAGCCCCTATAAGATTAATGTCAATTATTATTAATATGGACTGAATCTACTTTGAAACCCAGTTCTATGTAAATCAGAAACCTGAGGCTGTAATCCAAATTTACTAAATGTAGAACATCTTCTGTCAGTATGTCTGATTTAGAGTGTTAAAAATGTTGTTTGATTAGTCTCTTGCTGCTTCTGCATCCATTTTTCCCCTTGAGTCATTTTAATGATTAGAAGCATTCTGAAGAGGCAGGAATTACAACAGTGCAGCTGTTATTTGCTCAGTCTGGAGAGAAATGGTCACAGTGAATGATTCTACATTTTAAGCCCTGGGATGAAGTGTGGATATTTGAGCTCTCATGTCCACTCATAAAATTTCCAGTTTAAGTGGACTCAAAGCTTCCAGTGGCGTTTGGGCAGCTGCCTTTCTTGAGCTGTCTGTGATGGGATGCTACCCTTATCAGTCAGTGGCTGGGTGTGGGGAGAGATCTGATGAGGTGATCTGGCTTGAGCTGCCCGCCCTGTGTGGTTGCTGCAGGCACTGAATTTGAGTTTCATAGGGCTCTAGTGATTCAAGTAATTAAATTTTGCCTGGAGGCTGACTACACCCAGGCTTGGTTAGGGAGCAAGTGGCTGCCACTTAATCCTGGCAGGTTATATCATGCTACTGGGTTGCAGAAAATGCTATGTAATTACCAGAGAAAAGATTGATCCCTTAACTGGGTTTAGAAAAATCCACGCTTCCTTGAAACCTGTGTACACAGACATATGTACATCTGTATTGTGTTGTACAATCCCTCTGGCAAAGTTTCTGCCTAGAAGCCCTGCTAATCAAGTCTTGCCTACCTCAAAAGGTATATTCTAGCTCCTAAATCTTCTCCACTGGTGAACTATTTCCATGATGCATCTCTATATCCCAAGACACCCTCAGGTCCTTTTTTTCCCCTTGCAGCTTGTGTGTTGCCAGGGTGCCCTGGGGGGCTGGGGGCTAAGAGTGACCCTCATCCAGGCACTGCAGTTCCACAGTGTCCAGTCACCGCAGGTACAGTGGGGTGTTGCTCTAGCAGGGTCCATCAGCAGCCCCTGGCACTGTGAGGGGATGAACTGGATCTGATGTCCCCACAGGGAACCCAGACAGCAGCAAGAGGAGACAGGGCAGGAGGCACAGCTATGGAATACATCCAAGGAGTTCATCCTGGAGGCAGTAGGGCTGAGGGCTGTGTAGGGCTGTGTAGGGTTGAGGCAGGGCCAGAGGTAGGGCTGGAGACTGGCACTCCTGCAGTGCCACCAGAGCAGGGACTGATGGCCCCAAGCTGAACTGAAACGGGTCTGATGTTGCAGAGCCTCAAGACGTAACTCTGAGCTGCTGACCGAAACCCCTGAGCAGGAGTCAGTGGCCTGGGAAAGTGACTCTGAAACACGACCAGGGTGGTGCCATGACCCTGTCACGAGGTGTGAGAGCACAGTTCACCAGGAAGAGCTGGCGAGCAGGGGCTGCGGAGGGGAGGGAGGGCTCGTCTCCTTACTGTGCTACAGGAAGCCACAGACTGCATTTGCAAAGAGGTTTGGGACAGGGAAATGAGTGATGGAATAGGCAAAATGAGACTGTAATCAATAGCCGTTGGCCAACAATTAGGTGCCTCAAAGGACAAGGAAAACCTATAAAAAGAAAATTGGTGAGAGAAACTGGATAGCCACCAGAAAATTTTACTTGGAAACTCTGACTTGTAAGGAAAACAAAATAGATTGAGAGATCTAAAAACAGTGCTGCTGGAAGCTGTGCTATCTCATCTTTTTCAAACTTTGTTTTAAAATGTCAGAACTCTTTTCAGGGCTACAGGAGATTTGTGCTCACTCCTCAAACCTGTCCTAGAAGACCTGACCCCAGATGCGTGGGCACACACACAGAGGCACATTCCCACTCCCTAAAATGAGAATTCAAACAAAATTCTCATTTTCCTTGCATCCCTGACAGCCAGTCTATGTTTACATGCTTCTTATAGAATTTTCTCTTTGATGTTTTGGTTTAAGCTGTAGCAAGTTGGAGTTGCAGAGATTTTTGTTATGTTTTTGCAAAACTCCATTGGCTCCTTTATATTACAGATGTTAGAAAGAATAGAAATGAAATCTTGTACCAAATAAACCAAGACATCTTGATTAGCAGAATATTTTTCCATAAACAGGCTTATATTTTACAACATTTGAAACCCATCTAATTACCCCAGAGCAGCAGAATGAGTTCAGGATGTTGGGAGGATCTGGAAGGCTGTTATTTCACTGTAAATGGCTTTAATCATGCTGATAACAGAGCTGTGCTTTATGCATAGAAAGCCTTTTTTCCCTTTTTTCCCCTCCACCAACGTTCCATATCAGCTTTCTCTCTGAGCTCAAGCCACAGAAAACGTGGACAGTCATGTTATATCCCATTTGCTCTGTCTGCTGATTAAACAGGAAAGATTAGGTTAATGTCATGCTACCCTTTAAAAAACCATTGTTCTTACAAGTACATGTTTTGTATTTTAGAGACATTTACCCTTTGAAAGAGACAGGTTACAAGAGCATAAAATCAATGTAAAGAGCGGTTAGAATTGTGCATAGCCCACATTTTTTTCTTTAAATCAAAAAATGCTTCATATGGTATTGTATCTTGCATTTCCACACAGCCGTAGCCAGATGCTTTGGGACAGATCATCTGTCATTGTCTCAGATGTGGATTTGGCAAGGAGCTTCCGTGCTGAGTTTGAATTCTGGGAAGTCTGAACTCTGCATGGTTTACTTCTGTCAGAAGGAAGAAGTTCACAGATAACCTTAATTGTGATAAACAATTTTCAATAGCTATTGAAAGTCAGTTGGACAGACACTGAATACTTTTTGCCTACTTGCTAGCAATGACTCACAAAAGTCACTCACAAGAATGATGTGAATTTCATAACCTCTCATTTCATTGGAATGTTGTCACCAGCCTGCATTTATGCAAAACCAACAAATACTTTCTCAACGAAGTTATGCCTTGCTGTGGAAAAGCACATCTGCCCTGGGCTTTAAACCCCTTCACACTGTCTCATGCACCCCAGTGGGTGAGGAGCTGGGGACCCCGGGGTCTCTGCAGGGAGCCGAGCCTCTGCTTTGGCTCCGGTCCTGCTGCTCAGCGTGTGCTGAGTTGAAGCGAGGCTGAAAGTAATGTCAGAGGAAGAACTCTTGCACAAGAGGCTCACGTGCCAGGTGCTGGATAAACTGTAACTCCATCCATGTGCTTCCTTCATAAAGAATGCTCCTGTGACACCATTTTCTCTTGTTGCTTATTTGCTATTTTCATTATCACAGCTGCAGCATTTTGAAACACACACAGGTGAGTCTGAAGGCAAATCCCAACAGACAGTCAGAAAGCACAGCCTGACAGATTTCTTTGCCTTCATAATCTACTACCGTAAATAAATGTGCTTGCTGGAACTGATTAATTGCTTCCTTTTCGGTGCAAGCACAATTAGCCACTGATTCATTTTTGTCAGGCAAGTTCCAGGTCATTTTACATCTCACAGCTTTTCCTAATGGTGAAGAGAGGTTTACCACTCATATGAATTACTTCGTTAGGTATTTAAGAGCAAACAGGCTGTGGGAGACTGAGGGTATCAGGAGGATCCAGGAGCAACCACACTGCAGCTGGGGACATCTTTCTGGTGCAGAGCCCCAAGGACTTGCTGCTGGGCAGGCAGGCAGAGAGAGAAAGGGCTGCTTCTTCTGCCTTTGCTTGAGCTTTCCAGAGCTATTTAAAAAAAAAAGTAGAGTAAAGGTCCTAACAGTGAATGTCTGGTTAACATTTTAATTTTCAGGTGCTCTTTTTCTTTGTAGATCAAGGTTGAAGTGTATAAGCAGAGCTGTCTGGAGCTATTTCCCAGGACCTCAGTATGTTTTTTCCCAGTTGCCTCCATGGAAGCAAAACAGGCAAGAAATTTGATGTGGTAGAAATCCATCTGGTTGGCCAGCTGTAACTGACATCAAACAGCCTCCATATTTTGTTTTCTAATAATGTGTATATGACAAAAGGCTGCTCTTTGCAGGTATGTAATTTGCTGGGGTTTTTTTCAACCATTGTTACAAGTGGTGAGATAGTTACATCTTTGGATGTTACAGAGGGAATTTCCCATTTAGCCATCAAGTGTGTACCTGTGGCCTAAGATCTCTCTCTTGAGGAAGGATGATTTTAGTGTGCTTGTAAAAGGTGTCCAAAAAATGCAGCTGTTTGCTTCCAGCAACCAAGTTGCAACTATCAGGAAACCATGGCCAGTGTGAACAAATGCTGAATAATCGTTGTGGTAATTCACTATTGTGTGAACCTCAGTAGAACTGGATAGGACTTGATAAGGTGCCATGGCTGATGTCTTGAAATTGTGCTCTTGAAGTTGATTTTAGCTTAGACTACGAATTAATTGCTTTATAAAGAGGTACGGGATGCTACACAGATTTTGTCATAGGGGTCTCCCAGGAGGTGTGTAGAACATCCTCCAAAGTTTTGGTACTGACCACATGATATCTTCAAAAGTTAGCAACACAGAGGTCTAGTAGTAAACTAGTTTACTGTTAGACCTTTCACACTTTGTTACTCTTGTTATTTTTATTTTTCCCTAGTATTTATGAGGATTTCTAGGGCCCCAAAGCCCAAAGACATGGGGACAAGGAAACAGCTATTGCAGGTTGTGCTGCGCAGTGAGGCCTGAGCATGAGAGCTGGGGCTGTGTTTCTGAGCCTGTCAGGGGGGGACATGCTTGGTACTGCTGGGATTTTGAGCACTAAAGATGCTTTAACTACAGCACCTTTCATGTATCCGATATACACCTAAGGAAAAATAGTGGAACGAAACAGAAGGGGGAGAATTTCCTCTTGTGATAAATGTCTCTGCACAGTCTCCCACCCACATCGCAGCCACAGGCAGCTACAGCGAGTCCTGTCTACAGCAGTCTTAAAATCTGTGTCCAAACACAGCTGTGAATAATGTTTTAAGATATGCACAGGAAGACCAACTATTCTGTGTTGTGTGACTGGAAGACCATGAAAGGTTATGGGATGCCTCAGTAAATCCAGAAGGAATGGTTTTAGCACTGTGGAACATTAAAAGTTCTCAATATTTTAATATTTTTATAATGCAGTGACAAAAAATATCACTCAGATTAGGCAACCTTAATGGAAATATTTAGTCTTCTATCATGTGGGAAACAGACTGCAGCTCTTAAATTCTCTTCTGCAAATTCAGAGTCAAAGGGTAATGATTCTCCACATGGGATAAAGTTGATATATTATACAGAGTTGCTGAGGGCAATGATTAGAAATTAGAAGACCTCGCAAGGCTCCTGAACTCTAACTTTTTACTATGTCAGTGATATTGCTTTAACAGAGATAATTTAATAAGTAAAACAATACTGTCCCTAAAATGGACATTCTTCATTCTTTCCAATGCTTTGGATTTTCTCTTGCGTTAGACATGTCAGCCTAAATTCATCCTTGCCATAAATTCACCGGTGTGACTGGAGCAATGTGAAGGATGTACACATGTGCCAGTTTACAGCCAGAGCACACCATTAAACTCTTGGTAATAAGCAGAACTGTCTGCACTGAGCAACCTCTGGTGATTTTCTGTAATCTCATCCTGTTTAAACTGAATGCAGGGATGGGCAAGAAACTTCCTGTTTGAATGATTGTGCTTTTTGGATGTTCATTGCAAAAAAAAGCCCCACCCCACAACTGTTAGGTTGGATTTGATATTCTTATATTATGCATTAAGTAATTTTACTTCAGATTAACAAGTATATGATAACTTCCACATTAAAGATGGGAAGAGGTCCTGCAAGACCTTAATAAACTGGAAAAGGTGCTCCTACATGTAAATCTTATCTCTCTTTTACTGCCTAGAACCTGCCTCTGCTGCTCTGTAGCTTAGATGGGTTGTTTTCCCCACTTGGGAGCACAGCAGCCCAATTTGTGTCATAAATCCTCCCTGTGTCTAGCGGGAATGCTTCTCTTCCAAACATGTGTACCACTGGCCTTGGGGGAGAAGAAATGACTAAATGACAGAAAATCCACATTTCACCTGAGGTAGCAGGGAAACAGGTACCCCATGGCTGCTAGAAGGGGCCATGGGAGGGGATAGTGCGCAAATGAATTTGGGGATGTCACATCTCCAGGTGGTGACTGTGACAGGTGAGAGGAGATAATTCGGCAGCCCTGCCTCGCAGCGAGCCCCGGCTTTTCTCACCCTGCTGAGACACACAGAATAATTCATTACCCAGCACTGCTCAGTGACTGTCATAAACAAGCCATGGGCTGGAATTTTTTGCATCCTTCTCTCCACCTAGGTGACTGTATTTTGAGTATAATGAAAGTTTTGCATGACACTTTTTTTCTTTGGGCAACAGGTCAAGAAATAAGATTTTAATATGAATTCGTCTATTCATATAGCACCTAGTACATTGAAATATCATATCCACTTGAGGGAAAATCCATATGTTGCTACACAGAAGAATTTTTCACCTAAGATGTGATTTGGTCACTGAAAATATTTTAAGCTAAGTTTTATTTTCTGATGTTTCACTTATTCGTCTTACCAGAACAAGGATGTGTCAAGATAGTGCAGGAGATTATTTTCTCTCTCTTTTGAAATGAGATATGAAAAAAATTTTGTAAGAAACTCCCTAAAAAGATGCTTTTTATTGATTATTAATACCATAGGTGAGCATGTGGATATGATGATTATTACTCAAACAGAAAAAAGAGCATGTACCCCTACCCACTGACATTTCAAGACATTTAGTGCATTTTGCTGCAATGATAGAAACATCTGGGTCACATATTTTTTAGAGACAGAACTGTGGTTCTAAGTCCCTTGTACTTGGAGTGGCAGATTTCACAGGTAAAGCAGGGAGGTATAATTCAGTGATAGCCTGGGTCAGTGATGAGCAGCACTGAGAGCTGTCATTTTGCAGGGCCACTGTGGTGTCCATGTGGGATATTCCCTAATCTGTAAACCAGGAGCACCTGGGGAAATACTTTAACTATATGGTGGCATTTCATGCATCAGAGACTGTGGATTTTTTACCTCTTTCACCTTCCCCTGAATTCCTGAGAGATTAGTATTGGAAAGTATGGAAAACTAAGATGAGAATACTTGGATTTAACTGTGTGCAGAATTCTCATTCCCACATACCACAATGATTACTGGGAGATAGACAGAAATTATCCCACCTGTTCTTGTGGAGAAGAGCAATATTCTTTGTACTGTGCCAAGGGGAAACTCTGGTGTTTCCAAGGGGCTAAACTACAGTCCTGAGTGGTGTTCACTAGAAACGGGAAATTTTTCCCTCCCCACTAACTGCAGAATTCTCAGCCTCAAAATTTTCTTGAATCACACTGAAAATGAAAGTCTAAAGCTTTTTCTCCTAAAATTTAATCTTAATTTTGGGATGTGAGAAGAGTTAAATTCTTGATTTTTGAAAGAGATCTCAGTTTGGCTCTCAGAATTTATTCTTGCCCTTTCATGTGCACACAATTATGTCTAGAAATGCATATAATTTCTTTCACTGGTTAAAGGCTAAGTATGCATTTGTTGGCACAACCAGATAATTATCTATCCAAGTAATATAAAACAATTGTAAAGATATTTGCAGCTCACTTCACTTTATTCACAATTACCATAAAACGAAGGGAATGTGAGGAATGAGGTCTGGATTTGTCCTTGAACAAAGCAGAGACTTCTAGAAAATAGACTTTAATTACATTCCTCCTCTTGTTGGAAAGGTTGTGGATCAGGAAAAGTCTTCTGAGTCTTTTTTTGTGGCAGAAATGTAGCCACCATATAAAACCTGTAATAAGAATTGTCAAATGTAACAATTTTATGATGTCTGTTCATCATCTGGGTAGTGAAGCTTTCCTTAATGAATGCATTGATCTGACAGATGAGGGCCAAGGCAGAAGCAGCACAAAAGCGGTGCCACGGCTTCAAGGAAAAACACAGAGGCGAATATTTGGAAGTCAGAGGCACAAAGTTTTCCAGTTGTTTTGCCATTGCCGGTGGTGAGAGGCTGAAGGTGGATGATAGGTGTGAATTCAGCCAGGAGGACGGGGCAGGGCTGAGAGCTCAGCTCATATTGCCCAGAGAGACCAAGGAGAGGAATCTGAACTGCAGGTTATCAGATACCTTGGAGGGTGTGTAAATCAAGACACACGCTCTTCAAGTTTGGGTCCTTGGATTTGTTTTAAAAACAAAGTGAGATTACAACAGACTCCTGCAGATTATCTATTTATAGCGTGCTGAATAAAAAGGCAAGGATTTTGGAAAGGCACATAATTTTCTCTCCAAGCTGAAATACAGCTTTAGCCTCCGTGTGGGTGGCTAAGAGAATCTCACAGTGTCAATAAATGATAGACAGGCTGCCTTTTTGTTTTTTTTTTTAAAGCAAACTTTCCAGGGGCTTAGAGACACTCTTATTAAAACAAGCAGGACCTGACTGCTGCATGCTCCCACTGACATCAGTACAAACCTGCCAAAGTTATGCTCCACTAGGACCAGATCCTTCGGGCTGTGCCTTCAGTTGTTTACACAGGTGTAAATTAAGTGTGAATCTATTGTGGCCAGCACAAGCATTAATCATCATGTCAGCCTAAGAGAGTTGCCTTCAACCTTCCATTGAACTCACTGAGGTCCCTCCGTCCCCACCCTGTGATAAATGTGCCAGGAAAAAAGTGGTGTGGTAGTGCCCATCTCACACCACAATGCCCCTTCCCGGGCATTGTCTGGGAGCTGCTACCTCCAGCACCAGTGGTGCTTTAGGAAACTGCTCCATGGTTTGTGCTTTGTGACTGTGAGATGCAACATACTGGTTGTCACTCGTGTGGTTGGGCTCAAAACCTGTCTGCCAAAGCTCTCTGCCAATACATGATACATTTCTCTGTCTCCCACAGAATTCGTGTTTCAGATTTGGTAATAGCAGCACTCGAGGATCTGTGGTTCAGCTCAGAGCACGAAGCAGCATCTCCAGAGGACAATTCAGCAACAGCTCTGAGGCAGTACTGGCCCTGGAAGGAAACAATGCATCAACTCCCTGGAAAGAAGCCTTAATGCCTGTTTTAAGTCAAGATTTACATGGTAAAATGGACTACTAGCTACTGCAGTAAAGTACGTGTAGGTAAATGTTATGGATCCACAGGAAGATAGTAGGGGTTATAAGAAGAATTTATTATGGCAGCAGTCTGGTTTTTTTCTTTTTTTCTGAATTGTAAAACTGTTGAGATAGATTCAGTTAGTTGAGCTTGTTCTTAACTATTTATTATTGATATTAGTAATACAGATTATAAAATAAGGCTGGAAGGTTTTGTTCATCTTTTAGTTTACAACAGACAGAACTGGAAATTCATACTGAAAAGTTGGCTCTCAATGTTTGTAAACACACACACACAAACACAAAGGGAATTTATTTGCACGTAACTGAGTCCTCAGAGAATAGCTGCATTCTGTGTGTGTTTTCTTTTCATGCTGGGTTCTGCAAGGCTGGCTGAAACAAAGTAAAAGAAATACCTTTATTCAAAAAAAAGAGATTTCACTCTTCTAACTGATGACTTCATGGGTTTGGAATGTTCGGGATACATGGTGTTTTATTATTTCTGTTGGTGTTATTAGGAAAGTAAACAAGGGCAAGGACACAAGCCTTAGGCTTCGCCTGGAGCAGACCACGACTTGTTCTCTGTGAGTTGGAGCAGTTTGCAGCTGTGCTATGAGGAGGAGGAATGTCTGTGCAACTTAAGGGATGTGCAGGAACCCTCTCAGGATGCTGTGAGTGAGCCTGAGGCACTGACACTGTCATCATGCACTGCCCAAGTGTGGTCTGAAACCTCCCAGCAGGTCACATCACAGGAATGGGCCATATCCATTACTGTTTCCCATTTGCATATAAATATTGAAGCAGTTACACTGAATACAAAGGTGTGTATTTTGACCTGTGATCTCCATAAATATGATCTTTCATAGTTTTAGTCACGGAAATTTTTGTTTCATCCTAACAGAACTTTCTCAACTCAGAAGCTCTGGATTAAAGAAATCATTTGGGAAAAGAAAATGAATCACACCAGTGGCACTATGAATAAGTTTTTTACATTCATAATTTAAGGCTCTTCACGCATTTTCTTTGGAAAGCTCAAGTTTCTATTTTGAGGGCTGAATTTGTATTTTAATGAACCAAAGTGTGAAAGCAATATGAAAATAAGTTGCTAAGTCTTGGGAGGAACTTTAATTCAGAACAGTCTAGCAGTGGAAAATTGCTTTCAACAGGTTACATCTTTGCAAAATTTGAAGGGAAAAAGGGCAGCTAGATTATAATCTACATAAACATAGTTGTTCGAAGATTGTAGAGTATCTCCCTTTGTCCTCAGAAAAGTGACATGAATGAAATGTTAGTATTTTCTGTATCTATTTCACAATTAACATAAAAATATAGAATGTACACTTACATATAAGTACTATAAAATTCTTAGCAAAAATTAGAAAAAAAAGTAATTTGAGTGACCAAAATCCTTCTAAAGGAAGTTGGAATGAAAACCTGGCCTTGATTTCTAACTGCCCAGAAAGTGGCCCTTTGGCTGCCCTTGAGATGCCTGTCATGCACCCATTCTGAAGCTTGGGACGCTCCAGAGTGCACAGGCAATGCAACACTAAAAACAGCTTTGATTTAGGAAGTTGTGGTGGTTTTTTACCATCTGAACTTGCATTACTGGAAAGATCTCTTCTTTGTTTTTCTTCTTCCATCACGGGTGTGTTAAAGGAGGGTTACCCAAATGGTTTTGCCCAAACTATGATGAGACTGAGAAGTGAAGGTGGGCATTACTGTCTCCAAGCATTCACTTGGTCCAGAAGTTACGAAGACTTAAGTGCATCCACAAGAGTAAAACCAATGTTTAAACAGCATAAGCAAGAATCTGCGGTGTGGTTCATCCAGGGAGCCACAGAAAAGAAAACACAAATGCAATTTATAGAGGCAACTACTATGAGAAAGGGTGGCAGCATTGCCGCATTAGTGTTTTCATTTTTAATGCAAATGAAATTACAGATATTTTTTGTCTGATTTTTATAACATCCTTTCAGGTCTCAAAATACAGTATTAAATACAAGACTTGGTCATCTGGTTACTCAGTGACATCTGAACAATATTGGATTTACAAGAAGTCTGTGGTTTTAAATTAGGTTTGCCAAGTATTACATAAAACAATCAGATATGCACAAGTCAAAGCTGTTGACAGCCTGGATTATAGGGAGATAGAACTCAATGAACATTGCTGCCATCAGTATGGAGTTCCTGAGAAAACTGGTGGAACATGTTAGGTAACGGTGTCAACTTAAAATAAAAAATAACCCTGAATTTCCTGTGACTTGAAATCAGGAAAGACCACAGTATCACCTGCAGTTTTTCAAAGGTAGACAAAGGCTGTTTCATGCTAACAATTTTATATGGGTTCACAACTCTGAGGTATAACAGCACTTTGCCTGTTACCACATTCTAAACAGAATAGGAGAAGTGTTCATTTTTAAAAATCTTTGCTTAACTTAAAAGTTCTACCAATTACTAACCTCTCATGGAGGAAAAAGAATTATTAATCTGTCTTGCTGAAAACCTGGTGCACTTTTCAAATGTTTGCTTTGAATTGCCAGCGTGTTTTTCTTTTGAGTCCTTCTGCTTTTCTAGGTGGTAAAATGCAATGTTAGTTCAATCAGCTCACATGCAGAGCAGGCCAATATTTCTGGGCTTCCCAGCACGGTTAATATTTGGGATCTAGCAGCACTCTTGTGGTTTTATATCTGAATTAAATTTGCAGAAATCAGAGGAAAGTTGGGGCCTGATTTATGGTCAAATGTTGTGCCTTGAGGTGGTAGCTCTTTGTTTTCCTCAGGACTGTGAGAGTTTAGACCAGCCTGTGTGTTGGTTTAGACCAACTCAAAACAGATGAATTCCACCGGACAACTCAGGGGAGCTTGGCAAAATAATGCCAGTGAGATCTTGGCTCTCTCTGGAAGATAGCAGGAATTTTGCCATTAACATCATCTGGGACAGATTTCTTCCTTTTGCTTCTCATCCATGGTGGAGTCTGCTTAATCCCCTCTTGGGCCAGTGAGATGGAGCAGCACTGAAGAAGGTGTGGTGATGTAAAGCATCAGGAATAAGGGATAAAAAGTTGTGTCCAAAAGGCTGAATAAATATTACTTTATCCTATGTCCAACCACAGAAGGAAGAAGGACTGATACATGTAGCTCTTCTTTCCAGAACAGAGAGAAATACTACTTAGATCCTTGTAATCCCCAAGAAAAATTTCTCAAAAATCTCCTTTCTGTTGTGTAAAGACTTAAAAGTAGAGTAGCATTTGTTTCTTTAAAATAGGCCAAAAAAAGGAAAGAAAACCCCCAAAATCTGCTTAACATAAGAAATCACCTGTTTATCATATAAATCAAATGAAGAATGTTCTGTTTGTTAATTTACAAGAGCCAAGATTTACATATGGCAGAATAAAGTAAATTCAGGATACAGAAAATATTTCAGAATTGAATGTACTACAAATTGCTGTCTGACTAAATTGTCCTTCCTGGATTTATGTTGCAAAGGAGAGTTTCAGCAAACACAAATTTGTCATAATTAATCCTTAACAAAGGGGATATTTCAGTGAGGAGACCTGGCAAATGTGTTTCATTTGCCAGTATCATTTCCAGGTTCATGTTCAGTCTGTATTTCCTACAACTCAGTCCTTATCTAGGACTGATTTTCAATTTTCCTCTTTTTTCAACTGAACTGAGCCATATCTGCCAGAGAAGCCAATCTTAAAACTAAATCCAGAATTATTAGTAATAGGATATTTATAGAAGAGGTCAGTTCCTGCTCCTTACAGGTCTATAAATAATAGCTAAGATAAAGATGGATATTTAGCTCTAAGAAAAGACCAGCAAACCAGGGGGAGAAAATGGTGTGTGGTAGGATAATGCATTCTGTATTGACTGCAAAGATCTGTCCTCATCCCTAAGAACCCAACAGTTTTGCTAAACTGCCAAAGTGAATGTTGTACGCCATCAAATTGTAGCATCTTTTAGATATGTTTTACATGAACATCTAAGTATAGGCTGCATTTTCATTCCCTAGGTACACTTAACTATTTGCAGACTGTACTGGGCTTAGCCCACATGTCCTCTCCCACCACCCAGTGTGTCAGCTGACATCCAGACATTGATTTTGACGGCCGTAGTTGTTGAGTCTCACCTCATGTCAGTGGTGTTGTCTTCCACACTGATGTTTTAGGTGTGAATGTTGCTGGTAGTTTTTCCTGATCACGGTCACATTTGGTATGTGATCAGTGAAAATATATGGCCCCAAGAACATGATGAACAAAAAAGCCAATGTTCTTATACCATCTAGAGTCCTTACACAAACTAAGATTTCTTTGTGTGAAACTGCATCTCTGTCTCCCTCTGTCTCAGACTTATTGATTTCAAAGAGTCATAATGTAATTCAAGGGAGGCTGAATTAATTGCAAAGTGTTGCCCAACTGCATGGTACAGAAATTGCTCACTACTGACTTCCCAGCTGGAATTGGGAGTTCCCAACTCTGCCTGAGTAGATTCATATCCCCAGTCCAGACTGAAATAACTGCTAGGCTGCTTGTGTTTTTGAGATGATGCTCGATAAGCTCCACTTACATGGCTCCTGTTGCATGGACTGGCTTCCTGGCAGCTTAGGAGGAGTCATTACAGACTGGTAACTGGAGGCCTGTGGAGGGAAGGACTGGAGTTCAGTTCCTTTTCCAATGAATGCTTAACAAACTACCTAAACAGGTGCTGGAGTGGTTCCAGGGAGACAGGTTCCTACTGAAGGAAAATTTTCTCACTTTTTAATCGTGCCCAAGATCATGCTCTGTCAAAAGCCATATTTAAATAGTCAGTTGAAGTTGAACTGTTTCCAAAGAGACTAATAAATATAGTAAAGCAGTTACAGGTGTGGCTCAGTGCAGGCATGCTGGGGCTGATATTTGAAGTGATAAATCAGGAGGGAGAAAAAGGAGATGGCAAGGATGAAGGGACAGAAATGGAGAGGCAAGCTGATGTAGAAGTTGGCAGTGAAGCCAGCCTATAAAAACAGACTACTCTTCTCCTCTTCCTTGCTGGGCCCAACCTGGCAGATGTGCTTTGAGAATTCCCATAAGATCTGGCTTCACAGAAGAGTCAGAGCAGTAAGAATTTCATAGTTCCCAGCAGGGTTTAAGATCAAGCTGGAAGCTGTTCTGCTCTGGCTTCTCAGCCTGTGGATGCCCAGAAGCAAATCCTTTCCTTTCCCTTTCTCTCCAGAGCTTTGCTCTTCAAGTGCCACAGGAAGAGGAACATGGGGCTTGAGGAATGAAATTTTACTCTTTGATTCTTGGCTCAGCTGTTAGCCTAATTATTATTGTAAATGTGGCAGGCAAGTTGTCTTTCTAATATGTTCCCTCTCTTTTGAACTATCCACATAGATTGTGAAAAAGATTTCTATACTGCTCTAAGATGCCAAAGTTCAGTTTTAAGATTGAAAAGCTCAGAATCCAGAAAGACCTTGCTCTGCTCTCAAGTATAACCTCACTTCTTAAGCATTTGAAAGCCTGAAGGGCTTGGAGAGAAAATGAAGAAGGATATCTAACTTTCATGGAAACATGTATTTTTTCCCTGATCTCTTTATTTTAATTTTGGTAAGAAGTATACAGAAAAAAGGACAACTATGTTGAAATTAATCATGTGGAACTGATTTCTGCAGGAGAGGCCATGAGATAGCCGCAGAAACTCAAGAAAAGCCCAGGTCCTGCTGCTGTGATGTGCTGATGTACAGGAACCTGCATGACAAGAAACCATGTGCTGTGACATACACAGGATTGAGCTGCTGTCACCACAGCCTGCTTACACTGGGCACATTAAACACCAGCTGGAAGACAAAATCAAGGCCTCATGCAGTGAATAACTCAAGTAGAGAGGTGAGGTTCCTCTGTAAGGTGGTGTTCCAGCACCACCAAGAAATGTGAGCAGTACACACCACCTTCACCCCCTTGTGGGAAAGCACCTGGCAGCTTCTGGGTGAGGAGGCTGCTAATATTTAAACATTTATACTGTATTTTTGTGCTGTGGCCATGACCAGAGAGAGAAATGCCAAGAGAATTAGTGTTTGGTAGGTACAGGATATATAGTCATATATAGCAGGTACAGGAAAAATATGAGGACCATGCATTCAGCAAGCCAAGCGCTGAATCTTTAGGAAGATTTGCTCACAGACTTAAGATGCCATTGTGAAAAATACACAGCAATATAATCCATGACACATGAGATTGGACTTTGAGAGTGAGATCTTCCAAGATAAATTGTCTGTACAATCCTGGAACATTTAGCTGTTAAGTACTGTCTTTTTTTTTCTTGATAGTGGTATAATTTGAATTTTGATTGAACTAGCCAAATATTTTGTCGAACAAAAGAATTTCTTAGTAAACATAATTATGCTTTTAGTCTAGATGACCTTTTTCTTGATTAAAAAAATCCTGATTACCTTTTCTATTAATAAAAAGTTGATTAATGTAGTTGGATGAATTATTAAAGAAGAGATAACTGAATTAATCATACTTAATGTAAAAGCAGATTAGTGGGAGCTTATAGATTAGCATCAGAATTTCCCTTCCTGTGATAGGCTAATATAAATAGATTTAATTCAAATGGACTATGTCCATTTTTTTCTGGCCTTACTCAGGAATTAATACTGCTCTTGTAAAAACTCCTGGCATATAACACAGGGTAACACTTTGAATCAAACAAATTGTTTTTCAGCTGGTCCACGTTTTTCACTACTTGCTTTTAACAGAAGGTGAAAATCTCTTCTGTTTGAAAATAAAGATTTTAATTGTCACACGCTAAAAAGAAATCTGGAATTTACTCAAGATGGATTTGGAAATATTCAGACCTTGTGGCTGATGAATCGGTTTTGAGCTGCTCTTTAGCTACCCAGTTGCTTTGTTAATTGCTGTCCTGTTGGTGTGTTTCCTGAGATCTGAGATAGATCATGCAGCAGTTTTGTGTTGTACTTTGAGAGAAAAGAAAGTCAATTCTCTTCTTCCTTTTCTTTTCTAGACCTTGCTATCAACAGCTGGGACACATGCAGAGGATGAACAAAGCGAGCAGGAGCCAGGTGACAGTGTTTTTCCACTCTCTGGGAGTGCCTGATTCTTCTTGAGGAAGAGACTGTCTGAATCCATCGCACTCCTGCACGGCTCAGCCTATGATAGACACAAAGTGTAATCACAGCCCTTGAAATGTAATGAGCCCCTCATGTACAGTGAAACAATTCCAGACATATACATGTGACATGGGAAGAACAAGGTGCCAAAAATTTCACTTTTGCCATAAAGGACAAAAATATTCTCTATAAAAGGTAAAATCCAATGAGATTTATATATATATACAGACATATATACATATATATGTTTATATATGTTTTAATTCTGTCATACTTCTGTTCAGAATCTTTTAAGCACCTTCAGAAAAAGGTTTTTTTTTTAAAAAAAAAGGACTTGAATCCTCCTCCTCTGTTCAAAAAGGCTGCTAAAAAAATCAATGTAATTTTTATGCATGTGACCATAAATCCAGAGCTGTACTGGACCTTTAATATGACCCAGCTCAGCAGATGGTGACCAGCAGAAATGTTCTAGCCAGCTTGTCTGGGACACGTTGGTAGCTCCCACATTCCTCATGAGCTTGTGGATGACATGGAAGATAAGGCACCACCTACCAAGCAGAGACTGAGTGGTGATGTTACCGCACAGAGAGGACAGGAGCACGAAAAAGTGGGTGATGTTCAAAAGAAGTTGTGCAACGAGCAGTCCAGGAGGTAAACACAATTTTAACTGCTGGCTTGGTTGAACAGGGCTATATCCCATCCAAGAGGCTGTATGGGACCCTCTTTCTGTCTTCTTTTGTCTTCTTGTCCCCTGAGAACACCTAAGGTAATGAAATGTCTCCCACTTGGGTGATAAAATGGTTGAGCTGTTGGAGGCAGCATGTAGGTTTGCAGGGAGAAGCCTGTAAGAGGAATGGCCAGATTGGCTCCAGCCAGGAATTTGTCTGGTTTAACATCTCACTTGTCATCAGGGCTAACTTTGGGCATGTGAGGAAGGTGAAATAAGCACAGCAGAAAACTGAAGAAGGGCAATCTATCCAGCAATTCTTGTGGTTGGTAATGGACCCCATCATACCAGACAGCCTCTATTTAGTCCCTCATTATCATTTATTATACCTTTCATATTATATTAAATATACATGATATTTAATATAATTTATAACGTCATTTTATCATTATAACCCTTGATATTTTTCTTATCAGTTTAATGTTCAATTCTCTTTGAACTTACTTAGAAATTCTGAGACAATGAGGTCTATAATTTAATCATGTGCAAAGTGTGCATGTTTTAATGGGGAAGGATGGGAGGCACCCCTTTTACTCTTTTTTAAATTTGTAAAATCTCATTTTCATGGAATGTAGGCTTTCTGTTAGACCTGAAACTGTGCCTGGTGCTCTCCCTGCTTTAATTTCCATCTAATGGTTACAAATGCAAATAGCAAATGCAGAGTAAACAAATGAAGCAACACACTGCATTTGTGATATGACCATTTAAAACATTCCTGAGGTAGACGTTTATTTATCTAAGACATTTTGTAAACCACATCTGAAAGGTTAAAAGAAAAAATCCCTATTTTTGTCCCCCAAAACCTTCTTTGTATTAAGCTCCAAAATAGTCTAATACTTTCTGTCTGTAGAAAGTAAAAGAGTTCACATTTCCAAACCTGAATGGTTCTAAAAAGACCATGACACATTTTCATTTTTTAAAAAATGTGGTTAATCTCAAGCTTAAAATTGCCTACAATCTGTTGAACAGCTTTCAAGACTGATATGTAAGCATAAGAAAGGATGGTCTCTAGGGAGCTAATCTTGCAGCAAGTAATGCTTTGGGTTTTCAGCCAAATAGGATTGGAGACCAGGTTTTCTATCAAGAATGATTAAACAGTCTATATAAAGCTCAGATTAAGAATTAAAAAAAAATGTGTGCATGAAAAGGCTTTGGCGGAAAACTAAAATCTCACAAATCTCCTGTTTCATTAAAAGAAGTACTACTCATTTCAGTGGAAGTATTTTGGGGTTTTATTTTCTTTCTTCTTTTCTTCTTTTCTTCTTTTCTTCTTTTTTTTTTTTTTTTTGTGGCAGTGAAGCCACGAAACAATTTAACTTCCTTTTCCTTTTCCTTTTTTCCTTTTCCTTTTCCTTTTCCTTTTCCTTTTCCTTTTCCTTTTTCCCCTTCTTTTTTTCCTCCTTTTTTTTTCCTTTTCCTTTTGTTGTGTGTCAATTTGCAGGAAACTGGGATCATACAGGAGACACTATCCATCTGATGGATTCGTTACACCAGTCCAGGACACCAGCACAGCCACTTGGAGCACGCACTGGGCTGCATCTTCTCATTTCCACATTCAATCCCAAACGTTGAAGTGAAACAAAAATGTCCATATGTTTTTTAGCAATACCATGAAAGTGTAAAAATTGTTATCCAGGGGTGAAAGAGAATAAAATTGTACTTTTAAATCTTGAGTAAACCCAGATTAGGATGCTAATGACCCAGCGGAAAATTCTGAGAATATCTCACTTAAGCCAATAGGAGCGGCTTGAAATCTAACTTCTTATGATATAGAGAATGGAAAAACTATCATGAGAACAGGGCAAAAAGGCCAAAAACGTTGAGATAAAACCCTGTGGGCAAGTCTAATTTTGGGAAAGTTCTCAATCAGAACTAAAAAGGTAAAGTAATTAGGTGAATATTCATTCTCATAGTGTTTCTATATTTTGTGAATAACAATTGGTGTGAAATTGCACTGTATAAAACAGTCCTCCATTGAGGTTTAAAGCAGTACTTTCCCTCCTCTCTCTGAGTTGTTAAACCCTTTACTGAAAATGGGGTTGTTCTAGTTTTTACAGTTTCACCCTCTTGCTAATGGGGAGAGTGGCCAGTATTAAAAAAGATAAAGAAACTATCAGAAATGTGATCATAGCTCCAGGAATGGCATAAAAGGTCTTTAATAAACTCAACAAAACAAAGCCAGTTTATTCTCCTTATGTTATCACATATCAACCAAAACAACTTCGTAGACTCCACTTATAAAATAATGTAATCAAAGAGGTTTTAAAGAAATATGTGAAGCAGACTAAGCAATATATAGTGTATCTCATCTGGCTTCAATATAGAAGCTATCTTTGTTTTCTACCCTTCATTAATGTATTTCTAAAGCCTAATGAAATCAGTATTTTTGTTCAGTGTTCCTTCCCATGGTGAGTTCCTTATTGCTTTTGCATTAAGCAAGGAAATGTTTAACTATGTAAATGCATTAATGGGAGCTGGGGGACAGAAGTGGGAATGCAAGTTATTGTGTCAGGATGGTGAGGCTGACTCGGATTAATGGGCATCAGAGAGGGCCTCCCCAGTGAGCAAAAGCCATAGGTGGAGAACAGACACTGGCTCAGTCTAGGCTGGAGGATGTTTGAGGGGTGTATGGGGAGTGCAAGGATGGGGAATAGCCCAGAGTACTCTCCAGAAAGGTAAGCCCAGAGCAAGAAATACAGCTGAACTGAAAGCTGTTATGTATTTTAGGGTGTTGGGTAATGATACTGTAGGAATCTGTGTGTATGAAGCCAAAATATCTCATTTTTAAGTCAAATGCTTACTTGTCCTGTTATTCCAAGATGTTTCCAGTACACAGACTGCTCACATTTCCTCTAATCCCATCACACAGCAATGCAAGGCTGCTTCCCCAAGCTTCAAAAAATGGCAAATAATGGAACAAGTCTGGCTGAGCTGAACAGATAGCAAGCCCAAAATTTTCAGGTGCTGCTGCCTTACACATAGCGCATTAATATTTTCTCTAACAGGGATTTTTGATTGAAAGAGGCATCTTTACAAGACTGAGTTTCAGCTTACTTTATAATTAATATATTTTTTAATCAGAGCCCTCCAGATGCTACTGTGTTCTCCTCATTCAAAAGCATCAACAACCATATGCTAGAGAACCAAAGGCTTAATTGCAAAGATGTATCTGGAATTCAACAGAGTCAGGGGAGAAGAAAGGGAATTTCATTAGTAATCAGGCAAACAAACACAGGCATGATGAATAAGTAATGATGAAATATGCTCAGCATTCTGTCTATTGATCAAGTTTTCAAATACTTCCAGGTCCTACAAATAGGGGAATGAAATTGGTGTCTGCTGTACATGTATACATTCACCCCTTGTTTCTTTAAATACCAACCAGGAATTCTTACAGGAGAGATGAAATTAGGGAAGAAAATAAAATGTGAAGAAAACACGTAACACTGCAGTTGGGTGATGCCTCAATACTGATTTTGGGAGAAACCAACATCTGTCCAAGAAAGGAATTGAAATGGAGCCAGGTAGCATCTGTGGATGGAAAAAAACAGTGCATAAACATGAAAATGTAGGAGGTTGTTGTGAGAATTTGTGGTTATTTGTAATGATCAAGTGGTTTTGATCAACACAGAGAAAGTAACAGGGTGTGTACCCTGTTGTAGGACATCGTTTGCCAGGGTCTGTGTTGTTGGCGTATTTCATACATTGCCATTTTAGAATTACCTAGTTTAAATAAAACTACAGACCTGGTTTCTGAATGTGCAGCAGCCTCCATCCTGCCATTCTAGTAATGTATTTGGGTATGCACTGAGAGGAAAAGTCACATGTATGCGGACTTGTTTTGTATTTTACCCAGTCAAACATATAATACAAGTATAATAAACTTCTAGCACCCCAAAATCCCATAATCATCATATTATCCAATGACAATTGAAAAATTATTTCAAAATTTGCCTTATTTCCACTAGAGGTCAGTCAATAGATGGTAAATTTTCATGCTGTAGAAATGTATATTAACAGCTTTACCTGCATAACTCCTGCAAACCTGCTGAACAAGAGAATTATTGTATTTGAAAAAACTATGCAAGAATAATGTTTTTAAATACATGACAAATTTTTAGAAGCTTGTCCAGCAGGACGAGGGGAGTGATTGTCTGTCTGTACTGGGCAGTGGTGAGGCCACATCTCAGATCCTGTGTCCAGTTTTGGGCCTCTCATTGCAAAAGAGACATTGAGGTGCTGGAGCATGCCCAGAGAAGGGGAAGGGTCTGGAGCACAAGTCTGATGAGGAGCAGCTGAGGTAGCTGGGGGTGTTTAACCTGGAGAAAAGGAGGCTCAGGGAGACCTCACTGCTCTGTACAACTGCCTGAAAGGAGGTGTAGCCAGGTCACAGGCGGTCTCTTCTCCCAGGTAAAAAGCAATAGGTCAAGTTGCATCAGGGAAGGTTTAGATTGGATATTAGAAAAAATTCGTTACTGAAAGGGTTAATCAAGCACAGGAATAGGCTGCTCAGGAAGGTGAGGGGGGTCACCATCATGGGGGTATTTAAAAGACATGTAAATATGTCTCTTAGGGATATGGTTTAGTGGTGGACTTGGCAGTGCTGGGGTAACTCTTGGACTCGATGAAGTTAAATATCTTTTCTAACCTGAATGATCCTATGGCTCTACAAATGCTATCACACAGAAAACGTGCATGAAGAATTGCTTTTCCACAGTTGCAGCATAATCTGGATAGAAACACTGTGTTATTGTAGAGTGTTTTGTAAATTACAGGAACTGATGAGAAATCTACATAAGCCTTTTACTAAGCTGAAAATGCAGTAAAACTACTGCAGTTTTTTAAAAGCAATCTGTCTTAACATAAAACTTGAAAGTCTCAAATGGCTTTAGCATGGCTCTCTGGTGTTAAAACTATTTGTCACTTCAAAAAATTTTCCCTAGCAACATTTACCACTGCCTTTATTTGCTACCTCCAAATGTGGGGTGTTCTCCATATTGGTTGTTGAAGAGATACGGCTGTTAAGTTGCTTTATTTACTGTGATTTTATTTTTTACCTTTTCTGCAAGCAGCATATTCACTCCTTGTAATTTTTTCTGGATATTGAATTACCTTATTTTTAATATAATAGCACTGTTTATTGATTTCTCTTGTCTCAGGACCTCAATAACGAGGTCCTTGCCCTCAGATGCTCTTTTTTGGCTCCAGCATACAGGTAGTGGGTTTTCAATCTAGAAAGCAATTTTATTGCACAAGATGGCCTCTTAGAAACTATTAAGATGGACAATATCTATGCTGATTGCTATGTTTTGTTCTCAGTGAGTATTTACCTAATATTTCACTTTAAATGCTTCCAGTATGCTTGCAAAGATCTCCCAGTTTCCGCCAAGTGTTACCAGTTTCGATGATTTTAATCACACTCAAATGCACCTTTTTTTGCCACACCTCTGCTGCAACTGCACCAAGGCTGAGAAAAGGAATTTCACGTAAAGGCTCACCACAACACTGCTCGTGTGTAGACCAAGAACATCAAAAAGTGAGTAGCAGTACTCAATCTATTAAGGTGTTACATACATATCTATATGCCTTGATACCTTTGCTTGTCACTCAAATAGAGATATAAGCCCTACCTGGCATTATTCAGCTATAACACTAAAATACTTAGCCATCCACCTTCTGGAAAGCCGAAGTGCTAAGATAATAATTCAGGAATCATTATCTGCCCACTGCTTCAAATTATGTGATGCATGACTACAAATAATTTTTACATTCTTACAATACTTTAAAATAATTTTCTAAAATAAAATTTATATGCAGCTCCTGATAGCCCCAAGTTGCAGGACACTGTCTTCTTAACAGAGATTCATGGAGTAGGAGTACCATTAGTACTGAAATTGGTCCATTGTAGTTGGACCTCACAGCCAAGTACAGGACAAAAAAGCTCATTTCCATGAAGCCCCTGGGGGAATATTTTCAAAACTTCCTATTTTTCCAAACACTGCCTGTTGTACTGGAGTTCTCAGTATTAAGCTGAAGCGTCACACACAGTTTTGAGCAGAGGTCAGAGGGTTTTTGGATTCAGCAGCAGCATTTTCAAAACGAGTTATGTCTTTTGCCCTGTTAACGACGCTTTTTCTGACACATGACATTTGAAAATTTATTTCTGGCTATTTCAGCAAGAGAAGGATGGTCTTGTACAGCCTTTGAGTCCCTTTAAAATACATTTATTTTAGTGTTTCAGTGCTAGGATGTTATAAAAGAAATGTGCTTTGAGAGAAACTAGTTAAGCTGGGATCCGATATCTCAAAATGATTTTGTTTATTTGTTCTTGGAGTTTCAGTCCTTAAAATTTTCTACTTCTATCTGAATCAGGATTCATCTAGTGGCATCTCTGTGAAAATGACAAAGTAAATACATCCATATTCTTGTTCATTTACAGTACCTAAAGATTTGGCAGTTTTATTACTTTGTTCCTTTTTGTGTGTCCTGCAGCAGAAGACCAGGTTCATGAACCTGGGAAATTGTGGTTTTGCCACATCCCTTTAGTGCTTTTACTGTGACAGATCGCTTTCCCCAAGAGGGAGCATGAGGGGTGGTGGGAGGACAGCAGAGCTGCAAAAAGTGATGAACATGCACAGAGAGCTGGTAAAAGAAACCCATTTTGCTTGTGTGTCAGAAGAGGTGGGATGTGCCCTAGGGAAGCAGATTTTTGGATGAAAGTTGCTGAACTTTTCCTCTGATGCTCAGAAGTGAACACTTTGCATAATGGCTACTCTGGGAAATTTACCCTGCGGCTCTTTAGACAGCTGCTGACTACGGCAAATGGAGAGGGATTTTTTTTCCCTTGCCATGTGAAGCAGGGATAAATAAAATTGTGTTTTCACTAAATCAGGCTTTTCTGAAGATGCCCAACACACTTTCCTCTCTTGGGTGGATTTACTGAGGAGGAACGGCTCATGGCCTCCCTCACATCCCTGCTTGGTGCACTTGCAGTGGCAGGGAATAGCAGCCCTCCTTGGGACTGCTAAAGAGCACAGTGCCACAGCTGAGGTGTGTTGGCTCCTTACCCAGCCCACATTAATACCTGGGGTGTGCCCTTCTCTTTAAGTAGAGTGTCCTAGGCCCTTCCTACCAGGCTGCCGGGGCAAAGTGAGCTCCTGCAAAGACCTCGTGTTCTGGGCTCTGCTCACTGTAAAAATCTCCTGGCAGCTAGTTAGGGTGCCTTTATACCGGCACCAGTAATCCTGTAGCAGTGATTCCAGACCCACACTGGGGACACAGCTCCAGGGATCTCAGCAGGGCTCTGCCCATTTAACCAGCCTGTGGACACATTATCTCCACGCAAATCCTGAGAGCAGGTAAGCTCCGGAAGGGTTAAGTGTTTCTAGTGTTGCTATGAATCTTGAATGAGCAAGCCCACTTTGGGTTTATAACTCCTGGGAAGTTCTGACTCTCTCTCAGCATGAATAACCCTTGAAGGCTCTTCAGATACTGATGAAAAAAGCGTTATGGAGACTTCAGACTTAAACTCACATGGCTCCTATGACATAATAGCTATTTTAACAGTTTATACCAGGCCTGCTTCAGTCTTTGCCATCTGGAGTTCTGGTCCAGCAAAAGCTAATAAAGAAAATGCTTTCAGTACCCTTGTTCATTCATAACAACTGGTGTTCAGACCCAAACTGGCCATTTATGTGCTTTCATTTGAGGACATATTAAAAATCATTTTAGGTACATAGAGGACCGATAGACGTATGTGCACGTATATGTGTCTATGTATGCAGACACTACAGCCTTATCTGCTTGGTTACATAGGTTTTGGATTGAGTTAAATAGAAAGATCAGTACAGAAGGGTATAAAATAATTGAAAGGAGACCTGAAGATTCATAAGGAAAACCAATGAAATTATTTTGGAATGGATTTTAAGACTGGGAAGTGCATACTTTTTGCATAGGAGTTTTACTCTTAAGTTCAATTTTCTCTACTGTGCCCTGAAGCATGGTTGCAGACAATACTGAGTAAGTCCAGCTGTTAGAATGCCAGGTAAAGCAAGACTCTGGATACCATTTTCATTGTGTATCTCAGAACAAACTGATATCAAGAAAATACTTGGACAACAGTACGTACAAGGGTGCAATAAGAATAACAGAGTACTTTAAAAGCTGATACAAGGAGACAGCTGCAAAATGCCACATGAAAAATCCAGAGAGAAACAGAGAGATGAAAGCAGACAGGACATATGATACCTTGCTCTTGGCTGGGAATCCAAACCTCGTCTGCTCAGCCATAATCAACATCAGTCTGCTACCTGATCTTGATTCCCCACACACCCATAAGAGGGAAATTAAGAAGTGCTGAGACTTTGGATAGCTAGAGCTGCTCAGATGTGTTTGGGGGAATAAAAAAGAAGAGCTAATATGGTGCTGTGAAATGTTGGTTATTTTATGACCAGTGTACCATATTTCCTCCTGCCAAATCTATGACAATGTCGGGATGCTAAAAAAACCCCACAAAACCCAAGCCCAAGCCCCAAAGGGTTTTGTCTCCCTTAGGCCTCCTGTGTAACCAAGGGGTTGGAGGATATTGTATGATTAACAGCTCACTCTCACAGTGAAGTTACCACAACTCAGCAAGTAAAATAGTCAATGTGCATCAGCTGAGCTGTGGCAATTGTTCATTCATGTGCTTGACATGTAAAATACCAAGTAATGTTATTTAACTCTCTTTCATTACACACATAAATTACTCCCAGTGTGCCATGGGTTAGGAGTGCACATTGGGAGGGTTTCACTGCTCTGAATTTAGATCTCTCTGTCAGAGAGGTCTATATCTGAGCTGGTTGTCTATGTTCATTCTGAAGTCAGTGGAAAGAAACAGGTGCATCTGGAGTGCTCTTGGTCTTATCCTGGGATAGCTGTTCAAAACTGTGAGTCCTGTTGCACTGAGACTAAACAGCATCTACATGATTAGCTCAGGTGTTACTGTCTAAGTGACACTAATATTTGGAGAGCTACCTTATCTCAGCTGATGGGTGATTATAAATTTGAGCAGGAGGATATACTGACTCGCCTGGTATAATCTTTCACTGATCATAACAAAGAGGAATTCAGATTTTACTGAGTATCAGTAAGAAAAAAATCTTCATCTAGATATTTTCGGATTTAAGGTGGGGTTTTTCTAGTTTCTTAAAATCTCTAACTGTACACGCAGGTCACAGAGAAACTGGTCAAAGCTCACCTGCCATATTAACTAGAGATCTTTGCTTTTAGGTACATAGCAATTCCTCCCTTTTAATCTTGTTACTTCTAATCCTGCAGATGCTGGATGGTTTTTCATTTTGCAGTACAAATGGACCTGCCACAGCAATCCAGCGAGCATGCAGACTCAAGCAGCACTAAAGGAAAAGTACAGCTCCTCATCCGGTATGATGACTCAATATTTTCACCAATTTACTGTCAGAGAAGCATTTACTGTGGTTTTACTTCAGTCTTCCTGAAAGCATGTAAGTCTTGATCCTCTCATGTGGTTTGGCAATTTTGTTCTTGCAGTAAACTTGCAAAATGACAGAAGATTTGGTTTTATTGTCCTATCCCAAGCACTTTTGCCCAAGAATGATTCCTATAAGATATGAAGAACCATTTCTCCAATGCTCCATCTCCTCTGCTTTGAGGTGGGATTTGGTGTGGAACTTAGGAAAAAAGAGTTTCCCAGAGCCCTGCTTCATGGGTATTTAAAAAGGTACCTGAGCATATTGACAATAAAATCTAGGGCAGCCTGCAGGTTGCCCTGGGTTATATGTGATGAGCTAAGTGCTCTTAGATGGACCAGCTCAAGCTGCCTCCAATAATGTCATTCCACTTTCCTAATCTAGCTCAGTCTCTGCCTCATTGCCTTTTGGTGATTCATGTCAGTATCACAAATACCTTTTACTGCAATGTGGGTTCAGCAGTTGCCACTCTGTTCCTGTCCCCTGTTAGGCTTTCCAGTCCAGTCATAGAGCCTACCTTGCGCTGGCAAGAGATGGAGTAATAAAAAAAAAAATATGCTCAATGAACCCTTTTTTCCACGAGTATCTGTCTTGTCACAAGTATCAGCACTTGCTCCAATTCAGCAGAAAAAGAAGGAGGAGGAGGAGACAGCTGCTGAACACTTGAGTGCAGCCTCAGGACAAAGATGACAAAATTGTCTTGTTTTCCCCTCTAACAATCAACAAACATTGGTGGGGGGGAGAACAAGTCACCCTTATTCTCAATAAAAATGAAGTTTAAATTCAGGATTGTGATGCTGACAAATTACAAAAGGTTTAATAAAAAGAACCTGCATGAGGACACGATATTTGGCTTTCTTCCTAAAACTCTGCGTTTTCTGTCAGTGCAACACTTTTAGGGCTTGTCTTTTACAACCTTTGCACTACTGCCTTCATTTATGGTATCTATTAGCTAATTAGTCATAAGAAACCTAAACCTAAGCTCAGTCTCATGTGGCCTCAGATTCAGTCAGAGAAACCCTGGTGACTGGCTTGTAGCACATTTTCCTCAGATACCTGTCATGCCTCTGGAGTGGTTGGTTGCACTTTGGCCTTTAAGCAGAACCATGAATGATCCCAGTTTAGTTTCCTCTTCTCAGAACGTGGTGTGGCTTTTCTAGTAGCCTCCTGTTGTGTACAGCCAGGTAAAATGAAGCCTATACTGAAGGGAGTAGGATTGCAGTCTTGGACGTCAGCAGTGTGAAAACCTGGCTCCAGATTAGTCCCAGCTACTGGCAGTTTTGTGAAATGATATGATACATCCTGTGTATTCTAACTGTGTTTTGTAAATTATGAGTAAATGTAGATCAGGTCTTTGTGAAGAGTTCATCAAATTCCAAAACATTAGTGGTACTCAATTTACTTCTTGAGTCCCCAGTGAATACATTGGGGTGTGTTCAGAAGCATAGACACTCAAGATTTCACTGCCTGCTTCTGTGGGCACAGGGAAAAAGCCAGCAATTTCACTAGATTTTAGAGTGAGTTGCTTAGGGCTTAGTCTGTGTTCCTTCACCCTCTCTATATGTCTGCAGTGAGGTCAGGCAAACATGTTGGCATTTGCTATTCTTTTCTTTATTTCCTTCTTTTCTTGCAGAGAAATTTCCCCTCTCCTCTGTGTTGTGGCAGACAGCAGGATGATGTTCTGATGCTCGGTGGGTACCAATGCCTTTGCAAGTATTGATGTGTCTTGTCATGATTAGAACTGGCTTGTTCATATGTTATTCTGTCTGATTTTATACATTCCACTATGCTGCTTTTCATTGCAAAAGAATACAATTTCTTTTGTGGAATAGAGCATAAGATCACAGGGTTTGAGACTTCTTCCTCTGACCTGAGGGTTTGAGGAGCAAGCAGCTTATGATGGCTTTGCAGCTCTTCCTTCTTCTGAGAGCTGCAGGTTTTCTGCTTTTCCACTTAGAGTAAAAAGGAGTAATAATTTCTTAATTAGTTTCATCATTTAACATGAGATGTTCACTGAATATAAATGTAAAGGAGGTTGCTTGCACTTCTGTGTCACATAGCAGAAATCTAGTGTTACGGAGTATTTACCAGCCATGCTGGTTTTTTGCAGTTTCATTACAGAAATACAGTCCTTATACAGGGTACCGTCACGATTGAAAAAACAGAGAGCAAGGAGAAGGTATTCAATAAAAGGTTGCTTCCTGTTTTTTCAGTTGTTGCTTTTCTACACAAATAATTCTTCTGGTATTGGGATCTAACCTAAATTGATTTTTTAGAGAGATTTGTTAGCATTACACTTTGGCTCTGCAGATAAGACTTTTGGAAAGTGTAGGTTGTCAGTGTAAGAAATGTCTAAAGTGACTGTGGCAAGCCTGTTTCCACGCTGTCTGAGAGGGTGTTATGTGAGACGCTGGCCTCAAATATTTGTGCTTGCACAGTTGATTGACTTAAAACCCCAGCACCTGTGATCTCTGCAATGTTCAATCTATTTGTGCAGCTGTTCCTGTGAGACGGTTACATGCAGGAATTGATTAGTTCAGCGGTCCTGCTACGGCACTGTGGTGTTATGAAAGCTGGTGAATTAAATAACAGTTCAGCGGCATACAGCCTCTTCCCCTCACTCTGTGTGACTCTTCTGGGGTACCAGTATTTTGCTGTAGGAGCCCTACTTTTCCAAAATGGTTAGAACAGCTAAAAATACTGATTTTAAGAGGTAAAAGCATCTGTTTTGATCACTTCCTTTGCTGAAGTCAAACAGTCTTTCTAGTTCATTTGGTGAAGAACTGATGAAGACAATAGTATTAAAAAGAGGACCAGGAGGCAAAGAGTGAAGAGTAAGTTGAGTGGAGAACAAGCAACCAAGATACCTTGTCTTTATTCCTTGTCTGAAGGGAAAACCTAATGTTTGAAATTAAAAAGATGACGATAGAATTTAACTGAACTCATAGAATTAATACAGTGTTATTATTTCTGAAGTACTGCTATGGTTCAAAAAAAAAGCCTTAATTAATCTTCTCCCATGTTACATATCTGTAAGAGAACAGTCCATTAATTCACCCACATGTGTATGAAAATAATCTCTCCTACAATGCAAGGTTTAAAACAACACATAGTCTGTTGAAATTAAAAGGGAAAATAATGCAGTCTGTGACCATTCCCGTTCTGCTGTGCACAGCTGAGTTTATTTTTCAGACTACCATTTTTCTAGGAGTACCTCAGCTAGCGATAATCAAGCTATCTAAAAAGCACTGCACGAATTCTGGATTTTAGGTGTATAAAGAATTGTATTTACTGTGCTTCCGTGAGCCTAACACACACTGTGAGATGGATTTTGCTTTGGAACCTGAGAGTTCAAGTTCTTCAGAGCAAGAGTTGATTCAGGACTAAAACTGTTTTACATCAGGTAAGTCCCATGGGTTCTGAGAGGGTACACTTTATAAATATAAGCAGAAATGAGCCTTATTCTTTCAAAATGTGTTTACCCATCTACTTTTGATGTTTTTAATACATGCTTGGGGTTTTTTCAGTGGCAACAGTTAATTGCAGATACAAATTTTATCATTTCTGTTACTCACTGAGTCATAGTCCTGCAAAACGCTAGATGTTACGCATGCAGTGCAGAAGATGGTAATGAACCAAAATATTTTGTTACATCAGTTATTTATAAAGTCAGAGTCTTCATAATTTGTATTTAAGATAAGGATGCATGCCTAGATAAGGGCTTAGACAAGTGATGTTTAGGAGAATCTTGATTTAGATGAAAAAAATTTCATGTGTAGGTGTAGACACAAAACAAGGTCAGTGGAGTGAGAGACTGAGGTTGTTTTGTAAATCTGGCTTTAGGTGTTGAAAGACTGAAACTCAAGTGTTCCCAATTTAAGTAGAAAAAAGAAAGGGGAAAAAACCATCACGAGCACATATTACTGTGAAATACTTAAAATTGGTGTAGGAGAAATAAGGAAAACATTGAATTGCTTTAGATTTTTTAAGCTTTGTCACTTTACTGAATGGAGAAAAGACATATATGTTGAGTAATGTCTAGTATGTAGTAATATAACTGTGGCAGCACTGTGATGACAGTGTTCTCCTGTCATGTGTGAGACATGAAACAAAGCCTGCCAAGGTGTGAGGAAACATCCAAAACTTACCCAAGCTCTGTCATAATCATGGATCACAGTCCTTTTCCAGTCATGCTGTTGTAAATCAACACAATGCATTCTGGCATAATTTACAGCTATTCTGGGTTTATAAATGGGTGTAATGGTTTTTTAAAACTGGCTGCTTGTTTTAGGAATAAGTTGGTGTTAAGCTACATGCTCTCATGTAAGTCTGTTCAAAGTGACAAAGGGTAGTCCAGGAAGGCATGGAAGAGAAGGCCTGATTAAAAGTTTTTGCATTATTTCTTGTCTTTCAGTAAAGCAAAAGTAGCTCATTAGGAGCTTAAGACTTGAGTTGCATGGTTAATAAATTCCTTTTAGTTTGTTACATGTATTCTTGCTGCTGTAAACCACGCGAAATTCCTTAATGCAAAATAAAATAGGATGTTTTAAAACCCAACAAAGAGAAGTAAATTTCAAGATTTTTAATTTGTTTTCATTACTAGAAGAAAATATCTATTGTCTTATGACCAGTCCTGAATTTTGAAAGATGATTCATGAAGCTTTTGCACATCAGTGTTACAAAAAAGTGATTCTCATTGTCTTATTTTTGACTCAGATTACACTTTGGTCCCATTGCAAAGTTTTTCTCTATTTTTAAAAGGATTATAAAGTTATAAAGGGGAACTGTACCCACCCCCTATTTATTTATTTTAACTGAAAAGTAGTATTCTCATAAAATCTTATGGATGATGAGCTGAGGTCTTCAAGTCATTAAATATATTGAAGGTCCTCATAAAGTTCTGAGCTGGCAGGAGTTACGGTGGATATCTGGGACTGCCTCTGAAAACAATATGTGAAAATCTATAAGAAAAATATAGAGGTATTGAAAATTCTGAGGAAAAAACCCTCACAATAAATGGAACACAGTCTGACAAATAGAGAGCTGGAATATATCTTTTTGCCATTTTGCCTTCTTGCTCTGAGGTCACATTGATATGTTGTTTAGCAAATATTTACCTGGTGTGTTTTAGAAAACCTCCAGCTTAATTTTCATAACCTTTGTAGGCACTCTTGTAGAACTTTGCTGTTCTTGTGATTAAGTAGGAAGTTGCTTTAAACTCCAGTCTAGCCTCTAACCTTTCTCCACTGTGAAACAAACCAATTATTCTTTGTTTCCACTCTTTACAGCCTTGGAGAATAATTAACCTCTACACCCTTTTTAAACAATTTTGAGATACATGAGAACTACCATGTCTACTAACCACCTTGCTACCCTTTATGTACCTACAAAATTGATCATTTAACATTTGCTCTGGCATCTTCCAGGATGTGAAGTAAGCTGATATATGATTCCCTGGACTCTTTCTATGCTAAGGAAAGCACAGTGCTTGCCTTTCGCCAGCTCTCCGTGACTTCTCAAGGATAATGATTCAGAGATTTCTTTGGCTTTAGGGTACATTTAAGCATGCCCCACTGACTTTAATAGAGTCAAATTATCCATTCTCTGCCGTGCCCTTTAACTGTTCTGACCTGCTGTGTATCCACCTGCTAATATTAATTGTGTTAAGTGGCCTGACCTTTTGCATTAGCATGCACAAAACTGGTGACAATTCAGCCTTGTCTGTCATCCTTTAATGTACTCACTCCCTGCTCCTTCAGGGTGGCAGCTCCTCAGGCTGCTGAAGGGCTTCCTTCCTCTGCAGCACTCCATGGCTTCTGCTCTCCTGTCCCACCCCTCTGCAGGAGTGCCACCCCCTCAAATCCTCACCCACCAGGATTCCCTGCCCTGGCATTGAGTGCTGTTGCTCACAAAGTGTTTCATCCAAAGTGAAGCATTCGGTCTCAGGGATCTCAGGCATTTTCTCCCTGTTTGTCAGCACTGAATGAAAATAACTGCCCACCTAATTGTTTCTTCTAACTTCAAATACATGAATAAAGTAGTAAATCTCAGGACATCTGTCTCCTGCTGTATTACATTTCCTGCAGCTCTCAAGTCAGCTGTAGCCTTTAGTTCCAAAGTTTGTTAAGAAACCTGCCCTCGATTGCTTTTGTTGCCTGTTAGGAAAGTCACAACAAATTTTGAAAACATAAAATTGGATTTATGTCCTCTCAGGTTCAACATTTTGAAAAGAATGTCTTGAAGTTAATATAAAGGCTAATGTAGGATTATTCTCCTAGAAGAGAAACGAAATTCTTAAACAAGCTGTCTTCAAAAGGCAGAGTTTTCAGAAAGATGTTGCAAAACCTAGATGGTTCGGTCATTACAGAAATCAACAATGCACTAAGACAATGTAAGTAAATTCCCTGATTTCAGACTGATAAAGCAAAAGCAACTACCTTGTTTGAATAGTGTCCATAATAATTCTTCAGACACTGTAGGAAAATGTTTGGGGGTTTCTTCCACTTCTGTGGAGAAGAGATAAAATGGATTTCTAAATTCTGAAGCTGATATTCTGAAAGAAATACCTTTAAGACGGGATATGCAATCAGAGTCAATCCTGCATTTAATAATATATTCTAGTACTGCTCAGGATAGATTTCAGTCACTTCTGAAGCTTGAAGAAGTTTTCTCATGCTTTTGACAACAGGTTTTCTTCTTTCCTGTCAGAAACAACCCAAGTCCACATGTTATACTATTGGTTTAGCTTCAGATCAAATGCAGAAATTCTCCAGGACACAGTAGCTTCTTGTTCACTTTCAGTTATACTTATGTCGAATCTTTTTCAGACTGGTGTGTGTTAGAGAGACCAACAGAAGAAAAGGGTAGATGTGCCATGCAGACACAAAATCATAAATCAAGTATTTAGAATGGTAGAGGGAGACCAGAAAGTAAAAAATAAGTTCAAACCATAAGCCTGGGTGCAGGTGCTTGGCAAATTAATGTGTGGTTACCCTTTTTTACTGCTGAAGTGTGATTGTGTGGCAGAAGGGAATATAGTGAAAGAATGCAAGAGAAGATAGGGAAAAACCTGCCGTTCATCCCCTCCAGTCCTTTAAGAGTGTGGTGAACCCCTGTGTGCTTCACAGGTGTTCCTTGTGGTGAATTCCTTCCTGTCTTGCACTTCATCAAAACCTGTACCTTAGCAGTTGTGATTTGTAGACACTTGATGTGCTGAGCAATTGTTCATCTTGGATCTCCTCCTTGATCTCCTCCTTAATTGTCTCATTTATCTGTCTTTCACGCACTCCAGTAAATTAATTTAACTTAAAATTAATACCTTGCCAAAAGAAAATGTTTTATAAATACTCATAGCCTTTGTGGGACTTATCTGAAGTATTAGTTTAAATGATGGCATTTTATTATCTTTCCATAATATTTTACTGCTTGTGAAATAAAAATCAGTTAAAATGTAGTTTAGCATTGTCTGCCCAGCGATAATGAATATCTCTGAAATAAATCCAAATACATTAGCAGCCTGTTAACAGACTTCATACTCCCATCTAGAAATCTTATTAATTTCCATGTGTTGGAATATTTCACGTTCTCCTTTGTATATTATACAGATAGAAGTGTCAACACTATGATATCTATCAAGGAAATGGAAGAGATGCTGATTAAGCCGAGGTGTGTAGATTTCACCTATAATTAACGTATACTTCTACAGCATGTGTTTTCCTGATTTGAAGCATAATTTAAAGGCATAACAATCCACAGTCATGCGGAAAGACTTCTGTTTTTCTTTCTCTTTACACAGTTTTAAATTGTTTATAAACCAACAGCACAGAGGTACCTTGATATGAAAAGCTTCTACATAGGTATTTTACATTTAAAAAATGCCACATAAACAGGTACACCAAAAATGAATACAATTAACCACCTGGCCAAATAGAAGGAACACAATTTCATGTGTTATTCTGGTCAGTCTGTGATCAGCAGCGCCTCAGACCAGGTTAGGAAACCACCACGGTGGTTCCATCCAGGGCAAAGAGCTCCCCACTGATGCCATGATGATTTTTTTGCCTTTTCTTTTATACCCCTTTTATATACCTTTTTATAGCTTTTGTATTATTAGTGCTTTTTAGCCTACATTCTTAGACTTATTTGTCAAGCTAGGAGACTAAACATCTTAGAAGCTTCAGAGTTAGGGATCAGAATGCCCCAGACATCAAGGTCCTCTCCAGAACACATTTTGTAATCTAAGATAGAACACCCAGGGGAAGGTTCCTTGGGGAGGGGGAGGTCACTTGAGCCTCTCATTAGGGAATCTTTGATAGATATGCTAATTAGTAAGACCTATAATGTTATACCAGATCTTTCATGGGGTGTGCATTGCGGGGCGCATTTCGGTGCATTCCACCTGGACAGGGTGCACCTAAAGATCCTTAAAATAAATACAGAGGTAAAATCCCTTTTTCCCTTCTAACCATGTCCGATTCTTGATTTTAAGACCAGAAAAAGGCATCACCACCACCTCTGTGACAGTGCCCAGCTTAGGAAGGGCATGGGAACCTACTGGCCCAAGTTCCATTTTACTTCTCCAGGTTGCTTCCGACTCTGTGGTAACTGCGAAAAAGATGTTTCTCAGGATGCCATACACCTTCTGGGAATGCTTTTGTGGCAATAAAGAAAGAGAAATACTGAGGTACTGCTGATAACAATGTCCGTAGGATGCATTTTTCAGATTACTTCTATAAAAACCATAGGATAGAAACCTCTGCATCTGACTTTATCTCCTGAATTCAAGCAGTCCTTCACATTCCAGGAAGACTGAAATAGCCGTCATGGTCTCTGAAAGCTTCTGTTCTATGAGTTCAAGCCATGTAGTTGACCAGCACTCAGGAGCACTCAATTTAACTTATTTACAGCTTAAAAGCATGAAGGGAGAGATGTTTTTTGTGTAGTAGGATGGAAAAGCCTTCATTAACTGTGCTTCTACTCCTAAAATAGCATTTGTTTTTTGAACAGGGGAGGGCAAAGGGATGCCAAGTAGTCCCAAAATGCCATCCATTCCTAGAAACGTTTCAGTGCAGATGGTGCTGTGAAAACTGAACTGTTCCAGAGATTCTAAGTGGCAGATGGAAGTACCCGAGCATGTATGAGCAGACAGCTACCTCCTCTCTCTTCTGGCTGGGCACAAACCATACCACACAAGTGATTACAAAAGGGAAGTTGTGCCCAATCATCAGATCTTTGAGTTTAATACATCCTGCTGTGTCAACTTATCCACACAAATTAAAGGAACTGCCTCAAAAAAACCTTACGGCAACTTTGCATTGGTAACAGGCTATGTGAAAAAGGAGGTCCAGGAATTATCGCTGGATCTCACTGAACAAGTCAAATATATTTCTCTACTCTATTTACATTATTCATACTATAGCAGTTAAAGGTGCCATCAGCTTTCTCAGTTCAGTAAAAAAAGGGACTGCAGACCAATCACTCCTTTTTCTTTTAAGTGCATTCTGATGTCATTCTTGGTCAGTAACTTTTGTGCCATCTCAGCTCCTGCAGAGACAAACTCTTAAATCTTTAAGAGAGTCCTCAAAATTGTGCTGACACTATAAGCACTTCTCTTGCATTATGTAGTGGGACTTTTAACACATGGGGTATTCAGGCTTCGGGTGGAAGTGTCATCGGCTTTTTATAAATTAGGTTCTAAGCTAGTTTGGATACAGTGTGGGAGCTGACTCTGTATCACAATCAGTTCAGAGATTGATTTTTCTCTTTGCTATTAGGTCAAAGATAATACAGCTCCTAATAAAGAGATTAAAAATCTTTCTGCTTTTCAAAACTGTCCCAGTGGTCCATATGTAAGAAATGTGCCATTGCATTCATAGGTAAAGAAGGGCAGACACTGGAGATCCCTCCCACCCGTCTATAAAGCACTGAAAAATAGAAAATATTTTCAAATAAAATAAACTTGCAGAAAACACTGAAGTGTAAGCAGAAGATAAGGATGTAGTTCTAAGGTATGGAGGCAATCACAGGAGAGTCCCCAGAGGCAACAGC
Organism: Lycocorax pyrrhopterus obiensis; assembly: GCA_014706295.1. Lineage (NCBI taxonomy): Eukaryota > Metazoa > Chordata > Aves > Passeriformes > Paradisaeidae > Lycocorax > Lycocorax pyrrhopterus. Next base: position 24,478,125 of record JACSVZ010000004.1, read on the forward strand.
ATTCAATCCTCTGGCTCTTTCTCAAGGAAAGCATTCCTAAAAGACCTAGGATCTGTTTATGTTTTCATCACTGACTTATGAGATTGTGGACAACATACTTTATCTTCTCTTGCTCTGCAGCTTGCAGATAGTGCTTGTGTCTCTTTATCAAGGGCTGGCAATTCCAAGGGAGAAGAGGCTGTATCTAAATCACCTCTTTATGTCCTCTTCTCCATGCTTGTCACATAACTTACACCCAAGTGTTATGAAGATTTTCTCTTTTTGCTCTTGAAGGGCGCTAGGGAAGGTTATCAGGCAGTAAAAATGTTTGCCTGAACTATTGTTTGTTCTGCACAATGCATTTTCAGTTGGAAACAGCTTCCAGGGAAAAAAAGGGCACAGTCTTGAGTAGTAAGAAAGTCACAACTGGATCTGTACCAGCTGATATTTGATAGCTATGTGCTGTAGTCTACTGCCCTTCCAAGGCACTAAATGTCAAGCAAGTTCTGTATTTTCTACAAAAAACCAAAAAAGAAACAAAACCCAAAAACCCACTACATTTATTGTAGGAGTCACACAGAGTCACCCATTTAGAAATTTTGTGCTGGCATTTCATAACATCAAAAGGAGAATATATTGTCATGTTTTTAGAGTCTGTAATTCCACTGGCTTGAGAAAGATAAGGCCTGAGGTGACTCTACAAATATTTGAGTTTTGTGGAGTTCAGAGGAAGCAACCCCATACAGAAAAGAAATACCTGACTGAAGGAAGAGACTATGCTTGCAGGGAACACATGGGGAAAAAAGGGGGGGTTGTGATGAATCCCATGCACAGCTAGAAGGAAGCTATAAAAGGAAGGCAGGCTGTCTTGGAGAATCCTTTTTCCTATATAAGTAAAATTTCTGTCTCATTATAGTAAGGAACAGCACTTTTTAACTTTGAGAAATTAAACCAGGAACAAGCTCTGAGCAGACTATCTGCCTCAAGCTCTTTAAAAGAACATTTTTCAGCTCTCCTGTACAAATCACATTACATATGATGTGTATAGTTATGATCACGGTAGACAGAAAGGAAGGAATCAAGACTTTTCCTGGCACGGATAATTTTACAGGGCCTCATAAGGTGAATCCACAGCAAGGCACGGAAAGAAGACACAGAGTAAAACCTCAGCCTGGCAACAGAATTTAACAGGGGAGGCCCCCACAGCACAGTGGTGGGGAATCTAATGGGATTTGTTCCTGTTTCTAGCAGCACTTGGTCTCCTGGCTCTCTGGTGGGGAACACCCGAGACCTACAGGAAGCGCACCCAGGGTATTTTTATAGACTCTAAGACTCTGTTAGCAGAACTCATCTGAAAATTGTCACTAGAAATATTAAAATAGCTCAGTCCTTGTATCAAAACAAATGAAAAATGCACCAAGCTTGTGTTCCTGAGGTCTTTCCTTTCCATAATACATATTTGGGTAAAAATGATGGACAGGAGGAACTCAGCAAGACCACAAAGTGGTAAATTTTCTTTGGTCTTCCCTCTTCCTGTAATGGGTGGGGACACTACTTGGGTTACTTGTGTGCTGTTTGTGATGCTGTGGTGATCCACAAAGCAAAAGAAGCTGCATTTCTGTGGCTGTTTTTGTGTGGGGCTTTCCATGACCTTACCGTATTCTCATGCTGGGGACCAACATAGGGAAAAAAATAACAGGGTGTGCCAGTATTTAGGCAGTACATGTGGATGCTTAGTCTACGTTTTACAGTTGCTGTATTTCTTAAAATATCTCTCTTGATAAAAATTAAGCTAGCCAGGACTTGGTCATCCGTAACCATATGAAGAATTTAAATGAAAAAAAAAGTTTGTAACTCCAGTAAAATTTCTTTTAAACATAGTTATTTTCTAATTCAGTGTCTGATAAATGATGCTAAGGAAGACAGAAAAACAGATCCTCAGAATTTTTAGTGCAATATTCCTTTTCAGATGAGATTAACTGTAAAATGCTACTGAAGGTTAATAGTTTGAAACTGTGAGGACACATAACAATCTATCAATTAATCTCTCTATCCAGCAGCTGTCATGTGCAAAACAGTTCATATAGCTAAACAAAACAACAGATTCATTGAGTTTTTAAACATTAATGCAAAGAATTAGCTTAATGGCATCCTATCATCCATGATTTGCCTGCAGAGCCTACTTCACCATTTTTTTTCAGAGATTAAGATGAAAAGAACACAGTTGTTATTCAAACAGAACTGTTCCCTGCCTGAGCTACTTGCTACTTCTCACAGCATCACAGGAAATTATTTGCATGAGTCCAGTACATTAACTGAAATTGATAGACTCACATTCAGTAATGCTCTCGTGGCCTGGGGCTGCTCCTCTGATGTTGTACATTCAGGCTCTGAAGGAGTCTGGGGTCTTGCCCAGATTAACACAGAGGTGCTCTGTACACGCAGCCCATCTGCTTCCCTCCACCCCCAAATGTATAGGTGCAATCAAATTCAGGAAACAGCCCTGGTGAGGCCCATGTGGAGGACTGTGTCCAGTTGTGGGCTCCTCAGTACAAGGGAGACATGGAGCTCCTGGAGCAGGTCCAGCTGGAGCACCTCTCTTATGAGGAAGTACTGAGGGAGCTGGGTCTGTTCAGCCTCAAGAAGAGATGACTGAGAGGGGACCTCATCAATGCCTATAAGTTTCTTAAGAGAGGGTGCCAATAGGATGGGGGTGGTGCCAAGCAATAGGACAAGAGGCAACAAGCGGAAACTGATGTACAAGAAATTCCACCTGAACATGAGGAAGAGCTTCTTTACTGTGCAGGTGACCAAATACTAGAAAAGATTGCCCAGAGAGGCTGTGGAGTCTCCCTCACTGGAGATACTCAAGAATTATGTGCACACAATCCTGTGCCATGTGCTCTGGGATGACCCTGCTTGAGCAGGGAGGTTGGACCAGATGACCCACTGTGGTGCCTTCCAACCTGACCCACCTCGTGATTCTGTGGGAGTGGAAAAGCCAGGCAGTACAGCAATGTTCCATAAGATACAGGTTCACTGTGCAAAGCCACTAGCCTTGTTCCAACATGGAAAAGGAAAATGACTGCACCAACTGGCCCACAAAGGCAGAAGTGGTGGATGAATTATTCCATTTGAGATTTTGTTAATTTCTCACTGTATTGTTTCTGATTGTTCCACAAAACCAGAAAAAACAGTCTGGTTTAGTCATCAGCAATCAAAGTGCTGCTTTTAAACTCTCCATGGACAGAAAGGGTCTTCTACAAAAGCATTATTCTTTGTTTCTTTAGTTTAAAAAAAAAAAAAAAAGCATTATTCTTTGTTTCTTTAGGTTTTTTTTAAAAAAAAGATATTTAGTTGTTTGCTTGTTTAAACTTTCCATGAAGTTTTTGTGTCATAGTCTATTCTAATTCCTCCATAGTTTGCTGAATTTTAGCAAGAGTTGTATTCATTTGAAATCTCCATATTCTACTTTGAGTACCACAAGAACTTTCCAACATGGAAAAACATCATGGGAAGAATCTTTGCATTTTTACATAGAATTTTATGTTGGTAGAAAGAAGCAAAGTTGTTTTGTTAATGACCAGAGCAACATAATTTAATTTTTGTGGATGAATCTTTGGTCTCAACACTCTTCAGAGGATTAGGAGAATCTTATCCTGAAATCAAAAGCAATTTGAGTGTTTAAGACCCAGTGTTAGGTGACAATGGCAGATATTATTTATGTGGGTACTTCATTTATACACGAAAACACAAAACCAAACAAATTAAAAAGTAAAAAGCACACTTATGCAATCTGAGCCCCATGTTTTCTTCCAGGAAGGTGATTTCTGCATCTTTTGAGCTCTGAACTAATGCTCAAAATTTTCGAGTGATGGCTATGGTGCCTTATACGTGGAACCTGGTTTGGTGCATATGGTACTTTGTAGTTTACTGTTCATCTTGCTATTAAAATTCAGCACCAACAGGACAAACAAGATAATTTAAATACTTGACTCTTTGTCCCTTAAAGAAGATGAGTGCCTGTGAATGCTAGGTTTCTTCAATATGTTTTTAATGTGTCTCTATTTTAAAGAAATGGCTTGTATGCCAATGACATTTTCTTGTCCTAGTGAGTAATGAAGCTTGGCTGGAAGAAAGGAAACACAATTCGAGTGAATTAAATCTGTTTATAGTGAAATTAAGCCTGGCCTGCTTTGCTTCATGGTAGTTAAACAAAAAGTGTTTGTTTTCTTAGCACTGATTCAAAGTTTGAAACTCCTTGGTCTCTGATGTAAGAAGGAGAGGACTTTCTGCCACTTTAGTGTTGGAAACAAACAACTGCCAAGTTCAAAGCACCAATGGTCTCCTCTTTTTAACATCTAAGCATCTTTTAACATGATGCAACAGAGATGGCACCTTAGCTTTGTATTTTTGTATTTTTTATTTGTGCATTTTTTGTATTTTGTAGTTAGACATTCCCTTGAAGAAAAAGCAAGTTTCTTCAGAGAAATATGTTAATCCTCAGATAAACATGGGACCCGTTTCTTAAAAGGTATTGTAAATGCATCCTTGTTTACAGTGGAACAATTCTGAGCACAGGCTTGTATTTGCGGCTGGGGAAAACACACTCAAGCATGTAGTCAACAGCTACAAATTAATCAGGAAATGTTTGGAAGTCTCTATTTCTAACCAAGTTGGTTTCGGTGTTTGTGTTAGAAGAGCTGACTTTCTCTGAAGTGCTTTAGGTGTCCTTACAAAACCTTGCTTTAGCAATCCACCCATGCCCATGCCTCTGCCCTTCATGTTCAAAACCGTTTTTGTTCCTAGGTTCTGTGCCAAGAAAACTAAACAGACTATTGGAAATCTTCATGGCATCAGTATATGGGGCGTCTGCAGATCAGCTTTCATGATTTGTTTATTATACACTGTATTTTGGTTACAAGAATAATATCAATTGTTGAATGTTAATGAAACAGTCAAACTTTGGGTGTTTGGGGTTTTTTCCCATTAATTTTTAGCCAGCTCTTTTCAGATCTGTGTGAGACTTGGAGCCTTAACCTTGCAATTCAGCTTCTTCAATTATTCATAGTACAATAACCATGTAAGGGCTAAAACAATGGGATTCCCCTGCTTGTGGAAAACAAATCTTCCAGCTGTATTTAATATTTAGACACTCTCAAGCTATTGGTCATTGAAACTGGGAGAGGGTGGGAAACCACTATTTAGACATGCTGATCAACAAAATATAAGAAAAAATTTATACATACTGGTCATTATCACTTGCTCTTTTCAAAGCTGTAAATTGACTCAGTCTTCAGAAGGAAGCAGTTGCCAGCAGAGCTGATTCACGTCATCCATACATTAGACAATTTATTTATCTGCCTTAAAATTCCTCATAGCTAGGGTTTAAGTAAAAAAGGTCTCACTGACATGTCATCGATGATTGGCTTTTTAAAGAAGACTCATGGTGCAATTTTAAGAGATAAACACGGTTTGTGTATCACAAAATACTGAGGGGTAAGACAGCTCATAGCAATTGCTGCTGCCAAAAGCACCTAATGGATTCCAAAGCCATGATGCTCTGTGTGTGTGTGCAGTGTCTCTATCCTCATTTTCACCTTCTGTTCTACACGTGAGAACTACATTTGTGCGTGTATTACAGACCTTGTTGTTAATCTTGCCTTCTTTTAGAAGTCAGAGGCTGTAAGCGGTGTTTACGGAATTGCTAATTATGATTAGAGTGTTAAAAGAAAAAGGAAATTCCTAACTAAACAAAATTTAAGCGACACTTGGTAATCCCTAAATATATTTTTATCTTCAGGTTTGGATGACATCTGCCTAATGCCTTATCCAAGTCCAATACAGAGAAGATGAGGATGTTAAGTTGAAAAGAGCAAGGCAAGTAACAGGATAATTACTGAAGGGAAGGGCAAGAAAGGGCTGAACAAAACAGTCGTTCAGCAGGAGTAATAAGGATTAATAGAGTCAGAGATTCAGAAAGCTTGTTTGGTTTGGTTTGGTTTTGATTTGTTCATTTGTTTTTGTCCTGATCTTAAAGGAATAGCACTGGGGCTGCTCCTGCTGGCTCAGGTGGAGCTGTCCCTTTGTTCCCTGGTTTCTCACAGGGACCCCATGTACCATATGAACTCTTTGGCATTGCCAAATTCTTGGAGACTGATTGCCACCAAAATCTGTGCAATGAGCCAGAGCATCCAGGCTCTACTGCGCTCTGAGAGCAATAACTGTTTGCTCAAATTAATATTATATTTGCAGTCTGTAGTGGAATCCGTGCAGGGAGTGTGAGGAGGGCAGTTTTTACTGTTCTTTAAGGCTGAAAAGAACCAAGCTGAGATGTATTGGTCAATGATAGTATACAAAAATTCTGAAACTAAGAATTAATTGAGTTTTGTTGTCCAGATTAGGTAAAATAGAATTACAGACCTGTGTTCATTTATGAAGTGGCTTTTAGTCAGTCTCTAAGTTACAATATTTTACATTTAGACAACAACAGAAGCAACACATAAAAGCACAGGCCTTGCAGGCTGATTCCCTAAAAGACTCCTAGAATAATTGGACGTCCTAAATTAACAGGACATTCATCAAATCCTTGTACCCGTCTCTGAATATTATTTTCTATGCAGTGGTAGTAGTGGACTTGGTTTTTGTTTTGTAATAAGTGGTCACAGAAAGGAGCCCCTTTGGTGCTATAGCTAGCAGGTGGCCAATCAAACCACATCTGGTGGAGAAAAAGGTTCATTTTCAGCACCAGACCTACTGGAGTATTTAATCCTTTCTTCGCTGCCACCATGGAGGGAGAAGTATGGGAATGGACAATGCAAAGGGAGTGCATGTAGGACATACTTACTGTCTGACAATTTTTAATTTAGCAAGTGACTGGCAATACCTAGTGATGGTGAAAACAAGTTCTGTCTTTACATCCTGCCAGGGGAGGGATTGTATGACAGGAGGAGTGGAGCTTTATTGAAGTAGAAGTGAATGTCTGAGCAGCAGGGAAGGCCAGATTTAATTCTCTCCTTGCTGGGCTATAAATCCTAGTTCTCCTTCCACATGGGTTGAACAGTGTTACAGAAATAGCTTTTTCAGACAGGTGTGGGTTTTTCTTCGGGCATGAAAGCTGTAAAAGTCAGAGCACAAAGGAAAGCTATTTGAACTCCTCATCTAGCAAGTGTATTAATAAAGTCTGGGATATTGGCAAAGTGCTGCTAACTCTCCTCATTTCTAAATCAGCAGAGTAAGCTGAAATAACTGTCCCATAAAATGACATCATTGCAAAAAAGTATAAAGAACTCTTGCCTGAAATTCTGCAATACTTTTTGACACTGTTTGCCAGTAGTCGAGCAACACTTTCTCACATGCAGCAAACTCTACAGGTGCAATAAACCTCAAGACTCTCTGAATACAAATTAACCCAAAACTGGGTTGCGTGGCAAATACTGGTGTCATCACGCAGGAGAGAAACTAAGAGGGAAGGCCTTGGAAAACATGATGATAGCATACTGGAAGATAGGAACAACAGTATCTAAAGGTGCTTTTTCCATGTCATCCAATTAGAGTGGCGACAGTAATTTGTACTGATCACTGTATCAACAACCTTAGACTCGTCCTAACAGCACGCTATGGGTTGTTTTTCACTGTGAGCCATTTGCTACCCACTGCAATTCAGATATCAGGATCAAGAAAACATGACATATCTTATCCCTAGCATTTTCTGAAATACATAAAGACCAGCTGAGGAAGCCTTATCTTTCAGCAGAAGCTGCTGTGACTGACAGCCAGCCTCAAAGAAGACTTCGGCACTCACTCACAAATATTGGGACTTCAGATGTCATCAACTATTGCGAGTATTGTTAAATGGAGTTCTGCCAATAGATGAAAGGGAACAAAGGCAGGAACATCAAAGATGATATAATGTTCAGAAAATTCTGAACTAGTCAATTAACAAGAGGAAAACAAGCTATATAATCCTAGATCAAAAGTAACAAATTGAGACCTCTAGATATAATTAGCCGAGTTGTGTTGGGATTTCTTTAACAACTGCCATGGCATCTTTTTATATCATCAGAAAGTTGCCCACTTTTGACTCCTTTGAATATGCTCTCTCTTCTCTAAGCTTGCTAATTAGCAGCAAAAATGCAAAGGAAGTGGGAGACTGTTTTGCATTCAGTAAGAGAAAAGTAAGTAAACTTGTCATGTCTACATTCAGCGACATAGTTCTGGTTTAAATCCTTGTTTAACTTCTGGGTGAGGCCTTGCTGTCTCTCCTTTGGACATGAAATTATATCAACAAAATTGGTTTTACACATGGTTTTCTTTGCTCATCATCCAGGACCTGCTGACTAGATGTCTACATAGATTTCCAGGCGATCATGGGCATTGTATAACTTCTGCCCTTTCATGGTCTTCCTTTTAGAAATCATGCCTTTAGTTGAAGAATAAAACCTTAGACTAGTTTAAGGATAAGCACATGCATAACCTGTCACCTTCCACTGCAGGCAGCCTTCATGTGGGGAGCAGTACCCACAGCTGCAATCACTTTGTGTGGATCTGATGGAGAGGTCTTTTTAGGTGATTATTAAAGTTTCCTTCATATAATAGAAGTCAGTGGAGAGAAGAGACATGTCAGGCTTCTTTGCTCTGAACTACCCTGAGCAACACCACAACAATTCTTTCCATGTTGCCAGATAGAAGACAGAGCCTTTGCTTTGGAATTTTCCTAATTGGAGACCAAATGCTGTATCTCTTGCCTCAGGGAAAGCTGAAAAGGTGACTATTTGCTACTTAGTTTCCAACAGTTCTGGCAGTGTCTAGCACACCATTTGTTCACTATCTAAATCAGAAGGCTAGGATGCTATCTTGGATGCTTCCCTCACGCTGATAGTGCCTCTGAGGTGGGTCCAGAGTAGTTTTTCCTACAATTAGGATTGTGTTAATGATATTGAAATAAAGTACTTGGTTTTCAGGAATCTCCAGCTGTGTTCAAAATGGTCCCAATCAGCAAAACTTGCAATCATCTTCTGAAATAACAAATATATCATCCCATAATAGATATCTTTTATCAGTCTGTATGAAATATTTAAAAAAGAAAATATAATTCCACCTCAACTACCTCTTCTCAAATTGATCTCAATGGAGCCAAGAATTTAGGCTACTAAATTGTAGTACTATGGATTGATTTGTGTAGCTCATTTTCCAAATGTGTTCTTCTGAAAAAAAATGAGAAATACTGAAGCCTCAAGACTCAGAGCTATATTCTTTTTAAATTCTGAAAAAATTAAAAAGACCCACTAGTAAACCCCCTTCATTTTGTAGCAACCATACTGAGCAGTTTCCATGGAAATATCATTTGTGGGAGCAGAAAGTGTTCATTTTACAATTAAATTATAGGAGGTAGTTAAATTTTTGATCAAACACATATTAGAGCATGGAGAATTCCCAGCCAAGTGCCTCACTCTGTCTAAAATAGGAGAGTCACTTCAGTATCCATGCAGTGCTATCTGGAGTAATGTGTGGAGAGAGGGGGAATATGCAGAAAGTAAAAGAGTGTCTGCAATTTCCACCAGTGAAAGACTCCAGTTCTTGGCTCCCATATGGCAAGGACTGAGCAATGGCTGGGTTTGGCTCATGCTTGCAGGCTGACCTCAGATGAACCCCTTGGCTCATTAGCCATGAGAACCGATGTAGGATGTGATGACTCCAGTGTTTCACAGTTATCTGATTACTGGTCAGGGAAGTTATAATTAAATCCTGGTCCTGAAGGTCTGCCTGCACCGTGGTTACTGCTCTGCCACCTTTACTTACTGCAGCCTGTGCAGATTTGGCAGCATTGTTTACAGAGAGCTGGCCCCAGTTGTGTTACGGTGAGTTGCCACATGTTGGGGCATGGCCACGTGGAACATTGCACAGGATGATCAGGTGCCTGGAAAGTTAGTTAATATAGGCAATTATCCTCTGTGGAGTACTCTATATTGCTCTAAGTAGAGTGCTAGTGATACTACAGTTATTTTAAGTTGAAATCAGGCTTATATTCCCCAAAAGTGATACATGTCCTAGTAAATTTTTTGGGGAGAAAGTGTTGAAAAGCTCTAAGAAGATAGGCTGAGGGGAAGAGGCTCAGCAATGGGAAAAAAAGCAATAAGTGGAAGGCTGCTGTGGGTGTGCTGCTAAAAAAGAGAATGTGTAAAGACTCTTGAACTAACATAGAAAAGGTCCAGAGAACAGAAGAGGGCAGGTGTGAGGTTCCTTGGTGTGGGGAAGAAGCAAGTACAGGATGATCCCTCAGGGGGAGAGATTCTGGCCCAAGCAGTGGGAAGGACTAGAGGAGGTGGTGGCAGCCTTCTGAACATATATAAACCTAAGGCAAGATCTTGGAGCAGAAAGTGCAAGATCTGATGACAGATTTACAGAGATATTATCAGCAGCATGTGTGTGTGTGCCCACAGAAGGTGTCAAGAAACCTTCTGGTACTTACCTTCAAGAGGAGCCTGCCTTCTGGTTAGTGCTTGGATCAACGAGTCCTTGCAACTTTGTCTTTTCCTGATCTAGTTATTCCTCAGAAAGCTTAAATCACTGCATAAGCCAAGGCTAGGAAGTTGATGTGCTTCTGCTTTTTTAAAAGAGCCAAAAGAAATGTGGAATTACTGTTATTAGTTTTGGAATTCCAGATTCCAGGTACTGTAGAAACTCTTTACTTATCTGAAAGTTTTACTGGTCTTCCTTATAACAGATTGCAACAGATGAGTTGCTGCTCTTCAGAAATCATGACTCTGACTTGTCACCTTCCAAATCATAAGACAAAAAAATAAAAAAAGGAGGAATAGTTTTTCTTAAAAGGCTTTTTTCTTAGCCATTTTAATTATTATATAAGCACTAGAATTTCTGTTTCTCTGAAATAAAATTTGAGAATTTTAGATATATTAGATCTTTAAAGAATGCAGGACCATAAGACTCATGATAATAATGTAAGTTTAGGGTACAAAAGTTAAAGTCTACAACTTAAAAGAATTAAGAACCTAAATATTTTTTCTGGCCCAGCCTTAGCCAACCTGGCTTAAAGTCAATTTGATTCTGCAGTGCTGCAAATTATTTGTATGCTTTTATATCTCTACAACATGCTGGTCTGAAAGGAGATTGGATTGAGTCCTGTTTCTTGCACATTTCTACATATTAGTGAGCCCATGAGCTAGGAAGTGCCAAGGAAAAATCCACTTAGTTTTGGGGTTTAAGCAAGACTGTGATTATATTGATACTACTACTATTCAGCTACTCAGAATACTAGAAATAAGCCATAATTTTGTCTTCAGAGGCTGTACAACAGCTTTAGTATCTGTTCTCCTTTCCCACTGTAAATTACAGCACTATAATTTTAGTACCAATTGCAACTGTTTGCCTCAGCAGTGTGGCAAGGTATCATTATGTGTTTTGTGAAATTACCTCCCTGTGTAAGTGAGATAAAAATCCCATTAAAAATGTGAATGGTCATTAGGATTGCGTATGAGAAACCCATTTTTCTAATGAGTTCTTCATGATTTCCTACTGGACATCAAGTGCAGAGGTGTTAATTCCACATTTATTGGCAAGTAGAAAATCAAATTTGCTTATGAAATTCTAACTTCTAACTTTCAGACAAAGTACCCTCTGCCATTGAAACAGCTCTAGAAAATAAACTCTTCTGAAGATATAAAGATGGAAGCTTCAGACACAGGTATTTTGAATACATGAAGCCATCCACACAAAAAGTTTGCACTAAGACAGAGAGATTTCTATGCTCAGTGCAGAGCTGGCTGTGAGGAGAGGACCAAGCCACTCCCTGGCTCTGTAAAAATTCCATCAGGCTTATCAGGGAGCCACACTTGTTAGGAAGTGGGGAAGCCCATCATGCTTTTCCCCTTCTGGGTGCTGCTTCAGAACTTATTTTCTAGGTTAAAGTATGATTGCTCCAGGGTGGACCTTTAAAGACGTTGCTTTCCATGTGGATTTTCTTTTGTTTTTCTTCTCTTAATTTTTGGAGTTGTGAATGAAAGGGGAGTTGAGTGGATTTTGAGCCTTCCTTGGTCTTTTGCAGTGGTATAAATAACATGCTGAGAGGAAATTACCTTGTAAACAAGAGCATTTTGGAAAAATGGCATTTTCCTTAATAGCAAGGCATCATGATTCCCCCAAGAATATGTGTTATTGCTGGTGGTAGCTGTTAGGGGACACTGAGAAAACATTACCACATAATAATAAGGCTTGAGTTATGGTCAACAAAGGCTAAATTTCTCTCACGAAGAGAAAGAAAGTCTTCAAAAATCAATTGAGTCTGGCTTAAGCCATATGCCATATTGCTACTGTACTGGCAAGAGATCACACGGAGGACAGGTAAAGGGCTGAAAAACACAATGCAAAGGCAAAGGATCAGTTTTACCGTTTTTCCTGCTCTTTCTGAAAATAGGATGAGGAAGAAAAAGAATTTTCTAGATATGCAAGAGCAAATCAGCATACGGATTTCCTGACTGAGGAAGGGAACAAACAATGGTTTTGCTTTGTAAAGGAGTACCAATGTTAAACTTCCCAGCCAGAAGCTGGGAATGAGGAGCCCCACTTCTGTGAGGTTCCCCTGGAGCAGGGATCTGCAGAGGTCATGTAGAAGGACTTCAGATAAATTTATAGGCTGTCAGGAAAGAGTCTTTCTATTTCTCGTACAATTTTTTTAGGTTCATCAATGGTTATGCAAAGTAACTAAATTAGGCTGAGCTTCTCCAGGTGTGTTTCCAGTTTCCAAGAGATGTCTGATTTTTGTCACAGCTTGCATATTTGATTGACAAATTACAAGGACCTGATCGCTGTTGGATACTCATAAATCATTTGGTTTGGCGCTGTGCAATTCATGACAGGGACAGTGCTTCAGCAACATTTTGCTGCAAGGGAAAGTCAGTGATTGAAAATAGAACAGAAAACTTGAGATGTAAATAGCTTCAACAAGAACCTGAAGCTGAAACAGACCTATTCCTGCAAAGTATGGAATTACATTTTTAAAAATATTTAATTACCCATAGACACCTCTTGCTGGGTTTGAATTTTCAGTTGAATTCTATAACTTGTTTCTAAAACCCTATTGCAAATAGTTTTTTATTCTATTCCATGTAAGTTAGGAGAACAAAAGCATGAAATGGATAAGAGTTTTTAAATTATTATTTGCCTAGAGTGAAAGCACAAATATTTCCTAAAGCCTGTTAATACTGTAAAGAGTATAATAACTGGTGAAAATTTACAGATGTTTAAAAATTTGCTTTCTGCAGGACTTTTCATCTTCCATGACAGCGAATATGAACAATAGCAATTTTGTAAAACAGTCAGAGTTTCATTCTTTAATCTAGAGTGATTAGGATTTTATTTAGCTAAGAGGAGGAAAACTGCTGAAGGGAACAAATGTTGCTTTAAGTGCACATACTCTTTAAAAATATTTCTATGTATAAGCAGATGTTTGTGTAATAGATTTTAACTGGAAGGTCTCCTTTGAGGAAAGATCTGGTTCTCAAAAGCAATGATTGTTACCAACTGCTTCTCACAAGGCCTCCATGGAAGGGCTACTCCCCTTCATGGCTATCTCGTGGAAAAGCACATGATAGCATAGAAGTTCTCCTAATAGTATAGACTAATCTTGATCAAATAAGAGGAGACAACAGAGGTTAAAAGAAAACAAGTTTGAAGAAATTTGTGGCCTCCTACAAGGGGCAATTGTCTGTGATGGACCTCTTTAAAAGCTCTCTTTTCATAGAAATCAAACAAGTTACTTCTCTGGTGACAATTTAGTGCTGAGTGGGTAGAGCAAGACTCACAGTGAAAATTTTATTGGATACCAAAAACACTCCCCAAGAGTAATCTAATAATTCATAGTCATTGTAACATCTGTCTAGATAAAATATTATTTTTCTTCTGTTTGCATTTTTATAGTCTCTCTACATCTATACCAGATGTCATTTTGAAATTACTGACAACCACCACCTCCACAAAGAGACTGTAGAGGCTATTTAAAATTTCCTGCTTTTGATGGGGAACATATATAACAGTCCTGTATTTTAATTTGTACCTTTGTCCTGGTCATTCCTGCTGGGAATCCAGCAGTGAATAATTTGGATCAATCTTGCTGAGCTGCAAGACAGAGTTATCACATGGAGTGAGGTTATAAAATCTTAGACTTGTTCAGAGAGGGAAAGGATAAGTAACTGTGTGCATGGGGCTGCCCACCAATCTGGCAGGTTCCTCCTCCGGGAAAAGGGAAAGGAGGAATGTGAGGGTGAGGACCACCTTCTTTCCACGGCACTTTGATACTACTTCCTGATAAAGATGCTGGCTGCTCAAGGGAACTGAGACAGGTAGACAAAAAAAGGAATTTATGAATTATTCGTGGTCTTTCAGCTAAGGTGGTACTGGAATTTGTATGTCCATCCATCAAGCTGACCAGATCCTCTGTTACTGTTCTTATGAGCCAGTGGTCCTCTCAAAAGTGTCCAGGTCTGCAGGACAACGTTGAGAAACAGCCTTTGTGAAGCAGAAATATTTCCTCTCTCTAACCCTTACTGCAAGGAGTTAAATATGTCTCCTGTACAACACACAAAATGGTAATGTAGCAAAACTCGTTCCCATCAGGAGGTATGTGAACATAACCAAGGTCAGAGGATGACAGAGAAAAGAGGGGAGAAAAGCTAAGAGAAATGACAGAACATAAAGTGAAAAGAACAGTTTGAAGAAGAGGGCTGAGATCCAGGAAACCCCAAGAAGAACCTCAGGAGACAGTTTCTCTGAGTCTTGAGCAATAAAATTCAAATGGAAAAATAAGAAGGAATTCAGGGAAAGGAAAAAAGATGCATGGAAAAATGAAAGGAAAGGGGCTAGATGACAATGGAAACAAAATCTGTAGAGAGTAATCTAGCAAGAAAACTAGTCTGGAAATCGGAAAAAAGGATAGAGCATACGGGAGCTGGGTGGACAGGGAGCTGGGAAGGGCAGATGGATGTGGCTTTGCCAGGACAACACGTGCACGTTTGTGAGGAGACGTCTGTCTCCTCATAAGTGAATTGAAGGTCTTCATAAGACTTCTCTGAGATCTGCAAATCTTGGGTTTTGCTGAAGCTGGCAGATGTCTCCCAGAAAGATTAATGATATATTAGTCTTTTTGAAGTTTTATTTCCCTGGAGTCTGGTCCCAAAAAATGTCACTGGACTTTTTTTGCTATCACCTTTGTGTCTCTAATTTTGCACTTCACATAATGGCTTTATAATGTTAACAACCTGATGACAGCTCATTATACATTATTAGACAAAGATTTTATTGTTGTGGGTTAGGAATATTCTCATTATTCATAGGTATCAAGGGCATAGTTGTGTTGGGCAAATAATTTTAAATAAGTATTGATAAAGTGACATGTCCTTGTGAATTTTGCTACACCATATTTCAGAGAAATTTGTACAACCTCAGGGAGTTCAAGTTCTACCAGTGATGTGACATGTAATTTTTCTTCTCTATCTTAGCAAAGCACTATTGCATTATTTAATCCTAGGATTTCTTTATGAAGAGAGTTTAAAATGTGTTTGGAAAATCTTTTATGAACTTGAGGTCAAATATTTATACCATCATGTAGTGCTGTACATCTCTGGACACTCATGTTCTAAAGACGTCAGACAGACATTTTTGACCCAGGAAAGAGCAGGATGACTTCATAGTGAAGCCAAAACTATGCTTTTATTAGCTTGTCTTCTTTAAAACAAATTTTGTTTAAAAAAAAAAGGATCTTGGCAGAAAGAATTAATCTGTGTGATAGTTTCAACTACTAAAAAAACTTCAAATCCCCAAACCCCCCCCAAACAACTAAAAATAAGCAAACAAGCAAAAAGCCTATCAAGGTACAACTAACTGTTCTGCATGCACAGTATTTCTTCCTAAAACAGCTTTTAAAAGCATGCTTAGCACATGAATATTGGCTCTGATTTTGATCTCAGCATGAGAATTGGCTGGTGTGGTGCTACATTCAATCTAGGAGGAGGGTCTTTCTAAGTCATTAGACTCTCTGGGACAATTTTCATACTTCACAAGCATCCAGTCTACTGTGGAAATTACTTCATTCTCTTGGTTTTCAGTGGTGAATGTTGAGAAAATCAGCACTTATTTAAATCATGGGTAGTGAAAACTGACCTCTGTAGCATGGTGAAGACTGCTTCTTTCAGCCAGCACAGCATCAGCTTCAACATCACTTTGACAGCTCAACTGACCAGGAGCCAGCCTCAGGGCATGGCTCATGTTTTATGGGATGAACATATTTATCTTGTATTCAGTTACTGAGGAAGGCAAGCAATGGAAGCTCTTAAATAAGGGATGTTTTAAGATGAAATGTTCTAAACACACACAACTGAACATAGCAGTTTTTTTGAGATCAGTCAACCATGGTGAGTCCCACCACCAACTTTGTAATCCATCTACTCAGCTAAACCATGGTATTCAAGAATCTGAAATGTGAAGAAAATAACCTAGATCCAGTTTAGATTAATAAAAAATATGACCTAGATGTCTAAAATACGAGAAGGTGGTATTAACAAAATAGTCACAATTCTAAAAGTTGTAAGAATATTCTGTGATTTTCATGTAAGTGTATAAAGGCTTGGTATGTACTCCAGGTTCTAGGTTCAAATTCAGAAGAACACAACAACAGATACTTAACATTAGACCAAATTCTTGTGTGCTTTTACAGGTGAGCATTATTAAGGAAAAACTGGTTTAATGTGCTTAATGTTGGAGTAAAAACACTATGAAGGATTCTTTAAGAGAGGCTCTATAAAGGGTTAATAAACATCTTCACTTAAACCATGCACTGTCCTTCAGAGTCCTATTCAGTCATCCTTTTTCTCCAAGATAAGAGCTGTGATTGGCAAAGAACTTCTACTGCTGTACTCATTATAGCTCCCACATATATCAGATTGCATTATTTTTCCTATTAAAGTGGATGTGTCCCCGAAGAGGTAAAAATTAGATGACAAATATCTGCATGCTACAGTGTGGAAAGTCACTTCATCTTGTCCTGTGCAAAGGTAAATGATGCAAAATTTTCATCTCTGGGGAAAAGAAGATATCCCTGTGTGCCAAGATGCTTAGAGATCAAAGGTATCACTCACACGTCACTGTGTTCACTGAGACTCGTGGCCCCATAAAATGAGATAGCACGATGGAGTATTTTTCTAGTCATTGAAATGTGCTCCCAAGGAAGTAAAGCTGCTTCCTACTTCCATTCTTCTTGATGTTAGTCATCTGCAGTACATATTTTATCAATGACTATCTAAATTAAGTGAGACAATCAGTTTCTGAAGGTTCTTCTACCAGCTTCTGGAAGGAGACCCTCCACAGGCACAGCACAAGACAGTGCTATTGGCTTTCCCCTGGGCAGGTTGATGCAGTGAGGTGAGCTTTGGTGGGAACTGCTCTGCCATGAGATGTGAGTGTTTGGCCAGGCACAGGGGTCTGGGTGGCAGTGATGAAGTGGCTGCCCTTGGCATGAAGCTGCTCCTCACCCTGTGCAGGCTGGCCGACAGATGTGAGGAGTGCTGCCAGGTTCTGCTTGAGCTATGCATGTTATTGGCTCCTTACTTTCACAAAGACTCAATTACAGCAGGCATTGCTTTCAAACAATTAGCAGCAAATTTCCTCCTCGTAACAACAGAAATTTAATCTGAGCAAGAGCCAGAAGCCCCACTTCCTCTCTCCCTGAAAGTCACTGCCGGGCTCAGATCAGATGCTCTTCTCCTCAGACGCTCACTGAAACCAGAGACCTTGAAACCAGAGCTGCTGTGCTCCCTAAGCAACACTGAACTTGCCTCCTCCACAGAGGCTTTTGTCTCACCAAACTCACAGGGAAGGTTGCAGATTTTCTCTCTTTTTTTTTTCAGCGCATATATAAAGCTCATGGAAGCAGTTGCTGAGTGTGTGGTTGCTTCTTTTAATTCGCTCCCTTGAAGGTCACTGGATTTCTAAGAAATACTGTGAGTAGGCACTGACTTCTGCTCAACCTTAGAATCTTGTGAGGCTGCAATTGGGATGCACAGGTTTTAGGTGCAAAGACAGGTCTTGGCTCACATTCAGAGAATGTTCTGACTGAATGACTTGTAATTCTTTGCACTAGTACTTTTTTCTCTATCTGCTTTACATTGCACTGCAGGTTTTCAGCTTTTCACGTATCAAAAATGAGTCATCTGGTCTTAGGGGAGTCAAGATGAAAAAGCAGAAGGTAAGATAGAAAAGCCCCTTTACACCATGACAGGCAGAGATGCCTGTCAGTATCTGCAGATGGGTTAGAAGTCAGACTGCCAAAATGTCTTCTGTCATAAGAGGAGAGGCCCAAACTGTCCATTTCTGTTTCCTGAGAGGACCTGCAGAGATCAGCTCCTCAGCTTGTCCTTGGTGCCTAGAATTGTGATGGCTGTGAAGCCCTGCAGGAGGACAGACAGGCTGAGCACACCTTAGGGGTGACTCTGAAGCTTAGCAGTGCTCACCTAAGTAACAGTCATCTGTATTTTCAATCTGTTCTGTCTTTATTCTGACAGTAAGGATTCTTTCTAAATACACCTTTCTAAAGTTCAGAAACAACCTTAAAAACCAGGAGACCCTCTCTTTCCTTTTGTGCTAGCAAAATGAGGAAGGAGAAGGTGATTTTCTTTGGTCTGCACTCTTCCTCGTTCTTTCTTTTCCTGTTTCATTATTATGATGTGTTCATACTATCTCAAGATTAAAATTAGTCCACCTCAGTTTTTCCATCTAGCTTTAATTATGGGTTTAATCAGTGTTTGCAACACATGCAGACATGATTCTTATTTATATGCATAGAAGCCATTCTGGTTCATTACTAAGGCAGACTTAGTAACGTCAGCCTTAAACTTTTGACACAGGCTATTATTTTACTAAACATTTAAATTATTAAATGAAAGAACAATATGACAACATGACAAAGGCCCTGGAGAATTACTTTTTTCTACTTAATACAATTTTAAATAAGCAAATAACTCTTAATCATATCTTTCATCCCAAAATTCTAAGTTCAGCAGCTCATAAACGGAGATGTTCACAACACCTGTGGCACATATAACACAACTTATGGCATGTCTAATAGATGCTGTTTCTACTTCAGGTAGGTAAGGATTAAAGGCTCTCAGGCTCTTGAGAACCAGAATGGGTAGTCAGATGCAAAGATAAATCATGCCTGTACATACTTCACTATCTCCCAGGGACTAAGTGGGCCCTTCAGTTTATTTGCAGAGGACACAAAGCTGGGCAGGAATGTCAATCTCCTGGAGGGCAGGAAGAGTCTACAGAGGGATCAGGACAGGCTGGATGACGGGCCAAGGCCAACTCTATGAGGGTCGACAAGGCCAAATGTCGGGTCCTGACCTTGGCTCACAACAAACCCAGGCAGCACTGCCAGCTTGAGGAAGAGTGGCTGGAAACTGCACATGGGATCTGAGGGTGCTGGTGACAGCAGCTGAACATGACCCAGTGTGTGCCCAGGTGGCCAAGAAGGCCAACTCCATCCTGGCCTGTACCAGTAATGGTGTGGCCAGCAGGACCAGGGCTGGGATTGTCCCCTGGTACTCGACAATGTTGGGGCCACACCTGGAATGCTGTGTTCCATTCCGGGTCCCACACCACAAGAAAGACATTGAGGCACTGGAGCATGTTCAGAGAAGGGCACTGGAGCTGGGGAAGGGTCTGGAGCACAAGTCTGATGAGGAGCAGCTGAGGGAGCTGGGGGTGTTCAGCCTGATCGGCTCAGAGCAGACCTTAGTGCTCTCCACAACTCCATGAAAGGAGGGTGTAGTTGTCACAAGGAGGGTTGGTCTCTTCTCCTAAGTGATAAGAGAAAGGATGAGAGGAAATGCCCTCAAGGTGTGCTAGGAGAGGTTTAGACTGGTATTTAGGAAAAGCTTCTTCGCAAAAAGGATTGTCAAGCACTGGAAGAGGCTGCCCAGGGAAGTGGAGGTCATCATCCCTAGGGGTATTTAAAAGCCGTGTCGCTGTGGCATTTAGGGACATGGTTTGGCAGTGGACATGGTAGCGTTGACTTACTGGTTGGATTAGATGATGTTAAATGTCTTTCCCAACCTTAACAATGCTGTGGTTCCATGTTTCTGTGATCATTATTGCTGAGTACTGGGCTCAGGAGTAGGATCAGTAGTTGGCTGAGTAGGGGTTCTTAGGAGTGTGGATCCGTACTGCATCCCGTTGAAAGCACTTCTTTCTGACAGGGAGCTTTTCCAAGACGTTTTTACTGTGAAAATGAAGAGCTAATAGAGGCTGTTTTTAAACAGTTGCAGTAAAGATTGCAGGCTTAAGGGAATTGCCTCATGGGTTACTTTTTTTAAAGAAGCTGGAATTATCATGCAATTTTTTCTGGTTTTACTTCTGAGTAGAGATACCATTAAACAGATGGGTGTTTCCATGTTTTATGGCAGTCTAGTTAATTAATTTTAATATCTTGAATGTAAACAGCAGTAACATAAGCTCAGAAGTGCCTCAAGGTTAACAAATGCTTAAGAGCATGTGCCGGTTCAGGTTTTGTACTGGGCCTTCAGAGCAAGCAATTAATTCTAAGAGCCTGTATCAGCTACCAAGAATTGCAAAAAAAAAGAGAGTTTTTTGGCCTGCCAGTATTCCTTGACAGAAACTCTGTGGCTTAGTAATGCAAATAAATCCATGAAAAGAAAACTGCACAACAAAAGAAAGCAAACTCAATCACAACGAACAGTGTTTACTGTTCAGCTCAAAAAAAGGTTTCTGCTAATTGTCTAAGCCTGGAATGAAGCTGAGGTTGTTATAATGTTTGTAAAGCAGCAATGCAACATATTCAGCAATTTCTCAATCCCCTTGGATCCACTAGAGTTTTAAATCATAGAGTGTTATGATTGATAATCTGATATAGATTTTCTGGGTTTATCTCCTCCTGTGACAAGTAGAGTTAGTCTGTTGAAAAAAAATATTTAAACAATTTTTTAAAAGTGTCAAACTCCATATATCTTCCCATCAAGGCAGAGGAGATACAAACAACAGCTAATGTTGATACACTACAAATTCAATGTCATGTTAAAACTAATGGACCAAAGAAGCTTATTTAAACCATTTCAGTAAAGCTTTCTCATCAGAATAATCCCTCCTTGCCACTACTCATTAAATTCAAGGTCAATTGAAGTCTTGTGGGGGAGTCTTTCTTGCATTTTATGTGATTTGGGAGAAAACTATATCACATAAACAGCATCACAGCTTCTAACAGCTAAAAGGTGACTGAGAGGCCATAAAATACAGTCAGTAATAGATAGAAATACATAAACAAGAAAATAGGAATTGTACAATGGCCTGGGAATATCTATTGCAGCTGATGACTGTTGTATGGAGCCCTCAGTAAGGAATGCAATGATCTGTCACCTGAACTATAAAATCAGTTTATAGTTTCAGTTAAATTAATTTTTAACTGCAATCAATCCTGTTAATTGGTCAGCATGGAATATGAGGAACAGCAACACCCCTGCACTTGAGAGTTAACATGTTATAGAGGATTTAATTTTAGTGTGACAGTAAGTATAAAATTATTCACTGACCATGAAGATAAATTTATAACACTACTGGGTTCCTATTCAAATAGATCTCCAAAGTGTGCAGCCAATTAATCATTTTGATTGTACAGACAACGAAGCATGCAGCAATCTCACATAATTGCAGCATAAGCTGAGATTTGTTGTTATTCAAATAATACTTTTTTTTCAGGCCTAATATTACAATCATTTGACTGAGCCTGTAATTTTATACCTTGATGGTCCTTCTATTGCTTTATGCAGAATCAATGTATTTAAACTAAAGGGACTGAATCACTTTAACTTCATATGACACAAGTTCTGCTGAGCTTTTAGTTGAAATAATCTGAAGTACACAAAATATTTCGGAACCTTTTATTTTAAGACATACTTTGCTTAACATGGCAGAAGCAGAATACGATGCCCAGGTCCAGAATGGATATATTGACTCTTCCGACTGATCATTTGCCCACTACTGACAGAGATTTAAAATCTATAAACTGCTATGGAAGTTGCCCAGTGTCACCCAGCTATGACAGGGCTAAGGAAATTCTAGTGTCCTGCTGGCATATTAAATTAGGCCTTTCCTTTGGGATGTGGGCACAGGAGATCCTCTGGTCCTCTGAGACCTTTCTGGCAAGCCTCTCTGGGAAGCCTGTGGCCGTCAGAAAAGTCTGGGATCTTGCCAGTTTGTTGTGCTTGTGGCAGGTAAGAGGTGCACAGAAGTCACATGTGTGGTTTTACAGTTTTATTGCCACGGGGGGAACATACAGAAAAGTTGGACTGTAGAACACAATTTTAACAAAGGAAGTTTCACATTATTTGAAGGTCAGGTACCCACTGCTAATGGGAAACATAAAGATTCTATACTCTTTCATCCAAACTGAATGGCAAGATACAGTCATAGAACAGTAAAAAAATCCCCCAAAAAACCAATCAACCCCCTTCCCCTCCTCAAAAATCTCCCACAAAACCTCCCATGAACTCTGGGGGTTTGGCTTTGTGTCTGAATGATGCTGACAGTTCCAGTTCTGCACTCTGAGCACTTGCGTCAGTTTGCAGTTGACAAGAAAAGGATTAGATTAAAAAGCAGAGAATTAAATCTAAGATGCATTAGCAGTTGATTACTTTCACCATGAAAACCAGCTTGGCTTTATTCAGTAATGTTTTTTACTTTCTTTTACTGTTGCCATTCCATTAATTTTGGATATTGTTACTTCCTAGAAAGTAATTATCCTGCCTACATATTTTCTTGATTCAATGAATAGATAAAAGCCAGAACCGCTAAGAATAAATTTAGACATCTGACGGAACAAAATGCTCAATATTGGTTTTGTGTAAGAGTTTCTAAAGGTTGAAGCCTTCATTTGTAACCAAGTAATCTGCAATTGTTTGACAGGTCTTGTGAAGAGATGCTTGTTTAAGCCACAAACCATAGTTTTGAATAGAGTGTAATCATCCCAAAGGCTGCTGTCTCTATCATTCTTCCACAACTATAGGTGTATACAGCTGTGGAGTATAATCAGAATATTCAGAATAAAAATCTTAATAAAGAGCCATGGCATAAAGGAAGCTCCCTTTGTTAGAGGAGCATGGAAGGGTGAGATGACGTGAATGGTGTGGGCTGGGAAGAGCTGTCACTGACTGCAGTTCTGCCTCTGTTCTGCCATGTGGCAATTCATAAATTTTGGCTTCAGCTTGGTATAACAAAATATTTCAATGTCTCTAAGTTATGTGCATATTTCCCAGCTTTGCTGTAGTTTGTCTCTAAGACATATACACAAAAGAATAAATCTTGCCTTTTCAGACTTCTGTAAATACAAAGTGTTTGCACAATATGAGGTGAGCACTGTACCTCCCTCACTGGAGTAAGGAAGTGAATGGAGGTGGCATCTTGTGATACTGTGACACATAAAGCACTGAATTCACTCAGTGCTGATGAGAAAACATGTATGTTAACTATTTCGTGTAGCTAGTATTAGGTATGACGAACACATGCCCCTGTGTTATGGGGGACCCTCGTGGTGAGTTGTCGTGGTTTGACACTGGTCCAGTGCCAGGTGCCCATGAGAGCCGTCCACTCACCCTCCCCTGCTACAGCTGGGCAGAGGAGGGAAAAGGAAAAAAAAATTAACGGAGGCTTCATGAGTGAGACGAGGATCAGGAGAAACATTTCAAGAGTGAAGCTTCTTCTGGTTTGTGTTTGAGCCTTGTTTGAGCCTCCCTAAGAAGGCCAGAAGAGCAGGTCTGCTCTTCTGGCTCTTGTTGGAGTCTCCTTAAGGCTTAACTTAAGTTGCAAAGTGAATTTATTACTAACAGAATCAGAGGAGGATAATAGGAAGTAAAACAAGCCCTTAGAAC